>CM034155.1:561874756-562504505 GCA_019776745.2 Taxus chinensis | reverse complement strand
CACTACCTATGCATGCAATCTAGTCATCCAATCCATTACTCGACTGTTGGGGTCTGCCTATCACATGGAACCTCCCCCCCCCTCTGTGTTTCATTCCTCAATCCTCACTCACACACTCTAACCTTGTATGCTTATAAGATCACCATCATGACACACTATCATTATGTGTATTTTTGACTAATAAGGGGTCATAAAAAATGAACCTCATTGCATACATACACACTCAGGTGGCACGCGGCTCCTATCATTCACATTACATTCCATTATGAACCATCCACAATATAATGTATATCTTTTTTGTATTCAGTCTTGCTTAATTCTTTTTAAATGTTCACTTTATTACACATGCTAGATAGATATCTTGTATGTCATTATTTATATCATAAACCATATTCATGTTCACTTGTTTTCTAGTTGTGAGTGCGGATTCTAAAAATATATTACACACACATGGATGCTTGGTGCAATACATATTCTAATCCCACAGAGGCTTCTTGGGGGCATCCTCTTTCGTACACTACATGTGTTATTATTTCAATTTGTTTCATATAACACATTAATTTATCAAATTATACATGATTTGACATACTTTTTATCTTTTTAACATGCTAACGGGTACTTCATGTGCAACATTTTTTATGTAGGACTATCTGTTTCCATGGTTTTCTGTTACATTGTTTGCCATTACTTGTTATTTATATGCTCTTGTTTGCAGGAATTTATGTTTGTCTTGCATGCACACTTGTTTGCTTGTGGCCACTACAGCCTTGATTATCTTGCGACATTGTGAGTGACCTCCCCATATTTGTATCCTTCTTTTTGCAGTCTAAATTGTCTTCTTGTGTGTTTGCTTTTGTTTTAGCTTATGCATTGTCTTCTTAGCTTACAATTTTTTTTATACATGCGAGTTTGAATTTTCTTGTACTAACACTGTCTCCTAGTGACTTTATTTGTGTGTGCCTTGATTTATTCCAAGAAAATTACCTTCCCCAAGTAGGGCATAGTATTCAAACACAATGTTAGTCCTCTTTTGGACCGCATACCCCTTCAGGCGATGTCGTATGAACCCAAAATTAGGGGGGCTTCATATGGGTGAAACACTCACCTGATAGAACATTATATAACATGGTACTGATACAACACATTTTTTAGTTTCAGACATGGCTCAGAATAAGAATTGGGTCTTTATCACAACGATGCCCTTCTTGGATTCTAATAACCAAGGGGCATATCTTTAACATTTTTTCTGTACTACACAATTTTAAATTTTTGATAGGGCTGAGAATCAGACTTGGGTCCTTAGCATAACAATGTCCTTTTTAGATGCCTTTAACCAGGGAGAAAACTACATAGTTCTTAAGAATTTCACATAGTCTTTTAATATGAAAGAGAGTCCTTTAGCACTAGGAATTACATTGGGGGAAGGTACACACCATCTACAGTGTTGTTCTATATTTCGGAGAGTAATTAAAGGTTAAAGATGACACCATACTTTCCTCTCTACACTACTTCCATTGTAGCATATGATCACCAAGAAAAAACTACAATTTCAGAGGGCTCTACAACTTTGGGAAGTGGTTAAAGGTTGGAGGATGACACTAAAAATTCCTCCCTATACTTCTTCTACCATGGCGTGAGATGGCCCAAAATACATTCCCTTCATCGACGTCTTAAGGATCCTTTCTACACCCATTTTTTCATCATCATGAATCAGGTGCACATGTTCCTTTTTCGCATTTTCTACATTTTACTTACTTTTTTACACATATGCATGTGTATTTGAATAGTTTTTTCATTCTTTTCGTTTGCAATTCCATCCATATGGGAAGTGGTAGTCAACATCATTAACATCATCACAACAATAACAATATAGACATCAACAACATGTACATCACAATATTTACATATGTGTCTGGCCCTAGGTTCATTTTCCATCACCACCTTTTGCACTTTCTCCTCTTTAACATCCACACTTACACATTATTATCACTCCATGCTTTGCCTAGTCCCTTAGCACATTTACATCTTCGATCTACATGGTTATAAATTAACGTCTCTATCTACTTATGTTACCAAGATTCCGCTCACCAACATAAAGTGGGGAAATATAGACACAAAATCATGCACTTTTGGTAATTATCTAGTCATGATTAACATACTACTATTCATATGAATCTTCATAAGTAAGAAAATTACTAATTAAATCCATGTCCTCGACCACCTTTCTTTGTCTTCTATCTACTGCTCTTTTCTGTCTTACACCCTTTATTTTCTCAGTCTTTCCTTATTATACTCCGATTTCTCATCTTGCACAACAACACCCAGCCAAGATGTGAACCACTAGGCACCCTCGTCCCCCTTAGGTGCCCCTGAAACCTTTGTGCTTTACTCATAATTTTTGGATCCTTTCTAGTTGTTTGAGCATCTTATCGTTTTTGTAGTTATTGTTTCGGGTTAATTACAAACTAAAGTTAGGGAATCTATCTAAATATAGAGGATATTTGATCACAATAAAAGACCAAACACTAAGCATTAGCTATCAACCACCTAAGGTTGCATCCATCAAGCATCTAAGAGCTTCATTACATCCATCTAGCACCATCAAAAGCAACACAAGGGTTGGTTATTCTTCATACACATCATAGGAGGGAATTTTATTATATTTCTTGTACACATCCATTACATTTCTTTACAATTATCTACTTTTTCGTTATCATGTGGCATGTCACACAAGAGCCACGTATGGTACAATTTCACGAACACACACATAGAACTACATTGGGTCTGATATGGAGTGCAATGCTCAGTCGTAAGTTCACCATTGTGACAACTGAGGTTAGTTCGACCCCTCATTCAACATCTTTCCCTTTTTAGGATTGGATGTCTATTTGAGGATTTAACAGGTTCATATTTCTTTGTAGGTTTTTAGCGACCTCGTTGATCTGGGTGCAATCTCAGAGCGACCAAAGGTAACTAGAGGTCAACAATTGTGATAGCTTAGACGAGGTTTATGATCTTTTCCGTAGACCCAGGAGCCCAGAAACAGACCTAGGGCACTCGAGGGAGCTCTTGTCCCTCTATAGGAACCCCAGTCACTACTTTTCTATCCAAATCTATAGTTTTTATGGGTCTCTATGTGATGTTTCTTCCATTTTGTTCACGCTGTTTATCACTCAGACATGGTCCATATTTCACTGTGAATCACCTAAGGCTTCTCATTCTTTGTTTATACTTAGTATTTGGTAAATTATTTCTTAGTTTGCTTGAGTATAATTTTTATACTTAATTGTATATTTATTTACTCCTACAATAGCATCATATTAGGATCGAATTTTCATATTTTAGCTTAATCATTTCTGAGATCAAACTTTGTCAGTCAAACATGATAGGGTCGGTTTCAACCTTCATTTTCTTCAAAGAGGATCTTCATGAGCAATGCCAACGGTCATCCAAGTTATCATTCAACATTGTTTCTAAACAATGCAGTTCAAGGTGTCCATACATCATCTTAAAGAGGTTTCTCATGGTGTAAAAATTACAAAGATCCAAAGTTCATTGCATTAGAGCATGTCATCGGATCAAGCAAGCAGTGAGGTGAAATAGGCATAGGCATCAACTTCATCGACATAGTTATCTCTCTATATCTCTTCCTTCTCTCTCTTCTCTCCTTTGTTCTCTCACTTCTCCATGTTTTATTTCTTCATTGGGGGTTGCACTTTTTCATTATGTCATACTCATTTAAAAGTAACTTTAATTTTTAATGTCGTAAGTCACCCTTAATTCATAAACAGGGACTTAATTCTACTCCTAGAAATACGAAAAGTTACGGGTTGTGTAGGACATGAAAGGTCATGTGGGGGGTAGATGAAGATCTTTCAAGATTCTATATTTTGTAATGAAAGCCTCATTCCAGAGGGTTGTCAATTTTGTGTGTTCATGAGAGATTATAACTTGTGAAGAAGCAAAAAAAGATAGTATTTTTTTTCTATTTCTCATCTCTATGTTCTTTCTACTATAACTATGTGCAATTTTGTAAAAGATTGAATGAAGAAAGAAGAAATTTTCTTGTGTTGTTTGATGAGGAGATTGTAGATAGAAACTTTCAGTTCTTAATCTTAACTTGTCTTGTTGCCATTTGCAAAATTAAGTTTCTTCTAATCTATGTGTTTTCAAATATTTTAATTAATGATTGTAGGAATACGATTTTCTACCTGCAAAATTAACCCCCCTCTCTTTTTCTCACCCCTTTCTCACTCTCCCAGGAAACCTTCTCTTGCAAGAATTTACAAGTTTTTCCCACAAGGTCAGTGGAATGTTCATATTGGATCCTCGGCTGCAACGCCACCACTGATTCAATTTCATGCATGTATAATTAGTGGAGCATCCCACCCAACCAAAGGGACCTAGAGTCATGAAGACGTTGGAAGATATCCATCAATCTTTTCCACCTGACAATTTTTCTCGCCAATAACATGAAGAAAAATGGAATATCCATGAACCAAATGAAATCTTTGTGTAAATGACCATGGGTAAGAATAATTCAATTAAATAGAATTATGTCAGGTTTATTATTTTCAGGCACTTCATAGTGCTCTTATTACTTAAAAATAAATGTTGTAACATAATGTCCCTTGCAAAGATGACCATATAGTATTTTCAGAAAATTTCTTTGTGTGATTTTTTACATCATGTTTAATGTCCATTAATGAGTCCACTGATGTATCATTGAAAATTCCAACAAGTATTTATTCAAGATGTAAATTAAGTGCCATCGCCTATCTTGACAGAATTACTTTTCAAGGGAAATAGGAACCAACATCGAGTAGGGAAAGTATGAATAATGATGCATATCATAATGGATCGAGATTAAAAAATAGGAAAGAGAAAATTTTAATGAAAATAAAACTGAGATATAATATTAGAGTTAACATATCTTTAACCTTAAACCTACTAGGGTCTCAAGGGTCCACTCCATTCATGTTACTCCCTTCACACTTCGCCATAGGCTGAGGTTGCTTCTCAGCACTATGCACAATTTCTAACTACAGATAACATCATGATATTACAGTAGAGCATGGTCTAACTACAAGTGGCATGGAATGACAGTAGAAAAAATGTAATTGATGCTTTCCCTTTTGAAAAACAAACTACATACATCCTTTAAGAACAATATTATGTTCAAAAAAAACAAAAAAAAAAAACTTGCCCGCAAGTGTTGTTAGTAAACACTTTAAAAACATCGTCCCCTTGATGTTAATTGGACTAAAATTTTGATAGGTCTATATAAAAGTTGACATGTTGATATCATGTATAAGTCAATTCAGTTGCATTCAAAATATGATACATGTTTTTAATGAGACTGGGAAATACATCATTATGTCTGTCTTCGATCAATAAGGGTGCGTGAAGGATAACAATAAAATTGTATTTCAGGAAGAGTAATGATAAACTTTAATAATGGGATTTCATACGACTACATGATAATAACACGGACAACGACTATACAACTGATTATTCATTTGGATAGTGATTTCATGAGAAAATATACTAGTGGTTGCTCCAAGGGGAGCAAGGTTACGCCGACATGGATTTGTGTGGGAGTGATCTTCTGGTGTAGGGTTTGCTTTTTAAATGGATATGTATTTGTGATGTCCTTCTATTGTTGAAACTTGGTGGGGCATATACGTTGTGGATAAAAAAATAAGGGTAGAATGAAGTAGAGTCAAGAAAATGGTGGGAAGATTTATTGGGTCGGTGTGGGTAGAAATGGAAGTGGTATTTTTTAGTTGGAGGGAGTAATCTGGTTTCTAATCATTATTTTTTTTTAGTTGGAGGGAAACAAAACAACTTATTTAGGCTGATCAAGTGCCATGTAAATTGATTTCAAGTTGGATATTGATCTGGTGAGGTGTAGGACTTAAAACAGTAATTGACACTCATCAGATCATCGTAATTTAAATTTGTGGAGTGAATAGTGCTGTAAGAAAACATGACAGCAAGAAAATCTGCATTTTAAAAATGAAGAAGTCCCAAAATTTGTGGAATGAATATTGCAGTGAAACAAACATACCAGCAAAAAAATGCATTTTATAAATGGAGATGTCACAAAGTCATCTTCAAACAATGCAAAATTCAGTATACATCCACAACAGAGTAGAGAACAAATGAAGCAATCATCTCTAAATAAAACATCAAAAATAATAGAGTGAATGCATGCAATATGGGATAAGTGGGGGAGACAGAGGATTTGATATTTACTCATTACTAAGCATGAAGCCAAATGAAATGTAACATTGTGTAGTGCCAATTTTCACTCTTCATGCTTTTTGCCCAAGGAGAATTTCAAGGCTGGGACAACAGTTTTCAAGACGTGATATCTTGGACAGTTGTGTATCACCTTGATCACCTCAACACAAAAGCCTATTGTCTGATTGGACATTCAAAAATCTCCAATCTTTGAAGATTAGTCAGCGAAATGCTTTGGAAGAGACTTAACTCCTAACAACACTGAATACAGAGAATATAAAAGATTTAGATGTCCTATAGACTCTGGTAAAGATTTGAAATTGTAGGGATCAGCATTTGAGAGATGATTCAAGCATGGCAATTTTTCAAGAGACTCTCGCAAGCTACTCAGAATCAGCTTTTAATTTCAGAAGTTACAATTTTCTCAGTTAACCAATGTTAGTAGGTACATCCCTTATACTGGCATCATTTAGATGGAGTTTGTTTCAGCGACATCAGATTTCTGATTTGATCAGGCAACTTCTGCAATTCCTTGCATCCCAAAAACATCAGATTCTCTTGCGATGTTTTTGAAAATGTCTAACATGAACTTGAGCTTGAAACAATATAAATCAAGATATTGCAGGTCTGATAAGTCAAGATATTACGGGGATGCTAGCTTTTTAAAAGTAGCTGGTAACATCTTTGACTCCGTGCAATTTCACAAATCTATATTCTGCAGGTTTGTCAATGAGGCTGCAACCAGTTTTCACCGAACAATTAAACAAAAAGAAGGCAAAAGTTATAGATTTAAAAGAACCCAAAAGGAAAACACAATTATATATTAGTTACCCATTGATCTTGAACTCAAAATAGAAAAAACAAAAACATGAAACCTAGTCAAGCAACTACACTGGCTGAAACCAAGCCTTATAAATATCTATAACTACTGGAAAGTAACAATTCTTAAAAGAAAATATCATGCTCACCTTCTTTTATTCGGAATGCTGGTAATCTGCCCAGGAGGCAAAAAGAGAATGTTAGTGTTGAATCACAATTTCTCTTCCCAAATCACAAAGGTGACTGCACACAATTATGTTGTTGGATTGGTCAAGCTCAACAAGACACTTAGTTAAAAGTGTATTCCAATATGCAAACCACTCAACCCGGATTCACCCCCTCTTGGTGAATAAAGAAGCCGTTTATATCCAAGAAATCCTTTACTCTTCTTCATCTACATTCTGTGTTGATCCCTACGAGTTGTGTGAAGGAGCCAAGCCTTCAAGTTGTGAAAGATTTCTAGCAAGAGGAAGAACATCATCAATATTGCTATCAGAGAGATCTAAAACAGTCAATGAGGACATATTTTGAATAGAATCTCCTCCAACATTTGTCCTGCTAAGAGAAAGGCCCTAGAGTTTGCAAGAGGGCTGTGCAGTGGAGAAGAGGTTTATTTTGAGATCGGGATGGTTGGACAAAAAAAGGTTCCTTAAGTGTGGCAGGCTAAACAGGGAAAAAAAGACGAAACCTCGGGATACTGCAGTCAAAGAGTGAGAAAGAAACCAAAGACGTGTGATTTGAAATCCATTTGGAAATGGCTGGTGAGTGAAGTCATTGTGACCAAGGTTGAAATAAGAGAGGGAGGTGAGGTTTACAAGAGGAGAGAGAGAATTGTACCTGAAACACCACAATAAGACATGTCAAGCGTTGTAAGATTGGTGAGGATGCAGCAATCATCTCCCATTGTATAACAAGTCAAATCTCATCCAATTTGATACAAATTTTCTCTCCATAATTGTACCCTAGAGATGAACAAAAAATGTGGAGGAGAGGGAGGAGCAATTCCAGGGACACAGTAGCACAGCATGTTAATTATTGACAGAAGGGTATCAGTCAGATTGTGCTCTAGCAGTGACATAGGGGCATTTCTCCTAGTGATGACCTAGGTTGAACCCCATGTTAAATGGTCTTTGAGTTAATGGGGACATGATGGATATGGCAGTTGTTTCAATGAATCCAAAGATCAAATGGCCATGTAATGAGTTAGTTGGCTTCTTAGTTAAAAGAGAAATATTGTACTGTGATGAACATTGAAGAACATGGCGGGTGTGCAGTCTGCTAGCCCAGACAATCAACAACCTTGGGAAAAAACCAAAAAAATTTAACAAGTGGGTGTTGGTGTACAACATTGAACAACAAAATTTGCATAGATTTCCCAGTTTATTTCAATCAAGAAAGACTGTTCAACATGTCTGGCTCTTTTTCAATATATCCTAATTCATTTCCCCTTCGTACATTAAAAAAGTTATTATTATCAGTCAAAAACTAAACAAAATTCATTTCCCCATGTCTGAGACCGCCTCAAACCTAAACAGAGTGCAACCCTATTAACTTGCGAAAGAAAACAAAGGCTAAAAAAATTCAGTCTACCTCATAAACTTAACCAAACTACTTCAAACAGAGATTTAGAGGCAAATTTATCATGAAATTTGTACCTGGTGTGGATCAGGACGTCGAGGGTTGATTGAAGTAATGGCATTTGCAGCAGCATTCAAGATTTCTGCACTTCTACCAGCTGGGTTGTTGGCCATCATTGTCATCCTCGTGTCTTCAATTTCTACATTTTCCAAATATCAATGAATGTATTTTTTTTCTCCAAGACATTTTTTCAAACACTTGGTGTGCATCCTCAGTAGATCCACATCCATAATACACATCCAAAAGGTTAATCCCAACTAAACCATCAAATTGAAACTTACATCCTATTATGTGCTTCTGAATCTCCTTACCCTGCTGCAGGTGCAATATGGCATGGCAGGCCTTGAGCATGTGGAAATCTGTGATGTGAAGATCAAACATCTCGTATCCCTATGGCAGGCCTCAAGTCACATATATTAGTATGTGTTGAATAATGTTAAATATATAATGACCATGAAAATTAATGATAAAACAGAACCGCTACAAGCATAATGCAACACCCACAAGCTCGGTTTAGAAGGAAATGCTGAAGAAACTCAAATCTGGGTCAAGCCGTAATGAGGAAGAAAAAATCATTGAAACAGATCCTGTTGTCTTTAAAAAGCAGTTGGAACATCCATACGCCGACGTGGATTTGTTTGGGATTTATCTTCTGGTGTAGGGTGTGTTTTTTGAATGGGTCTGAAACGCATTGGGAGTAGAGTGGAAGCTGGTGGACACTTGTTACCAATTTTGACATCAGTAATTTATTTGAGTCTACAACATGGAATTTGGTCTATTACTCAACTTGGGCATGGTACTTATAATATCCATGGTTATATGTGAAATTGGCTTGGGTGCCCCTGAATCTGATTTGATTCCCAAGTTACCAGGCCAAACACAAGATGCTAGTTTCAAATAGTATAGTGTTTATATCACCACAAGTGAACACCATGGCAGAGCCTTGTTTTACTACTTTGTAGAGGCAAAAAACAATCTTACATCAAGTCCATTGGCTCTGTGGTTTAATGGAGGTAAGGAAAGTTGATTTGCTTTTATGATAAACAATATTAACATGGGCTGTTTTTTTTCATAGTTTACAACTCTTCAATATACGAAAGCGCTTTTAAATTAAGGTCACTTCTCAGTTTGGATAACCAAACCAAGGAACAAAGGAACTCATTGATCTTGCTTGATTTTGATGTTTCAGCATCTCCATACACTAATAAAATGGTGATCTTGTTTATTACTTCAGAATCTGTCACATCATTCTTCATACTTCTTTGGGGTAGAGCTGGTACTGCACCAATACATAGTTGTCTTATCAAGTCTTTTCCATGAAATCTCGGCTTATATAATTCTTTATTCTTGAACTCACTCATCCAGTGCAGAGCTTTGTTTGGCAATCTGGCTCCTGGAATAAGATCAATATTAAGAGTAATCTTTCTCAACTATGGCAGTCCTATGATTAAACATTTTAAAGTTATTTATCCGAATGCTTCACTTCTATTAGAACTTCCTTCTCTGCTGACTTCTTTTGCATGGGAATGAAGGTAAAACATAATTTAGACTCGCATACATCCTGAAGAAATTCCTTTGCTGAAAGCAGCAACATTGTTGTTCTCTCCTTCCTCTTCCTTTGTTGTCAGTTGCTTGCATAGTCCTCCGTCTTTTGAGAATGTGAAATTATTTGACCCTCTATTATGAATTGCACATCTGTCAGACTAACATGGTCTTCAATAGATATGGAAAGTGAAAGTGACCATCGACCTGACATCACCTACCACTTCATCTTGATAATTTGCAATATAGACAAATACTCCTACTGTTTAGGTACATTTGCTGTTGACCTTTTCTGTAGCCACGAAGATTTGTATGGTATCATGGATGTGGATGGGTGTACGCATCAGGTTCAATTTTTGCACCCCCTTTTTGGGCCGCAAATTATTTGTGTTGATTCCATCAATGATCAACTTACACACTAACCAGCTAGTTACGTTGACCTCTCTGTAGCCATGAAATTTTATATGTACGTGGATGAGTTGTAAACATAAATTTCAATTTTGCACATTCTCTATGGAGCAGATTATTTATGTTCCGCATCAACAATGGACTTGCAGACTATGATCAAATTGTAGATTTCTTCTTTGTATTCATTCACTTTGAGCCCCTTTTCACCAAGATACTGCCATTTTCTAAATAAACACTTGATAATTGTAAGTTAGAAATATTTTCTTCGAGTTTGATGCCCATCTTATCCTAAATTTTCATCTTTTGTTTTTCTTTCCTCCTTTTGCAAATAATCCAATCATAGGGAAGTCTGACCTTTCAACTTGTTAGTGCAGACTTAACTCTTTTGGGATCCTCTATTTGCTCCAAGTTCTTGTCCATAATCCACCAGGAGCAGGGCACCTATAGCAGGATCATCATGGACAACAAGCGGCAGACAAAGAAAAAGCCAAATTTTACAGGGATGCCATTGAAGAGCATTAATACGGGCCTTCAACAAGCCAAAGAACTCCACAATTTCAGAAGCCATAACACACAAGTTCCATCACAGAATTTTGTCAAACAATTCACATTCCGTCTATAGCCACTACCACATTTCTGTGAAATATAGGTATTAGAAATTAATTGGTACATCTATTTTAACATTTTGCATGGTTGTAAGCCTGGTTGTATTTCCTAGAACTGTCCCACCTAAACACCATGTCCTAAGACAAACAACTAAAAAGGAGCATATAAAGGTTGGAACAAGCCAGAAAACGTAAATATAATTTTCTACAAACACAGAAGAGAAGAATTCTGTCCACAAGAACGACATAGTTCTTGTTCAAAGTGTAATCACACTCATAGTATAACTTAAGAATCATTTATCGTCTATAATGCATTTGTCTGTATGCATGCATATGTGTGTGTATTTCATGAACTGTAATTTAGACAGATCCTGTAATAACAGAATCCGGTGTCTATATTGAATATGTTTTGTGTGGATCTTATCTGCAGTAAGCTCCGCTTTCAACAGAGCCCTCAAATTGGGATTCCATGAGATGACATCAGGTTGAGGCATTTCTTTGAAAATTCCGAAAGCCTCATTAAGACCACCATTTTGTTGATATTCTGCTATCATTGAATTTCATTAGACCACATTTCTTTGAGGTATTTGTCCAAACAGTTTGTGTGCCCGCCCACGCCCTGGTATAAATCTCCTGTGTTGGCACATGCTAGGGGGGTGATGGAAAAGGTTGTGGAGTTCGGTTTTGCATATCTTGCAACCATGGCACTCCACGAGAGGACATCTAGTTGAGGCATGTCTTTGAAAAGCCTTAAAGCGTCATCAAGAAAATCACTTTTTTTTGAGAAATTTTGTCAAACGGTTCATGTGCCTTGTGTATTCTTCCACATTTTGCATACATGTCTGGTAGGCCATTTGTAACTACGACATCTGACAAAAATCCCCTTTGCATTATGCTTTTAACATACATGTTGATAAGGTTATTTTGACAAAATGTGCGGGTAGCAAATGCAACGGCACAGGTGGGTAAAGCTGCATACGGGGACAGTTCATGGGCTTTTTCAACAAGTCCATTTTGTGCATATCCTGCAATCATGGCACTCCTTGAGATCACATCTCTTCGAGGCATTCTATCAAACACTTCACGTGCATTTTCAACAAATTCACATTGTGCATATCCTGCAATCGTGGCATTCCATGAGCCCACATTTCTTTGAGGCATTTTATCAAACAGTTCACATGCCTTTTCTCCCAATAGCACTCCACAACCATCTCATTTTTTCCCATAGCATGTCCAGGGTTGCCATCCTACGCCTCTAGGCTTGCGTTTTTTTTCCCTGGAGGTCCTATTTCAGCTTATTGCTTCGGCTTTTTTGGGTACAACCTTGCTTGTTACAGAGGCAAAGTCTACAGGTTAGCTTGCGTGCACCCTGATTTCTCTTGCCAAGCTGTTTGTCTACTATTTTTTAATATCAATTTGAAAGTAATGCATTTGAATGTTCATCGGGGAACTGTTATATGTAAAACATTATGGGGAAAGAAGGACAAAATGGAAGCAAACATTAAGACAGCAAGCAACAGTTTAGATCATTGTATAAGAAAATTAATTACCTACAATAGAAAACAAAGAAAATAAACAGCAATGAACATGGAAAAATAGCAAAACAAACCTATGCACTGAAGGTTTGAAACAAGGGCGGCAGAAGCAAAGCGATAACAGACAAGAATAGAAGAAACCACACATGCAAGCGGAGACCATATTGAAGGGTTTGCAATGTTGGTCGTCAAATAGGACTTTTTAGAGAGCAACAGGCAGGGGACGAAAAGTCCCTCCTCTTTAATGGGAGAGGTTCCCTTATTCTGAAACGAACTTATTTACAAATATACAGAACATTATTTTGTGGTTAAACTTGGATATTACGAAAGTGCTTTCCACAAGGATCATCAGTTACGTAAGGACTGAGGAAAAAGAATAAGAAGATGAGCAGAACAGCAACATTCAGAATTATAGATAGCAGAATAATTCTTCGTGTATGCGAAGCTTCAAAGGATTTAAGACAAGATCATTTGAATGAGATTAAATTTAAAGACACAAAGTTCCATAAATAACCTTCTTCGGATTTATTAGTCAAGGACACAAAGTTCCTTCTTGGTTGTACAAGATCGCTGTATTTGCAAAACTGGACAGTATGCAATCAGAGAGACCAAACGAGTTAAGAACAAAATGATCTTCACAATATTAAAGGAAAACACAGAGACAACAAGAATCAGATAGACAAAGAACGGAAATCCCTTTTTGTATTGATTTCTTTTAAGATCTATTTACACTTTCAGCAAATATCCAAGTTCTTCCTCCCCCTCAAAATGGCGTGGAAAGGCCATTATATAGATTACAATTCAGTTACGTCTTGTAACCGTTTCTTTTAAATAAAGAATAGTTAAGTATCGCCGGTTGCAATATCCTAACTAATTACAAGGAATACGAAAAGAATGGGAAGAAGAGAAAAGAAAGAAAGAAGGAGGAGACAGGTGGCGAGCTACAGGGAGGGACCCACTGTCTTCGGAATTCGCTGCCTGAACTTCTTCAAAGCCTCGGTTATGTCTCTGCCACGTGGAACCGACGTGTTGGCTGCAGACTGAGTTCAAAATCCTAGACACTTCTCCATCTCTTTATCAAACTCGACGTGAGTATGATAATCTTTATTTGCTTCTTTAATGGCATATTGAAGAGAGCAAATGTCCTTCATCTTTTCTTTGGAGATGGTGCTTTCCTTGAACAGATCATTTTTGACAAAAGCTCTGAACTGAGCTTTGATTTCTTGCAGGGACAGGAAAGCACCAGAGTTTTCATCCTGAAGATGACAATGTATATCCTTGAAGGCAGCAACTGTCAGTGCTTTGAAAGCTTCTCCCTTCTGCCAACTGTTCTTCATCTCTACCACAGCTTCTTCTAATACTCTGATCTTCCACTCCATGCTGTAGACCCAAGACTTTGATAAATTGTCTTTGGCATCATCAAAAATCTTGTTCGCCATTAAGATGTTCTCATCTGTTTGTCCCATGAGGCGGAGGTCTACTATGCAACTGCTCCATATTTTGAGTTCTTTATCCATGGTATTGATAGTGGAGGAGAGCTTCAGTTGCATATTACTCACCTTTTCATAGAGCTTGAAAGCTTCATCGATGAAGTTTAACCCAGTAACAAGCATGTCATCCACCATGGCTTCTATAGCTCTGCCATAAACTGAATACTTGTGCATATCTTTTATACTTTGCACTTCATCTTGGCTTAGTATTACAGGAGGAGGTAGAGCAGTCAAAGGGGTGGGATCCAAAACTTTGTCCTTAGATAGAAGAGACTTGATGAAACTTGTAAGAACTCGGGCTTGCTCTTCCAGCTGTTCGATAGTTTGCTGTCCTTTTTCCACTCTCCCAATAACTCTTGTGACTGTTTCCTGGAGGTTATGGATCTCGCCTTCAGGGGTAGATTCTCCCATTGGGATTCTCAGTAGCTCCAAGTCAGATACTTGCAAGTCATGTTCTGATTTGTCCATTCCAGGCTTGGCAATCTCCAGGAATTGCTGACCTCGAGTATCAGATACTATTCTGGAGGTGGTTCTTGCTTTCTTGGCACGGGAAGGCATGGTGCCCAACATGGCTGCAACAGCATCAAAATTTGGTCCCAAGTTTTGGGAGGATGGTTTTCTCTTCCTTTTGTCAACCAAGGGTTGCACCCATGCAAAAGAGGAGGAAGAATCTGCAGGAGAAGCAAGGGGACCAAGAGACAGGGAGCTCATGACACTCAGGGTCTGCGCAGCTGTTGACTCAAGCTGGGATGTGGAAGGAGCACTGGAGACAATGGCAGTAGAAGAATCAATAGCACCTGGAAGTTCAGTGCTCTGGACCTCCTTGTCTTTATCTGTTGGGTCCTCAGGAACATTTGTAGGAGTTGGCCTCTCACTTTCTTCACTTTCACTGAGGATGATGATGTTCTCTGGTCCGATAGGCAATTCTACCTGTTTCTCCTGAAGATCTCTTTCCACCGGTTCCTTCTTTACTTCCTTGAGCTTCTTCTTATATACCTGAGTGGATGGAGAAGGAGTAGATTCCACAGGTCCCTGAGCTGCTGAGGCAGGAGGGGTTTTCTTTGGTGTTTCGGACCTTGGAACTGGTGCTTCTCTTATTGGTGTCGATTCATCCTTGGAGGAGGATTCTCTCGAGTGCCTCCTGAATTCTCGGACCTTCTTATTGAACCAAACCTTAGTCCTGACTAAGACTGGAGCAAGGATTTCAGCCAAATCATCCCTCTCTTTTCTGTTCCAATCCAGGTCCTCCAGAGGGGTGTGCTTGATCACATTTTCATACTCATATGAGTATAGCTCAGAATTATCATCTTCGAGGCCTTCAGGAACTTGGTACAGACCGAGTTCTTGAATCAATTATAAGGAGAACCTGCCATAATGCCTTCTTCTGGCCTCAAAGTCGTCTGCACAGTCAGCCCAGTAGTCTTCTGTATCTGCCACATGGTGATAGGCTATCTTGATATTCTGTTCAATAAACTTCTTCAAGTCAAAGCAGGTTCTTGGCTTGAAGAAATGAACGGTGATAGGGACCAAAGTTCTTTCTATATTCTGGGCATCCAGGGCTGTTTTACATGTGTAATTTCCCAGAGAGATGGGAAAGTGCAAGCCAGAAATCTTCTTGTCTCTGCAATTTCTGTGCAACTTGTCCAGTTGCCTGCATATTTCGATCAAGGCCATCTTGTCATTGCAGAACATGGGAAGCCACAGAGGGGTACTCTCATAACCAGCAAGCCTGATGTATGAGAACTTCCTGAATTGGATGAAGTAGGCCCCATACCGTGATATCAAGTTCATGGCTTCATCTGAAAACCTCCTGGCGGTGTCACCCTCAAGCAATCGGACCACGTACATAGTGAAAGCATCATTAACCCTTCTGAAATTGTGGTTGCTGGTCTCTAAGGTAAACTGCGGGCAATAGGCATACACTGGGTTGCCTTTGTGGGCGTCTATATATGAGAATCCAAACCATTGCCTTGATGCTGCTAGAGTATACATCAGATATGAAGTCATGAAAAACTTCTTTGTTTGCAGCACGTTGGATAGCTGCTCCGTCAGATTCATGCTGATGATCTCAGCCCAGTTGATATTTTGTGTACCCTCGCACACCATACTGATGAGCGGGCACATCCAGAAATGGAACTCGCTGGTGGAAGGCAAACCCATGACCCGAGCCAGCAGTATTATGAAATCTGACAGTTCTTCGTTGAAGTCTGCTCGGATGAGGGTTTTGGTGAGGTGGGAAGCTCCCTTCTTAGGGTTTTTTAGCCAGGACTTCGCCACTCGTGCTCTGTACTTGTCACTGTCTTGATCGAACATGGCTTGCGCTTGGGCTTGGGAAACAACTATGGCATTGTCCAATTCCGGGATCCTCAGAGCGGCAGCGATGGCGGTAGCGTCTAGCCTGGCGATGAGCTCCCCATGTACGTTTGTCAATTCACTTGAGGCGGGGTCGAAGTGAGCTCCGCATGCAAGCACTGTATCAGCACACTGTACTAAAATTGGGAATCCTCCAGCGTATGCCAAACCACTGTCATGAATTGTCTGAGCCATCGGTGAGGGATTTGCATCTTCCATCCTTGCCCAAAAATCGCTGAAATCGAGATGTCGGGCCTCGCTATCTCCAATGTTGCTTACAGCAGACTCGAGTGGAGAAATCTGTTCTTGTCCTTGAAATTTGATCTTCATGTCGATAGTTTCAGGGGAACAAGGTTGCAAACTAGACTTGGAATGGAATTACAGAAGCAGAGGAACGTGCGCAAGTTTGTAAGCGGCAAGGGTTTGAGCAAAGGATAACAAGGAAGATGTGAGAAAATGCGAAGGGGAAATGTTCATTATATAGCCGTTTGGGGAGCGGAGTGAATTCAATGCGCATTTAATTACGCAACCACCAATTTGAAAAGCGTCTAAGTATGGATGACACTAGGCACGCTTGGGACATGTGAGACGCGAATGCGCGAAACACGCGGCTCGGGCGAAATGGAGAGAGAATGCACAAAAATCTTTTGGAACAATTGGGACGAAAATGCGCGAGGTATGCGGTTCAGACATTCCGACCGAATTTGGAACAGCGGGCCCGTTTGGACTTGGGACTTTTGGGACAGAAAGTTCCGGAGTACGCGGTTTGACCGGCTCGGCCGAAAATGAAGCGGGGCGCATTTTTTTTTTTTCGGTTTGGGACAAAGAATTTTGAAGTACGCGACTAGGAAGCTTCGGCCGAAAAAGAGAAAGCTCGTACTTTTGACTTTGGGATATTTGGGACAAAAAGGTGCGAAGTACGCGGTTCGGGTGGTTCGGCCGAAATTGGAATGACTTGCACAAAAGTTTCGGGACACTTGGAACAAAAACTTCCGACGGGCCCGAAGATAGGACAATTTCGGGGATTTTGGCCGATCGAGGAACAACTTGCACTTTGGAACTTGGGACAGTCGGGACAAAAATGTCTGACAGGCCCAAAATACATGCGAGAAAGGCCCAATACTTGGATTTCTTCAATTTTATGACTTAGGCACCTCAGAGAAAAGCACTTAGACTCAAAATTTTCAAAATTTGCTCTTGTTAGAGAGGGGAATTTTGAGTAGACAACATGCAATAATTGACAAGGACAGCTGCAGCCGAAAACGGACATGCAGATCTCCAAAGAACCAACACGCCAGCACTCCTTGACAGGCAGGTGAAGCAGGAGGATCTGATTACAAGCAGCAGGAAGCTGCACACCGTCGTCGTTAGAGACCGAGTGCACTATAGCCACGCCTCCGGCATAATTATTCATCATACTTGTTAAACATGATTTGGTAGGAACTATGGATGGTATACTCATTAAATATGACCTTTGGTATGAATTGGGTAGTGATTGTTCTATTTTTAAATAACACACAAAAATTTGATGTAAATCAATTTTGTAAGGTTTGCAAATGATTTCAGTTTATACTATATGTTTACACTTTAATTATATAATGAACTTTAATAAAAAATGCCTAATAATATATATGACGTAAGGGCTTGTAACAGAAAATAATTCTTGTTGGTTAATTGTTGCTGATTTTATTATTTATTTTTAATATATTTCACTTTATGTTTGCACATTAAAAATTTATGCAATTGCTATAGATAAGAATAGGAAAAGCGATGTAATCATTATAGCTAAATGATATTTAAAAAAGAGAATAGATATATACTATGGCTATGCATGTTTTAAAACTACATTACGTTATTATTATTACAAAATAATAAAGTTCTATTTTTTTGATAATTATGTATATTTTGGAAAAGCATGTGTAATAGGTGAATTGTTTTATAATAAGATGAATTAGAAAGTTTGTGTTGATCTATGCTTCTCTTGGACTATATATGGCAAATTGGATATGGTTGAGAGTTATTTAATTATTTCATGTTGATGAATATTGAAGTTCTTTTCTTTTCCAAATTAAAATATGTACAATTGGTATTAGAACAAGGTTTGGGTTATAGTTTCTAGATTTAGATATCTCTAGAATAGTTTATCATGACAAACTCTAACTCTCTTCCCATTCCAAAATTTACTAAAAATGACTATGATTATTGGAGTATCAAGATCATAATTTTTTTAATAAGGAAAAGTCTTATATGATGTTGCAGAATCTATTTATAAAGATTAACCTGATTGGGCTAATGTTCCAGTAAACCATAAACAAGACAAGAAAGAAGCGAAGATGAATAATTCACAAGATTTGTTTCATATTTTCAAATAACTATAAATATGAGCTTATTTTAAAGAATTGCAGGTAGAACAATATTCAACGAATCCTGAAAAACTCTACAAAAATCATACCAAGGTAGTGAACAAGTCAAGCTGGTTAGGTTTCACACTATGAAGGTATAATTTAAGAATTTGAGGATGTAAGAAGTTAAAAGTGTGAGTAATTTCTATGTGATAGTAAAGGATCTTGTCAATAAAATGGCTACTCTTAGAGAATCATTAAACAAAGAGGTGGTGGTGAAATAGGTGTTAAGGTCTATATCATCAAGGTGGAATCATTTTTTGATTATTATTAAAGAAATCAAATACTTCACTACTCTTGAGTTTGGTCATCTATGTTGATCTCTTATATCTCACAAATAAATATTAAGAGACACATTTGCAAAAAGTGATGAGAAGGTTTTAGGTTTAAAATTGAATATTACAATGAGTGAAGGAACTAGAAGTAGTAAAAAAGCAACTGAGTGCAAAGAAAGAAATCATTAGAAGAAACCAAGGGAAAAGAACATATAGAAATCAAAATTATTCAAGTGGAAGAGGAAGAAGAGGTTGTTCAACTTCAAGAGGAAGAGGTAGAGGTAGATTTTATAATACAAATATTCAATTTAATATGGCCACATGTATGGGTAAATTAAATGGGAATATTGAATAAAAACAAAAAAATATGGAGGGTGTGTTAATTACTGTAACGAGGGTAATGACTTTTTTGCTTGCATTTTTTTTCTTTCTTATGATAAATCTGAAATAAGTCCTAAAGGATTTGGTATCTAGATTCAAGTTGTTCCAATTACATGAAAAGGAATAATTAATTTCATTCTACATTGGATAGAATTTTCAAGACCTAAATCAAACTTGGTAATACCAAATATTTGGAAGTTTCACTAAAAGGAAAAATGGATTTGAGTAGTCAATAAGTGTGACATAGAGGTCAAATATCTCATGGAATGACATGCATAATGACGGGGTTGCACTCAAATGATATCATGAAATTCCTCCAAGTAATAAAAAAGTGAAGCATAAGCTCAAGGAAAAGTGAATCAATCACGTTTTCCAATGTGGTCCAAAGCTTGCACAAGGAGAGATAGCAACATGAAATGAAGAGTAATCAACAACTAGCAAGGCGAGTAACACGAGTACCAAAACCAGTGAGATTGAGTTCTGAGAATCTAACGAAACTAAGTGAAAATTGAGATTGTTACACTCCAATGGAATTGAAGATGTGCTCCAAGAATTAGAAAGAGATTAACCAAAAATAAAAAGAGTGCCAAAAAAACAGCGGTGTGTCCATTTTTCTCATAGATAAAAAAGGGGTAGAAATAGGAGTGTTGGGTAACTCCCACGTATGACAATCATTCCTTGTAAGAGGGAAAGATGAGTTACAATTACAAATAAGGAATGCAACTCCTATGATACACAGTGAATCATATGACAAAATCTTTCATATAACTCCCATGACATAAATGACAATGACAAATTCTATGACATAATCTGACACATGTCATATAACCCTACGACTTACGATCTCACCTAAGTGAGATGACTCACCATCGGTGATGGAAAATAACGTAATAAATAAATAAAGGTGAAAAAGGATATTCTCACACCAAAACCCCCCTTCATTGAAGCTAAGGTAGAAGTCACGGAAAGTCAGAAAAGAAGGATAAAACCCCTAGACGACCTAAGAAATATGTTCCAAATGGGTCTTGATGACTAAAGATGTGATAAGGTAGCCATGTATAAACTGCAATATTTCTTTAAGAAGAAGAAGATGAGAAAATAAAGAGAGGTATACAGTTCCTCTGAAAGATGATTTCCGATGGAATCCTAATGAATCTGAAGAGACTAACAGTTTTTGATCAGTGGAGGAAGGAGGATGAACATGGAGTGTCCCTGATGGTGCCCCAATATGGGAAGTAAATAATATATCATGGGAAGCGGTGACAATCCTGTCAATCTCTATAAGGTCAGAGTACAAAAATATAGATATATCATCAAGAGAGTTGAGTTGTGATGAAGGAGAACCCTGAAGGGTAAAATTAACCTATTGCTATGGAGATTTGGCAAAAGCTAGTGTGATAAAAAATATTATCTCTCAAGAGGCAGTAGGTGGAAGAAGACGCTACACTGTGATGTTGGCATCCTCGAGCATATCATCCAAGTCTGAGTCAAGGAAATCAATGTCCTATTCTGGAGGATTATATGAACCCTATGAAGAAGCAATATCAAGGTCTGTGGAAGAAACAGGGGATGGTAGGATCTCCTAGATCGAATCAATGAAATCAGTAGATGCTAGTGAAGGGGAAAACCTAAGATCTAAAGCAACATGGTGTGCAGGTGAAAATTCAACCAAAGAGTCATGTGGAGGAGAGTTATTAAGAACTATGATAGGAGTAATACTAAGTTTTGAAGGAGCATGCATAGAAATATGTGTGGGTGGCCCTTCGTAAGAAAAAGTATCGATGAAATCACTTTCCTCCATCGATGCAAGATCATCATAAGATCCATAACCAGATGAAGGAGGATCAAAATCTCCATTTAAATTTCGAATGAAAAGTCCAAGCTCGGTGCACAGACTCCGTGAACTCTACCCGACGTTGAAGGTCCTCTGGTATAGTAAGACAAAGAAGCTCGTATGCCATGTCATTCTTATTCAGCCAATCTTGGTGATGAATGCGATCAATAAGTTCAGGTGTCATTCCAAGAAGATGTGGTAATAAGTTGTACATAATGCAATGATCGAGTATTCCATTCTTCCATTGTAGGTAATTTCCTGTTCCTAGTTGAACAACGAAGCGATGAAATTCAATTTTCATGACGAGAGGAGCCTCTAAAGAATACTATTTTAACCCCTCCTTTTTACGGCACTTTATAGTTTAGTGCATTGATTACAATCATATGCCACTGTGGGTCAAGAACCAGTTAGCAGGGTTCATTTTGAGAAGCCTCTATTAAATTAGAGGTGGAAAATCCTTGGTGAATATACCTCGAACCACTTTCACCAAAAGGAAATTTTTCCAGGATTTTAGATTCAAATTTTTTCCTGTTATTTTCTTAAGGGGGAGAACTCAAAAAAAAAATTGTTGTTGGGAAACAACAAGGCTTCTTATCGTAGGATAACAAGCCTTTTTGTCACTCGACAACAAGCGTTGTTGTCGCATGACAACAAGCGTTGTTGTCGCATGACAACAAGCGTTGTTGTCGCATGACAACAAGGATTGTTGTCACCAAACAACAAGCTTTGTTATCATGCGACAACAAAGCTTTTTGTCAGGCGACAACAAGGCTTGTTGTCATACAACAACAAACCTTGTTGTCACCTGACAACAAAAAAATGCTTCATTTTTTCGATCATCTTCAACCCCCTGGTCGCGTGTCAACAACACTCAGGTCACATGTCAACTGCCCTCTGGTCTCACATTAACAACCCTATGGTTGTGCATCAACAACACTCTGGTTGCGCGTCAACAACCCTCTGGTCGTGCATCAGCAACCCTCTAGTCACAGTTGAACACCTTCTCTTGTCGCGCATCAGCAACACTATATTTTTGCTCGTCTAGAAATGAAAATATTCGTTCTCACGCGTTAGTGACACTTTCCTATTGCAAGTCTACAACAGGTAGTCCAAGACTCTGATCCACACTTTGTCTGCTTGTAATTTATAATTAATTCATAGGGTACCTTAGTAAGTTACTAGTATACTACTAGGAAAATTACTTAGGTTTATATAGGAGTAGTTTTCAACAGTAGGTGAGGTCGACCCCTAAAAAAATTTATACTGGAAATTTTAGACGAACAGTGCACTGACCTACTCTAAAAAATTCGCCTTTTCAATTTTTCCAAAAATGAAATATTCGCCAAATTACAAATATTCGCCACTAAAACTATCCCCGCGAGTTAGTCACTGACATTCAAATCAACGTAATAATGTTTAAGAGTGGAGACCACAATCAAGGTTCGTTGAGCGCAGTAGCTCGACACCCTAAGCAAGAAAAAAATAAGGAAAAAGAAGAGAAGGGGAGAAAAAACTAAGTTGCTAAGTGAGAAAGAGTGTCTCACATCGGTTTGAAATAAGAGAATCCTTTGCCGCAAGTTTGTAGCAGCCACGCTCACTAACCTGCTAGAGAAAGGATCAAGAGGGATTACAATGCAAGAGTGACTCAAAAGGGTGACCTGAAAGGCCTCCAGAAGGCAAGAGAAGTGACTTGAAAGACAAAAGAAAGGTGGGACACTCCAACAAGATGTTAGTAGTAAAAATCGTTCAATAACATTTAAAATTGCACTTTTAAAACTGCCAATAAGTCTATTTTAAAGATTTAAAAGATAAATTAGTGACTATAAAAACATTAAGTTAGATGAGGATTTAACTACAAATTTAAGATTAAAGAGCTTTAAAAAATTAGATTCCTAATTTTATTAAAAGCTCCAAATAAGACTAATTAATTTAGCCCACTTTTCAATTAGTATTAGACCCTAATAGTTTGAATGAAGATCTAAAAAAAGGAAAACTTATTTTATTTTTTAAATTTGATGCCTAATTTAATTTAAAAACCCTAAGAAGAAAAAGCACCTCCTTTTAAAGGTGATTATTTAAATTAACACCTTTTAAAAGATTATTTAAAAAGGATGCCTAACTTTCATAATAAAGTTCACCTTGAATGTTTAAAATCACCTCCGTTTAATATGAAAAGAGCTTATCTAAAAAATCCACCGTATGAGTTATAAAATTTATTTTTAAAAGCCACCTTTTAAAAACTATACTCACCTTAATATAAAGACACCACGTATAATTAAAGCCTATCTTTATATTAAAAGCTACGGCCAAAAGGCTTTTAGTTTATAATATTTCACTCACCTTTTAAAAGGACCCACTTTATTATTTAAAACACCACGGATTTTAACAGCATGGGGGTAGAACGGCTCTAAACGGCCAATAAAAAATACCAAACCAGGGCAGCAAAGGCAAGGCCAAGGCAGCGGATTTAACGCAGGGTGAATGGCAGAGTTGAGAAAGAAAGGGACAAAGCTCAAGCAGAGGTAAGAAAGGCACGGCCCAAGCAAAAGCATGCATGCAGATCGAAAAAGCCAAACAATGTGCAAAGTAAGCTCGAACAACACGCTCGGGAGCTGAATGGAAAATGGATAGAGCTCAATCCAAACACGGTAAGGAAGAGAACAGCCAACCAAGGGTATCCAACAATGCAACACAAAATAAAGCAATGCAAAGACAAGCACAATTCGACCATGCAAACAGAGATGCGGGAGTGCAAAACAGAACTCGAAGAGCTTGAAGAGGGTTGCACGGTAGCAGAATAATGCAGCCAGAAGGTAGGTAGTGGCACAAGGTTTGAGGGAAAAACAAATAAATTCAATGTTTAATGTTAAGGATCCCAAATACAAACAAGGAGACACATAAACACCTCCTGAATAAGCTTGTCCGTCAAATATAGCCATAATTGGTTGTATTTAGTCAGAAATGTTAGTTTGTTAGTTTGGACAGCTATTCGTCCATTTGTTAAGATTAGATAATAGTTATCTTATTGTTGATAATGTATTAATTATTTTCTAATTATTGATTTCCTTTAGTGACACCTTGCAACAAAATTCGTTATGGTTGTTAAGTTGTTATGTATCTCAGCGGTCGATTTAGAAATGATCTCGGCCATTGGTGTTCCAATGAGAGTAGTATAAAAGGAGGTCATTGGGCATTTGGAAAGAACAAGTTTTTAAGAAGTATTTGTAGTGATAGCAAATGAGTTTGTAAGTTTGCAGTGATAGCAAACAATCTTACAATGTTAGCCAGGGCGCATTGATAGCGTTGGGGATAGCAGTGGGGGAATATCAGTGGGAGAAGTTGGGAGATTGTCGAAGTTTTGCCAGTAAGAGGTAAGGAATCTTTGTATCTCTTAAATCGCTGAAGTTAATATAATTTCTCATTTGTAGAACTAGTTTTCCCTTAGGGGTTTTTCCAGGGACAATTTGTCTGAAAATATTGTGTTCATTGTGTTATGCATTTCTTTCTGTATTCTTATTAGTGAAGTTGCAGTTGTGTTATTTTTCGATATTAACTGTGAATTAGTTTTTGCCAGTTAAATAATCTGTTAAGATAGGAGATTAATAATCAGTGACTGCAATAGAATTTTCACATGGTATCAAAGTAGTGTTAAGGATAGAAAAAGCTTTGCCCTAGGAAAGAAATTGAGGGTTTCTATAACCTAGTTTGATCTCTTTAAATTTCTATTATTTTTATCCTTTGAGATGGCTTCAGCTGGTTTGAGAGATCAGGACAGATTAGATGGTGCCTCAAATTTGGGTGTCTGGAAGGCCATACTTTCTTTATTGTTGGAAGAGAATGGTATGAAGGATTATGTTACCCTTGTTGTAGCTGTACCTACAGACGCAACACAGCTTGCAGCATACAAGAAAGAGGATGCCAAGGTGAGGAGGATTGTCCTTGATGGTGTCAAGGATCATATTGTTCCACACATTTCCAAGTTAGGTACGGCGAATAAGATGTGGGAAGCCATTCTGAATCTGTACGAGAATGCTACCACCAATAGGAAGATTATTCTCAGAGAAAAGTTGAAGAATACTCGGATGAACAAGGAAGAAGATGTTACAAGTTACCTCACTAGACTTAGACTTTTCAAGGATGAGTTAGCAGCTGTTAGAGATAGCCTTAGCAATGATGAGCTGGTACAGATAGCCCTAAATGGGTTTACTAAATAGTGGGATGTTTTTGTTCAAGTTGTTAGTGGACGAGACACCTTACTGAGATGGGATCGACTATGGACTAATTTCACTCAGGAGGAGTTTAGACCAAGTCTTGTCAATGGGGCCAACAAGAGTCATAAAAGTGAGGGAGAACAAGAAAACGTTTCCCTAGCGGGAAAAGGGAAAGCAAAGAAGGGATTTTGTATAGGATCAAATTATCAAAGTGAGAATAAGAAGGACTTGTCTAAGGTCAAGTGCTTTGGTTGTCACGAGTTTGGCCACTATGTCAATGATTTCCCGGATAGGAAGAAGGGTAAGAAGTAGGTGGTAGCTTCAGTAATTAGTGCATAAGAACTCTCTAGTAGAATGGAAGATGAGTTTGAACTCATAGCTTGTATGGTCAGCTCAACCTCACAGTGTGTTTGGTATATAGAAAGTGGGGCATCATTTCATATGACAGGAGTTAGAGAGTACTTCTGTAGTTACAAGGAGGAGGACACCAATATCTAGATTTCTATGGGGAGCTTATCCAAGCTCAACCCAGTTGTGAAAGGGATTGTTCATTTTCAGAGGGAGAATGGAAAGATAGTTCCACTTCATGATGTCTTGCATGTGCTAGGCTTATGTATGAATTTGATTTTTGTGTCTATTCTTCAGGATAAAGGGTATAATGTACTTTTTAGAGGGACACATGTGTTGATTAAGCACAAGGATTGGTAATCACCCATAACTATTGGAGTTAGGAGTGGTCACCTTTATAGGTTACAATTTGATACTCCTAAGGCACTTATGAGCAGGAGTAATCCTAGAGATCTTGAAGAGCTATGGCACAGGAAGATGGGCCATATTCATCATGGAGCACTTAAATTGCTTCGTGAGACAGTGACAGGTGTTCCAGAGGTGAGCACAAAGCATGATGATGTATGTAAGGGATGTGTGTTGGGGAAGTTTGTGAAAGCATCTTTTCGAAGGAGTGACAATAGATATATGGGTGTTCTTGATCTATTACATTCAGATGTATGTGGACCAATGTTGACAAAGTCTCTTAGAGGATATGTGTACTATGTTACCTTTATTGATGATTTATCCAGGAAGACCCGAATATACTTCTTCAAGACCAAGGATGAGGTTTTTAGTCACTTCCAGGAGTTCAAAGCTCTTGCGGAGAACTTGACAAGAAGGAAGATAAAGGTTCTTTGGTTAGATAATGGAGGTGAGTACAAAGGAAATGAATTCCAGGATTTTTGTACCAGAGAAGGAATCAAGAGAGAGTTGATGGTTCCTTACAATCCACAACAGAATGGAGTTGCTGAGAGGAAGAACCATTCTATATCGAAGGCAGCAAGGGCTATGCTACATGAGCAGGACATGCCCCACTACCTATGGGCAGAGGCGTGTAGTACATTAGTTTACATTCAGAATAGGTTTCCACACAAGGTACTAGGGAAGATGACACCAAAGGAAGCTTTCACGGGGAAGAAGCCAGATGTCGATCAATTCAAGATATTTGGGAGTTTCGCATATTATCATATTCTAGAAGATACACGTACCAAATTAGATCAAATTTCAGAGAAGGGGTACCTTGTTGGGTATAATGAAACTTCAAAGGCATATAGGATTTTTATTCCAACGACCAATAGAATTATTGTCAGACGTGATGTCAAGTTCATGGAGGAAAATGCATTAAGAAGGTCCAGAGATTTGTGAGCAGATGATGAAAGTGAGCAGCCAACAAAAGCTCCAAATCCAAGTGAAGGGCAAAAAATTTCAAGTACAGTTACTAGTACAAGTGTAGACTTAGGTACTGAATATTCACAGAGTATAGAGCAACTGGTGTAGCAGGATATGCATTTAGAATATTTAGAGGTTGATATTTCATCCTCTATAGTTGGAAATGGGAACCGTGAGGTTCAAAACACACAAAGGGATACTTAGGAGTTTGTGGGAGCTCCTAGGAAGAGTACAAGACAAAGGAAATAACCAACAAGTTCAATGACTATGTGGCATTAGTCAGCCAGTTGGTAGATAGCAAAACTTCCAGCTATCAAGAGGCTACACAACATTAGGTATGGTGAGAAGCTATGGTTGTGGAATATACTTCAATAATGCAGAGTGATGTGTGGGAGGTAGTATCTAGACCAATAGATAGAGCAGTATTTGGATCACACTGGATCTTCAAGATAAAGCACAGTGCAGATGGTAGCTTTGAGAAATACAAAGCAAGGTTTGTGCCAAAGGGGTTCTCTTAGAAGGAGGGAATAGACTATGAGGAAACATTTTCTCCAGTAGCCAGGTATACTTCTATACGAGCTGTAATCTCATTTGCAATGTAGATGGGATGGAAGATCCATCAAATGGATGTCAAGATAACATTCCTTAATGGTAAATTCAAGGAGGAGGTATACATAGAACAACCAGAAGGATTTATAGCATACAACAAAGAGACCCACGTGTGCAGATTGATGAACGCCTTGTACGGACTCAAGAAGGCTCCTAGGGCATGGTATGAGTGCATTAATACATACTTGCAGAAAATGGGCTTTGTGAAGAGTGAGGTAGATGCTAACCTCTACTACTTGGTGGTTGGGGGTGAGGCTCTCATTCTTGTTCTATATGTAGATGACTTGTTTCTTACAGGTGCACTAGGGATAATAGAGGATTGTAAGAGGGACCTTGTAGGAAAGTTTGAGATGAAGGACTTAGGACTCATGCACTATTTTTTAGGCATGGAGGTGTGGTAGACAGATGGAGAGATTCTCCTTGGTCAAGGAAAATATTGCATTGAAATCTTAAAGAGATTCAAGATGGAGGATTGCAAAGCCATGTCTATACCTATGATCACTAATTGGAAGAAGGTAGATACATCTAAGGACAAAGATGTAGATCCCACCTTATACAGGCCATTAATTAGTTCGCTCATGTATTTGGTCAACAGTAGATCGAATATAACATTTACAGTAAACTCTCTTAGTCAGTTCATGGTTGAGCCAAAGAGAGTGCATTGGATAGTGGCCAAGCATGTGTTGCGTTATTTGTGCGGCTTAGTTTAGTATGGGATCAGATATGTTCAAGGTGAAGGAATCAAGCTGATAGGCTATACTAATGCAGATTGGGAAGGCAGTAGAATAAAAAAAAGGAGCACTTGAGGGTGTTGTTTTAGTTTAGGATCAGGAGTTTTTTCTTGGTTCAGCAGGAAGCAGAAGTTTGTGGCTTTGAGTTCATCAAAAGCATAATACATTACATCTAGCATGGCGACATGTGAAGCTATATGGCTTCGGAAGTTTCTAGTGGCCTTGTTTGGTCATAAGGTTGAGACTATTGTGATACACTGCGATAATCAGAGTTTCATGAAGTTGCCTAAGAATCCAGTGTTTCATGATAGGTCTAAACATATAGATATCAGGTATCACTTCATCATGGATTGTGTACAATGAGGTATTTTTCAGCTACAATACATACCTACAGAGGAGCAGGTAGTAGACATTCTGACTAAGGCATTGGGGAAGGAAAAATATATCTTCTTCAGAGATAAGATGGGTGTCGTGCAAAACAACTTCCTCGCTAAGAGGGAGTGTTAGTTTGTTAGCTTGGACAACTGTTCGTCCATTTGCCAATATTAGATAATAGTTATCTTATTGTTGATAATGTATTAATTATTTTCTAATTATTCATTTCCTTTAGTGACACCTTGTAACCAAATTTGTTATGGTTGTTAAGTTGTTATGTATCTCAGCCATCGATTAAGAATCGATCTCGGCCGTTAGTGTTCTAATGAGAGTAGTATAAAAGGAGGTCATTGGGCATTTGGAAAGAACAAGTTTTTGAGAAGCATTTGCAGTGCTAGAAAATGAGTTTGTAAGTTTGCAGTGATAGAAAATAGTCTTACAATGTTAGCAAGGGTGTAGTGATAGCGTTAGGGATAGCAATGGGGGAATATCAACGGGAGAAGTTGGGAGATTATTGATGTTCTACCAATAAGAGGCAAGGAATATTTTTATCTCTTAATTTCCTGACAGTTAATATAATTTCTCATCTGTAGAACTGGTTTTCCCTTAGGGGTTTTTCCAGGGACAATTTGTTGGAAAATATTATGTTCATTATGTTATTCATTTCTTTCCGTATTCTTATTAGTGAAGTTGTAGTTGTGTTATTTTTCAATATTAGCTGTGAATTAGTTTTGGCAGTTAAATAATCTGTTAAGATAGGAGATTAATAATCAGTGACTGCAATAGAATTTTTCATAGGAAAACCCCTATTTACATGCACAAGATAAACCATGACCACAAACTCCAAACATGGAACCGTTAGCCATATGAACATGAGTAAAAATTGATTTAAAAAGATTAATGAACTTGCACGAGAAGCTAAAAAATAAAAACCAGGAGTATTAGCAACAATCAGATTGTGAGTCCACAGTTACTGAAAATGAAGCTCTAATACCATGTGAGATAGAGCTCAAATATCTCATGGAACAACATGTACACAATGATGGGGTTGCACTCAAACAATATCGTGAACTTCCTCCAAGTAATCAGCAAGTGAAACAAGAACTCAAGGAAAATTGAAGTAAGCACATTTTCAAATATGGTCCAAAGCTTACACAAGGAGAGAGAGCAACATGAAACAAAGAGTAATCAACAACTAGCAAGGCGAGTAACACGAGTACCAAAAATAGTGAGACTGAGCTTTGAGAATCTAACGGAACTAAGTGAACATCGAGATTGTTACACTCTAAAGGAATTGAAGATGTGCTCCAAGAATTATCAAGAGATTAACAAGAAATGAAAAGAGTGTAAAAAAAAAGATAGCAATGTGTCCATTTTTCTCATAGATAAAAAAAAGGGGTACAAATTAGAGTGTTGGGTAACTCATTTGCATGACAATCATTCCCTATAAGAGGGAAAGAGGAGTTACAATTCCAAATAAGGAATGCAACTCCTATGACACACACTGACCCATATGAAAGAATCTGTCATATAACTCCTATGACATATATGACAATGAAAAATTCTATGACGTAATCTGACAAATATCATATAACCCTATGACTTATGATCTTACCTAAGTGAAATGACTCGCCATGGGTGAGGGAAAATCACCTAATAAATAAATAAAGGTGAAAAATGATATTCTCACACCAACAAGCTTTGTTTCATATTCAAATAACTATAAATATGGGCTTATTTTCAAGAATTGCAGGTAGAACAATATTCAACGAATCTTGAAAAACTCTACAAAAATCTTACCAAGGTAGTGAACAAGTCAAGTTGGTTAGGTTGCACACTATGAAGGTATAATTTAAGAATTTGAGGATGCAAGAAGTTGAAAGTGTGAGTAATTTCTATGTGAGAGTAAAGGATCTTGTCAATAAAATGGCTACTCTTAGAGAATCATTAAACAGAGAGGTTGTGGTGAAAAAGGTGTTAAGGTCTGTATCATCAAGGTGGAATCATTTTTCCATTATTATTAAAGAAATCAAAGACTTCACCCTCTTGAGTTTGGTCATCTATGTGGATCTCTTATATCTCACAAAGAAATATTAGGAGACACAGTTGCAAAAAGTGATGAGAAGGTTTTAGGTTTAAAATTGAGGATTACAATGAGTGAAGGAACTAGAAGCAGTAAAAAAGCAACCGAGTACAAAGAATGAAATCATTAGAAGAAACCAAGGGAAAAGAACATATAGAAATCAAAATTATTCAAGTGGAAGACAAAGAAGAGGTGGTTCAACTTTAAGAGGAAGAGGTAGAGGTAGATTTTATAATACAAATATTCAATTTAATATGGCCACGATGTAGGGTAAATTAAATGGGAATGTTGAATAAAAACAAGCAAATAAGGAGACAAGGGTAATGTAGTTTTTGCATGCAATTTTTTTCTTTCTTATGATAAATTTGAAATTAGTCCTAAAGAGGTTTGGTACCTAGATTTAAGTTGTTCCAATCACATAAAAAGGAATAATTACTTTCATTCTACATTGGATAGAATTTTCAAGACCCAAATAAAACTTGGTAATGACAAATATTTGGAAGTTTCACTAAAAGGAAGAATGGATTTGAGTACTAGAGAAGTTAATAAATGTATTAATGATATTTATTATACTCAAAATTTAAAACATAATTTGTTGAGTATTGGAAAACTATGTAACAATAACTATAAGGTTGTTTTTGATGATAAGAAATGTGTAATGTATGGTAATAATCAAGGAAATAATGTTTTTACAATTGTATCTATTTCAAAGCGTGATTTTCACATGATTATTTGAGATAATAAAAATAGCATTACCATTATGGCAGATAAAGATTATATTTGGTTGTGGCATCCTAGATATTCACATTTGAATGTTTAAATTTCTAAGTTACTAACATCACAAGAATGAGTCTATGGTTTCTCAATGTTTGAAAAGAAAATATATGTATGTGAAGGTTTTGGTAAAGGAAAAGTATGCAAGAGAATTTTTTTCAAGATGTAGTTCATGGAGAGCTTAATATCTACTGCAATTGGTTCATTCTATTATTTTATGTCCTATGCAAACAAAAAACTTGGGTAAGTCATCATATTTTATTACATTTATTGACGAATACTAAAAAACGTGGTGGGATTTATTTAAGCAAAAAAGAAAATAGCTCATAGATTTAAGAGCTTTAAATGCCTTTTGTTCGAAATAAAAGTTATTTGTATAATTTAGGTACCTTTTTTATTAGATTAGGTAAAAATATGTATTGTTGCTCCCAGTAGGCCTTTAAAAGAAAAATGATACATGACAGAGCAAAAACAAGGACCATAAAGTGAAATATGACCCAAAGAGAGTTAAACATCCTTAATTCGAGAAACCAAGTTCCAAAAGAGGAAACCAATCCAAAACAAACAAACAAACAAAAAAATGCCAGAAGTCCACAAACAGTCAATACCACCGCTTAAACCCTCTGTGTTGCATAGTGTGCCACCCATAGTCGGAATCATCAATCCCCCACCAAATGTCTCCTTGATGTAGTCTCTATAATGCTCACCCTCCAAGCAAGAAAGAACCTTGAGGGTGCCTGGATTGATTTGGGTTTTAAATATTTTTTTGTCCTCCATGTTGATCTCTAGAACCACTTCCAATTTACCTACAGGGATATCCACCAAAGCTAGGTTTGGTCTTTCAGATTTGATGCTATCAATATTTCCTAAAGATTTTGAGTCCCTATATTTCATTTCACAATACTTCCATTTTGCTTCTTTAAAAACATCTCCCCTTTAAAGAGATTTCTCCATTGAAACAGGGGAAACAACAGTGATATTGACCTCAGACTCCTTTGTTTCGTACCTATATTCCTCATCTTCATCAAACCCATTGGTGGTTTCACTAGAATTCACGCTAATACCCCCCAGGACAGAGGAATAATATTCAATACTGCCCGTATCTATTATTTTTTCATTGGAGGCATTTGTGGGCTCTAACATAGGAAACATGGAGATGATCCCATCCTCATTGACCGTCCCATCAACAACTTTTATAGTGTGATCTCTATTAGTCAACTAGTTGTAATTTTACACAGTGTAATCCTACAAAATAGGGAAAGAATGATTTCGAGGAGTACGGATAGGAAATTCCATGCCACATTCAACATGTACAGGAGGCTTCAATTGCAATTCCACAGCTGGACCTTTGGAAGAGCTAGCCTCATCTAACCACCTTACATTTCACAGAGTAAACAAGGTAATGTTCATGACATGAACTTGTGTTCCAAAACCCCATAGGTTGACCTCAGAAAAATAAAGAAACACAAATTTTTTTCCTGAAGAAACATTAATAGACATTCTAGCAGATACCAATAGTGTTCTAGCTACAGTATCCAAATCTATAACCAGTAGATCCCCAATGGCCCTAGCTATCCCTTTCAGCACCTGCGACTTCCCATAACTCAAGAGCTAAATCAGGGAGCTTCACCGAGACTGGGAAAGCATTGGGTTCAAAATTATTTATATCTAGACTAGGTCTCCATTTAGCTAGATGTAACAGAGTCTTCCCATAAATCTAGGGTCCTCCATTAATGGCATACTGGTATTCCTCCTCTCTAATGAACTAGAAAACAAAGGATTTGTTTGATATGGTCACCACAATAATATTCCCTTTTGGAGCCCATTTTCTCTTGTCCTCAGGCCCTAACAATGTCAACATTAGGCCTAATGCCAATGAAACTACAAAAAAGTCAAATCCCATACCTGTTATTAGCTTTTTCACTAGTTCTTGTGGCACAAACAATGTCGGTTCATTCTCCTTCCAGGGCAGATTGAGGGGAGGAAAAGAAAATGCAAATATCCTTCTTCCTGTAACATTCCCATCCTAGGATTAGCCCTCCCTAGCTTCCTCATGGGGAGGACACAGGCTAGAGAGAACCCCCACAAGATTTTGAAATTTCTCCTAGTCATTCTATCCATCATGTTCTCGCTCATTTTCGTCCAGGTTGGATAAAATTTAGGTTCTTAATAAATGATCATGGAGGTGAATTTTTTGAAAATATTTTATGATTATTGTGATTTGAATGGCATCAAAAGGAAGCTCACAACCATCTACACTCTTAACAATATGGTGTAGCTGAAAGGAAGAACTTCATGTAGAGTTTCAAATGGAAAGGATCATGCTACAAATAAAGGGATTAAAAATCTATTTCTAGTGTGATAGAGTTACTAAAACAACATATATTCTCAATATAACTCCCACCAGTGTAGTTCACATCATGACTCCTTATAGAACATGGTATGGAAAGAATCCTAATGTCAATTATTTCAATTTTGTTTGTTTTTAAGCCTATGCTCAATTACCTAAAAACAAAAGATAACATTTAGATACAAAGAGCGAGTTGTGTATTTTTATTGGGTGTAATAAAAAACAAAGACTGTACTAGTATTTATAATCGTATCACTAACATAATTCGTTTTTCAAGAGATACTATTTCTAAATATGTGGGAGTGTATGGTCATGAAAGATTAAAAAACGCATATTGACAAGTCTAAATATTTTGGTAATGATAATATTATTGATGAAAAACTAAGTAGTGTTTTAATTCAAAGTGATTAACTGAATTATGAAATTTGTACCTATATTCATAGTTAATCTAAGCAGGTACAAAAATGAAATAAATGAATATGAACTGAAATGCTAATGCTAAATATTTTATTTTGATATTTAAATGAAATGGAATAAATGAAATATAAGGGATAAGGTACTAACCTATAAATGACCTGCCTCGCTAACTATCAGGACTAAACAATATGATGTGTGAATGGAAGGTAGTATGATGAAACAACCCATAAAATTGTAGTAGGTCATGATTTTTCTAGACTGGGGCACCTAGAGGAGGACACAGGTGTCTATGGGCACCTTGGTTTGTAGTATGGGCACTCTGGTCTGTGGAACTGTAGACACCAAATTCGGGTCTTACGATGCCCTGTGCCCCGCATCTCGTCTCACAACCTAACCCTACCTCACCACCTAAACCTTACACACTTAATTATTTATTAATTACCTTATAATTAATAAATCCACATCTTCAACCCCGCCACCTCACCTTGCCACCTCACCATGACCTAGCCCTAACCCTAAACTAACCTAATTAAGACCTATAACTTGGTCCAGACTCACACCCATGACTCATCACCCCTCACCCCACACCAAAACGAACCTAATAATGACTTGACCAAGTCCACAACTGACCCCTCGAGAGAAAAGCATGGAAAGTTGGCTATTTTACTAAAAATAGCTAGCTTTGACCTAACCCACATCGGTCCCTACTCGACAGGCGTCGGTTAGGTAACCGCCATCAGTTCCCTGTAAATGACCTCCCCCAACCAAAACCAAAGGATCCGAATTCATTTGAAGGATCCGAATTCATTTGCAAGAGAGACACAAGTGAGAGAGAGAGAGACAAGAGGTTGCAGAGAGGATTATTGATCCCAAGACTGTAACTGAGCAACTAGATCACTGTCACACTCATCCAAACATTAGGAGAGTCGGAAGATAGCTTCATCAGCTCACTTTCGATTTTCGGATCATCCCAACTGAGCCTTGCCTTCGCCACTTGCATTCCTTGGACCTGCATCCGCATGAGAAACTAGTAAGTAGTCTCTTTTATTACCTTGTATGCTTCTAGACACCATTTCTGTGAACTTTTAATTCCTAATAATTATAAACTCACTCTTTGATCTACCACTCGGCAGCACCCTGCACCTAACCTTCATTCATCCATCTCTATATTGCCTCAAAGACAGCTTTCTCACTCTTTGAGTCTTCTCTATCACCCTACTGACTCCCTCAACCATATAAAAACCTTCTAAATCACATATCCACCTTACAACCAACCTCCATTTAAAATCCCCTAAATCACTGCCCCTACCAATATCGGTTATCCCCTACCGGTACCGGTTTTATAATCGCGTTAGGCTAAACCAGTGACTATCGTTGGGCACTGTGACTTATAACAAAAACCAACCTTTCACCTATTTACCTCCAAAAAATCTCATATCCAGCCTTGTCTATCCCTGTAACTTGATCTGAACGTATCAATAACCAGTGACCAAACAAACAACATGACATTTTATTATTGGTAGTTCAGTCTCTATTGCTTTTAGTAACGAGGTACCTAAATCATGATTTCGCAATAGCTTCTTTATTATCATTTGAATTAATTTGTATTAAAAGGGAACTGACCACCTTCAAAAGGAATTATAATATTTCCTGGGCCCAAGGCAGTTCGCTTATTTATTGTCTAACAAAAATCTAGTGGTCTTGCATTCTTATTTACAGGTAGTTCTTCCCAGAGAAAAAGGAGTTCTTCACAATTGATCTAATCTCTCTACGATACGTGCACACCTTCCCAAAATTCAATAGGTATTCCTCCTAGCCCTAACCCTTATCTGTTTCTCAAGAGAATGAAAAGATAGAAATAACTCTATTCTGGAACAAAAATTTTGTGTGAAACATTTTGGCACGCCCGGTGGGACCCTTCTCAGGTTTCTTTCTTTCTTGCTTGTTTTCATATAGGGATCATACTTGTTGTTTCTGTCTTCTAAATATTCACAAAATATTTTTTCATTTTGGTAAAAGAATTTGTCTTTCTTTCACATCTTTGAATTAGTGAAAGTCATCTTCTTAACCTCTTCTCTTTCTTTGCTTCATCGAATATCATTTTTGATTTGGGTTTAAAACACGTGCATCACATTCTTGCTTGTTGTTTTTAATTCTAGTGAACGTAGATTAAGTAACATGTCGTACACGTGGGGGTGATATCCATGGTATTGATGAGAAATTAATCTTACTCTCACTGCACAACACATACCAAATCACATCATAATCTAGCAAAACAACTCAAACATCCCCCCTTCCTGTGGTATTGCTCCGCCCGATTGAGGTAGCCTTATGAGCCAAAACAAACTTGACATCTCCCTTAGGTATCTTGTTTAGGATTGACATCATCTGGCGTCTAAGGCATAAGCCCAAAAGTGATTAAAACTAATCCTAGGTTTAGTCTCTTGATTTGCTTGTGTATCTTGCTTGTTTTCTATTTTTCTTTCAGTTCTGTTTCTCTGTTATACCCTATCTCAGTTATCACTTCAGACAGTTTGGTGGGTATACTCAGCCCTGTTATCCCCAAACCAGCAGCTTCTTACATCCTCTCTTTGCTTTCACAGTGACCGACATCGGTCCTCTTCTACCAACATCAGTTACACTGACCGACACCGGCTACCATCTGACCAACATCGGTTACAAGACCGATATCGGTTACTGTGTTTCACAGTTCCTGACAAACCAAAAACCTACCAATTCCAACATTTTGTTGTTGTTTTTGTTCCTGATTGACTAATTCCCTAATGTATCCTCTTGTCCATGGTTGTTATCACCTGGAAACAAGCCGCAGCCATGGTTTCACATGCTTGTTCCATGTCTTTGCCTGAGTCACCCCCTTCGCATCCTATGGGGAATCCTACGGACACCAGTGCTTTTCCCAAGATCCTTGTAGGAGATCCAGACTTTGCCAAATTTTTGGATGCTAATCCCAACGCCATACAGTATTATTTGTCTCATACCCCTGACCATACACCTGACGGTCATCTCCTCTTTGGTATGCCTAATAGTATAGGCGCTCACTTAGCCCCTTCCCCACCTAATAACTCTGCCTCACCATCTTCATCCTTCGCCCGGTCTCCCAACTCAGTGGCTTCGGTGGTTCATACTGCACCAATTGGCCTTCCTTTGGTTAATTTGGGGCCCCACATATCACTACCGTCCACTACCCCTACCTCATCCCTCCCGTAGATTGTCTCTTTCATAACTCGCTCTCTACCATTTATCCACACGAGCTTTCCCTCTCAAGCTCTGCCCACCTTTTCCTTTCCACAGACTCATCCGGTGGCCTCAACATCTTATATGGGACACCCTTATTCGGTCGCCCCAACACATTCATCATTATTACCTTATCAACATTCAACCCCACCATTATCTAGTAGCGGCTCTTGGCCCAATCCTCCGTTTACGACGATAGCACCATCATCTAACCCAACCAATGATTTAATCAAACAGATAATGGACAAGATGAAAAATCTTGAGGCTTCTGTTTCAGGAAGCCGTAACACCCTGACATACGAGCAAGTTTGTCATGAGCCTATTCATCCTTCTGTCCCCCTTCATACATATCCTCCTCAATGGGAATTGCCGAAATTTACTCCCTTTAGTAGTAAGGAGGACCCTCAACAACACTTGCGATAGTTTAGACATGCCTGCTATCTGATTGCTCATGATGATGCCTTACTACTCCAGACCTTCCCCATGTCCTTATCAAGACCTGCCTTGGAGTGGTACAGTGCTTTAGCTCAGCACTCAATCTTCTCCTTTAACCAATTAGCCCAATCTTTCTTGGATCACTTCTCCATAAATATTTCCAAGAAAGTATCCCTTACCAACCTCTATGCCATCCGAAAATTTGAAGACGAATCTATCGCAAATTTCGTTGGACGATGGTGGGGCCTCATCAACCAATTTACTTATGCCTTACCTCAGGCCGAACTCATCGAACTCTTTACACGGGCCTACGCTAAACATATTTTTCCCACCCTCCAAATTCAAACTTTCCACACCTTTGATGAGGCCTTTACTATGGCCCAGAAACTAGAGATTCAAGCCTTAGAGGAGGAGAAATTGAAGTTGCGCAACAAAAAATCAAATTTCAAAATCCAAGACTCCACCAACAAACCCAACACCACCAACTCTCACGCATCGGCTGCTTCAAAATTAAAAGGAGCCGTACATGCGGTGACAGTCAAATCTCAAGCATCGTCTAATACCCAGTTGAAATCCACCTATAAGTATAAAGCCGAGCCCATCAAGTACACTCCCTTGGGAGAAACGTATGATGTGATCTTGGACAAATTGCTTAAAGCAGGAGCTATTACCTTGCTTCCTGTTAAACCTCACTCCGGGTTTGATTCCACCCGTGCTATACCTTCTTGGTATAAAGAAAATGACTTCTGTAACTTCCATCGCATGAAGGGAGACAACCACAAAAACTGCAAGATGTTGAAAAACATAGTTCAGGAAATTGTTGATGCAGGGGATATAACCCTTGATAATCCTAATGCCCCTGCTAATCGAAATTTAAAAATCTTCAACAAACCATTTCCAAACCATTCATCTAACAGTAACACAAACCAAGAAACCTCAACCGAGGAGAAGAGTGTGCATAAGATCCATGCATGTTTCAACTCCCAACCAAGGGCTTCCATTGAGGAAATTTTGAATCAAGCCTCTTCACCAACGCAGGGGTCCTCACCCCCTTCTCCTTCATCAAGACAAGGGGACAACCCTGCTATTCCTTTACCCATAAAGGAATCAACTGCCCAGAATTCTCTTCTCACATAAGAGCCTTCCTACACCACATCCCTGCAAGACTGTGAGAAAATGTTATCCAACCTATCTATTTCCCAAACATCTCCTTCCACCACTCTTACTGCAAAAGAAGAAGGATTGCCACTTTTTCTGTCATCCTTAGAGGAGAAACCCCTCGAGCCTACATCACCAAACTCCTTAACCATGACGGATCATCTAGAACATGCCCTCCTCCCTATCAGTTCTTCATCACCTAAATCTTTCCAATGACCGGTTGACCTCTTAACACCCATTGATATAGTGCCTCATTCGCCCCCTGTATCACACCCACAGTGGACTGGAATCACAGCCCACTTCTCTTCCATACAAAAATTCCCGTCCACACGTGAAGATTGTCATCCCCTAGAAGATAGACAAGTGTTATGGGAACATTTGAGTACACAATGCTCTACTCAAATGCAGATGACTAATCCAGAAACCTCTACCATATTCCCAAAGTTTTTACAAAAGCTCAAAATGCCTATGTCCTCACCTTCACCCCCCTCATCTCTACTGAATACCTCATCCACCTCTATCAACCTAACCAAACCTTCCCCTACGCTTCGGAATTCACCAATACCCAGCTTGACGCACCCACCTAAACAGTTAGATTTATCCAAAAATAAAGCCGTCAATCCACCTAGGAGATAGACCCAATCTCCTTGAGTCCAATCTATGCCTCTGCCACAACTAAAACCCTCACCCCCGATCAAACTGGTACAGCAGGCATGGTTTCAACCCTTGCCGTCACACCTACCTTCTATATTGGGGCCTCACCCCTCCACCTTGCCTCAATACACCATGCCTCCCACATCTTCTTTAACATGACCTGCACCTTCTGAACCCATACAAAAATCCACGGGCGTCTCAACACCATTGCCCCAAGTATCCTGCCTGCCTACTAACCCTAAGCAAACTCAATCATCGAAGGACTTGTTTGTTGTCGCTCCTCTTTCCCCATGGTTGTTTCCTCCCACTACGTCATCTATGGCCTCATCATCTAACCAGCTAAACATGACTTCTACGCAGAAGAATCCACGCCTAGTTAAACCCAATCATCAAAATCCCTTGCCTAAACCACCACCCGTACGAACCACTCATACCCAACCATTACGAAAACAATCAATAATCTCACCCACTCAATCAATAGCCTCATCTTCATCTAAATTTGACCCACTCAAAGGATCTTACGCCAAGATCCTTGATATGTTGGTAGGGGATGCGACCATTTCCTTACCCCCACTCAGACCCTATGACCCATCTAAACCTCGACCTATAGGTTATGATGAATCTAAAATCTGTGCCTACCACCGCACACTAGGACACAATGTAGAAGGATGAAAAGCTTTGAAAGCCATCCTTCACTAGTTGCTTATCTTGGATGGAAAATCTAAGAAAGAAAACTTACGGAGGGAAAATCCCTTAGCTTCGATCCCTTCTCCTATACCACCAGTCCCCACCTCACTAAAATATATCATCATTTCAACCCTGCCTCTCGAGAACAATGACTTATCCCTGCCATCTTCCTCATCTCATATTCACGAGATCAACATGATTAGCATTGCTACTCAAGGTCAGAAAAACAATGGAAAAGCTAAAGAGAGCACACCTACGGCCTCTCTTTCTCCTTCTACCATCCCGATCGCACCACCACCTAAAGTGGTTATTCATGGACCTACCTATCCAGTCTCTAATGGAGTTTCCCATCGCACCATGATCAAACAACTTCACCAATCTCTTGTAAAAATGACACTCTATGATCTCATTCAAACATTTGAATCTCATCGACAAGCTCTAATTGAGATCCTCCAAGGGATAGAGGTCCTACCTAACGAAACCCTTCCTGTCACCTCCATCTTAATACCCAACCATGTCGCTTCTCTCACCAAACAACCTACCTCCACAACCACCTCTATCCCTGTACAACAAGATGCTACTGTCAGTTTTTCCGAAGAAGAAATTTTCGTCTTTGGTGCAGAAGATCCTGACCCCACTCTTTTCACCTCAGATTACATCTAGGACATCCAGGTACATCGTGTTATGATCAACAAGGGCGCTAGCCTAAACATCATCTCTTCCAAAGCCTTCCAACAGATGAATATCCCTCCTAGCTGCATGATTTCCAACCCCACCATGTTGCGTTCATTCAACGATGCTATTACTTCTACCCTAGGCACCGTGATCCTTAACATTCGTGTAGGGCCACGTACCTTTTCCGAACTCTTCTATTTCCTTGAGGAAGATTTCCAATACAACATGTTGTTAGGATGCCCTTGTATCCAGGCTATGGGATGCATTCCCTCCACCTTACATAGATGCTTAAGATTCGAGTATGAGGGGAAGTCATACACCGTCGCAGCTGATGCTTCCCCCTTCAAAACCTGCAATATGTTATATAGCCCTAATGATGTTCTTGTACCAGTTAAGGCACCCATTGATCTGAATCAACCATCTACTTCAACCACACCTCAACCATCCACCTTAGCCGCACCCACACCTTCGACTAATGAAACCACCGATGTGAATACCTCTTCCTTCCCCGCGAATAACATCCCAACCTCGAATCCCTTGATAGGTTTTTTTCAACACCTTACGCTGGGGTAGTACCACCTATACAACGTTAGCACCTTCCATACCCCACAAGAGTATGGACAGTTACATGCGCATCCTACCTATGACCATCGTGTGGGGGAGGTGATCTCCTACGGACCACCTAATTGCCACACCAACCTAACGTATGGGGGTGTTGACACATCCTCTGTCACCCTGAACCTCCCCTTGGTGTGGTTCCCTTCCAATCTGATTTTCAATATCTAACCAACCGTCGTTTCACCCTCACCTTCCTGACTCGTTGTGCTTGGAAAGGTTTTGGTTTTGGTCTTTATGAACAAGGCTGACATATGATCATTCGCATGACTACACGCAAACACAAAGATTGTAGTGGTCTTGGATTTTCTGAACCACCTACACCGAAGAAACCTCGTGTTAATTGTATCCAGGAAGACGATGAAGTCACCCCTTCCGAACCATCATCGCCTATTTTACCATCTTCACCCACGGAGTCGATCGACCCAGAATCTATCCCTCCTAACTTTTTTTTTGTGTGAATGCTATCTTCCTAGGTCCTCTCACTTATCAAAGCGATGGTGAAGACCCATATTCTCTCCCCCTTTTGTATCTAGATATGATCGAAGAAGACTCGCCTTCGATTAATGTTGTGGAGTTCCAGGATGATGACTCCATCCTCACCTACCTTGGCGCGGACGACTCTTATATTCAACGTGCCTTACCATCTGAAACCCAAACCATGTTGAATGAGTCGACTATAGAAATCAACATCCACATGGAGGAAGATCCTCACATTGTAAAGATCAAACAATCTCTTGACGCATCAGAACAAGCCGCCTTCACTACCTTCCTCCGTGCCCGTAATCAAGCTTTCGCTTGGTCCTATGCCGACATGCCAGGAATCGATCCTAACATTGCTGTCCATAACATCACTTTGAGACCAGACTCAAAACCAGTTAAATAGAAACTGAGAAAAATGCATCCATGCATTGCCCTCTTGGTTAAAGAAGAGCTTCAATGAATCCTTTCTATTTCTTTCATCTTACCTATTGACTATCCTCAATGGATTTCTAATGTCTCAGAATATCTCTCCAGGATATTCTCACCAATGATGACTTCCACCAAGAGCGGTTAGCCCAATTGGAGCTTCTTGATGAGCGTCATCTTACAGCTCTTGATCACCTTCAAGTTTATCAAAAGCGCATCAAGCATGCTTATGATAAGTGAATTCATGAGCGTACCTTTAAGATTGGTGATCTTATCCTCAAAGAGAATCAACATGTAACCAAACTAGAAAAGAGAAAATGTGGAAAATTTTCTCCTAATTGGATTGGACCTTACATTATCACTCACACTTATGGATCAGGTACTTATCGTTTAGCTTTTCTTAATGGTAAAACTGAGCCTGAACCCCTTAATGCCTTGCATCTCCGACCATTCTACTGTTGAATTTAGTGTTACATCACTTCTTATCTACCTTGCGCTCGTCCCTTGAGCTCATTTACCACCTCATACACCTTGTTTCGTGCATCTCAAAGTAGAATCAAAATCACGTGGTTTGATCATCACCTCCTCTTAAAGATGCCTTCCCCTTTTTAGTCTGGTCCATGACTTAAAAGTATCAAAATAACAAGTTCTCAATTATACAATTTTGGGATATTCTTGAGTCAAACTTCCTGCAAAACTAGATGCTTCATGCCAAACAAACATCTAGGCCTCTAAGCTATAAACTAGACTTCTCCCTCGAAGGACAGCTATGTGCAAAGACGCATCTACTACTATAAGTAGACTGCTCCCTTGAAGGATAGCTATACAAAGTCAGTCTCTATCAAAAGATTCTTGCATTAATTAGCTTTGTGAAGACCTCAAGAACACCAAAATGCATATCCCATATAGACTTCCCGCATCGATCAGTCTATATCCAGAAAAATAAAAGTAGTATGCAAATGCACTTTGAGTCATGGACTTGTCTATTTAGGTTGGGTTCTCTTTCGTCAAGAATAATCACCTTAGAACAAGTTCTCTGCGCCCCAGCTATACCATCCACCTCACCCTCACCATTCTTTAAACAAATAAAACTCAGGGACGTGACATATATCTATATATGTGATTATACAACTCTTTCCACCTATCAAATTCTCACCTATACAAGGTACCTAGGGATTCAAGCTCATCCTACAATAATGCGTGGTTTGTTTAGATCTTTCTAATTATGGGACACTTTTAGCTTTTTTACCCGAATCTAGGATTATGTGTTGACCTTAATCAGGACACGGTTTCCTATGCTTGGGTAAGCTAACTCTCGCTTCACCTATACCCACACCAAAACTAGCAACATTACCCTACCAACATCAAACTTTTACCAACCAAAAAATTTCCTGAATTCACCTCTCCCTGGTCCTAAGGGAGAACTACATCGATCTGAGGCCCCTCCTTGCTTTTTGCAATGGCCTATGTAGGCAACACTTAGGAGACATGGGGTCTCCCAAGGTTAGCTCGACCATCTACTACCATAACCTATCATGTGTTGTGTTTCCCTTAAAAATATAAATATTTTCGATATCAGTTACCTGCTTATTTTAACCTAACTCCTGCCCTTATCCATCAATATCCATTTTCAGCCTTATTTTGAATTCATCAGCCCGACCTAAGGCCACAACTCACCAGTCTCCCCGACCCAAGGCCGCAACCAACCCATCGGCTCTGCCCCAAGGCCGTAACCAACCAATTGGCCCTACCCAAGGCCGTAACCAATCAATCAGCCCGACCCAAGGCTGCAACCAACCCATCAGCTCCACCCCAGGCCGTAACCAACCAATCGGCCTGACCCAAGGCCGTAACTAACCAATCAGCCCAACCCAAGGCCGCAACCAATCAATCGGCCTGACCCAAGGCCGCAACCAATCAATCGGCCTGACCCAAGGCCGCAACCAATCAATCGGGCCAACCCAAGGCCGTAACCAATCAATCGCCCGACCCAAGGCCGCAACCAACCAATTACCCCGACCCACGCCGCACCTCCAACCAGATCACGGCCTGAACCCAAGGCCCCACTAATTTAAGTACCGTCGATTGAGGCCCGCAATTACGATTCTAATCCACCCATCATGTAGTGTTTGTTCAATCAAGCTCAATGTTCGTGTTTTAGCATGACTAGGATACTTGAATTGATAAGCCGACCAGCTTTGCCTAGACCGAGACATGACATTTATCTCAACCACACCAAACATTTGGTACTGTCAACATGCCCTAAACGTTCCAGTACTTACCCGTTATATCCCTGGAGCTACTTCCTATTCCTTGGATACCAGATTATATCAACCTTGTTTGGAAAAACTATCGACCTTTGCCCATGTATTGCTTGTTTGCTCTTCAAATCGTGTACCCTGGTCGCACTACTACATTTCAATGTGTGTCTACTTCCTTGAACTTACCCCACCATCTTACCATCATCTCATCATCATTCACCCTTTATCAACCCTATCCTTGATTTCACGTCACCTCAATCTGTGATAGATTTGAGCGGGATTACCTATACCCTTAACTGGGGCAACCACTTGTTATTATTGTCAGTCCAGCTTTACAAGACAAGCTACACGACAACAAGGGGAAAATGTAGACACCAAATTTGGGTCTTATGACAACCTGTGCCCCGCATCTCATCTCATAACCTAAACCTACCTCACCACCTAAACCTTACACACTTAATTATTTATTAACTACCTTACAATTAATAAATCCACATCTCCAACCTTGCCACCTCACCTCGCCACCTCACCATGACCTAGCCCTAACCCTAAACTAACCTAATTAAGACCTATAACTTGGTCCAGACCCACACCATGACTCATCACCCCTCACCCGCACCCAAAATGAACCTAATAATTGACTTGACCAAGCCCACAAACTGACCCCTCGGCAGAAAAGGAGGGAAAGTTGGCTATTTTACTAAAAATAGCCAAGTTTGACCTAACTGAAATCGGTCCCTACTCGACCGGTGTCAGTTAGGTAACTACCATTAGTTCCCTATAAATGATCTCCCCTAACCAAAACCAAAGGATCCGAATTCATTTGAAGGATCTGAATTCATTTACAAGAGAGAGACAAGTGAGAGAGAGAAGAGGTTACAGAGAGGAGTATTGAGCCCAAGACTGTAACTGAGCAACTAGATCACTGTCACACTCATCTAAACATTGGGAGAGTTGGAGGATAGCTTTATTAGCTCACTTCCGATTGCCGGATCATCCCAACTGAGCCTTGCCTTTGCTTTCTTCTAAGTGAGACCGGTACAAGAGCCATTGAGACACTTTTAGGAAGGCCTTGTGGATCACATGGCCCTCCATTTTCAGGAAAAAGTTATTAGAATTAGTCAAACAAAGAGGGCCATCTTCAAGATATTTTGCAATGATTGCGGTAGCTCATTATGAGGCCTTGAAGGTAGAGCAATATTATTATGTAGATATGATTATCAGGAACTACCCTGACATTGTATTGTATGTTGATCACATAGCCACCCACGGAGGCAATGCAATAAACTGACCAAGCAATAGCACGATGAGTGTTCTATAGCTCCCTTTGAGACCACTGAGAGGGGATGACGACATAGTAGGATCTAGTGGTGCAGTTGCGGGATGGAATCCTAATCCTATTCTAATAGATTTTACTATTTTATTGTAGGAACATAGAAGCCCTTTTTTCCTATGTATGACATTATCTTGATTATATGAACATTTGGACTTTGATATATATGCGATGATGGTGTTGATTTTTAGTTTTACGATAGACCCTTAATTTTTACATGGATGACATGGTTATACATTTTATCAAATATGATGATGAGGGTAATTATGTTCATGATTATGTGATTGGCTCAACAGATTATTTGACAATGATGTATTATGACGATGATGATGACTATGATTCTTAGTGAGTTGGTATTATGTTCACAATATCCTATGTATTGCATGAAATATTTTTCAAGTGTGTTTATGTTTATGTTTTGATTATGTGGTTAAAAATGTTAAGCAAATGTAACAAAAAATAAAATTATGTAAAAATGGAAAGGAAAAATTCCCCATTGAATAATATAATCGCAATGGGTTTTGATAATGCATGCACTTTTAGCCATTTAAAATGTTAAATAAGACAATCAATAGACAATCCATGCTGATTATGGTGGATTTGGATAAAATGGATGAAATAACAATATGTATTCATGCTTTCTATTGGAAAAAGAGTTCTCCTTTTTGAAAAAATTAAAGGGAATCAATGCCCTAGCTCTTTATGATAAGAAAATTTTGTTGAGCAAGCTGATCAATGCGGTAATCTTGCTTATGGGAAAGTTGATCAATGTGGGAAGATTTCAAGGATGCTCTAAGATTTTGATATATTTGTAGAGGCTAATCAAAATAGGAAGCATTTTTCATGGATAGCCATCCTTCGAGGGTATGGTCTACATTTTATTTTGATTTAAATGACCATCCTTCATGGGATCAGTGCATAAATTTTTATAATGGTAGTTTTTCTTCAAGGGATCAATTTACTTTTCTTTCTATAATATGATATTTAGATAGATTTCCTTCGATGGATTAGTCTATTTGTATATATATTTTTATTTTGATAGGAAACATCCATAGATATTTTTTGACTTTATTTTGAGCTAAGAGAAATACCCCAATAAATCATCCATTAAGGAGGGGATAGATGTATGAGCGACATGTATTCATATGCCCCATGTATAAATGTAGAGGTTCTGGAAGAAAAATGGCATTTGTCATTTACGATGGAATGAAAAGATCTAACCAAGACTGTCGTCATGATAATCTATCATTTAACAGTAGAAAGGCCTCAAGTGCAAACCATTTAGAGGCTCTTGTTCAGGTTCCCCATTAATAAAAGTGAGACGTTACACTCTTGACCCATATTTGTGACTAATAACGGAGGGAAAAATCCAATTAGGGGCAAACTTCCCACGTTTACTTCGTTCTAACTTAGTCACATTTTTATTTTCCTTAAGTACTAGGTCACCAATTTTGAATTCACATTCTTTGGCATGTTAGTTATATGCTCTACTAATGCATTGTTGATAAACTTGGTGATGTTTAAGGGTGGTTAAGTGCTTTTCATCCAACAATTCTAGTTGTGCAAGATGATTTTTGCGGTATTCTTTATCAGGGATGAAATCATTTAAAGATACATAGAGTGATGGAATTTGAATTTCTAAGGGTATAATGGCTTCAAAACCATAGAAAAGAGAATAAGGTGTAATGCAAGTAGGTGTACAAATCCTAGTTCTATAATCCCAAAGGCCGAATGGGATTTGAATGTGTCATTTCCTACCTGCACCATTTACAATTTTCATGAGGATTTTGTTAAGTGTTTTGTTGGAAGCCTTTTCTTGTCCATTTTCTTGAGGATAGTATGGTGATGAGAGGATTTGTTTAATATTGAAAGTATCACAGAGCTTTTTAACCTCCTTATTTTTAAAGGATTTGTTATTGTCTATGATAAGTTTATGTGGAATGCTAAAATTACATATTATGTTTTGATATATAAAATTGATGATGGGTCCAGAATTTGTTGAGGTCCAAGGAATTTATTCAATCTATTTAGAAATTATTAAGTTGTAGTGATGATTGAATGATGTTGTTGAGATGATTTTTGACTGATTTCATCCACGACATATAAACCCCATTGAGAGAAAGCCCATAAATCTTGGGCTGGTTGCAATGCTTAACACATGATGTGAATGATATCCAAATGGAGTTACATTTAATGAAATTTTTCACGTATGTGCAATAGTCTTCGGTAATAGTAGGCCAATAATAACCTAGCTGTATGATATGCTTATCGATGCTGCTGCAACTGAAATGGCCTCCACAAATGCCATCATGGCCTTCTTTGATTGCACTAGTTGATTCACATGACTTAAGACAACACAATAATACACCGTCAAAACCATGTTTGTAAAGTATGCCCCCTATGACCATGAAGTGAGTGACATGTTGAAGGAAGGATCATTTAGTTCCTTGCACTAAGTTTGATGGAATTTTAGATTCAGTAAGAGAATCAAATATTTGGGTATACCATAGATCAAACGGGTTTTCGTAAATAAATTTTATTGAAGGTAACTCATTTTGATGTGAAGGATGATCTAATCATTGAATGACTAAATACATTATAGTTTTATCCTTTGATTTTTCCATTTCAAAAGGTTCAAGAGACTCTAAAGAATCCATAGTGTCTGCAAACCTGTTATAGGACCGTGGATTGGTTTGGATGGTATACTGATTGAATGTGCCAAGGAGAAAATCAAAAATGGTTTTATAATTTTGAAGTATTTCATTTTTACACTAGTACTCTCCTTTAACTTGACTGTTGACGAGTTGTGAATCTCAATAGATTTCCAAGACATGGATACCTAAGAGAATAGATGTTTGCAAACCCATGATTAAATCTTTGTATTCTTTCATGTTATTAGTACAATCAAAATTGAGTTTGAATGATAATGGGATGGAAATGTTCTAGGGTGGTATGAAAAAACACCGGATCCTCCTCCTTCTTAGCATTTAGCACCATCATCGAAGAGGGTCATTTTGACAGGGACAAAATATGACTCATAATCATTGCATTCAACGATGTTGTTAATAGATTTGTCTGGAAAAGATTCATGAGGTAGTTTTTTGTCAGAAAGTGGTCCCTTTGCGAGTTGATCAATTATGGCCTGACCTTTAATAGATTTTCATGGTATAATTTCTAGGTCAAACTCATTCACTAACATGAGCCATCAGGTTATGTAGTCATTATGACAAGGTTTAGCATGCATGGATTTAAGTGGATTAAAACCAGTGACAATGTATGTTTTGTGATTAAGAAGATAATGTCATAGCTTGGAGGTGGAAAAATATAATGCACAACAAAACTTTTCATCTTTAGAGTAGTGTGTTTCATATTCATGGAGTGTGTGACTAATGTAGTATACGGCCTATTCACGGTCCTGACTATCACAGTGAGCAAGCATGGCTCATAGGGCATGCTCTGAAGTGGATATATATAGGTAAAATGGTTCCACATCATGTGCTGGAGTGAGGACATGTGGTGATAATAGATAATGTTTGATTTTTTCAAAGAATTTCTAACAATTAGAATCCCATTGAAATATTATATCTTAATGGAGTAAATGGTGGAATGGTTGACAATGGTCAGAGAGTTTTGATATGAAACGTCATATGGATTGTAACTTTCCTTGTGGGCTATGTAGTTGTTTGAGATTAACAGGTGGAGGCATATCGATGATTTCTCAAACTTTTACAGGATCAAATTCAATTCCATGAAGAGATATGATGAATCCTAACAATTTTCCAGTGAGGACACCGAAGAAACATTTTTCTAGATTCAAGTGAAGAAAAAATTGAACGAGGTGGGAGAAGATTGATTCAAAACATCAAGATGATTTTTATGAAATCTAGATTTTCTGAGGAGGTCATCGACGTAATCCTCAATAATTATGTGAATGAAGTCATGGAATACATATGTCATATCACATTGATATGTTGCCCCTACGTTTTTAATCCCAAAAGGCATAACATGATAACAAAAGGTTCCCCAATGGGTGATAAAGGATGTTTTATGTGGATCATCAGGTGTGATAATGTTTTGGTTATAACCTAAAAAACCATCCATAAGGGAAAGAATTTCATGGCCTACTGTGAGATCTACAAGCTGGTCTATGTTTGGAAGAGGGAAATCATCTATGGAACAAGCAAGATTAAGATCTCTAAAATCAGTGCAGATGCAAATTTTTCCTGAAGATTTGGTTACTGGGACAATGTTAGAGACCCATTGTGGATGATAAATGGGTATGGTGAAACTAATAGATAAGAGACTCTCCAACTCTTCCTTAACAAGGAGAGCTATTCAGGGGTGCATTTTGTGGAATTTTTGTTTGACTTGTTTAGGATTGGGAAATGTGACGATGTTATTTACAACCATGTTGGGATCAATTCTGGGCATATCACCATATGACCAAGTAAAGGCCTGATGATATTTATTTAATAATGAGATGAAGTCGTGTAAGTCTTGTGGATTGAAACTTTCACTGACTTTGACTAAGCGAGGGTCCTGCGAGGTTCCCAAGTTAACATCGATGGAGGATTAGTTTAGGAGATTTTATGTATCAGGTGGTAAATATTTTTGAAGAAAGAATTCTTCAGCTCCCATGTGAGAGAGAATTTCTTGATCATCCCGACACTGAAGGATATCTATGGTAGGTAAATATTCTTCAACCATCTCTGGTAAAAAAAGTGACAATGATTTGATAGAGTTTCATGATTGATATGTGAGTGGTCCTACAGATATAGTGTTGACTAAAAACATGTTTGGTGGGATAGATACACTGTCTTATGTTTATGTGGAATCCTTAAATTTATTGAGTGATGAAAATTTTGATCCGAAAATGGGCACTGAGGTTTCTTGCTTGGATGAAGGAGATTCAAAAGTTTCAGGGATAAATTTTCTATAACCTAGGCCATTTTTCTCATATGGATTGAGGGTGCGTAATATGGGTTGATCATGTATTCCTTATTCGTAATGCCCAAGGCCAAAGCCTTTCCATGCACAACTGTGAAGGTACATATAGGAAAATTTGGGATTATCAAAGGATTTGAGGTTTGATTTAAATTATGTTGCATGGTGTAATATGGTTGATTGGGATGGTGGTTTATCAAACTCACCATAAACAAGATTTGTTTTAAGGTATGCGGGCCCATTAGTGAACATCTCCCACATCAGGATTATACATGGGTTATTTATCAGGGCGACCATACGTTTTTGGTGATGGGATGGAGTTAAACATATGAAGGTGATATTCCCCCAGAGTAAGATGTTTCACAGCTTCTGTAATAGAGGAATCATCTGGTAATTTGGAATAAGGTACTTATGTGCTAGTGGATTCTTGATCAGAAAGACTCAGATATGGATTTAGGTATTAATACATTGTTTGGACAATACATCACATAGAATTCAACAAATGGATTTGGGTCAGCGGGGATTGTGTAAGTCTAGTATTCGTGTTTGTACTTAAGGCAGCGATGGATATTTAAAGTAACATAACACATGGTACGTATCCAAGGGCATCCTAATAACATATTATATTCGAACTATCCTTCTATGATGTAAAAGAGTTCTGGTAGGATTTTAACACCAACTTTAAGTGGTAAGATGACAATGTCTAGTGTGGGTGCGATTGTGTCATTAAATTATCGTAATAGGACTAGGGTTTGAGAGAAAACCACGTTGGGTAGTTTGAGATGATCAAAAGCTAGAGAGGATATAATGTTGATAGTGGCACCACTATCAATCATGACTCTTTTAATACAGATATCATTGACTTGAGTAGTGATAAAAAGTTGGAGGTCATGGTATTTTCACCTAAGAGTGGGTATTTCAGATGTTTCGAAGGAAATTGTAGTGGATGCTTTCAGAGAATATCCAAAATTTGCAAGAGGGGATGAGTTATCGGACTAGATAGTAATAGATTGAAGTTCTTCTATCATGGCTTTTTTGTAAGGTGGCAATGTCTAAATGAGTTCATAGAGTGACATTTTGATAGGGGATTGGTGTAATTGTAAAGTGGCTATTTTTGGAAATGTGGTGAGAGGAAGAGGGGTGGTTTTTATTGAAAATTTATCTTTAGTTAATTATGGTTGATTAGGCTCTTCGGGGGTTGGTGAAATTGATATGTGAGGTATATCAAATGACGTTGATGTTTCTCGTGGTTGGGATATAGTGATAGTGTATTTTTCTTATTTGGACTCAGAGGGTTTGTTGTCATAATTTCGTGAACGTGTGGTGATGTGCACCACATTTATTTTATGGTTGGAGGATTTAGGAGTAGACTCGATTGATGGTGTTGAGGTTAAAGTTGGAGTTGGATAGGAAGCAAGAAAAAGAGAACTACCCATCTTCTGATAGAAGGCTTTACAGTCTTCTATGGTATGACCCTAGGTTCTATGATAATCACAAAAAGTATTATAATCATACCAGGTGGGTTTCCACCCCTAATGATTTGACTGCTTAGGAGGGGGTAATGTTATTAGTGATTCTTGTAATAGATTATCCAAAATGGTAGCATACTTCCCTTTCAGGCCGAATGCCACTGGGGATTGATTTATGACTCGATATGCAAAATGGGTTACTTACGTTTACTCGACAACCACAAAGGTTTCATAATTGGTCCAACGAATGGGTGATAGGGGTCTTTTATAGTTGGTGGCTATAAGGGATACTTAGATTGTATGGGGATAAATGGATGAGGGTCAGATATAGCTGTCCATTATGGGATAATGGATGTAGTGTAAGGACTCACTATAGGAAGATGATGAGCGGGTTCTTCCCCTTAAATAATGGGGTGATTAATGGGTATAAGGAAGGAGGGATTGTTCAAGGGTCCTTGATTAATGTTTTGGATGACATTTTGTTCGAGAGATCCTACGGGTCTCAGTTTTTGCATAACAAAGGGATCTTCAAAACAAGGTATGCCCCTTTGATGAAGAGATGGTGGAGGACCACAAAATATAAGTTTCATCATAATGAGGACTTTTAAATACTTGGACAACACCCTATTTATTTGGTCCCTTCGAAGTCTTGGATGAACTTAGTGTATTTTTTGACGTTGATGCTAATGAAGGGAGAGGGGCTCGAATAATACAGTTAATATAGTCCACATGTTTTTTAGGATTATTGATTTTTGTAGGTTATTTATGATTGAGATTATTGGTCGATTTATATGGGGGTGAGTGAGCTAAAAATGTTTCCAATGGTACCAATGTTATGTTTCCAAATCTAGGATCTGGTGTAGGTGTAGTAGTATTCATCGATGTAGGCATGGATCCCAAAACAACGTCGAGTAAAGTTATGGGAAGGAGTCTAGTGGTAAGTGGTGGTTCAATGACCGTGGGTTTATCAGATGTTGGTATCAATTCATTAGGTTTTGAATAAACAACTGACAAGGATATGGGAGTAATTTGTATGTTTATTGGAGTGGGAGTGTAGTTAAAACTACATGTTTTGGCCTCTAGCAAGGATTCTGTAGATTTTGTTTCACTAGGCAATAAAGCAGATGGAAAAATGGGTTCAATTTTTGTTATTGTGTTAATGGTGCAGACAACATTAGTTTGTGGTGATTCAGAGGACGAGGGATAATTTGGGAAGGGTTGTTTTAATATATCAAGATTTTGGTTTTGAGGTGCATTTAGATTATCTAAATGGAGGTCATCCTTTTCAATCAAATCCTAAAGGACATTAAAAAAGTGTGACATCTTTCTATGTCATGGCCATTTACTTGATTGAATTTACAATAATTATTATCACGATACTATATAGGCTCTGATGTTAGAAGCGAATAACTTGTTGAAAACTTGCACCATAAGTTTCTGTTATGGGTGTGTAATTATGATGTTGACAAACTTGTTCAGTAACATGATTTTCTTTGGGAGCCAATTTGACCACAAAAACATTAGTTGTTGTTTTAGTTTTATCTGGATTGGAGCTTGATTTAGATGGGAACTGTAATTTTGGTTTCTTGTAACAAAGCCTAACCCACCTGTCTTCTAGAGATCGTAATTCATACTCATGGGCCATAGTGAAGGCTTCATTGAAAGTGTTAAACATTTGGATTTGTAAAGTGCATGAAATGTGCTTAGCATAAGCATGACAAAAAATATCAATAAATTCCATATTTGGTAATGTGAAGGATAATTGATTGGTTCCACCCCTCCAATGGGTGATGAAATCAGTGATGGATTCATCTTCAAATCGTCTAAAGGCATATAGATAATTAACGGTAATTTTATGAGCTATGTTTATGGGAAAATGATCTAAAAAGAGCAGAACAAGTTGTGCAAAAGAAAAAAAAGAATGTTGTGAAATGTTATTGTACCAGTCCAAGACAGGACTAGCAAGAGACATAGGGAACCTCCTGAGAAATAAATCCTGATCATGGGATATCAAATAGTAGGCATGGCGAAAAGTGTGAATGTGTTGTTGAGGGTCCTCTTTGTTGTAGAACTTTATAAACTTAGGAAGATCCCCGTGAGGGGGATATGGTTTGTATGACACAAACGGATGAATGGATTCATTGCAGAGTTTTTCGTAGGAGAGGGTATTTTTAGATGAAGATGAGGAACTTCTAAACAAGATATGTGGCTTAGGAGAGCCTGCAGAGGCTCTGCCTGAGCCTGTTGGCCCGAAGATGGGATAGATTCATATGAAGACTGGGGTGAGTATGCCTCATGTTTTTGTAGAGTGTTTTGTTGCTAGGGAATGTTTTTTTGAGGGATGTTTTGTTGATAAGAAAGGTTAGGTTGATAAAGGTTATTTTTTGTGAAATGTTATGTTGTGTGGTATTGTATTGCAGAATATTTTTTTGAGGTGCGTACTGTTGATGATGAAGGTTTTGTTGAGGGATGTTCTGCTGATAGGGAATATCCTATGATGGAATGTTTTCTACTGGGATATTTTGTGACTAGATATTTTTCTAAGAGATGTTTTTTTAGGGGAGAGAACCTTTTTGCAAATCACTACATGGTTGAGTTTGAGTGAACTAGTATGGTGTCAATATTTTTGTAAGACGATGTGAATATGTGGGAATGTGTTGGGATGTTGTAGAAGAAGTGGAAAATGATGGTTCCTGCAGCAAAATATTTTTTTTGAAATATTTTTTGTGGGATGTTTTTTTAATGGCATGGATTGTGACATAGAAATCAAAGGTTGAGAGAGAGTTGTGGCATGTATTGTGAGGTAGGATGTGTACTAGAAATAGCACTGGTGTTAATCATTAGTGTTGTTGAAGGGATAGACATGGTAATATTTTGAATAGGAATGGTATTATTTTGGGATAACACAAAATTAGAAATAGGAATTGAACTTAATGATGTCATTGGTACATGTGAGGAGGTTGAATGTGTCATCGTGGAGGCAAGGGTATTACTTTGGGGAGGTGCAGACCCTATAGAAGGACTTTATGAAGACATAACTTGTTGGGAAGACACATTTTGTGATGAGATCATATGGAGATCATAGAAATATGATGAGGAAACATAAAATGCTTCGGGTTGACTTCCAAATGGTTGCTAATCCAATGTGTCTAATGGATTGGTAGAGCTAGTAGCATTTTAGGATTGACTAAGGCTCGACATTTTAGGTTGAGCTAAAGTATCAAAAAATAAATGCTGAATAGCATGTTCTTGGTTTTGCTCAATGACTTGTGCAATGGCGGGTAAAGGGTTGTGAGTGACTTCATTTGAATATTTCTCACTGGCAAGTATGGATTAAGAGCATTGGGATTTGAATATATTATCTCTTCAAAAATAGGATCACCCCCATTATAAAATGGGAGATCGGGTGTAATGGGAGAAAATAAATGTTCTGATTCCAGTGTGTAAAGAATTCATCCATGGTATTGTTGTGGAGAATAAATGGATTTTTTTCCAGTTTCATTGTTATGACCAAAGCCTACTTCATTCCATGTTTGCGTGTCAAAAAAGTGATTGGATTTGTTCATTTGATAGAGCAACGCTTTTGGCCATGTAGGTGAATAAATTGTTACTGGGAGTGGTGTAGTGTGAAGTGGGGCTTCAAGTTGAAATACAGGTGTTGAGGTAGACATGTTTTCAAATGATTGACTGCATGCTTGTTGTCTAGTAACAACCATAATAAACAAACACGCACAAAACAGAAAGCAAATGCTTAATAGCTAATTGTGTTAATTATCAAAGAACAAGCAATGACAAGAAATATATTATTTTATTCTTATTTTGTTTAATTATGAAAGGTGAAATGTCTAAAATGGTCAACAAGGGTCCTAAGAAGTGGTTATCTAAGGCTAGTTTCAGGTCTGTTTAGAGATGGATTCCTCAATATACCCAAAGGTATGTGAGGCACAATTTTTTACTGTTGTCGGTACGTGCGTGGTATTAGGGTCTACCCCCTAACTTCAAGGTCCTGATGCGATAAGGGAGCCAAGTGTTGAGAAAAAATATAATGACAATCAGATGTTTGTACTAGGCCAGAACACCGAGTCAGCTTCCCTTTTGGGTGATGAAATCATAATCACTTTCACCTAGATGAGAGTTGTTTTGAATGCTTTTTTGATATCAAAGTGGTTTGGTTGTGTGTGAGGGGAAGGAATAAGTGAATGCAATAAATTCCCTTCTTAGTTAGACTATGCAATCAAGAAGTATGTATCAATTCATTTTAAATCCCAAATGAGACGTTGATTTCGATGAGGACAAACATTCAATTATGCAAGATATAAAAAAAAGGTATTCCGAACTCACCGTGAGATCACTCCAATATTTCATTTTTTAGTATTCCTTTTTAATAGTTTTAAGTCATTTATTTAGTAAATCCGCGGGAGCAAAGCTTTCAGAGATAAAGAAACCTGTGATTTTTTAAAAAAAAAAAATAGAAGGAAAAAAGACTACAAATTAATGAAATGTGTTAGATAATATTAAACAAAGAGAATCTCTAGTGATTCAAAAGAATCGTAGGAGATCAAGCCAATTTCTAGTGATCAAGACAATCAGTAGCTATTGGAAGTCAGTGGAACATATTGTTAGAATGATGATGAAATGAAAAATTTACAAGGGTTCCAAGTCCCACCACGCCTGCCAGAATGTCTCATGTGGTTTTTACCTTGGTTGTCTTGATGTTTTCAAGAGGTAAAAACTGAACTCAACCTTGATATGGCAGGGTTTCTAGGATACCTACATATGTGGATTATGTTTTTGCGCACCATGTTCAGAAACAATCAAAACAAGTCTTTTCCGTAAATAAGACTCCTGTAATCAAAGCTGCAATGTTATGTTAAAAAATGATATCTATCAAGATAAACACTGTGATCATTATTTAACACATATAGTTGTGTGTATATAAAATATTACAAAGCAATATGTGTTTATCACTTATTTAAATATGTATATGATTTGAGAATAATCAATGATTAAATCCACAAGTCAGATTCTTGATCAGTGTAGATATTTTCAAAGACATGGGAATGAGATTTAGTTGAGTTGGTAGTTTCCTTCTCTTCTTCAGTCAGATCCAAGTCAGGGATGGAAATGTTATCCTTAGCAAATAAGTATCAATCTTCTTCCTGGGTGTCGTATTGGTGAGCGAAGGTAGATTCTGAGATGGAGATGCTGATATGACTGATGGAATTGGATTATGAAGTAGTACGATAATCCTCCTCTAAATGCTCAAGACCACTTTTGTAGTGACTTTCAAATTGGTCAAGATCTTCTCGTAGCCTCAATGTCTCATCATAAGCATTCCAAAAGGCATCAGTATCTTCGTGGATACATTGTGTGGAAGCGAAGATGGCTTCAAGACCAAGACGATCAAGTGGAGTAGCCTGAATGAAACACAGATCCAAATCATTGATCAAAATGTATTGTTCCCAATAGAAAGGGTGGAAAATGCGAGGGAATGAATCAATTGAAGGAAAATTAGGACCTCCTAACGCCATCTGAAATCATGAAACTTGACTCGATATTAGCAAATAGTCCATAACATGCATTCATTATGATCAGATTGAATGAAAAATAGTAAAGCGGTAGAAATAGCAGGAATCACTAGCGATTCAAGGGAATCACTAGGGATTGGGGTAATCGTCGATGATTACTGTGAAAGTTAAAATTTTCCTAAATAGACTTAAATTTAATGTTTTACGCTATTAATTTTGTCAAAAAAAGAGAATCAATGATGTGAAAATTATAAAAAAACAAAAACATACTTGACATTAATGCATGGAATGAATAAATGAAATATTTTACCTTGTTAGATGTCTGGTATGAATGATAGACAGAAACAAGTGATTGAAGGATGAGAAAGAGAAATCTGACGAAGATTCTGACGTTCTACAAACAACGTGACACTGTAGTGTGTTGATGTGGAGGTCTTGAATGCCTGGTTGATTAAGAAAATGGCAGCATGTACCTATAAAGCCTGTGGATTCGTGTTACAAATGGGGTCTGAAAATTTTCTCTTGTAGATCACTGGCAATCGGGTAAATCGTCGGTGATTTCAGTGAAATATTAGTCAGACTATAAACTGAATGATTTCCTTCTATTTTTCATTCCAAATGATGGGTTTCGAGTTTGTTTGATGTGGTGGAGGTTAAAAAATCATGAGATAACTTATTTGGAGTTGGGAAGGGGTTAGATTTTTGTATATTTGATTTGTTAGAAAATAAGTTAATCTAGGAAGGTGTTTAGTTTGATTTTAGTAATTTGTTAAGTGACTGAGCGAGATGTTGTGGCGAACTAGATGAGGTGTGAAGGTGAGGTCTGAGGGGATAATATCAATTCAAATATTTCAATCGTATAAATAATTATTGTAGACTCTTAGAAGTATGATGGGATAAATTAATTACCAAAGGGGGGTGATATAACAAAGGTCACAAGTGTGTCATTTTTAGTCACAGACTTGTTTTGGTTTAGGGCGTGCAAATTTTCGATGTCTACAAAAATATTTAGAATATATTTGTAAACATATATATTTTATTGTCTTCTACAAATCATCCAACCTCTTGTTTTGTTTTTTTGTTTGTTTTTTAAATTCATATAAATATTTCCAATATATTTAATATCAACCAAGGTAGCATGTTTTGTATGGAGAGTATTAAATCATGTTCTTGAAATATGGAAAAATAATGATCAATAAAAATAAGATAAATATGGAAAAAAAAATAAGATCTCACTAATCTTCGAGGGATTGTTAAAAACTTTCTAAAAAATATTAAAAATGAAAATCCTTTTCACTGCTGACTATAAAATCATGGAGGTCAATAATTTAAATATTTATGGCTAAAAAATAATAATAAATAACATAATTTTTTTAGATCCTAGATTTCAATATTTTACCACTGAAAATACAAAAAAATTATACGATTGAATAGAAAATACAAAAAAATACGGAAAAAATCTTTAAAATTTTACCATATTTGATAATTACGATTGCAACTACATATAAAATAGGGATATAAGAGAGTGAGAAATGAATCCACAATAATAGCATGAAACAGGGATATAAGAAGATATTAGCCATAAGAAAAAAATCAAACATATGTGGGACCTGGGTGATTATTTTTAATTACATAGTCTGAAATAGGTTAAAACAACATCTGTTAAAATGTCTTTTCCATGATATATGTATGGTATTATATGTTTTATCTTTTGGTGAAGGAACATATAATTTGGAGAAGTAGGAATGTCAAGGGATTATATTTTGGTTATTTTATTATTTTATTGTGATGAATGAATTTAAGTCATAGAAAAATATTTAATTAAATAAGAACAAGAATTGCATTGTTAAGTTCTAGTACAAATTATCAAAATATAAATAAATGTGAAAAATTATATTTAAAGGAAAAAGAGGAAACATCATATTACCAAAGGGATAAAAGAGAAATAGAAAAACATCTTTAACAAAAAAAGACAATCTTAATTTTACACAAGTTAGGAGATGATAATATATTTATTTTTTGATAATATATTCTTAAAGAAAGTTATAATAAAGAGATTGGTTCTTAGTCTTATACTTTAGAGGTTGTGGGTATAAATATTGTTGACAATATTATTATATTACAAATGTAGTAAATAGTTTGATGATTTCAATATAAGAAAAAACCTATGCATTATGCACCTTCACAAATATTATAACCAAAGAAGGTATCTTTATGCTTTAATTGTGTGCCACATTGCTCTCACACTTATATTGTGTCTGGAGAGATATTCAAATATTGTTGACAACATTATTATATTACAAATGTAGGTGATAGTTCAATTATTCCAACAAAAATAAGAAAAAGGCAATGCATCGTGCACCTTCACAAATAAAGGTATCTTCATACTTTAATTGTGTGCCACAATGCGCTCACACTTATATTGTGGCCCCGGAGATATTCAGTACTCTAACGGTTATCCATTAATTTTTTTAATATATTTATAAAGTATCAGAATTTTAAGTATAAACACTTTAATTCCTCTTCTTTAATGTTTATCCTATTCTATATATAAATATAGGTAACATAACTCATCCATTTATAATCATTGAAATATATGACGAATATTTGAATATATATGAAGATTACTAGATTATGGTTTTCTTTTGTATTCTGCCAGGTTTCTAGTAAATAAAATAGAAATTAAAATAGATTGACTTCTAAATTTTGAAGGATTTTAGAATTTAGACACTTACTATTTAGGTACTTTCTCTCCTAATATTTAAGATCGACAGTGAGACACTGATGCAGTTGCAGAGTTTTGGAAGATGCAAAACGTGATAATGGAAATCTAATGTAAAAAGGAATAACACAAGAGTCTAAAAATCCAAGGTTCAAACAATGTTTTTTGTGTTGTGAAAGAAAACAACCACATGATCCAAATTGCAAGTGAAAGAAAGACAAAGAAGAGTAAGAATGCAAACCTACCTTTGATGGGTATTTGTCAAAAATTTGGAATATATGAATTTCTTTGCTCATTAATTTATCTCCTTTTTTTGTTCCAGTTTAACGGTTGAGAGGAAGAATGAAATAAACAGGAGTGACAACAACACAAATCGACATGTGACATTATTAAAGCCCACAAGTTCACTCTTGAAGGTGGTGTATGAACCGTGAGTCATGTGCAAGGTGGAAGTGGGTATCATCATCTTCTGATGTCATGAGAAATCATCCCCCATTTCTGCTCAAAGTTTATGTTATTGAGGTCTTCAACCATAAATTCAACATGTTCTATGAATTGTTAGGAATTACATGTAAGGGTGTAGCGTCGAACTAAAATACACTTACAGCTTTTAAATTAAAATGTCTAGAGAAACCATTTGTGAGTAGCAAAATATCATTTTACCTATCTCTCATGCACGTTGGTGGGGGTCTATTTAATAAAAACAGTCAAATTTAAAATGAACAATTGCTGTGGCGCACTGGTGGGCCACCTGCCTTACATTTTGGAGGTACTAAGTTTTAATTTAAATTCTTGAATGGTGGGCGAGTAATAGACATAAAAAATGGGATCATATTAAGCATTCTATGATGAAATGTTTTGTACTGTGATGTTTTCTAATAGGATATTTTGCTGAGAGATGTTTTTTTGGGGGAAGAGAGCCCTATTGCAAAGCACTAGATGGATGAGTTTTGAATGTACTGGTATGGTGTCAATATTTGTGTAAGAGGATGTGAATATGTGGGAATGTGTTGGGATGGTGTAGAAGAATCAGAAAATGATGGTGCCTGCACAAATTTTTTGTTGTGGAATATTGTTTTGTGGGATTTTTTGTAATGGCATGGACTGTGACATAGAAATCAAAGGTTGAGAGAGTTGTGGCATGTATTGTGAGGTGGGATGTGTACTGGAAATAACACTCGTGTTAATCATTGGTGTTGTTGAAGGAATATACATGGTAATGTTTTGAATAGGAATGATATTCTTTTGGGATAACACAAACGTAGAAAGAGGAACTAAACTTAATGATGTCATTGGTACCTGTGAGGAGACTGAATGAGCTGTTGTGGAGGAAATGGTATTACTTTGGGGAGGTGCAGACCCTATAGAAGGACATGATGAAGACATAAATGGTTGGGCAGACAAATTTTTTGATGAGATGGAGATCATAGAAAGATGCTAAGGAAACATCAGATGCTTCGGTTGACTTGAAAAAGGTTGCTCATCCAATGTGTCTAATGGATTGGTAGAGATAGTAGCATTATGGGATTGAATAATGCTTGGCATTTCAGGTTGAGCTAAAGTATTGAAAAATAACTGCTGAATAATGGTTTCTTGGTTTTGCTAAATGAGTTGTGTAATTGTGGGTAAAGGGTTGTGAGTGACTACATTTGAATATTTCTCACTGCTAGGTATGCATTAAGAGCAATGGGATTTGAATATAACATCCCTTCAAAAATAGGATCACCCCCATTATAAAATGGAAGATCAAGTGTAATGAGAGAAAACAAATGTTCTTAGTCTAGTGTGTAAAGAATTCGTCCATGGTATTGTTGTGGAGAATAAAGGGATTTCTGTCTAGTTTCATTGTTATGACCAGATCCTACTTTATTCCATGTTTGCATGTTAGAAAAAGGATTGGATGTGTTTATTTGATAGAGAAACACTTGTGGCCGCATAGGCGATGAAATTGTTACTAGGAGTGGTGTAGTGCGATGTAGGGCTCAAAGTTGAAATGCAAGTGTTGAGGTAGACATGTTTTCAAATGATTTATTACTTTCTTGTTGTCTAGTAAGACCCATAATAAACAAACACACAAAAATAAAAAGCAAATGCTTAATAGATAATTGCGTTAATTATCAAACAACAAGAAATGGCAAGCCCTTGTATTATTTTATTCTTGTTTTGGTTAATTATGAAAGGTGAAATATGTAAAATGGTCAACAAGGGTCCTAAGAAGTGGCTATTTAAGGCTGATTTCAGGTGTGTTTAGAGACAGAGTCCTCGATATACCTGAAGGTATGTGAGGTGCAATTCTGTATTGTTGTCGGTACATGAGCAGTATTAGGGCCTACCCCCTAACTTCACGGTCTCGCTACGATAATGGATTCGGGTGCTGAGCCAATAAATACCGAAAATTAGATGTTTATACTCGACCCAAACACCGAGTTGGATTCCCTCTTGGGTGATGAAATCCCAATCAGTTTCAACTAGATGGGGCTTGTTTTGAATGCGTTTTTGATGTCGAAGTGGTTTGGTGTTGTGTGGGGGGAAGAAATAAGTCAATTCAACAAATTCCTTTCCTAGTTAGACTATGTAATTAAGAAGTATGTATCAATTCGTTTAAAATTCCTAAATGATACGTTGATTTCGATGAAGACAAACAGTCAATGATGCAAGACATAAAAGAAAAAATTATTTTGACTCACCATGAGATCACTTCAATATTTCTTTTTTAGTTTTCATTTTTAACAATTTTAAGTCATTTATATAGAAAATCCGTAGGAGCATAGCTTCCAGAGATAAAGAAACCTGTGATTTTTTGAAAAAAACAAAAAATAGAAGGAAAAAAGACTGCAAATTGATGAATTTTTTTAGATAAGATTAAACAAAGAGAATCTCTAGTGATTCATAAGAAACATAGGTGATCAAGCTAATCAATAGTGATTGGCAAATAGTGGAACATATTGTTAAAATGATGATGAAATGAAAAATTTACAAAGGGTTCAAATCCCATGGGGCCTACCAGAATGTATCGCGTGGTTTTTACCCTTGTTGTACTTGACATTTTCAAGAGGTAATAACCGAAATCAACCTCGATATGGCAGGGTTTCTAGGATACCTACAATCAAAACAATCAAAACAAGTCTTTTTCGTAAATAAGACTCCTGTAATCAAAGCTACAATTTTTTGTTCAAACAAATGTTATCGATCAAGATAAACACTCTGATATTTATTTAACACATATAGTTGTGTGTATATAAAATATTACAAAACAACATGTGTTTATCACTTTTTAAAATACGTATATGATTTGAGAATAATCAATGATTAAATCCACAAGTCAGATTCTCGATCAGTGTAGATATTTTTAGACACTGTGGAATGATATTCAGTTGACTTGGTAGTTTCCTTCTCTTCCTCAGTTAGGTCCGAGTTAGGGATGGAAATGTAATCCTCAGCGAAGAAGTCTGAAACTTCTTCCTGGGTGTCGTATTGGAGAGTGAAGGTAGATTCTCAGATAGAGATGCTGATGTGACTGATGGAATTGGATTCTGAAGTAGTATGATAATCCTCCTCCAAATGCTCAAGACTAGTTTTTACTGACATTCAAATCGGGCAAGCTCTTCTCGTAGCCTGAACGTCTCATTATAAGAATTCTAAAAGGCATTAGTAGCTTAACGGATACATTGTGTGGAAGCGAAGATGGCTTCAAGATGATCAAGAAGAGTAACCTAAATGGCACATAGTTCCAAATCGTTAATCAAATCATATTATTCCCAATATAAAGGGTGGCAGATGCGAGGGAATGAATCAACTGTAGGAAAATTAGGACCTCCAAATGCCATCTGAAATCATGAAACTTGACAGGATATTACCAAATAGTCTATAGCATGCATTCATTTTGATCAGATTGAATGAAAAATAGTAAAGAGGTAGAAATTGAAGGTTTCAAATCTTGTGGATTTAAGAGTATTGGAAGCTTGATAGAGAGGTAGGATCTTGACCTTTGTTATTTTTTTTATTAAGCTTGTTGATGTGAAAAATTTGTTCTTGTTAAGTTTGTATGAGTGTTGTGAAAGTGGTTGTTTTATGTGGTTGGGTAGTTTTTCTTAAGTTGGGTGTGGGAGATGGATTTATGGTACCATTGGGGAGGGAAAAGGGAGATGTGAGGCATGCATTTTGGGGGGAGTGTGACTAGGAGTTTCACCTATGGGGAATGAAAAGGAAAACATAGTCATATTTCTCCATACTTGCAAGGGAGAGATAAGGATGTTTGTTATTGTATTGTGCACATGGAGGCTTAGGGTGAAACTCCTATTTCCCTTAGGAGGAAAAAGGAGGTGGTGCCCATATTCCATTGCTCCTTTTTTTTTAGTTGTAGTCAAGCATTTGTACTTGTTGGGAAGTTGTTGTTTGTTTGATTGGATTGATTGTATCAGTTTTTGTTGTGTTATTTTACAGATTGCATTTTGTTTGTGGAAACCATTCTTGTGAAGAGTTGTCAAATGTATCTTAAGATATCTCATTGTTCTTTTTTTGGGGATCGGGGGATAATAAGGGGATGGATTCTCCACTTATTAGATTATAGGTTGGGTGTAGATTGTCACCTGTACCGACTTTTCCATGTATTGTGATCCAATATTGTTGAGAAATTAAATATTGCAAGATTGAACCTACAGTTGGGAGAAGACATGTAATGGAAACTTCTATTTTGGCCCTCTTGAAAGATTTTATGTTGTGATTTTTTCATGTAATTATTCCCACCTTGAGTGGAAGATTGTAAATTTGTGTTCTTGAAAGGAAGTTGTATCTTCATTTGGAAATATCTATAATTTGTAATCTCTTCCAAGAGTGTTTGATTTAGAAATTTGCATTTTATAATGTGATAGTCTGGTGAAAGGAAACTATCAAATTTACATTGTTTTGGTTATGTAGAAAGTTTGAAATGAGTTGAACTGAAATGCATCTCTCTCTTAAATTTAAATTGTTTCATTATTTTCAACATGCAATATGTTTCATTATAAAGGTATTGAGAATCTTTCTTAAAATTCCCTTGCAATATGAAATGGATGCCATTCTAATAGTCATCGTAAGAAACACAAGATTTTAGCTTATTTCAACTTATTGAAAAAAAGTGTTTTGAAGAATATAGAAGTTTTGTTACATAAGGTGGAGGAAGGAAAGTAGTTTGTTACAATCTTTAGATTAAGTGAAAGCATCCCTTTTCATCTTATTAGTTTATAGAATGAGTTGTGTAAGAAATATTTTATCCTCCCAAATTTAGTCCTAAATAAAATTAAACAAAAATGATACCTATATTTGTGCAAGTGAATAAATGTGTGTGTGTGTATGTATATATGTATATATGTATGTATGTATGTGTATACATACATACATACATACATACATACATACATACATATATATATATATATATATATATATATATATATATATATATATGTATATATGTATGTATGTATGTATATATATGTATATACATATACATATATAAATGTATATACATACATACATACATACAGACATACATACATACATACATACATATATATACATATATATGTATATATATATACATATATATGTATATATATATACATATATATGTATATATATATACATATATATATATATATATATATATATATACATATATATATATATATATATATATATATATATATATATATATATATATATATATAATATTCCTACTAGAGGTAGATATGAATACGTTTGATTATGGGATTGTTTTGTAAATATTTACTTATACAATACACTTATTACGATTCTATTTCAAACGAAAAAACACATTAATCTATATGTGATTATAAATAACTTCATTCATATAACTTTACTTGTAAATTTTATACTTATAAAAAATTAGTATAATATAAATAAATAAATAAATAATATTCCTTTTATTGTATAATAGTATTTATTAGTTAATATATATATACTAATAGTTATAATAATAAAGAAAACTATACTTTAAAAAAACAAAAAAATATCATGGCTTGTATTGTGGTTAGGCCTATGCGGCTGCGGATTATATTTTGTCCTTTGAGTGGGAAATCAGGTGGGGGGGTCGCCAACCGCACCCCCACCCCATAGTTATATGGTATGGGGGGTGGTGTCGGCGATGCCCTCCCCCCCTCTTTTTATATTTATAACCAGTTGGGGCCAAGCCCCCCAACCTCAATACACTTTGAAACTTAATTAAACTGGTAGGAATTTATTACGTAGTCATCCACAAGAATTTTTAAATGCAGTCTATTTTCTCTGAGCAACGGTTATACACACACACACACACACACACACACATACATATATATATATATGTGTGTGTATGTGTGTGTATATATGTATATATACTCACAAGTATATATACATATAAATATTATGTAGATATACATATACACACTCATATATTTATGTATATGCATCTATATAATTTATAAAAATACATCATTTCAAATAGATCTACAAAGGGGTAAAACACGCAAATGCCCAATAAGGGCAAATACATTGAGATAGATTAACAAAATAAGAAATTGTAACCAAAGCCTACAAAGACATTGCAAATAAATAAACTTGGGGTTGTGTGTATCCATTCCAAGCTCCATTTTCCTCTTCCATGACTTCCTCTCCTTCCTAAAACCTACAAAATAGAAATGAGAAAGTAAGTCAAATGAAAAAATGAAAGCTTCCTTAAAGAGGATTAGGGTTAATGTTTTTGAATCGTAGATCTAAGGGCCTAGATTCAATTCATCCAATGGCCAATATTCTTCCCTACAAAATTTAGGTGAAAGTTCAGTGAAATCATCAGTTAAATGCATGGGTCAATTTTTGAATGGGGCCAGTTAAGTCGTGTAGAAGTTAGCTTTAATTTGTTAGCCATAATGTTTAAATAGTAGTTCTTAAAAATGAAAGCCCATGAGACTTGTAAATTAATTTAATTAAATTTTCCCTTAGTATTTAAAAAATGCTTATAATTATGGATTAAATTTATTTCTATTTGTTAAATAGGGAGGGAAAAGTTAGATCTAGTACTATAATATTAAAATTATTAAATGAAATTTGAGTATGTTATAAAATTAAATGAGGAATCTGAGGGAATTGTGAACCTGAATTGGAGTTTAAATATTATTATTTTATTGTTATTTAAAACGATCTTTTGCCAAGAATTTTGCTAAACATTCCCACTGATATTGTTTAATAATAATATTTATTTAGTAATTTTTCTAAATTAACTGTTGGGTTATGTGTGGGAAATTTGTGGGTGTTACATTTGGTATCATAGTCATGGGTTCAATGCTTGGACCCCAGGAACACTTGAAACCATGAAACTTAAACAAATAAACCTAGCGCAACTCTAAACCTAAAACACACAACATTACATGATATTTTTTTAAATGTAGAAAACTTAGAAAACTAAAACAAAACTTAGAATATGATAAACTAACTCTCTCTTTGGTCTATGCAGGAGGCATGTACCAGACAAGGGGTTTCGACATATGGACCTAGACCTACCACCCCCATATTAGGATATAGCAGCTATTGTACCTCAGATATTAAACACACTACAGGATGTTAATGCCACTATAGGTGGAGGATATTTAGGAGGGAAACCTAGGAGACAAGACATAGAGCCATCAGTGAAGGCTCGTACACCTTCCGGTCATATTTCCAAGGATAGGGAAGAGAACTCCCACGTGGAGTTAGTGAGACATGGGTGATCTCATAGGGAGCTCAAAGATAAAGCTACGGGGCATAGAGATAGGTCTAGGAGCCATAGGCTGAGAGATGACCAGACAAAGAGACCTAGAGACCGACAGTTGAATGTGGCAGATCACATTAGAGAGATATTGAAGTTATACCCACCTCATTTTTCTGGAAAAAAGGTGGATTTCAGGCTGAGGCATGGTTGGTTAGGTCGAGTGGATGCTTCAAGATATACCCTTGTTCTAGTAACATGAAATCTTGTGTTTTCGTCCACCTTCTGAGAGATGGAGCTATAGTTTGGTGGAGGAATGAGGAGTATAATCTCCTTGTGTATTAAGAGATAGTTACTTAGCAGCTCTTCGAAGAGTGTTTAAGGAGTATATACATATCCAAGAGATTCATTCAGCCACAGATCGATGAGTTTCATGATATGCGATAGGCCTCCATGATGGTAGCAGAGTATGAGGGTCTGTTTTTGGATCTACTTCAATATGTAGACTACATATAGGATGAGCAGGTTAGAGTTCACATGTTCATCTAGGGCCTGAAATTATACTTGGGAGGGGTAGTACACATTCATTTCCTACAGAAACTATCAGAGGCCATGGAGAAGGCTGACATAGTAGAGAAAATCAGGAAGACGAAGTAGTCTCGTGACAGAGTGATGATCCATATACACCACATTCATGATAGTATTTTGAGGGGATCAAATCCTTATCCTCAAGGTGGACACACTTTATCACTCTTCCTTCTGGCACCCTCCTCCTCCTTAGTAGTAACAACAACATATTCAACCTCCCTTTTGACTTCCACAGCATCATAAAACTCAAAGAGGGCGTAGTATGGGACCTCTAGCTAGGGGGGCCAATAGGACACATGCTCCACCTCGAGCACAGTTGGGAAGAGTACTTCCATTGCAACACCCACAGAGATCTATGACAAGATCATCAGGTTCTTCAGCATGTACTACTAGGAAACCTAGAGGACTATTTGCTGAGTGGAGAGGACCAGGTACTTGTTATGGATGGAGTATGCATGGACATCATTGGAGAGAGTGCCCTCAGAACCCAAAAAATTAGGGTAAGGCATGTGTTTTTGAGCCTACGGTTAGTGACATGGATAGGAGCCACACGATATATGCAGTAGTCAAGAACTTCCAGGAAGAGCACCAGGGCATAGTGATTGAGACCACAGGTAGCATTGGTGGTATTTCTACCCCTATCTTATTTTATTCAGGCCTGTTAGATTCTTTCATTTCTCCCTCATTAGTAAAGTGTTGCAGGCTGGTGGTAATTAGGTAGGACATTAGTTGGGATGTCAAGATGGCTTATGGATCTAAGATCTCAGTAGAATGATTAGTCAAGGAGTGCGTAGTGGACCTAGCACCCTTCACCATGACCTTGGATATTCATGTCCTTTCTTTGGGTTCTTATGGAGTGATTTTGGGCATGGATTGTTTATCTACACATAGAGCCAAAGTTGATTTTTACAATTAGGTTATATCTTGTATAGATGATTTGGGAGTGGAGTCAGTGATAGCTAGAGTTAGAAGACCCATCTCTTTTCACACTACTTCTGCTATGTAGATGAAGCAGTGTGCATGATGGGGTTCCTAGTTGTATGCTATTACAACTAGTGATAGGTCAGATGATGGGGCTAGTGTACCTTCACTTGACGATCACCCCATTTTGTAGAAGTTTTTTGATGTATTTCCTAGTGATCTTCCTGGGATGCCTCCCCTATGTGAGACATACTTTAACATTGATTTGGTTCCAGGATCGGAACTTATCTCACGCACTCAATATAGGATGACAACACCTGAGCTATGTGAGCTCAAGTTTCAGCTAAAGGGCCTTCTTGAGAAAGGCCTAATACATCCTAGTGTATCCCTTTGGGATGTACAAGTGAATTTTGTAAATAATAAGGATATATCCTTGCGATTGTGTGTGTACTATAAACATCTAAACAAAGTAACGATCAAGAATCGTTACCCCCTTCCTCGCATCGATATTTGTTTGATCAGATGAAGAGGAGAAAAGTGTTTTCTAAGATAGATCTTAAGTCTTGATACCATTAGACGAGGATTGCAGAGGTAGATGTCCACAAGACAACTTTCCATATGAGATATGGCCACTATGAGTTCACATTTGTATCATTCGGTTTGACGAATGCCACTTCAGTGTTCATGAGTTTGCTAAATAGGGTGTTCATGAATTTTCTAGACTATTTTGTACTCATGTTCCTTGATGACATTTTTATCTACTCTCATATGCATGAGGAGCATAATGAGCACCTTCGTTAGTTTCTACAGTTTCTTTGTCAGAAAAATCTTTAAGGGAACCTAGAGAAGTGTGCATTCTTTCAGTCAGAGGTGCATCATTTGGGTCACATCATTTCTGGGGAAGGTATGAATGTTGATCCTTCCAAGATTATAGCCATTATGGATTGGCCAGAACCTACCAGTGTGATTGAGGTGCGTGGTTTTATGGGATTGGAATGTTACTATAGGAATTTTGTTAAGGTATTCTCTCATATTGTACATCCCATCACATCCCTTCTGCGGATAGGGAAAAAAATATTTTTCTTAGATAGATGTGAGTAGGCCTTTAGGACACTGAAGGAATTCCTTATAACAACACCCATTCTTGCAGTGTCAGATCCTCAAAGAGTTTTTTTCATATCGACAGATGCTTCTTTGGTAGGATTAGGTGTATTGATGCAGGAAGGCCAAGTGGTAGCCTTTGAGTCTCTCAAACTCAAGGATTATGAGTTTAGTTATCTGACTCATGAATTTGAGCTTGTAGCAGTTGTGCATGATTTGGTTTGATGGAGACATTTCCTCTTGGGTAGGATATTCATTCTCAATATAGATAATTTGAGTCTTTATAACCTCTTTATGCAACCCAATCTCAATGCTCATCAACGACATTGGATGGAGTTTCTTTATGAGTACAACATGGAGATAGAGCATGTGAAGGGGAAGGAGAATGTGGTTGCGGATGCCTTGAGTTGTGAGATTTATTTAGCTATTGCTACAGTTGTTGGTAGAGACTTGAGGAATAGGAATTTGTAGTAGCTTCCTTACAAAAACTTTTACCTTTCAGTCAGAGAAGAGATCGAGTCTCAGATACACCTTGAGGGGGAATTTTGATGGTTTTTCATTAGAGATAAATGGTATTTATTGGCATAGAGGTTGGATCTATATTCCTAGAGATGGAGGATTGAGGTAGGATATTCTTGTTGAGGCACAGAATGCATCCTATTCATCCCATATATGGATGAATAGGATGCACGCCACTTTTAGATAGTTATACCATTAGAGAGGGCATCAAAGAGATGTTGCTAATTTTATGTTTCATTGTTTAGAGTGTAAGAAGGTGAAGGTTGAGAATCAATATCAATTTCGCTTGTATATCCTCATGCCATACCAGAGTGGAAATGAGACATAATTTTAATGGATTTCATAGTAGGGATATCGACGTCGAGATATCACCACAACACCATCATGGTCATGATGGATAAATTAATGAAACTAGCTCACTTTTCTCCGGTGAAGGCCAACTATATAGCTAGTGTAGTGGCTTGATTCTATCTTGATGAGATTGTAATAATGCATGGTATTTTTTAAAAGATCATATGCAATCATGATCCTTGGTACACTTCTCACTTTTGGAAAACCATATAGTAGGATCTCACTACGAGTATCAACTTCAGTAAAACTTATCACCCAGAGAAAGATAGACAAAAAGAATGGGTAAATCAGATCTTAGAGTATATGTTGCAGATGTATGTCATAGACCATTAGTCTAGATGGGATGAGTACTTGTATTTAGTGGAGTTTTGCTAAAATAGTTTTCAAAGTTTGATTGGAATGGATATTTTTCAATCCTTTTTTGGAAGGGAGAGTAGGAAACTATTGAGTTGGGAAAAATTGGAGGATAGAGTCTCTCTTCGGCCAACATTATTACACTATGTAGAGCAGCAGGTTGTTATGATTTGGCAGAGATTATAGGAGGCTCAAGATAGACAGAAGAAATATGTGTATTAGTGGAGGAGAGATAATAGTTTTGAGGTCGACATGAAGGTTTTTCTTTGTTTCAAGCCTCATAAGATCCCAATCCATTACAGAAAAATCTCTAATATTGCTCCTAGGTTTGTGGGTCCCTTTGAGATCTTGGAGCATATCGGTCCTTTGGCCTATCGTCTAGCATTTACACCCCATCTTGTCTTGTAACCATGATGTATTTCATGTTTATGTACTTAGGAGATACATTCCATATCCCTCTCATGTTATGGATTGGACCACGTTGTTCATGTGTAGGATTAGGGGCAGGTGTTTGTGGAGCTCATGTGCATCCTAGAGCATAGGACCGTGGGACTTCGAGGCCACTAGATATTGACCAAGTGATTGATCTAGTAGTATAGGTAAGAAGAGATTTCAGCCACATGGGAGGATGCCAATTTATTATGATCCCAGTTTCCCTCATCTATTCCAGTGACTTCTAGGAGGAATCCAAGTCTAAGGGGAGCGAGATGTAGTGCCAACTCCTCTTTGGACACTATTTAATTTTGATGTTGTTACTGTTGATTTGATACTTAGATAGTTGAGTATTATATTTTGATCAGTAGATGATGGACTATGTGGACATTTAGACTTCTGATATTCTTTGATTTACATTTTTATTATGATACACTAGATGATGATAATCAAAAGTTATATATATATATATATATATATATATGCGCGCACGTGCGTGCGTATATATATATATATATTGTGTGTGTGTGGAATTGCAATATTTTGTTTTTATAATAAGATTTCATATTCTAGATACATAACCTATGTTTTTTGTTTTGAGTAGACTTATGATTTTATGGATGCCAAAAGTGAATTAATTGTATGATGCTTAATCATAGATTTTTTATTTTTGAATGATGATTATTGATTTTATATGTATATTGTATCGATGTTGTTAATATCAACCGAAAGGCTAGAGAGGTAATTATGTTTTTGTCGTAGGACAATTTATCACATACATCTAAAGGGGATAGGGGACCAACCATAGAAGGATGTTGGGTGTTGAGCAACATGGCCAAAATTTGACAACTTGTGTAATGTTATGTTGTGTTGTTGTTGCATGCCTAGTTAGGAAGTTTCCCTTGGGGTGGCAACCTCACATGTGTGGCCATAGGGGTAATGTTATCTTCTTTTAATTTTGTGTTTGTTTTTATTTTTGTGTTATGTTTTAATTTTTGAAAGTTTTAGTCTACTTTATTAGCAATTAATAACGTTTCTTAGCTAAGTTAATCCTACTTATTTTGTTAACTAAAATTGGGATTTGACAATTGGATAGTTATGAGAGTAGACGATCCTTGAAATCCTGTCGATGTGGTTTGGATTTTGTGTTGGATTTTATGCTCGTACCTCTTCCCCAACTTCAAAATTCGAATAGATACTTGGGAGGAATTTTTTTAGGATTATGGGACAAGTTAAGTTTATCACATGCCTCTTAAATTTATCCAACAACCATACGTATGGTATGGGGATTTAATTTTTGACTTATTTATCATTTTTGGAGTGTTAAATGGGTGAAAATAATTGCATCTTCTTACTTTTCAATATAAATTTATCCTTTGAAGAATTGGTGTGCAAGTTTGAGTGTCATGTGGGTTTTTTTGGTGCACAAATTATTCTCGCCCCATTTTTTCATTGAAATTCTTTAGTTTGCGGGCTCTATTGTGTTTTCTATCTCCCAATATTGATTCATGAAAACTCTGTCCTCCATTTGGTTTCCATGATCAGTCCCTTCCTTGGTTGAGGATCACTTAAAAGTCTAGAATTTGTTTTCTGTTCCTCTTTCCGTATGAAAGATTCTTTAACTTGGGCTTGAAGCTTGGGTTTTTCCTTTCCTTCGATTTTCCACAGCCACGTTTTTTTTTCCCCTTTCATTTGTGTCCCAAATATCTGTGGAAATGTGATTGGACATGTGGCTTGGAAGATCACATTTTGGCCTTATATCATTTGCTGAACTCTTTGTTTGTGAAGAAAGATTCATTTCCGGGATCAAATGGTGATTCTCTTACATTTTACGATTTGACATGTGTATTTTTCCTCGTTAAACTTACATCTCGGCATCAGTGGAAACGTGGACCTTTTTGGTTGGATGCAAATCAGCGTAGGGCACTTTGAAAACTATAAGGCTCATTTTATACTCAAAGCTTATCCACATGGAGGATCGACGCTCATGTGAAAATTGACCTTTTGGTTTGGCCTTGGAGTTGCACGTGGAGGAGACACGTGAAGATTTCTGCTGCCTTTCCAAGACTTAGAAAAAAAATTCATTCAGCTGGTACAGTTTTTGTGGATGATGGACACGTGGAGGGCTGGCACTCATGTGAGGATCTGCCTCAGGGTCCCACCTTAACAATTGCAATAAGGAGACATGTGGAGGCTTCCGCCAGCTCCACTTTGTACTTAAAATTTTCAAAGTAATTATGAAAGGGCCTGTGACACATTGAGGGACTGATCGCATATTTGGGGATCCGACCCCTAAGTTTTATTTTCAAGAAGTGCCAGGAGGACACTTAGAGGCTTCCACTCACTCTTCCATTTACTTGAACTTTTCAACAGTGAAATAAAAAATGTCTCAGGCCCTAGACACATGGCACCTTCCGCTGAACCTTCAATTTTTTTTAACAAACTCTGTTGGAATGAGAGATGTGTTGAGCCCGGGCTTGTATGGGGTTGCTGCTTTTGGAGACCATCTCAAAATGCACCATTGAGACATGTGGAGGCTTCCGATGACTCTTTTTTATAATGAGACTTTTCAAAGGCCAAAATAACTTTTTCTTGAGCCCTCGGTAGGTGGAAGGCCCACACTTGTTTGGAAACTTGCCCTTGTACTTCTCCTTTATAGTTGCGCTAAGGAAACATGTGGATGACTATGATATGAAGTAGAAAATGGGTAGAATCAATGGTTGTTGTGTATTACATTTGTTTTTCTACCATTTTCACTCCAAGATTCACGGAGACATGAATACACACTTTTTTTCATTTTTCTTTGATGAAATTCCTTGTCGTCTCTATCTGTAAAGTGCCATTTGATTGATTCGAAACTTAATTTGTGAGTCCAAGGATTGTTAAGGTCGACATTTTGAAGTTTTAATTGCCTAGGAACTTGTAAAAATGGGAATTACCAAAGGATATGGATGCGGGAAAAACTTGTAGATGAAAGAAAGGGAAAATGATGAAATGATGGAAGTTGCAGGTGCAATAGATGAAAAAGGTGTTGCCTCGAGAGAAAAAAGGATTACCTATCAGATCCAGTTATGCATAGCCACCAGAAAATGATTAAAAAGGGGATTTCTCGCATGACAGAACCAAAATGATTAGAAGGACTCACAAAAATTTGTGGCATGGCATCCTAGTCATTAGTCGAGGGCTCAAAAAATGTGATCAGTTCACAATTGGTCCACCTGGAAGCTTTCTGATGTGAATTTGTTAAATGTCACTTTTCTGAGGAAAATTGGTAACAAGTAAAGGTCCCTCAAATATTTTTCTCCCTTTTTGGGTGAAAATTTGAGTGAGTGAAATGTATAAATGCAGTGATAATACTCTTGTAAAAGGTCGGGGGTTGAATTCTTGAGAAATTCATCTTCTTGAGAAACCAAGCTAAGATAACCTATTATTTTCTTCTATGTTAGATTTTCTACTATGTCAAGTTGGTTGCAGATGTATAACCATTGATGAGCACTGAGATTGCTCTGGAAGCTTTCCCATCCTGATGAATCTAAGTAATTTTGAAATCAATTTATGTCCAAACTCTAGCAATTTTTGTCTGCTTTGTTTCAGAATGTCTGTAAATGGTTTCTTTTGTTCCTATTGTTATCTTAAATTGAAATATTTTTTAAATCACACAAGATCTCATCCCTATGATAGTTTAGTGGTATTTTTAATCTCATTTCAAGAAGAGCCTTCATCTTGTGATGAGATAAAAAAATTTAAAATCAATTCACTGTCATTTGTTGATAAATATTGTCTTTAAGTCTTTGGATGTACCTTAGGCATGATTGATCAGATATTTTGGTGTTTAATTGAGTCTTTCAATTCAAGCCTTTGTGTTAGAGTCTCAAAGATTGTGTGAAAATTTGTTCATCTAGGCCTCAATTGAAGCACACCTTCTGGTTGAAGGAACATCTTAACTATTGTGAAGCTTTTTGTTGTTGAGTTGTCCATTGTTGTTAAGTCCCTCAAAGATTTTGTATAATCAACTTTATCTTATTTCATCTCCCACCAAAATTATTCAAAAACCATGAATCCATCCTGAACTACCCCTGTTTACCTTGTATATCAACAAAGGAACAAAATCTACTTACTAAAATATGCAACACAATCAAGATTTATTAATGTCTTCAGTAACCTTAGGCGTTGTGTTGAAAGTATCTCCATTGTTTAGAAGTGACAACTATTAAGAGTTAAATTATGGAGTATTGACCGTATTTTCCAAAGGTTTTTTTCATAAAAAATTTTCAAAAGAAGGATATCTCCATCTCCCTCGTCAAACAAAAGTTACATTAAGGGTCCTCTCACCCTAGTCAAAGAGGAATAACCTAAAGTAGTAAGGACAAGTCAAATCCTCTTGAAGGTGTTATCTATCTCTCCACAAATCTGAGTGACAAAGGGCTAGGTAGATCTCATACCCGAGCTACAAAATGACACACAATATGATCTATCTATCTCTAAGCTCCATTTCAAATCTATGCGTTGTTGTTTGGCTTGAAAATGAGAATGGATTTGGATACCAACACTCATGGCACCGTTGTCAGGGAATCTTTGAAGTATTTTACAAATATAGTACATATAGACCCTGGTAATACTTATTACACATGTTGTGTGCTAATAAATTTGTTGAAACATCATTCTCTGTTCAGATTTGCAAGAATTATTCAAATTTGTGAGTTCTGAGTGCAATATTTCCATCTTATACAATTATTGCTCTAAAGTTTGTATCATCATTGATAAATTTGGGTAAAAGAAGAGCATATCTTGTAATCTTTGCATGAATATAGTATTGAAATACATTTGATAAGTATTTCATAGTGAATTTTCACAAACTAAGGTAAAAATCCTTAATGGCAAATCCGTGTTATTTAAATTCTTCATAAATACTTGTGTCTTAACATATATCAAGTAAGATTTGTCATTAGTATCTTGCAGAGCTATAAGGAAGAAGATTTTTCTTCATTAGGGACCCTAGTACAAGGTTTCTTTCAAGAGCTAGGAAAGTATAATTTAGAAGGAATAAGAACTTGGAAGGTTGTTGGAGATCAAGCATCAAGAAAGGAGATCTCCATTGGTGAAATTGATTAGTATGTGATTGAATATTGCAATACTTCCTCAAGTGCTTATGAATTAGGTAGTCATCTTTGTTGACATTGAATTCTCCATCTAGAGATGGGTCCTTATTTTGTATTTGAAATATTTACATCTCATTATGTCCATGAATGTTTCCAAATCTAATAGAGTTTTCAAAGAAACAAATCCTTTAGAGGGCAGCCATTCTGAAAATTGTATCCCTATACCACATAGATCCCCAACTCCTCATCATTTTGTTTCTCTTGTAAGATCACCTCCTTAGAATAATATGGCTCAGCCTCCACCCAGACCTCCATTTGTTATTAATTACTTTTGGTCCCATCAATTTTAGAGGTATGGCTGGCTATCCATATGTTGTGCCACAAGATGTAAGAAATAGATTTCCTAAGTTTTAGGGAATTAATGCAATCACCTGGTGATCAACATTTGAATCTCTTTGCCAATATTATGGAGGTCTTTGAAATAGATTTCAAGGATGTATACATTAAATTATTTATCCATACTCTAGAATAGGATGTAAGGGACTGGTATAAATCTCTGTACCAAATAATTCCATTGAATCCTTGACAGAGACGAAGAATTCTTTTAGAATGCAGTATGGTGATAAAAAAAAAACCTAAGCTTTCTTTTATCAAAGTTTGAAAATATATAAAAGAATCCCAATGAATCAGTGGATGATTTCAATACAATATTTAACAAAACATTGAGAAGACTTGCCTGTTAATTTGAGGCTATGTGATTAAACATGTATGATAAAGTATTCAGATGAATTTGATAAGAAAGTTGCTTAATATTTGAGGGATAAGAACCCTAGAACTTTGAGGTAGGCCTTTACCATGGATCTGCAAATCGAGAACAAAATTAAATCAATTATAAAACATCCTAAGATGGAGGGTGTTAAACTGATCAAACCTGAGAATCCTCAATCAAGTAAGATCATGAATCTTGAGGAAGTTGTAAGGACCTTGGTCTGAGGATGTCAAAGAAATATCTTACAAGATAGCCAGGGAACATAAAGGAATTGGACAATGTTCTCAGGAATTGGACAAGGTTCTTAAGGTCAACATAGGTAAAAAAGGACAAGACATATTTACAAATCATCCTAGAAGTGATCATAGATCTGATGACAAAGGTAAAGGAACCATGGGAGCTAGAAAACCCCAAGCTAGGGAGAATAGAGTAGTTCTTGATCCTCTAAATGCCAGAGTTTCTAGTTGTTGAAGAGAAAAATCAAATGGATTAGTGCGACAAATGCTTCTTACCCCCACCTACCATGTGAAAATATATCAGAAACTTGAAGAAGATGATGATGATGATAACATGGATGAAGATGGATGCATGGTGGACTACTCTATAAGATCACATCAAGGAGAAACTTCAACCGCGGTAATAATTTCAAGAACTACTACGATTTTTTGGGACTGTATTCACCAGGTACCTCTTCTTCCTCCCTCTCATGCTTTAGAAATAGATACGGTACGAGTATTTGAACTTCCTAATAATGATTTTGAGTACCTAAGATCTCTAATGATTAAGAAGTACGATGGAGGAATCCCATCAAAAGAGGATAGATAACTATTAATGAATGTTGTTGTTGCCCAAGAAAAGGAGTATAACACAAGAAGTAAAGTTATCAAAGGGGCAAGGCCTCAAGCCTAACCAAAGGCCCCAGTTCTCACCAATGTCCCAAAAGAGGCTCCAAAGAAATATGCATCTAACAAAGGCCTTGTTGTCTCAAGTAGAACTAGTGTTACCACCCACGCCCAAAATGTGAAAAATCTTGTGCCATCTGATGATTTTTTCAATCTTTCTCCAAATTTTGCTTTATCAAAATACATTCCCTATGACATTTCTGAAGTCTTGAGTTAGATCAATATTTCTATCCCAATTTTTGAACTGCTTAGGATTCCTAAGCACAAGAAAAGGGATTTTTGAGTCTTTGGGATTGGAGGAAGATAGGAATGCCCAAGGTAGAAATATAAATAATGTAAACACTGCTCCAACCATTGGAGACCTAGAAAAAATACCAACATTGGAGGAGATAGGTGAACCACTTAAATTTTACTTAGGAACATCTTTGGCTAAGTCTCAATTAAACTATTGATTCATTTTTTACAACACTGATTATTAAAGATAGAATCCTGCACAATTGTATGTTTTATTTCGGAGCATATTGCAATGTTATGCCTCTGGAAGTCATGAATGAATTGAACATTAAAGTGACATCAGCTTATTGTAAGTGTGCTGCAATGGATTCTATAGAGGTTCCTATTGTATGATGTGGTAAAAGGTTTGGTGGTACAACTTACAACTTTTCCAGGTAAGAAATTGAAACTTGATGTTGTTATTGTTGATTGCCCTACCAAATGGGCCATGTTGTTATCAATAAAGTTGGCTACAAGTATTTATAGAAGTGTTCAGATGGATATGTATTATGCCACCATTCCAATTGAATTTAACCTTGTAAAGCTATATGGAGAGAAAAATATGTTGCACCTCATTGAAGATCCCAATGATGCTTCTTATGAAGTGTTGTATGCTGATGTAGATAAATTTGTCGGGGTTTGCTGATGAAAAAGAGCATAAGATTGATCAATGTAAATTTCTTGAACATATAGGTTTACCTTGGACCTTGTTATTTGATGGAGTTTGTTCCAAGTTTGGAAATGGTGTTGACATTGTTCTGATTTCTCCAGGCCAGAGAAGAGTTTTTCTTTTCTTTCAAATTTAAATTTTAATGCACTAACAACATTGCTAAATTTGAAGCATTGTTATTAGGCTTGATAATTTCATGGAAATATGGTATAAAGGATATCATTGCCAAAGGGTATTCAAAACTAATCGTCAAAAAAATTAGTAAACTCTATGCTACTAAAAATAAGAGAATGAAACAATACACACATGCAGTCTGGGATTTGATTGAAATGTTTGACTGTTTTAATATTTTTCACCATGATAGAAAGTTTAATGCTATTGTAAAGATGTTAGTAGTGTTAGGATCTAAATTTCAGAATTGTAAAGTGTCTCCATTTTGTGAGTATGATGTTGAAATACTCACAAGACCAGCTGTCACTGATAACGTTAAAAATTAGCAAGTATTTGATAACGATGCCTAGGTGAAATGGTTTCTACAGAACCAAGGCAAGTTTTATGACCAAAATATAAATTGGGAAACCAATTGTGTGTGTTGCTAAACGAAAGGAAACTTTTTTTGTAAAAGACATCATCCAACTGAAGACAAAAACATGATTCCCAGAGGTTTGGTGGAACTTGAATCAAAATTTGATAATGCTGATTGCATTATTAAAAGGAGTATGTCAATTTTTTAAGAGATGTGGAAGAGCACGACCTGGGCACAAAGGAAAAACCATGCAAAATTTGGTTAGGAAGCAATCTCAAAAAGGAAGAGAAGCAATCCTATGTTCAATTGCTAAATAAATATCAAGACTGCCTATATTGTTCTTACTTTGTGTTGAAGGAATATATGGTAAGATTTTTTCCAATATGAAATTCCTCTTGAATATAATGCCAATCCATTTCTGGAAGAAAAAGAGGCCCATCAATCTTCTCTTTTCTTTGAAGATGCAAGAAGAATTGAAGAAGTTGAGGGATGGAGGGATCATTCAGGCCACAAGGTACTCATCTGGGGTTGACAAAATTAGTGCATGTCAGAAAAAAGAATGGTGATATAGGGTTGTGCGTAGAATTCAAGAACTTGAATAAATCATCATTGAAAGATAATTATCCTTTCCCAAACATGGATAATATGCTAAAATTGGTATCTAGTTCTGAATTGTTATCTACTCTAGATGGTTTCTCTGGCTATAATAAAAAAAAATGTGAAGTAGTCAGAAAGAATAAATAATTGCATTTACCACTCCTTAGAGAACTTATGTCTATGTTAGGATACCTTTTGGCTTAATGAATGCTGGTCAAACTTTCCAAAGAGCAATGGATGTAGAATTTTTTGGTTATATTAATGACTTCATTGTTGTTTATCAAGATGATGTAGCTATGTTTTCCAAAAAAATAAATGATCACTTGCAACATTTGGAGAGAATGTTGTTAAGGTGTAGAGAGTATAGAATATCAATGAATCCCAAGAAGTGCAATTTTGGAGTGTAAAAGGAAAAGCTTCTTGGTCACATTCTATCAAAGAAAGGGGTCATGATTAATCCTGAGAGAGTGGAAGCCATAAACAAGGTTCAAATTCCAAGAACTAAGAAGGGAGTTTAGTCCATCTTTGGAAAAATAAAATTTATCAGAAGATTTGTGTCTAAATTTGCTGAGTTGGCCATCCCCATCACTAGCATGCTGAAGAAGAAAAAAGTTATCAAATGGGAAGAATCTTCCATTCAATCTTTCAATGGGATCAAGGAAGCACTAAAGCATGCCCCTATTTTGGCAGCTCTAAATTACAAGAAGCCTTTTCAAGTGTTTTCTTTTAATTCAGAAAACACCATTGCATCTATCTTATTACAGAATGAAGATGAAGGGGATGAGAGACTGATTGCCTTTTTCAGTAAGTCATTGCAAGGATTTGATTTGAAATACACCATCATGGAGAAGCAAGCATTTTCCTTTGTAAAAGAAACAAAGGTTTTTAGACCCTACATCTTGAGCTCTAGAGTTGTTTCTTCTGTTCCCACACCATAGTGAAAGACATCTTAATAGAGATGGAGGTTTCAAGAAAAATATGTAGATGGGTGAATAAGTTGTAAGAATATGACATAGATATCCAAACCATGAAATTGGTAAGAGGTTTGGGCCTAGCTGAGCTTATGGATGAGAGTAAATTTCAAACTATTGAGGTGAATGAAGTAGAAGGAGAAAGGGTGGATTTCCTTGAAAATTTGGTAAGCTCTCAATGGTACAAGGATATAATATTTTATCTCAGACATCTATGTTTCCCTAAAAATTTGAGTAAAAATCAGAAAAGATCTCTTAATTTAGCCTCTAAAAAATATGTCGTTACTAATTTTGGGTTATCTTGGAAGAACCCGAAGGGAGTTCTCTTAAGATGCATTGTTGAGGATGAATCCCCAAAGGTAATTTTTGATCTCTGTGGAGGATTTTGTGGGGGACATTTTTCTGGAAGAGTTACAACATATAAAATCTAGAGGGTTGGTTATTGGTGGCCAAATATCTTTAAGGACACAACTCTAGTTGGTTAGGAAATGGGAAAGTTGTCATAGCATTTTTATGGAAGAATGAAAGCTTCAGGGTCCCTTCCTTTACAACCTATGTTAGTTGAAGTCCCATTTAAGCAATGGGGAATGGATTTCATTTGTCAAAAATTTTCTGATCCTTCTAGTGCTAGTCATAAATGGATTATTTTAGCCACTGATTATTTCACCAAGTGGGTGGAAGCAATCCTCACCAAAAAAGTAACACACCAAATTATCATGGAATTCATGCTGAGTAAAATCATATGCAGATTTGGAGTGCCAGTTAAAATTATTGCTGATAATGCTATGAGTTTTAGAGACAAACCCTTGGTGGCAATGTGTAAGGAATATGGAATAAATTTGACATATGCTTCTAACTACAAACCCCAAGGACATGGACAAGTTGAGTCCAGCAATAAGAACTTGTTGAAGATAATTAGAAGAACCTTGGAGCTGAAAAAAAGGAAGTGGGGTGAGAAACTAAAGTTTGTTCGTTTGGGCTAACAGAATCACCGTCAAAAGAGCATACTGTTAAAATCCCTTTTGAGTTAGTATATGGAACTCAAGATTTACTACCCCTTCATTTACAATTGTCTTCATTTCAGTTTGTTCAAAAAATTGAAGATCAAGAAGTTAGTCCATATGATGCTCGAATAAATTAGGTTATTTAGTTAGATGAAGAAAGAAGGTCATCTCATTAGCGGCATGTGAAGTTAAAAGAAAATTTGAAGAAGTTTGACAAGAAGGTGACTCCTAGAGCTTTCAACATTGGGGATCTTGGGAATTTATGGGATAGTAGGCATGAAGATAAGGGAAAGTATGGTAAATTTGATGCATTGTGGATGATCCCTTATTTAATTTATATTCGAATTGGTGAAAATACCTTCTTCCTAAAAGACTTAGAAAGGGAACTGCTTGAATTGCCTATTAATGGAATGCACTTGAAACATTTCCTTGATTGATATCTTAGAATCATAGGTATGTACTCCGTTGTATAGTGTATATTTCTATGTTTTCATTCTTACTTTTGTGTTTTTGCTCAGTTAGGTCTTTGGTGACCTAATTTTATCTAGTTTCTTAGTTCATTTTTTGGAGGATGGTTATGGTTCTGTGCTCTACAAGCTTATTCTTTGACTTCGTTGCCCAATGGTCTATTTTTGGAAATTGGTCTACTATTTGTTCTTGTGGCACTCACATGGTAGTGCCCATCCCCGAGTTGGAGCTGATGTTGGTGCTCAAATTAGTCTTGCCTCGTTTTTCATTGAAATTATTCATTTTACGGGCTTTGTTGTGTTTTCTATCTCCCCATATTGATGCATGAAAACTCAGTCCTCCATTTGGTTTGCCATGATTAGTCCCTTCCTTGGTTGAGGATCACTTAAAAGTCTAAGAATTTGTTTTTCTTTCCTATGTCCATATGAAAGAGTCTGTAACTTGGGCGTAAAACTCAGATTTTTCCTTTCCTTCTATTTTCCACAGCCACATTTTATTGTCCCTATCAATTATGTCCCAAATATCTATGGAAACATGATTGGATGTGACTTAGAGGATAAAATTTGGGCCTTATATCATTTCCAAACTCTCTGTCTGTGAAGAAAGATTCATTTCCAAGATCAAATGGTGATTCCCCAGCATTTTATAGTTTGATGGGTGTATTTTTTTCCCATCAAATTTATATCTTAGAATCAGTGGAAACGTGGCCCTTTTTGGTTAGACATGGCTCAACTGGGGTACTTTGAAAACTCTAAGTTTTTCTTTAGACTCAAAGCTTGTCCAAGTCAAGGGTCAGTGCTCAATTTGAAAATTCACCTTTTGGTTTGGCCTAGGAGTTGCGCTAGGGGGACACGTGGAGATGTCCGCTGCCTTGCCCAAACTTAGAAAAAAAATTCATGTAGTCGGTATAGTTTTGGCAGACCATGGACATGTGGAGGGTTGGCACTCATTTGAGGATCTGCCTCAGGGTCCCACCTTAACAATTATGACAAGGTCACATGTGGAGGCTTCCGCTGGCTTCAATTTTTACTTAAACTTTTCAAATCAATTTTGAAAGGCCTGTGACATGTGGAGGGACCGCGCCTATTTGGGGATTGGCCCCCTAACTTTTATTTTGAAGAATCACCAAGAGGACAATTGGAGGCTTCCGCTCACTCTGCCTTTTGCTTGGAGTTTTCAATAGCCAAAGAAAAATGTCTTGGACTATAGACACATGGAACCTTCCACTGAACCTTTAGTTTTTTTAACAAACTATACCGGACTAAGACACGTGTTGAGCCTGCACTTATTTGGGGTCTTTGATTTTGGGGACCATCTCAAAATGTGTCATTGAGACATGTGGAGGCTTCCCCTACGTTGTTTTTACATTGAGAAATTTCTAAGGCCAAACGCCATTTTTCTTTGGCCTTGGGAACGTGGATGGCCCACGACTTAATTAGAAACTTGCCCTTGTAATTCTCCTTTGTAGTTGTGCTAAAGGAAACATGTGGATTGACTATGATATAAATTAGAAAAGGGGAAGAATAAATGGTTGCTATGTATTGCATCTATTTTTTCCACCGTTTTTGCTCAAAGACTCCTTGGGACACAAAAATGCAATGTTTTTCATCGTTCTTTGATGAAATTCCTTGTCGTCTCTATCTATAAAGTGCCATTTTATGGTTTCAGAACTTAATTTGTAAGTTCAAGGATTGTTAAGGTCGATATTTTCAAGTCAGAATTGCTCAGGAACTTGTAAAAATAGGAATTACCAGACGAGATGGATGTAGGCCAGAAGTTGTAGAGGAAATAAATGGAAAATGATGAAATGATGAAAGTTGCAAGTGCAAAACATGAAAAAGGTGTTGCCTCTAGAGAAAAAAGGATTACTCCATCGGATCCATCTGTGTAGAGCCTCTGAAAAATGATTAAAAAAGAGATTTCTCACATGACAGAATTAAAATTATTAGAAGAAATCCCACAAATTTGTGGCATGGTATCCTAGTCATTAGTTAAGGGCCGAAGAAACGTGATCAATTCACAATTGGTCCACCTGACAGCTTTTGGCATGTGAATTTGTTAAATGTCACTTTCTGAGGAAAATTGGTAATAAGAAAAGGTCTCTCAAATATTATTCTCTTTTGGGGGGGAAATTTGAGAGAGTGAAATGTATAAATGCAATGAGAATACTATTACAAAAGGTCGGGGGTTGAATTCTTCAGAGAAAATTTGAGAAATCCATTTTCCCGAGAGACCAAGCCGAGATAACATATTATTTTATTCTTTGTTAGATTTTCTATTATATCAAGTTGGTTGTAGATGTATAGCCATGGAAGAGAACTAAGATTGCTCTTGAATCTTAACCTCTGCTAATGAATCTAAGTAATGTTGAAATTAATTTGTGTCCAATCTCTGGCAATTTGTGTCTGCTTTGTTTCAACATGTATACAAATTTGTTTCTTTTGTTCTTATTGCAGTCTTCTATTGAAATATTTGTGAAATCACATAGGATCTCGTCCATGTGATAGTTTAGTGGTATTTGCAATTTTATTTCGAGAAGAGCCTCCAGCTTGTGATGAGATAAAGAAATTTAAAATCAATTCACTGTCGTTTGTTGATAAATATTGTCTGTAAGTCTTTGGGTGTACCTTAGGCATGATTGATCAAATATTTTGGTGTTTAATCGAGTCTTTCAATTCGATCCTTCATGTTAGAGTCTCAAAGATTGTGTGGAAACATGTGCTGATCTAGGCCTCCATTGAAGCACACCTTCTGGTTGAAGGAATGTCTTAACTATTTTAAAGTTTTCTGTTTTTGAGTTTTCCATTATTGTGAAGTCCCTCGAATTTTTTTTATAGTCAAATTTATCCTACTTCATCTCCCACAAAAATAATTCACAAACCATGAATCCATCCTGAACTACCCCTGTTTGCCCTATATATCAACAATGGAACAAAATCTACTTATTAAAATATGTAGAATAATTAGGATTTCGTAATGTCTTTAGTAAACTTAGCCTTGTGTTAAAAGTATATCCATCATTTAGAAGTGAAAAATATTAAGAGTTAAATTATGGATTATTGACCAGTATTTTCCAAAGAAAAATTCTTCATAATTTATATTCGAAAAGAAGGATATCTCCATATCCTTCATCAAACATAGGTTACACTAAGTGTCCTCTCACCCTGGTCGAAGAGGAACGACCTAAAGTAGTGAGGACAGGTCAAATCCTCTTGAAGGTGCTATCCATCTCTCCACAAATCTGAGTGACAAAGGGCCAGTTAGATCTCATTGTTGGCCACAAAATGACACACAGTATGATCTATCTGTCTTTAAGCTCCCTGTCCAATCTATGTTGCTGTTCAACTTGAAATTGAGAACAAATTTGCATGGACCAATAGGTTGGTCAAAGTTCTCACATGCTCATTTATTATCTTGGGCATGGTGTTCAACTTGTTTGTTGGAATAGTGGAATTATGAAGTGACATCCTATATGGAGCCAATTCATCATCCTCACATCCCATTTATATTTACTGATGGATTTTGATCGATTTGGGGTTACTTGTTCATTTTATTCTTGTTCAATTTTTTAATTGGGAGATTGTAGGAATTACTTTTGGAGTTTTCTTGGCTTTATTGTGTCAAATATTATGGAGTGAATACTATTGGAAGATTGATGGAGAGGTAGGCTCTCGACCTTTTTTATTTTTTTTATTATTATGGTTTATCTAAAAATTTCATACTTGTTAAGTTTTTATAAGTGTTGTGAAAATGGTTTTTTTTTGTGGTTGGGTAGTTTCCTTAAGTTTTTTTTGGGAGATGGATTTATGGGAACATTGGGGAGGAAACAAGAGATGAGATTCATCCATTTTGGATGGATTTTGATTGGGATTTTCACCTATGGGGATTGAAGAGGAAAACATAGTCATATTTGTGCATACTTGCAAGGAAGAGATAATGATGTTTATTATTGTATTATGCACATGGAGTCTTAGGGTGAATACACCTATTTCACTTGGGAGGTACAAGGACGTGGTGCTCATATTCCATTACTCCTTGTTGGCTTGTTATATTCAAGCCTTTGTACTTTGTGGGAATGTTTTTGTTTGATTAGATTATTTATATGAGTTATTGTTGTGTAATTTTGTGGATTACTTATTTTCTGGGAAGTCATTCTTGTGAAGAGTTGTCAAATGTTTCCCAAGATCCCTCATTTTTCTTTGGTTGGGGCTTGAGGGGCAATTAGGGGATCACTTCTCACCTTATTAGATTATAGGTTAGGCGGAGAGCATCACCTACACCCCTTTTTCCATGTATTGTGATCCAAGATTGTTGAAAAATTAAAGAGTGCAATATTGAACCTACATTTTAGAGAATACATTCAATGGAGACTTCTATTTTTTCCCTCTTGAAAGCTTTTATGTTGTGATTTTTTCATGTAAATATTCCCACCTTGAGTGGAAGATTGAATATTTGTGTTCTTTAAAGGAAGTTGTATCTTCATTTGGAAATCTCTATAATTTGTAATTTCTTCCGAGAGTATTTCATTTAGAAATTTGCATTTTATAATGTGATAGTTTGGTGAAAGGAAACTATCAAATTTTACATTTTTTTGGTTATGTAGAAAGTTTGAAATGAGTTGAACTGAAATCCGTCATCTCTCTTAAATTTAAGTTATTTCATTGTTCTCAACATGCGATAAGTTTCATTATAAAGTATTGAGAATATTACTTCAAACATGCCATTTCAATATGAAATGGATGTCATTTTAATATTAATTGTAAGAAAACAAAAGATTATAACTTATTTCACATTAAGTGTACGATGCATCACATAGGTAATTCACATTCTAACATCATTTTTCTTTCTATTACATATTCATTTTAGATTATTAAACTAGGATGAAAATTGGGGAAAAGGATGTTATATATTGTCTATAGTGTCTTTCAAATATGAACTATTATATAAGAATTAATTCACCTTTTGACTGTGAAACCATCCGTAAAAAGAAAAATGTTTGTTGTTAATTATCTTGCTATGTTTTTTTAATGATAATATTTTTTTCATAGATTATTTTTAAACAAATCATTATCTTATATAAGAGGTGTAAAACTATTCTTAAGTTGTGATTTTTACTAAGTCAAAATTATTTTTTATTGTTTTGACGCATATAAATACTGGTACAAATTAATTTTTACTATAATATATTATAAATTTAACCACAAATATTGAATGCTTTAAATGTTAACAGATGCAACAATAATTAATTGTTGTAAATATTTTTGGGTTGCTATAACTCCACAAACCTTGGTTGTAAGGATGCTAGATTGGTTTCTAAAAACACTACAATGACCTCCTTGGCCTTGCCTCACGTGAGGCTTGTGGGTGGTGGCCCTGATGAGATGTGTTGTGATGATCCTTTTAATTGTTGCCTCCATCCCTAGTTGGGGTTCGAATAGTTGGGGGAGCTAATAAGAATGCTAATGTTTCCTTCAAAGATACTTTGCAGGGAAGAATCCCTATGGCCCCCTTCCACCATTACCACCTGCATCAAATTTGGAGATGAATTCCATGAATTTGAAAGTTACGATCAATATCATGCTATGATTATGATTTTCAGCAGCCTATGGGCTCAACCTACAAGACCCTCATGAATGGATCTCCAAATATTTGATTTCACTCTTTAATAGAAGGTTAGATATTTATCTGTGTGTAAAACAAATTTTTATTTTAAATTTTTCTTCAATAATTGATAAATACATCATAACATGTAAGCTATGGGTCTCTCGATCATGATATATCGTCCTAAAACCTTGGTTTCACTCTTTTAACACACTCACATAATCCTTCTCTTGTAAACTTGTTTTGATTAGGATGCCTCATTTACCTCTGTAGTTTGATATCCATTGGAAAGGATTTTTGTATTACTCTTCACATTGATTCTCAAAACACCGATTTCACCCATAAAAAATATGTCAAGATTCTTATTGAAATAGAAACTTATAAAAACCTTCCTGCAAACATTGAGCTTAAACTGTAAAACAAAATATTATCTCATACATAAAACTGCGAAGGTTTTCCGTTCAAGTCTAGAATTTATTTCACCTTAGGTCATACAGTTGTTGATTGTGGAATGGAAAAGCATAAAAATGTAGAGAAAAAATTTGTGGAAAAATTCCCTTCCTGAATATTTCATATTTGATACCAAGGAATATTTGGATTAAAATTAAGATTCATTTGACGTGGCCGATGTTTTCCCAAGAAATCATTTTACACATTTTTTTGTTGGTGGGAATAAGGTGAATTCAAAAATTGAATTATTTGAGCATAAAGTGGGTAAGGAAAATATCACTCCACTTCCTCATGTAGAAAAAAAAACATATTTTACTATTGAAGCTATTAAGGTTCTTCTTCCTAACGAGGAGGTTTCAGATGGGTGGAAAATAGTGAAAAACAAGAAAAAAACCATTCTCAAGAATAATGTTTCTCCTAGCTAACTGGATCTTTCGTAACTGGGAAACTGTTTTATTTTGTTTTTGTTCTATAATTATTTTTTTATTCGGGCTTCTATGCCTTCTTGTATTCCTGGGTAGGGCCCAAGTAAAAAAACCTTTACCCTAAAATAGAAAAATATTAATACCATGTCATTTCATTGATAATTATTTCTTATTACCCCCCCCCCTCACACACACAAAAAAAAAATCCTTCAATAATAGTCATGTGAAAATACTTCAATAATTGTAGTCCCCACTCATCTTCGACACTTATTATATTTTTATTTCGATCATTGTATACTATAGACATGGATGTTATTGTATCATTTTGGTTTAGCATGTTGTTATATGATAGATATATTTTGATTATTGATGGATTTTGATTCATAGGATGATTGTGTGGATTCCTAGATATGTTGAGAGACATTTTATTTTGATTTGGGGTTGGTAGGTTACCACAGGATATTTTTTCAAGACTTTTCTTGGATTACACATCCCATTACTTCCCTTCAACGGAAAGGGAAGAAGTTTGTTTGGTCCAATAGATGTGAGTAGGCCTTCAGTACCATGAAGGGATGCCTTACGTTAGCACTAATTCTTACAATTCCAGATCAACATGGAGAGTTCTTTATTTGTACATATGCTTCCTTGGTAGGAATAGGAGGTGTATCGATGTAGGAGGTCCGTGTGGTTACCTTTGAGTCTCAAAAACTCAAACATAATGAGCTCAATTATGTATCTCATGAATAGATAGCTTGCAGCAGTTGTGCATGCTTTGGTTCAATGGAGACATTTCCTTCTTGGTAGGTGATTTATTCTTAGGACTGATAACTTCAATCTTCGTCACCTCTTCATGCAACCCAATCTTAATGCTCTGTTAGTAACATTTAATGGAGTTTCTTTGTGAGTATAACATGGACATAGATCATGTGAAGGAGATGGAGAATGTTGTTTCTAACACTTTGAGTAGACAGAGACATTTGGATTTGGATACTTAAGTGGGAATACAGATTTGCGGAGCAATATTTTATAGTAGCCTCCTTATGATAGTTTCTACCTTACAGTGAGATCATAGATTGAGCCTCAAAGACCCCTCGAGGGCAAGTTTGATGGATTTTCATTAGAGTTCTGATGGACTTCTTAAGAATAGAGGTCTGATCTATGTACCTAGGGATGGAGGTTTGAGATAGGGTATCTTGGTAGAGGCTCATCGTGCACCTTATTCATGCCTATCCAGGGGTGAAGATGATGTACGCCACCTTGAGAAAACTCTACCATTGGAGAGGTCTTCAGAGAGATATAGCTCAGTTTTTATCGTGTTGTTTAGAGTGTCAGAAGGTGAAGGCCGAGCATCAACATCCAGGTGGCCTTCTTTAACCACATGCTATCCCAGAGTGGAAATAGGACACCATTTCCATGGATTTCATAGTAGGGCTACCAACATTGAGATACCACCATGATGCCATCATGGTCACGGTGGATGGACTAAGGAAAGTGGCTCATTTTTCTCTGATGAAGACCACCTATATAGCTAGTACAGTAGCAAGAGTGTACCGAGATGAGATTGTTAGACTGTATAGGATGCCGCAGAAGATCATTTGTGACTAATGATGCTTTGTACACATCACACTTCTGGACTACCATGCAGCAGGACCTTGGGATGAGTATCAATTAAAGAACAACTTACATCTAGAGACAGATGGATAGACGAAGCGAGTGAATCAAATTTTAGAGGACATGATTCAGATGTATGTTATGGATCATTAGTCGAAGTGGGAAGAATACTTATATTTGGTAGATTTTTCCTATAAAAATAGTTTTCAAAGTTTGATTAACATGATACAAGAACTTTATGGTAGGGACTGCACGACACCTTTGAGTTGGGATAGACTTGAGGACAGAGTATCTATATGCCCATCTTTTTTACAGGACATCGAGCAACATGTTGTTTTGGTTCTTCAAATGTTGTAGGAGGCACATGACAAGAAGAAAAAATGAAGATCAAAGGAGAGTCGACCATAGTTATGAGGTGGGCACGAAGTTGTTTCTTCGTGTCAGACCTCATAAGAGTCCTATCTCGTTACAAAAAAGGATCTAAGTTTTCTCCTACATTTGTGGGTCCATTCGAGATCATGGAGCGGATAGGTCCCTTAGATTATCATCTATCCTTACTACCCAGATTTCTCGCATGTGCTTGATGTGTTTCACGTATCTTTTCTTAGGAGATATATCCCAGATCCATCTCATGTATTAGATTGGAACTCATTACAGGTACAGGAGATAAGGGCAAATGATGGTGGAGCCCTTGCATATTTTAGAGCACATGACCTTGGGCTTTCGAGGCCGAGAGATTGATCTAGGTGTGATTCTAGTGGGATAGATATGATGAGACTGCTGCTACATGGGAGGATGCTACATTGCTACAAGTCTAGTTTCTATACCTATTTAAGTGACTTCCAGAGGAATTCGAGTTTAATGGGAGGGGGATGTAATGGTAACTCCTCTTCGACACTTATTATATTTTGATTTCGATCACTTTAGAATATAGACATGGATTTTATTATATCAGTTTGGTTTAGCATGATGTTACATGATAGAGATATTCTCATTATTGATGGATTTTGATTCATAGTATGATTGTGTGGATTCTTAGATACATAGAGAGACATTTTATATTGATGATGATGATGTGTTTGTTGGCATATATATTACTGAAATTTAGAATTCTCATCGTGTTGAAGTAGGATTTAGCATTTGAACTAATCTTGTGATCTTGTTGATATTTATAAAAGATAGAATTGAGATGATGTTAAAATTTTAAACATGTGATAGCATTATTTAGTTGAGATGATGATTTAGCTATATATGAATGGTTATTGATTTATGTGTGTATATTTTATCCTTGCTATGTTTTGATGTGACCATGAGGCTGAAGGAGGTATTGTGTGATGTTGCAGGTAATTATATCACAACTAATCAAAAGGGGGATTGGAGACCAACCACAACAGAATACTAGATGGATACAACGAAGGTCACCATGGTAACTTGTGTAATGTTTGTTGTTTTTTTAGATTGTTAGGGGGTCCCCATGGGGGGATGACCTCCAATTGTGACCATGGGCATGTGTGTGATTCTTTCCCTTTTTTATTTTATTTATTGTGGAGTATGTAATTTAATTTGTGATGTAATTTATTTAATCATTGTTGATTAATGTGTTTTTATTAAATAAATAAATCATGTTATTAAGTTATTTGGGGATGTGACAAATGGATTCATTTATTAGAGTTGTTGGTCTTTTGGACTATGTGATTTTTATTGAGAGTAAGTTACTTTGATTGTTGTACACTCTACCTTACCTTGGAATTTCGGATTTGGGCTTAAGGGCCATTTTTTGAAGGATTGTGGGATAAGCATAATCTTGTCCCACACCTCTCAATTTCTTATACCAACCCTACCTATGGATTAGGGCAAAAATCAAAAATAGACCCCATTATGTGTTTTGTAAGACAAAAAGTGACATTAATTGCACTTTTCTTACATGGGTTTTAAAGTTTTCCCTTAGGGGGTGTGGGTTTGGATTGTGTGTGTAAGAGGATTGTTATTCCTCTCAACCACCAATTTATTGTGCATTGGGGTTGAGGTTTGAATTTTGATGTGGAGTTGAGGATAAGTGATGTGGCATCCTACATGGAGCCACCCTCACCCTCCTCTCTCTTTTTCAATATGGAAGTTTAATTATTTGTTTGGGTGTTACTTCATTTCATTTGTGCTCTTGTATTTTAGAGTTGGAGAGTTTGGGAGTGACTTGTTGAATTTTTGGAGCTTGTTGGTAGCTATTTTTTGGCTCTAAATCAACATCTACCACCCATCTGACTTGGGTTAAGCCGAGATCATGGGTTAAAGGTGCGTTAGAATCCAATAAGGAGTGAAATATCTTGAGATTCAATACTGAGATTTTTTTTTGAATTTTTGAGTGTTCTATTATTCCCTACCAAAATCTAGTTTTTCATAGACATAATATTTTAAACTTATAAGGTAAACCCCATGCTTTGAACAATCCTTAATTTATCATATTTATTAAAATCCTTCTCCAATTCCTATGAACATTTGTAATCCCGTTCCTCTTGAAATTGAATGTTCAATTGAGTGTAAGATTGTCCGCATTTATGGTTTGAATGATTTGTATAAGTAAAAAAAAATTTACACCCATTGTACGTACCTTTTCAAATTTTTAAAATTCCAATGATCAAAAACCTCTCAACATTGTTCAGCACAACATTCTGAGATGAAACCTAATAGTTTGGTACAATTTTTCGTTACATTATAATATGCTACAGGTCAAATTTCTAAAAATGGTAAGATGTATTAGGTTCCATAGTGTAAAAATAGTAAATTATTTAAATCAATTACCTCTAGTATTACTATTAGCTCCTTTCATGACAAAGACATTGAAAATTTATTTTTTGGAGAAATTATTAAAATTAGCGATCACAGGGTGATACCTATTAAAAAAGGACAAGTATTGGGTTTTAGGGTTAAATCACCCATACTCATTCATCTCCCACCCTTTTCACTAACTCTAAGTCATCAAGAAGGTCAAATACTCTGATTTTAAGCTAATTTGCACATTAAGCACTAAATAGTCCACTGTATGAGGGAGTTTAAGTGACACACAATGATATCAAATATCTAAAACTAAGGATGGTTAATGAACCATATGGAACATCTAAAAATATGTGTCATCAATGAAATAACCATGAAACCTAATCAAAGATCAAAAGATAAGTTAAAGAAGAAAAAGGTATTTTCATGAATTCAGTGGGCTATTGACACCATCCAAGCAAGTTTCTTACTTGTCTTCTCTCTAGGCATCTGATAAAGTCACATATTTAAATAATTTAGAAGGTTCTTCTCTGAGAAATATTACAGGAATAGATTATAGTGAGTTTTCTCCCCTAAGAGGCATGACAAAAAGGTAAAAAAAATTCATAAGCAAGAGATTCAATGTATATAAAATTCGCAAAATGTTCACCATGATCTAACTCTTCATCATCAAAAGCTTCTTAGTGTTTAGATTAATCACTCTCTTTTTCTCCCCCTTCATCCAATCTCTCTCTATGTTCTTATTATTCATTGGGAAATGTATTTTTTTACTTTTTGTCTTATTCACTTAAGTGATCTTTGTATTCAGAATTGTAAATGTTCCTTTTCACAAATGAGAAAATGACTTTTTTTAAAATGTCACAAGTGGTGGTAATATGAAAAATAATTTGAGGGGGAGATGAAGAAACATGTTGTAAATTTATATATTGGGATGGATTTTCAATTCTAGGAGGTTAATTGATATATTTTTCTCTCCTACTATAAGGACATGGGTATTTTATTAATATTTATTTGTCTATGTTCCTCTATTTCCCTACTCTCTCCTACTATAAGGGACATGGGTATTTATTATATTTTATTATAAGAATTTGTAATCTTATGAATTTAAGAATGATTTTTTTGTCCTCGAGGTATGAATCAATTGAATTTTCTATCTTTTTTTTGTTAATGTTGTTATTTCTTACATAGTTTCTTCATGTTAAGTGTGGATTTACTCTACTTAATTTTTTTAAAATCTAGAAGTAACTATTCACATCACTAACCTTATCCTTATTTCCCTATCTCCCGTTTACCTCCTTCCTTGAAAATTTCTCCCTTGTATTTTATATAATAAATTTTCCACGATTTATTTCATTATTCGTATGTGATCCCAAGCTTTAAATCCACCCAATGATTTTAATTTTCCCACATTAAATAAATGGGAGCATCTCCATTCCCATGAAAGAGGGACATAGTCCCCAAAGAATTGGTGAAAACCACTACTTTCTCATGTGAAAAATTCTTCACCAATAGTTTCTAGTGCCCACTATGGGGTAATTTTTTTTTTTGCACCCAACATAAATCCCATTAAAATCAGAAAATTAGAAAATACCAATAAATATCTTCCTGAATGTTAAATATCCTTGTTGTTCTTCCATTGAAGAATTTACACTTCTATCCTTCTAAGTAAAACTAGAGAATAGAAGATATATTAGGCTTGATCATTTAAGAGGAATTCTTAATCGTACATTTGAATCTTTTCAATGACAAGGAGAACTCAAGATCAATCCTATATTTTTCTCTAGATCCTCCATCCTAATTCCTTGATTAACACTCTTGAAAATCATATTGTGAAACCTCTCGAGTCATCTATTGAATCTACATTAGGAATTGAATATAAAGAAATGGTGGATGAAAAAGATATAAATAAGAAATCAGAAACTAAAAGGAAACCACCACTTCAATGGGGAAGAAATACATGACCTATTTTTAGTGCACATCCTATCCATGAATTACCAAGAGGATCTAGATATAATTTCAAAAAGTTTAAAGGATACAGAAAGGAACATCTTGATGAAAATATTGGCTCATTCATCACATCTTGTGGAGTTATTGGTGTTGAGGATTAATATGTATCTATAATGATATTCGTGGAGTCCCTACAATATGTAACAACTGAACTATTTTATCATCTACCTACTAATTCCATAACTTTTTTGGATGATATTCATACTAAATTACATTCAAAATTCAACCTAGATGAATATTCACATGACCTACTTGTTGACAATTTTTGCACTTGTGTAAAAATGGGTAACTCAAAAATTCGTTACGATGGATAACATTGGTGAAGTATACCTAAGCTAGGGGATTTTCTTTCAGAGAATATGGTTACTGTTAAATTAATTCATGATTACATGAAATCTGCAGCTATGTGTGTTATTAAAAAATGTAACACATCACATAGTCTATAATTTCATGATTATCTTAACAAAATAACACAAGGCCCCAAAGGACAGTTGTGTTGTCTTGATGAAGACATCCAATTGCAAAATAGATGAAATGCTAGTTTTTGGAACATCAGACATAAATGCAGATTACAGAAATCAGAGTTCATTACTAGATGTTACATGTATTATTTAATATTTTTTCCTTCATGATTAAGATATTCAATTATATTACTGAGTTGTTTAGTTCATCATACAATCCATATAGAAAGCTGAAATATCGAAAGAAATATACAACACAATTTTAGAATTCAATGTTTTATGAATAAGGAATTTCAAATGTTCCCACACAAGTCATGGGATGTAACTAGAAAAGTAAATTACAACTACTAAAATAAGAGTTACAAATGCATGAAAAAGAAAATAAAGGAGTATGAGTGAACCCGTCAATGCCTTGGGGGTTTTCTTCTTTGGTCGAGACATCTCCATTTATATCTTTTTTCCTTCTTCATCTTTGTTGTAGAAGTCATTGTACCTGAAAAGAAGAAAAGAGGGAAACTATCAGTTACGAACTCAGGGATCAATCCATATTCCTTTACTATCCTAATTCGTGCATATGAATCTCTTAATAACAAGAGATATAGTTTACTTGAAGATCAAACTGCATATATGTTTTACTCACTTAGAAAGAAAAAGAGGAAAGAAAAGGAAAACCATGAACACAAGAAAGGCCATAAAGCCTAAGTATTTTCTAACTATTTTCTTAAGTGTGTAGGTACAAGTTGCAATCAAGAAGAAATAAATAAGTCATAATTACATGTTGGAATGAAGGAAAAATGTAACTCGTTTTTCAGTAACTATCCTACAAATGGAAGAAGTTATATTACAAAAGAGAGACTGGAAAATAGAAGTAAATGTTTTAGTTTTCAACTAAAGAAGAAGAATCAGATTTCTAGAAGCTGAAGTTAACTTGAAAGAAAGGATTACAGCTGAAACAAAATAAAAACAAGATTTTGGGAAAATTTTGATAGGGCTTTGCCATGTAAAATGGACATTTACGAATTTTCATCATGCTTTTTTCAACTAATACATGCTTTAAAAGAATTATGTAAATCAAGTAAGTGATACAGAAAAATAGAAAAGCATGTCATGATCAAGATAATAGTTATTATGTTTCAGTTTCCAACTACCAAATCAAATTCAATAGAAAAGTGTTACATTTTTTATTCTGAATCAGAAAATACAACTACTACAACTGAAAAGGGAAGGAAGAGAAAATTATGGAAAAAATTTGACAGGACTTCACTATGAAAAATCAACATTTCAAATATTCTAGCATGCCAAAAATACTACTATCAAGGAAATAAATCATTTCAGTAAAAGAAACAAGATTACAATATTCCAACAAAGTGATGGAATCATCTTCAGAATCAAAGTATACAACTACAGGATACAAGGGATCATTTTAGAAGGTAAACTGAAGAGATATAAAAGAATGCAAAGTTTCAGACATTTCATTTTACATATTTTATCAAACTCAGAACATTGAGATAGGTTCAAGAATACTAAAGACTTACATCTCAAAGTACGGTTTTAAAATAAAAAGATCATGAAACAGTACAAAGATACATAAATGAATCAAAATGATATTGAATAATGAATTATAACAGTGCAAGCCATAAACAACTCAAATACAGAGTACCGTTTTGGGAGAAGCTCAATAGTTGAATAGATTCATCTACATCAATGACTCATTATAGTCATGAAAGGTAGAAAAATATAGGAAAACCTACGCTACAGAACAAATAAAGTAGTAATCCCAGAAACCAAAGTTCCAGTTTTGCGGTATAAGAGTCAACAATGCTCATATTCTCCATAAGTAGAGAAGGTAATACCTTCTTGTATATAGACTTAGAAGGACCACTACATTTCAAGGAACGTGGTAGATGAAAAATAACAAGGTACATATTCTTCAGATCCTCAGAAGAGAGATTAAAAGCAAACGAGCTTCATTATTATAGTAAGTTTGAAAGAAAGCAAAATTTCAGCTTGCAAAGAATGTTTTCCAAACAAAGGTACAGAAGAAATGTGCACATGAATGGTATTCAACTGTCAAGTTTTAAAGAATATAGTTTTCCAGGGGTACAGTTAGAGGATGTTATCATCACAAAAATTAAGAAATAGCAATGCAGACCTAGTATCTCCTTAAGATCCAGAGATATCGAAGTGATATAAGAATACCCAAGTTAGAATGTTAATGCACATAAAATATTTTATGGGTTATTAAAATGAAGTTTTCAATCAAAATATGATTTCACAACACAAGATTCAATCAACTATAAACCTCAAAGTTTTCATACCAGAATTAGAGTTTGAAAACTTCAAGGAAATTATTCTTGAACTTCAGAGGCAAAACCCAACATATAGTCTAAACCTCAAAAAATTATTCACAAATGAATTTAATGGCCGCAAATAGAAGATTTGCAGAATCTTATCGAAGTAAATGGAACTTGAGGTTACAGATCTACAAATAATGGAGACCCAAATAAATTTTGAGCTCAAAAATGCAAATTCTAGAAAGAAGAGAAGGTTCAGACATCATTAATAAAGGCAACACAGAGTTGAATTTTCTCAAAACTCAGATCTACGAGTACCCACATTCAGAAAGGTTCCTAGCTTAATCGTAAAACATTAATGGGTATCAAAAATCAGAGTAAGAACAAGACCTAGTATTGAAGCTAAGTAAACCCTCAAGAGGTCATTGAATTCAGAGAAAGAAGAGCAAGCTCAAATGAGGTTTAACTGAAATGACAAAGGCCGAGCCACAAAAACAGAAAAAATGCAAAGGAAGAACAAATCATAGAAAATCAAAATGTAGAAGAATAGTAATACCTAAGGAGTTCAAACTTACCTTCCCTCATTAATGGTGGACAGAGGTCAAATGGGACCATAGAGTTGAAGAATTTCTCAAAACTCAGATCAAAATTATTACGAGTACTCACGTCTCAGAAAGCATAGTTCCTAGCTTAATCGTAAAACCCATTAATGGGAATAAAAAAATAGAGTAATAACAAGTACTTATTAGTATTGAAGCTAAGTAAAACCTCAAGAGGTCATTGAATTTAGAGAAATAAGAGCAAGCTTAGAATGAGGTTCAACTCAAAATGACCAAGGACGAGCCACAAAAACATAGAAAATACAAAGAACAAGTCATTAGTTCTTCTTGAAAATCAAAATGGAAATGATGAAGCAACAATATTACCCAAGGAGGTAAAGACTTACCTTCCCTCATAAAAAAATGTGATAGCTACATGGAGTTGAGCTTCAAGTTACTAGCAATAGCATCCAAGAAACAACAAAAATATTTTGAGAACCAAGAAACCTCACATAGCTCCATAGAAGGAAGAAGACATAAAACTATCTCGAATCTTGCTCAAAAGGAATATACCGAGCTCAGAATTTCATGGAAATGGCGACCGGATCTCTTGTAGAATCCTTACAGAACTTCACAAGACATAGAGATCTTTTGAGCAAAAGATGAGCTCGAACCCACAAAAATGGTGCCCACATCGAGCATAATCAAGAAAGTAGCTCATGGAGGTTCTAAGAAATACTATAGACAAAGAGATTATGACAAAGGAGGAAAAACCCACAACCACCTCACTCAAAAGCTTCAAACAGAGTAAAAGAAGTAGGAAATACAAATGTAAGAGAAGCCTTTGAGAAGTAATCTGCAATGGGAGTCAAGCTTCAAGTTACCAACAATGGCATCAAATTTTTTTTTCCAGGGCTTCACCCACACACTGAAAATCCGAATGAAATGATTATTAGAGTCGAGCTTCCCTTTACTACCTAAACACAATCATTGGGTTAGTTCGAACTCAACCACAGTCAAATATCAATGGCCATAAAACTAAAGGACATCGGATCAATCCTTAAGGATCGATCCCCAATATTCAATGCAAACTAAAGTGATCAAATGCCACCGAAAACATTCAATGCAGGACAAAACCCTAAGTACATGTTTAAGGATCAACGATCAAAAACTCATCAAGCATAGAAATTGTTGGTCTGTATCAAATACCTAAATCAACCTTAGTTACAAATGCCACTGACAATCTCAAAGGTTCGATTCACCGTTGGAAGGGGCCAGCGCCATGTTTGAATAAAATAATCATTGCATATTGACTTTTATAAGTCTAAAGTATATTCCAACTCCCAAATGATGCAAGTTCCCTTTTATTATTTCAAAATCATGGTTTTGAGGATCACCGAAAAGGGTAAAGTCCACCTTTGTCACTTCGAATAATGAAAAATCCGATCAATATACAAATCATGATTAATCAGAACTTGCAGACTATATAGTGGGCTATGTGTATTTAAAGGTGGCAGAATGTAATGTTTTTTCCCTTTTTAAAAGTTCCTTATATTAATTCAACACCATGGTAATTTGGTATGTCCACAAGAGTGGCCAAACTAGTGAAGACTAATGGTGAGGAGCAAGGGTTACCCCACATACTGCAGAGAGAAAAGGAAGTGTGTGTACGTGAACAAGTGGTCGCTACAGTAGATGATTTACTTTTCAAATATTACAATTATTATAATTATTTGGTTCTTGCATAGGGAGTTATTTTTGCACGCTTTCACTAAGGGATAGAATAGACAAGAAGACGAATTCACATGCACAAGGAAAGAGACTTTTCCAGCAAGCAAGCTTATTATTAGCAAATTATTCACCTTTATTTTCTTAAAAATAGAACTGTCAACTTCAATTTGACTGTAATGTAATCAAGGATATTAATTCCTATTTGTAATTACATGTTCTATTTTTATTCCTTTATCTATTATTAAATAAAGGAAAAAAATAGGATGCATGGGCGAGTACAATCCTTAATCTATTTTTAGGAAGAGTGGGGGAAATTATTTTGCTATATATTGTGTGCTTTGGCAGAGAAAAGGAGGAGGACTTTTTGGATTTAGGAGTACTGAAGAAATTTTTCCCAATTTTTCCCTTTGAATGTGAATTTTTTCTGCCTTTCCAATTATTTACATTTTGTTATATATTTCTATTAGTCTTGTGAATGCAAATTCCCTATTTAATTATTTTACCTTGCTGCAAACTCAGTAAATTCTACATGATGGTAATGTGTATGTTTAGCTTAGTAGTATTTTTGTGATACTTTCCCTCATTACATCAAAGTGTTTACCCTTAATATTTTGTATAAAAATATTGGTTCGTGTAACAATAATCCTTTCACATATTAGTTATGCATATACTCAGTCAAATCCCTCATATAAATTTGGTGTATCACCTCAGCTTTAAAACTTTTATAGTCATCTTTTACCATTAACCCCCAGAAATTAGTTTAGGATACATCAAGAAGGAACCGAACTTGATACTGAAGACTCACCTCAATATAGGTATACCTACAGACTTGAGGTGTTTCCATTGTATCTATGAAAGAGATAGATCAATTTTGCAAGCTTCGAACACCTGCAACCATCTCCCTATAGGGCGCAATTTCGAGAGATAACTCTACTTGCACAACTTACTCACTTGAAGAAAGAGAAAAATGAACCCATGAGATACTTAATGGAAAAGTATAAAATTTTATTGAATCACACCCCTGAGGAAGATACACCTTCTCTTGATACTTAGAAAAATAATTTATAAGTGTCTAATTACTCGAGGTCAGATATATGCTATGAAGAAAGTATCTAATTTTTTTTTTAAGAGTCCTACAAAATTTCTATCTAATTGGAAGATGATCTTATCATAAAATATCAATAAAACACAAAATTCATCAAGAAAAAAAATCCAAAAGAAACAAGGTGAAGGCATTGATTCATTGCTGCAATTTTTTTGTCAATGATCTAACTATACTAAAAATGTAAAAGTCTCAACATGTCCCATTTAAAATTCAAAAAATGAATCGGATTGTTGGAGATCCTCTAAGGATTTTTTTGGAGTATCTTCATATTAATGCATCATGTGAAGATCAAGAATAAGAAGAAGAAGATGCTGAAAAAATTGATGAAATGTAGATTCTAGAATTGGCTAATGTGAATACGATTTAGATGAAGAGGTAGATAATTCCATGACTAATATGGATAGTTATTCTTGTATAGTCAATAATTTCTCACAATTATAAAATGAGGCCTCTTCCTCTGATGTGTAAGTGAAGTAATCTAATCCTCAGATGATGACTCTAAAAATAATATAAAATGAGGATCACAACTAACCACTCCCATGGAGCTAACCAAGAATAAGCCTAAGAATATCTCAATGAAAACCAAATATCTCCTTCTACGGTTATGTATTTCTTCTCTTGTTTTCAAATCATTTTCTATTTTTGCTTATATCAATATTCCTAGGGATGTAACTCCTAATCATGTTAAATATGTCATTGTTTACCAAGATTCCATCTCCTCATCCTTTGACATCATTGATTGTGTCAAGAAGGTAAAATTCAAAAATTTGAATATAAATATATGATAACTCACCCCAAGAAATCTGATTAACTTTTGAATTTTATCAAACTAAGTAGATCAAAGTATCGCTTCATCAACTAAATTGCCAAATAACCAATTCCTACTCCTCATGGCACTCCTAAGAATATTCTTTCTCCCACATCTTCCACTTGTCAAAAAATTGAACGTTTCTTCCTCTTCTTTGGTAATCAATAGGCATAAGTTGAGTAATTATAGTCATTGAATTTTGGTACTTCTATTACTATCATTCCCAAAATAATCCAAAGCTCTTTGTCTTAGTCTCAATTCTAATACTAAAATAAATTTACTCCTTGGAGACGAAGGAAGTTTTCTCTCATTGGTTAAGAAGAAGGTATTCAAGTCAAATTGGTGGACCTCCATGATAATAATTTCTAGATGAATATACATGTAGCCAAAATTCTAGCTTCGTATGGAATGTTATTAAGCTGAAGTTTTTATCAAGATGTTTTTGGATATATATATTATTATATATATATGGATTGGTCACACACAACCATACTATTAAAGGGTCAAATGAAGAAACTCACTCCGATAAAGAAAATTGAGATACAATTTTTTGGAGAATGGATGACCCAAAGGGAAAATATTTTTCTTCAAATATTCAAGATACAAATTTGTTTTTCGTAACTTCTGAGGAATATTTTTGAGATTCCCTTACTGATGGAGGAGAGTACCTAGGTCTATTTGAGCTAGTTGAAAAATTGACATGATGACTTGATGGAACAAAAAATTTGATAGGGTGCACTTTCAAATTGAATATGGATACATGTTCTCTATTTGGTGATGATAAGGATAATAGGTATTCTTTCCTTAATAGAAAACAAACCTTGATTGTATATAGTAATGTGGACCATCAATAAAAAGTGATATTTAATATGGGTTCTGGACATGTGAGCCCTGGGTGTCCAACCATCTTATGAAGACGCAGTATGAAGATTTTCTAAATGAGCATGAATGTGAATATGAGTATTTATCTTTCCTGTTTAGAGAAGAGTATTGTACTCACAATTAATGGAAATATGAGAGGATGTTTGAATATACCATCAATGTATTCATTTTATGAGGATGACACCTTTTACCATAAAGAGGATTATTGCATCTCATGGATGTCATAATAAGAACTAAGATCTCTTTATTATGACCCAAATTTTTTGTTTATTATTTTTTAAAGAAGATGAAATGTCACATGAGTTACATCAATACCATACGACCATGTCAAAAATGACCCAGGGAGTGTAAAATATAACTATTTTGAGTAAACTAAGTTAACATAAATAATTGAAGCTCTATGATGATGTTGAAATTTTTGAAATATATTTTGGGAATAATTCCACAAAGAAAATGGTCACTTGGATTTATGACAAGAAAAGAACAAATACCCATCAGAGAACATAAGCCTGGTTATGAACAATGATGAGAATTGCTATGATCATTAACCCCATTTTGTAATGTTAATAAAGTGAAAAATGTGAAATCAAAAGAGTATAGTGGATGAATTTCAAAATAAATTAGGAAGAAGAAAAATTTTAAAATAAGTAATGATATTAATGAACTAATCATGTGCATCCCCACTTGTAAAAAATATTCATACAAACTTCTTTAAGAAGCAAAACACAAAATTTTTTTTTTCAAGCATATGAATACCTCCTGCAACATCTTATCTACTCAAAAAGTTTTGAAAGTGATCCTACATTACAGATATGGTCAATGGGATTATGGAAAAAATTCATTTGGTACTATCCATATGTGGGTAACATACATAAATATATAATAAGTAAATACAATTAAAGTGGATCGTGCCTCACAATGTACATAGGTGAGTTATGTTATTTTAATTTTGTGTGTTTTCACTTTTTTTCTTGGTTTATTTCCATTTCCTTTCATGTGTTTCTTTTAAATTTTCCCTTTTTTACATTGTTTTCTTGTACTATTTGTTATGACTAATGACTGTATTTCCTCAGTGGATAAGGAACTAGTAATTATCCTATAGAAGATGTATGAGGTCCCTCATTATCTGTCAAATTATATTTCTTCAAGTTAGAGACAATTGTTGTCGTGCTAAATTGTCCAACATGGAAAATTTGAAAATTTTTTCTCTTTAACAACCAAACCCACACTTGAAACCTCCTTTCCTGATCATTGTAAACCTTTAATCCAACTAGCTTATAAATTATGTATTCCTCATTATGGATGAGAGGAACGCGCTAACATGGTTTTCAATTTTTTTGCATGTACATGGAATTATATATAAATCTATTTATGAGGTTACTTAGCTCTAAGATAGACTAAGTGTTATGTGAGGCATAAAAAGGGATATTTTTGGTTTCTCCATTTGGCTATTTATTACATAGTGTTGTTATTCCTATTGAGTATGGATCTACTCTAGTTAACGTATGTGAAATATGAAAATTATTATTAACAACCTTAACCCTCTCGTTATTTCCATATCTCCCAATTACCTCCTTCCTAGAAAATGTCTCCCTCATATTCTATAAAATTAATTTTCCATTAATTTAGTGGAGTATTCTTGTGTGATGCCCACCTTAAAAACCACCTAAGGATTTTATTTTTCACACATTCAATAAATGGGAGCCTTCTTATTCCCAAGAGAAAGGGACCTATTTCCAGAGCGTTGTTGAAAAACAAATAATATTTCCCACAAAAAAATATTTCGCCAACAACTTTTGACACCCACTATAGGGCATGTTTTTATTTTGTGCACCAACATAAAACCCATAAAATTTATAAAACCATAAAATACTAAAAATATATTCCCAAATTTATCAATTCTTCATTTTTTCCTCTAAACACCAAATCTATACACTTTGGTACATTTCTAGGTCCTAAAACATATTAATGTACACAAGGTTCCTAAGCAAGAAAACTAGTGGTTGACAACTCCTTTATCCTTTTGATTTATTTATCACTTGAACTTTACTAGTTTTACAAATATTATAGCTCTACCTGTAGTTGAATGATTTATTTTTTGATTTCCCCATACACTAGCACCCATCTAGGACAGAAGAGCCCAAGTGCTCTTGTCCCTCCTAACCGCTCCTTTTCTTCACTTTATTATTCTTACTCTTTTGGTTCATTTTAATTCTTGGTCACATTTTAACACTTTGGGTTGATATTTTGGTTATCAATTACAAAATTGAAGTAAGGGGATCATATATATACTTAGTCACTTCTCTCAAATAACTTACCATACAACATAAATAATATCTATCACCACATATGCTTGCGCAAAGACATAATATAATTATAAAAAATACATCTAGGACATCCATATATAGGAAAAGGGATACATTTATCTTCATATACTAAATAGGAAGGTATTTCATTCTATTCCATCCCAAAAAATTATAGAATCTAGCCCATTATCATCGTTTAACTTGCGTAAGACCACAAGTAGGACATGGGACATAAATACAAACACATACACAAAGAACTACATGGAGCCTAAAATTTAGTGCATCACTTGGTCATAAGTTGACTTTTTTGCTTATAGTCAGGGTCATTTTGACTCCAAATTCTACATCCTTTTTATTATATTTGATGTGGTTTATGGGCATATACGTCTAGTTAAATATTGTGTAGGTTACAATTGTGATCGAAACCTTAATAGAGAAGTTAGAGTGACAAAGAAAATATTAGAGAAAATACCTTATAACATAGAAAAGACCATAAATTGAGCATCTAAGAATACACAGGTCTCAAGACTAGTCATTAGCACCTAGGACACTCATGTCCTCCTATGGGAGATTCTATCCTGCACATTTCTATACCCCCAAATCTTCATCGAGACAACCCGACACATTTTGCATCCTATTATAGTAGACACATGGTCATGATAATTCCCAGAGCACACAAAATAAACAAATTACTCATCCTTCTCTCATTGGATTATGGTTTTAAATTTATTGAATGTTTATTACTTGTGCATACTATACATAATTCTTGAATATCATTTATTACAGTATTTAACTTGAAATAAGATTTAATGCAAATTAGATTAAATCACTTTGTGAACCCATTTGTTCAAACCCTACCTTACTTCAGGACCTTATTGTTGTGTCCATTACCCGTAGTGTTTGTTTTAGTCCTCTTAAGAACATTGATATTCCTCCATCTTCCTATAATCCCTCTAAATCAATGGATCAATATGCTAATCTCATGTTAAATAAGTAAACATTCATCTTGAAAACATTAAAGCTCCCAATAGTGAACACTCGTACGATGAGGAAACTAATCTCGATCAAGAGAAACTTGAAAAGATCACTAATTTACATTTTTTATCAGACAATCACCCCTCGCATATTCCACATGTCCTAAATGCTCTAATTGTAACTAAAAATTCTTAAGATACTACCACACTTCCTCTCAAAGTTTCTTCCTCACTCACCATGAGTTCCACTAAACCATCCAAGATTCCTATTATTATCTCTACAACCACCAATCATGCCCTCACCTCCTTGTAATAGGATTTTCGATCCCACATTCATCAGTTACAACAAGCCTCTTACAAATAGTATCCATCCTTAGATTCCTCGCTCCTGCTACATAGCCCTTTTTCACCTACCATCTCCACCTATCCATTTTCTTCTAACTTTGTCACACATAATATTCCTACCTTTAATGGTTATGGATACCCTTAGGATAACCTTATTTCATATAACGTTACATATATATATACTATTTTTATGACCATACACTATTAGATAATTGTTTCCTCGAATCTTACATGATTATGCTATGTGATGGTTCTATGATCTACATGCTCATTCAATAAAATATTTTACATCCTTAAAAGACACATTCCTTTCTAATTTTTATATAAATATTGGCACTAAAATATCCTATGCACAATTAGCTAAATTCAAATAAGGATCCAATGAACATATTGCAGAATATTTTTTGTGATATAAGAATAATCTTGAGAAAATCACCAATGTTCTAGCTGATTCATAATTTCAAGCCTTATTCATTCACAAAATTTTTCCTCCACTCCAAGAGTGTTATTTTAAAGACTTTATATTTCCATTAATTGTGTCACATGATCAAATTATGTGAAACCAAATTACTATCTAAGGGAAAATTGAAGTATTTTGACAATTCCTCCACTTAATATTCCAATAAGTTTCAAGCCAAATCTACATTCAAATCATCTACAAATCCTACAAAATCCAAACCTACTATTAATTATATCTCTCCACCAACCACATTTCAATTAAAATCCATGAGGTGTACCTTTACTAAGATATCTTACGCACCTCAATTCCTATTACCATAACTTAGTCAAAGAAATATGATTACCCTCCCTCCACTTGTTACTATAGATCCTTGTCGACCACGTCGATGTAAATATGATGAAAATGCACACTATGATTATTACAAACACAATGGGAATTCTATTTTTTATTTCCTTAAGATCAAACATCTTATTTAAAAAATTATTGATAACAATTCTATCGAGATTCGTGAGACGTCTACTTCTAAACTAGCCAATGATAATCAAATTTTTTAAAATATTCAATGACCAATTACCAAATCATGGAAAATTAGCTACCGATTCTTCTTTCAATCATGCATATGATGTAGTAGAACCTCCCTCATAGGTACCGCTTTCTTTTCTCATTGCTATTGGTAACATGTCACCACCAGTTATTACATTCTTAGATTGTGACTACTATTCTTCATTCTCCTCTGATTTGTCGCATATCAATGATTCTATTGGTACCCATACAATAAAAAATACTATGGTAAATCCCTCCACTCATTCCAATGTATTCTCTATGAAACTATTGCCATCCATCAACTTTCCAACCTCTCAAATCACATTTACAGTCTTCAATTCACATATACATGTCATCCTTGCCATTATTTTTGGGTCCCTTACCATACCAACATGATTCCTTGTTACAACTTAAATCAAGTGTTTTTACATGTTCTTAGATATCCCTTGTATTTTGTCTTCCCAAGATACTCCTTCCATGCTCTAATTCTTCCTTAAGTTCATCTATAACAAGTAATTTGTCACCATCAAAGGTATTTCTATACACATGCCATTACCTTTTCCTATTCTTTCTTTTGTTCTAACCTAGTCATGAAACCTAGCCCTCTAACACCTATCAAGTATAAATATATCTTTGCACCTACCTCTCCCAGCCATACATGGCCTAAATCATGACCTCGTTATCCTCACTAGTACATTATTCCACCCCTTCGACTAAATCCCCCTACTCGAGAAGTCAATTACTCAATGTGTTATCCACCTCCTTTAATGCATCAGTATCTCTCACTTACACATATTTATTTTCCTACACAACTAGTCCTATACCATGGTCATATGCATTTTCCTTCTTTGATACTAGATAAGGGACACTCATTCTTCATTATCATCACTTAGCTTTCCATATCTTGCACATTTTAGCGGCATCATACTTTTCCCCCTCCACCACTACTTCCTACATCTATACTCTACTCATATCTTCTCTACTACACTTTACCCTTTGTGCTTCAACTAACTAGTATCTAACACAAACCACCTTTAAGACCTTTATTACTCAATGAAATACACTTCCTCTATGGTTCAAACTTGACTGTTGAAGGAAAAATTCTCAAATTAACCTCACATCAAAAACATCGGTTGGGGGAAAATGTGGATCCTCCCATCTGCACATTTTACACATCACAACACACTATCACTCTTACACAACATCTACACATCTTGGTTGTTATTAATCTCATTCACTTCTATTATTTACATGTTACACTTTATTTCCTATGCTAGACAAATTATTTGTATATCAAATATATTTTACTATACAAACATACATGCACACATGATATCTTGAGGTGAATGCATAAATTATAAATATTCTTACATGATGCATGATGCTCGAAACCAATATTTACTGGTCTCATAGATTCTCCTAGGAGAATCTACCTTTATTATTATGCTACTACACAACATGTCTGATTATTACATTATTTACTATCCATTGTCATCACCACCTACTTTTCAATGATATATACATACTTTGACATACTACTTATATTTATAACATACTTATATGTATAATGTGACTGTTGGTATCCAAATTCCTTGCAATTTGATCTCGCCCTGTTTATCCTTGAAATTATTCAGTTTGCAGGCTCTATCATGTTTTCTATCTCCCTGTATTGATGCGTGAAATATTTGTCCTTCATTTGGTTACCATGATCAGTCCCTTCCTTTGGTTGAGCATTACTTAAAGTCCAGAATTTTTTTTCCTTTCCTTTTTCCATGTGAAAGAATTTGTAACCTGGGTGTAAACTCGGGTTTTTCCCCTTCCTTCTATTTTTTCCACAGTCACGTTTTGTTTTCCCTGTCAATTTTTGTCCCAATATCTGTGGAAACGTGGTCCTTTCCGATTGGATGCGGCTTGGTGGATCACATTTTGGCCTTATATAATTTATAAATTCTTTGTGCTTAAAGAAAGATTCATTTCCAGGTGCAAATGGTGATTTCCTTGCATTTTACAGTTTGATGGCTGTGTTTGCACTTTCAATTTATATCTCAGCATCTATAGAAACATGGTCCTTTCTGATTGGATGTGGCTCGGTGGGAAATTTTGAAACTCTAAGGCCCACTTCAACTAAATTTTTGTCCACGTGGATGGCTTGCTCTCATCTTAAAATTCACCTCTTAGTTTGACATTTGGAGTTGCACCAAGGAGACATGTGGAGGTTTCCACTGCCTTACCCAGACTTAGACATTTTTTGCATTCGATCGGTGTAGCTTTGTCGAACCATCGACACGTGGAGTTTTGGAACTCATTTGAGGATCTGCCTTTGGGTCCTACCTTAGTAGTTGCACCAAGGAGACACGTGGTGAGCACACAATTTTTTTGGGTCTCCACTTTTGGGAACCATCTCAAAGTTGGGCTAGGGAGACACGTGGAGGCTTCTATTGGCTCCTCTTTATACTTAAAATTTTCAAGATAATTTCTAAGGCCTGGGACACGTGGAGGACTTGCACCTATTTGAGGACCTAAGCCTGAATTTTATTGTTGAAAGAGTGCCATGGGGACATGTGGAAGTTTCCACTCACTCTACCCTTGCTTGAACTTTTCAACAGCCAAGGAAAACTATCTCGAACACTAGACACATGGTGCCTTCTGTTGGTCCTGAAAGTTTTTCAACAAATCTTTCAGACTAAGACACGTGGTGAGCATGCACTTGTTTGGGGTGTCCACTTTTGGGCACCATATCAAAAGTGCACCATTGAGACACGTGGAGGCTTCTGCTAGCTCATTTTTATACTGAAACTTTTCAAAGGCCAAAAAATGATTTTCTTGGGCCTAGGGCATGTGGAAGGCCCGCACTTGTTTAGAAAGTTGCCTTTGTACTTCACCTTTGTAGTTGTGCCAAGGAAACATTTGGATGACTCTAATATAAAGTTGATAATGGGAAAAATCAACAGTTGTGCATTATATCTGATTCTACCACCTTTTTATCTCCAAGAGTCCAAGAGATGTGAATACACATTATTTTTCATTATTTTTTGATAAATCCCCTTGTCATTTTTGTCTACAAAATACAATTAAAGAGGACAAAAACGACAAGGGGATTTATAAAAAATGATGAAAAACAATGCATATTCTCATATCCAGGAGTCTTGGAGAAAAATGGCAGTAGAATTAGATACAATGCACATCAACCATTGATTTTTTCCCTTCTCAACTTTAGATTAGAGCCATCCACATGTTTCCTTGGCACAACTATAAAGGTAAAGTACAGAGGAAATTTTCCAAACAAGCGTGGGCCTTCAACATGGCCTGGGCCCAAGAAAATCACCTTTTGGCCATTGAAAAGTCTCTGTATAAAAAAGACAAGAAGAAGCCTCCACGTGTCTCTATGGCGCACTTTTGATATGGTTCCAAAAAGTGGAGACCCCAAACATGCGTGGGCTCCCAACGTGTCTCAGTCTGGCATAGTTGTTGAAAACGTTGAAGGACTAGTGGAAGGCATCATGTGTCTTGGGTCTAAGACATGGGTCTGAGATAGTTTTCCTTGGCCGTTGAAAAGTCCAAGCAAGGGTAGAGTGAGTGGAAACTTCCATGTGTCCCCATGTTGATCTTTCAATGATAAAATTCAAGGGTGGGTCCACAAACAGGTGCAGGCCCTCCTCGTGTCCTAGGAATTAGAAATTTGCTTGAAAATTTTTAGAACAAAGAGGAGCTAGTAGAAGCCTCCACGTGTCTCCCTAGTGAAACTTTGAGATGGTTCCCAAAATAGGAGACCCAAAATAAGTGCGGGCTCACCACATGTCTCCTTGGCACAACTACTAAGGTAGGACCCAAAGGAAGATCCTTAAATGAGCGTCAGCCCTCCACATGTCCATGGTCTAACAAAGTTGCACCAGCCACATGAAAAAAATGTCTAAGTTTGGGCAAGGTAGCGTGTTGGTCGTCAAATAGGACTTTTTAGAAGAGCAACAGTCAGGGGACAAGAAGTCCCTCCTCTTTAATGGGAGAGGTTCCATTATTCTGAAACAAACTTATTTACAAATATACAGAACATTATTTTAAATTTTTATGGTCAAAATTGGATATTACGAAAGTGCTTTCCACAAGGATCATCAGTTACACAAGGACTGAGGAAAGGGGATAAGAAGATGAGCAGAATAACAACATTCAGAATTATAGATAGCAGAATAATTCTTCGTGTATGCGAAGCTTCAAAGAATTTAAGACAAGATCATTTGCGTTGGCTGAAAGAGATTAAATTTAAAGACACAAAGTTCCATAAATAACCTTCTTCAGATTTATTAATCAAGGACACAAAGTTCCTTCTTGGTTATACAAGATCGCTGCATTGGAAAAACTGAACAGTATGCAATTAGAGAGAATAACGAGTTAGGAACAAAATGATCTTCACAATATTAAAGGAAAACACAGAGATAACAAGAATTAGATAGACAAAGAATAGAAAGCCCTTTTGTATTGATTTCTTTAACATCTATTTACACTTTCAGCAAATATCCAAGTTCTTCCTCCTTCAAAATGGCGTGGAAAGGCCATTATATAGCTTACAAGTCAGTTACTCTTCGTAACCATTTCTTTTAACCAAAGAATAGTTAAGGACCGCCAGTTGCAATACCTTAACTAATTACAAAGAATACGAAAAGAAAGGGAAGAAGAGAAAAGAAAGGGGAAGGAGACAGGTGGCCAGCTACTGGGAGGGACCCACTGTCTTCAGAATCCGCTGCCTGAATTTCTTCAATGACTCAGCTATATCTCTGCCACGAGGGACTGACGTGTTGGCTGCAGACTGAGTCCAAAATCCCAGACATTTCTCCATCTCTTTATCAAACTCGACGTGAGTATGATAGTCTTTGTTTGCTTCTTCAATGGCAGACTGAAGAGAACAAATTTCCTTCATCTTTTCCTTAGAGATGGAGCTTTCCTTGAATAGATGATCTTTGACAAAAGCTCTGAACTGAGCTTTGATTTCTTGCAAGGACAAGGAAACACCAGAGTTTTCATCTTGAAGATGAAAATGTATATCTTTGAAAGCAGCAGCTGCCAGTGTCTTAAAAGCTTCTCCCTTCTGCCAGCTGTTCTTCATTTCTCCCACAGCTTCCTCCAGGACTTTGATTTTCCACTCTATGCTGTAGACCCAGGATTTTGATAGATTGTCTTTGGCATCATCGAAAATCTTATTCGCCAGTAAGATGTTCTCATCTGTCTGTCCCATGAGGCGAAGGTCTACAATGCAACTGCTCCAGAGTTTAAGCTCTTTATCCATAACCCCAATAGCTGAGGATAGCTTCTGTTGCAAATTGTCTACCTTTCCATGTAGTTTAAAAGCTTCATCGATGAAGTTTAGCCCAGCAACAAGCATGTCATCTACCATGGCTTCAATAGCTCTGCCATAGACAGAATACTTGTGCATATATTTAATACTTTGCACTTCATCTTGGCTTAGAATTACAGGAGGCGATAGAGCAGTCAAGGGGGTAGGGTCCAAAACTTTGTCCTTAGACAAAAGTGACTTGATAAAACTTGTGAGAACTTGGGCTTGTTCTTCCAGCTGTCCAATAGTCTGCTGCCCTTTCTCTACCCTTCCAATGACTTTGGTGACTGTTTCCTGGAAGTTATGAATTTCACCTTCAGGGGTAGACTCTCCCATAGGGATCCTTGAAAGCTCCAAGTCAGATGTCAGCAAGTCTGATTCTGACTTATCCACTGTAGGCTTAGCAATCTCCAAGAACTGCTGACCTTGACCATCAGACACAATCCTGGAAGTAGTTCTGGATTTCTTGGCACGAGAAGGAGTGGTGCCCAACAAGGCTGCTACAGCATCAAAATTTGGTCCCAAGCTTTGAGAGGAGGATTTCCTCTTCCTTTTGTCAATCAGAGGTTGTACCCAAGCAAAAGAGGAAGAAGAATCTGCAGGAGGGGCAAGGGGACCAAGAGACAGGGAGCTCATGACACTCAGGGTCTGCGCAGCTGTTGACTCAAGCTGAGACGTGAGTAGAGCACTGGAGGCAATGGCAGTAGAGGAATCAATAGCACCCGGAAGTTCAGTGCTCTGGACCTCTTTGTCCTTATCTACTGGGTCTTCAGGAACATTTGTAGGAGTGGGCATCTCACTTTCTTCACTCTCACTGAGAACAATGATGTTCTCTGGCCCTATAGGCAACTCTACCTGTTTTCTTGGAGGATCATTCTCTGCAGGTTCCTTCTTTACCTCTTTGAGTTTCTTCCTGTATACCTGGGTAGATGGAGAAGGAGTAGATTCCACAGGTCCCTGAGTTACTGAGGCAGGAGGGGTTTTCACTGGTGTTCCAGAATCTGGAACTGATGCCTCTCTTATTGGCGTCGAATCACCTTTGGAGCTAGATTCTCCTAAGTGCCTCTTGAATTCTCGGATCTTCTTACTGAACCAGACCCTAGCCCTGATTAAGACTGGAGCAAGAATCTCAGCCAGATCATCTCTCTCTTTCCTGTTCCAATCTAGGTCCTCCAGAGGGGTGTGCTTAATCACATTTTCATACTCATAACAGTATAGATCAGAATTGTCATCCTGGAGACCCTCAGGAACTTGGTACAGACTGAGTTCTTGGATCAATTGCAAGGAGAACCTGCCACAATGCCTTCTTCTGGCTTTAAAATCATCTGCACAGTCAGCCCAGTAGTCTTCTGTATCTGCCCTATGATGATAGATTATCTTGATATTCTGTTCAATGAACTTCTTCAAGTCAAAACAGGTTCTTGGCTTGAAGAAATGAACAGTGATAGGGACCAGGGCTCTTTCTACGTTCTGAGCATCCAGAGCTGTTTTGCATGTGTAGTTTCCCAGAGAGATGGGAAAGTGCAAGCCATAAATCTTCTTGTCTCTGCAAGTTCTGTGTAACTTGTCTAGTTGCCTGCATATTTCTATCAAAGCCATTTTATCATTGCAGAACATGGGAAGCCGTAGAGGAGTGCTTTAATAACAAGCAAGCCTGATATAGGAAAATTTCCTGAATTGGATGAAATAGGCTCCATACTGTGATATCAGGTTCATGGCTTCATCTGAAAACCTTCTAGCAGTATCGCCTTCGAGCAATCTAACCACGTACATGGTGAAAGCATCATTGACCCTTCTGAAATTCCGATTGCTGGTCTCCAGGGTGAACTGCGAGCAATAGGCATACACCGGATCATCTTTGCGTGCATCTATATAGGAGAAACCAAACCACTGCCTTGATGCTGCTAGGGTATACATCAGCTATGAAGTCATAAAGAATTTCTTTGTTTGCTGAACGTTGGATAGCTGCTCCGCCAAATTCATACAGATGATCTCTGCCCAGTTGATATTTTGTGTTCCCTCGCACACCATGCTGATGAGCGGGCACATCCAGAAATGGAACTCATTGGTGGAGGGCAAACCCATAACCCGAGCCAGCAGGATTATAAAATCTGACAATTCTTCATTGAAATCTACTCGGAATAGGGTTTTGGTTAGGCGAGAAGCACCTTTCTTAGGGTTCTTAAACCAAGACTTCGCCACTCGAGCTTTATATTTGTCACTGTCTTGGTCGAACATGGCCTGTGCTTGATCCCGGGAAACGACTATAGCATTGTCCATCTCCGGAATCCTCAGGGAAGCACCAATGGCGGCAGCGTCTAGCTTGGCAATGAGTTCCCCATGTACATTTGTCAATTCGCTCGAAGCGGGGTCGAAGTGAGCTCCGCACGAAAGTACAGTATCAGCACAATGTACTGAGATTGGGAAACCTCCAGCAAAAGCCAAACCACTATCATTAATCATCTGTGCCATTGGTGTAGGGTTTGCATATGTCATTCTTGACCAAAAATCACCGAAGTCGAGATGACGAGCTTCACTGTCCCCTATATTGCTAACAGCAGACTCTAGCGGAGAAATTTGCTCTTGTCCCTGAAACTTGATCTTCATATTGATAGATTAGAGCTGTGACCTTAATTCAGATAGGAATTACAGAAAAAAGGGCTATACGGGCAGGGAATTAGATCGCAAGGGTTTGAGAAAAAGATAGCAGGGAAGCAATGTGGAAAATGCAAAGGCGGCATGCTTGTTATATAGCCGTTTGGAGAGAGGAACGAATTAAATGCGCATTGAATACACAACCACCAATTTGAAAAGCATCATACTCGGAGTGAGCGGGAAAAACTAAGTGTGAATGACACTTGGTACGCTTGGGACATGTGAGACGCGAATGCACAAAACACGCGGCTCGGCCGGTTCGGACGAAACAGGGAGAGGACAACAAATGCATTTGGGACAAATGGGACGAAAATATGTGAAGTACGCGATTCGGGTGTTTCGGCCGAAATTGGAACAAAGGGCCCGTTTGGACTTGGGACATTCGGGACAAAAAGTTCCGAAGTACGCGACTTGACCGGCTCGGCCAACATTGGGAAAGCTCGCAATTATTAAAATGGGGCAGCTGGGACAAAATTGTGCGAAGGATGCGGTTCGGGCAAATCGGCCGAAAATGGGAAAGCTCGCACTTTTTAACTTTGGGACATTTGGGACAGGAAAGTGCGAAGTACGCGGGAAGGATGATTCGGCTGAAATTGGAACAACTCGCAAAATAAGTTTTGGGACACTTGGGACAAAATTCTCCGACGGGCCCGAAAATGGGACAGCTTCGGGGATTTCGGCCGGTCAGGTAACAGAATGCACTTTCGGACTTGGGACAGATGGGACAAAAAGTTCCGACAGGCCCGAAAATCACACAAAATGACCCAAAACATAGATTTTTTCAATTTCACGACTTAGGCACTTCAGAGAAAAACCCTTAAACTCAAAATTTTTAAAATTTAACTCTTATCAGAGTGGGGAATTTTGAGTGGACAACAGCTGGCTCCTTCTGGGGATGACTTGGTGTAAATTCATGGAATGAGACAAGGCAAGAACTTAGACAAACTTGGCGAAGCAGACCAGTGCCTTATCCATTGGGCAACGGAGTCAAAAACAAACCAATACAGAGGGCAACACACACAACAACAGAAGGAAAACACACCAAAAGCAGGAAAGCAAAAACACTGTACAGAATATACAAAGGGACTCCCTAGTCACCTAGGACTTGAACAACTTCAAATACTGCCCACTATAAGGAAGTGGGAGGGGGGAACCATCCATGTAATCAAGATAGAAAGAGTTCTTACTAGCAAAGTGTCTTATCTTGAATGGTCCGAGCCACAGGGAATCAAATTTTCCATGGCTGCCACGAGGTTCATGTCTTTTGTCCCATAACAGCATGGTATCTCCAACTTGGATCTCTCTGAACCTAGCTTTCTTGTCAAATAGAACCTTTATCTTCTGCTGGTGAGTAGATATCTTATCAGCAACCTCCAATCTATCCTTGTTCAGTTTGTGCAGGTACATAATCCTTTTATCCAGAGCATCACTGAAACTAGTGTCTTCAATGGCCTTCATCAGGTGCAAGGCTGGCAGTTCCACTGTCACTGGCAATTGAGCTTCTACTTCATACACCACTTGAAAGGGAGACATTCCGATGGCTCTTTTGGGTGTGATCCTGTCTGCCCAAAGAGCATCATAAAGCTTCTTATGCCAGTTTCGCTGAGATTCATTGACCAACTTCCTTATAATAGTCACCAGATTTTTGTTGGTGGATTCTGCTTGTCCATTTCCCTGGGGATAATAATCTGAAGAATGAGCCAGAGAGATGCCATACCCGTAGCAGAAATCCATTATCTCAGTTGAGGAGAAGTTCGAAGCATTATCTGTTACAATCTTGTTAGGCACACCATACCTTACCAAGATGTTCTCCTTGATGAAGTTGCATACTACTTCAGAAGTAGTGCTCTTGACTGGGATAGCTTCCACCCATTTGGTGAAGTAGTCAGTGGCAGTTAGCACATGCGTGTGGCCAGCACTAGAAACAGGGTTCAGTGCACCAATGAAGTCTAGACCCCATTGTTGAAATGGTTCCTCGATCACAACTGGCTTGAGAGGTAAAGATGCCAATTTAGGTCTTCCCACAAAGGTCCGACAAGCTTCACATTTATCCACCCCATTTGGATGCATCTCTAAACAAGGAAGGCCAGTAATATCCTCCCCCGGAGTATCTTGTGAGTTGTGACTGTTGATGAATAGTGCCCTCCACATGCCCTGATCATGAAAAGCTAAGAGTAACTTTTTCTGTTGTTCCTTGTCCACACACTTCAGAAATCTCCCATCTAAACCACGCTTGAACAAGGCATTTTCCCCACAGTACATATTGTGCTGACCTCAATTTAAACAGTCCTCTTTTCTTTGGCAGTTAAATGAGAGGGGCATTCCCCATAAGTGAGAAAATGGGCGATGTCAGCATACCGTTCATCGACTGAACTAAGGAATAGAACAGTAGGAATGTCAGCTTTCTCCTCCAGCAACACACTGTTTGGCTCCTTCAGCAATGAGCTCACAAAGACCTTTGCCACGAACTAGCTTGGTAGGTTTGATATCAATGTCATACTCCTAGACCTTAGCCACCCAGTTTCCCCTCTTGGACCCAAATTCTTGTTGTGTAAGAATTGACTTAACAGTCGTATCTGGAACCAGCACCATAGAGTCAGAGTTGAGGATATAGAAACGGAACTGCTTGACAGCTTTAACTACTGCAAAAGCATGCTTCTCCATCATGGTGTACTTTAGCTCATGATTCTTCAAAGATATAGCTCATGAAGGCAATTGGTAGCTCATGTTTATCAAAGTCTTCCTGGGTCAAGACAGTAGCCAGGGTATTATCTGTAGCATAGCAATAGATGATGAAATCTTTGCTGAAATCAGGACAAGGCCAAAACTGGAGTTTTAGCAATAGCTTTCTTGATACCCTCAAAGGAATTCCTTTCCTTCAGAAGACCAACCAAACGTTTGCTTCCCCTTTCATCATCTGAGAGATGTTCAAAGTTAATTCAGCAAAATCAGGGATGAATCTTCTTAAAAAAATTGATCTTACCGAAAAAGGAATGCAAGCCTTTTTTACTGGTTAGGAGAGGAATTTGCTGGATGGCTTGAACTCGTTCAGGATCAATCTTAATACCGTCCTTTGAGACTATGTGCCCTAGTAGCTTCCCTTCTGTAACACAGAAAACATATTTTTTAGGATTTAAAAAAATCCCATGCTCTCAGGCATCTCTGCAGGACTGTTTCCAGGTGGTCAAAGTGATCCGCTCTTGTCTTTGAGAACACTGTCAGGTCATCAAGGTATATGAAAATACATTTCCCTTCCAAGCTTCCAAAAGCCAGATCCATAGCTCTCTGGAAAGTGGGCACCAAGCATTAATCAGCCCAAAAGGCATTCGCTTGTAGGCAAAGGTACCCCCAAGGAGTGGTGAAGGCTGTCTTGCTGTTGATCTGCAGTATCAACCTCTACCTGATTGTATCCCGAGAATCCATCAAGCATAGATAACATTTCAGATCCTGTTACTGCTTGCAGATATCTGATCCATCATAGGCAGAGGGTAGTTATCTTTCAGGGAAGCCTGATTCAGGTTCCTGAAATCAACACAGATGCGGATCTCACCATTCTTCTTCCTAACAGGCACAATGTTTTGCAATCCATGTCGAATGGTGAATGGGAAAAATAATCTTAGCCTTCAACAACTTTTGGATCTCCTGAAAATTATGGTGTCAGCCTATCTTTGGGATTATACTTGCATCTGCTTCTGCTTGAAAGGCTTGATTCCTGGTTTGAGAGGGAATAGAATGCTGCATGTCTTTTGGCTTGAAGGCTTTTAGATCTTCGTAAGAATATGCAAGAACATCCTTATACTTTCCTTAGAAGATCAATTGCCCTTCTCCTCTCATCGGTTGTGCAACATTTTCCAATATTTACCAGCTTCGGGATGAGTCAGAACTCCCGTATATCAATCTTATCATACTCAGCTGATTGCTGAGGTCCAGTAAGAATCTTTAGACTTCACATATCTGTCATGTTTGTCAAAAAACTCCTCCAAACTCACCAAACCTTTGGGAATCTTATTTCCTTTGAGCTTAATGCACCCTTCCTGATCTGTGTCTTCTTCTTGGGTGACAGTTTGGTCAAAGGATACACTCTCACGAGGCAGGTTGTCACTTCCCTCAAAATACAGTTGTTCAAAATTGCCCTTGAGTTCCAGGAAGGAAAGAAAAATGCTGGTCATCGTTGAAAATTTGCTAGTTATTAGTATTGTCAGGTACACTAGGCCAGTGGACCATTTCAATAGTAAACTTATCCTGAGAGAACTCAGGATGGGGAATCAGTAGCGACCCTGAGACAGCCAGTGAATCAGCTCTGTTGTTCTTTTCTCTAGGCATGGCTTTGATGGAGAAAGCATCAAGGAATTCAATTGACTCCCAAACCTGGTTCCGGTAGTGCTTCAGCCTCCCATTTTTTTACCTGAAAAAGGCTTCTGACTTGCTTCACAATCATCTCTGCATCGCCATGAGCCAGAAGATTCTTCACACCTTGTTCTTTAGCCACTTGCAGTCTAAAGAATGAGAGCCTCATACTCTGTTGTGTTGTTAGTGTTCTCGAACTGCAACTTAAATTAAAAAGGGTGTAGGCATCCTTCAGGTGACACTAGCGAGACGCCAGCTTCCAAAAGCAGCCGAGGAACAACTTCCATCAAATTCTAAAATCCAGACACCATTGGGATCTTTAGGTTATACTTTGGAGGGTTGGATTTTCAATCAGGGGACAGGATCATGTAATTACCATGACCCATGTCTCCATAGAGTATTTGCACCTTAGGATCATCTGTTCTTCTGCACAATATACTCAGACTGTTTCTCAGGGAGTAACTTCTTCATTTGTCCATTGACAGGTAATGAGGGCATGTGACCAATCCATTTGAATCTCTCCACCCACATCTTTACAGAAGATTCCTACTTAGCAACATTCCATAAGAAGGAGGAATGTCTGCCACTAGGATGGTAGCCAAGACTTTCTTTTCAGGTAAAGCAAACAAAAGCCACTTGTGCATCTTTAATCCTTCCTACCAAAGGCACTTTCCTTACTTTCCATGGAGTAGCAAGATCCAATAAGTACGAGTAAGGGTCAGGCCTAAAGCATGAGCTACTTTAGCAGGCATCACATTATCAGAGGCTCCGGAATCTATGACACAGTTGCTGAGCCTATGGCCAGCTATAAGAAGTGTAACATAAAAAGGCTTGATTTTGTCACCAGACGCAGGTGACAGTAACTACCAGACTAGGTTATGGCGCAGAAGGAGGTGTGGGAAAAATGCCTTTAGAGGTGGTCTTGGAATGGGAATTAACAAATTGGATCATCTTGGCAAAAGCTTTAAGGATGAGTTTGGTAGTATTCAGCTTCTGAAATTTGAACCTTAGTCCTTTTTAGATGATCAACAATATCAAAGGATCCAGAGGTGGATGGGCCATCATCGTTTGAAATTCTAGGCTTATCAACTTTAGGAGAAAAAGAAGAAGAAGCAACTTTGGTAGCAGGATTGACAGGACTTACCTTAGGTGCAGATGAAGGTAGAAAGAGGAGATCCTCTTTTGGCAATTACAGGGAATAGTTGCCCGGCTGCTCCTTAGATTTCTTCATGGGCTGTGTTACTTTCTCCTTCTACCTTGTCTGTTCTCAAGTCATGACAGCAAATGATTCACTGTTCATAATCTGCTACCCACTTCATCATAGTTAACTCCATCATCAATGCCCTCAGTGGTAAAGAAATTAACTCGAGATCCTTCGAGTTCTTCTGCCTCATCATCGAATTCCTCCACGAATTCTTCGCGAGCTTCATCGTCCACATCATCATCTGGCTCTTCAACCTCACAAGTTGCGTTCACAGGAACTTTGACAGGAGGCCCTTCAAGTGCTAGTCTTGTGTGAGGAGCAGGAAACCGATTTCTAGGCTGAAAATTTCCTTCTTGGAACATCTGCGTACGGGGCATAGCTGAGCTAGTTGTTTCTTTATAGCCACGAGATCATTTGCAAGTTTCTGGACTAATGGATCAGTATTGGGTCCAGGGGTGGAAGAGGAAGAAGCAGCAGATTTAGATTTGGGAGGATCCTCTTCTCAACTTCCCTGACATGATCAAGTCATCCTCGACACTAACAGCCAGTTCTTGATCCAGAATTAACGTTCCGAGATTAGCCCTTCTTAGAGCATAACTGACTTTGGGCGTTTGAGCAATTCAAAAAGAAACATTTTTGAATTTGATCAACCCGGTCTGAGTATTTTACAAGAATTTTGTTGATCAGTCTGTTGAATCGAGCCACAAATTCTCTCATGGGTTCTGATGGATCTTTCTTTATCTAAGAAATTTGGGCAAGCAGGGCATGCACATCTACTGCCGGCTTGAAACGGCTTTCGAACTGAGTTCTCATTGTATTCCATTCGGTGATGGCACCAGCCGGAAGGTGATAGAACCAGTCAGTAGCATTATCCTGTAACGTCTCAACGAACAGCCTTACTGAGACGTCTTCATGTTCAACTCCCAAGACTCCACATGCAACTACGAAGGCTGCAATATGTTCATCAGGATGCACTTTGCCCATCGCCTTTAAATTTTGGGAAGTTCTTTTGGTTACCTCTATGTAACTCATGCAAAGGCTGAGTAAGAGCTAGGGGCCCGACACGTTGACCCCAATGGTAATTGTGCCATTCTTGGAAATACGGCTTGGAGGGGAACTGTAATACCAGCAAGGATCAAAGCCTCGCAGATTGGGACTAGCAGGTTCTGAAGGAATACCACCCGTAGGACTTCTTTCTTGAACAAGGTGGAGTGCTCGTCGAACGAGTTCTTCTACTTCTTGAAGTTGAAGGGGAAAGGAAAACCTTGTTGCTCTAAAAGCTGAAACTGAGAATCTTCGATACCAAGGGCCCTTCTCCCTCGAGTGAAACGCGGAGTCACCAGATCAAAGGATGATCGAAAAATTGCAGTACTGGAATGTGATTTTCCCCAGCGGAGTCGCCAAAAAACTATTGGTTTTCAAATAGGACTTTTTAGAAAGAGCAACAGTCAGGGGACAAGAAGTCCCTCCTCTTTAATATGAGAGGTTCCCTTATTCTGAAACAAACTTATTTACAAATATACAGAACATTATTTTATGGTTAAACTTGGATATTACGAAAGTGCTTTCCACAAGGATCATCAGTTACGCCAGGACTGAGGAAAGGGGAATAAGAAGATGAGCAGAATAGCAACATTTAGAATTATAGATAGCAGAATAATTCTTCATGTATGTGAAGCTTCAAAGGAGTTAAGACAAGATCATTTTCGTTGGTTGAATGAGATTAAATTTAAGGACCCAAAATTCCATAAATAACCTTCTTCAGATTTGTTAATCAAGGACACAAAGTTCCTTCTTGGTTGTACAAGATCACTGTATTTGTAAAATTGAAACAGTATGTAATCAGAGAGACTAAACGAGTTAGGAACAAAATGATCTTCACAATATTAAAGGAAAACACAGAGACAACAAGAATCAGATAGACAAAGAATGGAAAGCCCTTTTGTATTGATTTCTTTAAGGTCTATTTACACTTTCAAGCAAATATCCAAGTTCTTCCTCCTTTTCAGAATGGCGTGGAAAGGGCTATTATATAGCTTACAAGTCAGTTACTTTTCGTAACCATTTCTTTTAACTAAAGAATAGTTAAGGACTGCCAGTTGCAATACTTTAAACTGAGTACAAGGAATACGAAAAGAATGGGAAGAAGAGGAAAGAAAGGAGAAGGAAACAGGCGGCCAGCTACTAGGAGGGGCCCACTGTCTTCAGAATCCGCTGCCTGAATTTCTTCAATGACTCAGCTATATCTCTACCACGAGGGACTGACAGTGTTGGCTGCAGACTGAGTCCAAAATCCCAGACATTTCTCCATCTCTTTATCAAACTCGACGTGAGTATGATAGTCTTTGTTTGCTTCTTCAATGGCAGACTGAAGAGAACAAATTTCCTTCATATTTTCCTTAGATATGGAGCTTTCCTTGAATAGATGATCTTTGACAAATGCTCTAAACTGAGCTTTGATTTCTTTGCAAGGACAAGGAAACACCAGAGTTTTCATCTTGAAGATGACAATGTATATCTTTGAAAGTAGCAGCTGCCAGTGCCTTGAAAGCTCTTCTCCCCTTCTGCCAGCTGTTCTTCATTTCTCCCACAGCTTCCTCCAGGACTTTGATTTTCCATTCTACACTGTAGACACCGGGATTTTGATAGATTCTCTTTGGCATCATCGAAAATCTTATTCGCCAGGTAAGATGTTCTCATTTGTCTGTCCTATGAGGTGAAGGTCTACGATGCAACTGCTCTAGAGTTTAAGCTCTTTATCCATAACCCCAATAGCAGAGGATAGCCTCTGTTGCAAATTTTCCACCTTTCCATGTAGGTTAAAAGCTTCATCGATGAAGTTTAAGCCCAGTAACAAGCATGTCCTCCACCATGGCTTTCAATAAGCTCTGCCATAGACAGAATACTTGTGCATATCTTTAATACTTTGTACTTCATCTTGGCTTAGAATTACAGGGAGGCGGTAGAGCAGTCAAGGGGGTAGGGTCTAAAACTTTGTCCTTAGACAACAGTGACTTGATAAAACTTGTGAGAACTTGGGCTTGTTCTTACCCGTTGTTCAATAGTCTGCTACCCTTTCTCTACCCTTCCAATGACTCTCATGACTGTTTCCTGGAGGTTGTGAATTTCACCTTCAGGAGTAGACTCTCCCATAGGGATCCTTGAAAGTTCCAAGTCAGATGTCAGCAAGTCTGATTCTGATTTGTCCACGGTAAGGCCTTAGCAATCTCCAAGAACCTGCTGACCCTGGGCATCAGACACAATTCTGGAAATAGTTCTGGCTTTCTTGGCACGAGAAGGAGTGGTGCCCAACAAGGCTTGCAACAGCATCAAAATTGGGTCCCAAGCTTTGAGAGGAGGATTTTCTCTTCCTTTTGTCAACCAGAGGTTGCACCCAAGCAAAAGAGGAAGAAGAATCTGCAGGAGAAGCAAGGGGACCAAGAGACAGGGAGCCTCATAACACTCAGGGTCTGTGCAGCTGTTGACTCAAGCTAAGATGCGAGTGGGGCACTGGTGGTAAAGGCGGTAGAAGAATCAGTAGCACCCCAGAAGTTCAGTGCTCTGGACCTCCTTATCTTTATCTGCTGGATTTTTAGGAACACTTGGAGGAGTTGGCACCTCACTATCTTCACTTTCACTGAGAACGATGATGTTCTCTGGCCCTAAAGGCAACTCTGTCTGTTTTCTTGGAGGGTCATTCTCTACGGGCTCCTTCTTTACCTCTTTGAGTTTCTTCTTGTATACCTGGGTAGATGGAGAAGGAGTAGATTCTATAGGTCCATGAGCTGTTGAAGGCAGGAGGGGTTTTCACTGGTGTTCCAGACTCTGGAACTGATGCCTCCCTTATGGGTGTCGGATCATCCTTGGAGCTGGAAATCTCCTGAGTGCCTCTTGAATTCTCAGATCTTCTTACTGAACCAGACCCTAGTCCTCGACTAAGACTGGAGCAAGAATCTCAGCCAAATCATCTTTCTTCTTTCCTGTTCCAATCCAGGTCCTCCAGAGGAGTGTGCTTAATCACATTTTCAATACTCATACGAGTATAGGTCAGAATTGTCATCTTGGAGGACCTTCAGGAACTTGGTACAGACTGAGTTCTCAGATCAATTGCAGGGAGAACCTGCCACAATGCCTTCTTCTGGCTTCAAAGTCATCTGCACAGTCAGCCCAGTAGTCTTCTGTATCTGCCCTATGATGATAGACTATCTTGATATTCTGTCCAATAAACTTCTTCAAATCAAAGCAGGTTCTTGGCTTGAGAAATGAACAGTGATAGGGACCAGGGCTCTTTCTATGTTCTGAGCATCCAGAGCTATTTTGCATGTGTTGTTTCCCAGAGAGATGGAAAGTGCAAGCCAGAAATCTTCTTGTCCTCTGCAAGTTCTGTGCAACTTGTCTAGTTGCCTGCATTATTTCTATCAAGGCCATTTTGTCACTGCAGAACATGGGAAGCCCGCAGAGGAGTGCTCTCATAGCCAGCAAGCCTGATATAGGAAAATTTCCTGAATTGAATGAAATAGGCTCCATACTGCGATATCAGGTTCATGGCTTCATCTGAAAAACTTCTTGCAGTATCACCTTCAAGCAATCTAGACCACGTACATGGTGAAAGCATCATTGACCCTTCTAAAATTCCGATTGCTGGTCTCTAGGGTGAACTGCGGGGCAATAGGCATACACTGGAATCATCCTTGTGTGCATCTATATAGGAGAAACCAAACCACTGCCTTGATGCTGCTAGGGTATACATCAGGTATGAAGTCATAAAGAACTTCTTTGTTTGTTGAACGTTGGATAGCTGCTCTGCCAAATTCATACAGATGATCTCTGCCTAGTTTATATTTTGTGTTCCCTCGCACACCATGCTGATGAGCGGGCACATCCAGAAATGGAACTCATTGGTGGAGGGCAAACCCATAACCCGAGCCAGCAGGATTATAAAATCTGACAATTCTTCATTGAAATCTGCTCGGAATAGGGTTTTGGTTAGGCGAGAAGCACCTTTCTTAGGGTTCTTAAACCAAGACTTCGCCACTCGAGCTTTATATTTGTCACTGTCTTGGTCGAACATGGCCTGTGCTTGATCCCGGGAAACGAATATAGCATTGTCCATCTCCGGAATCCTTAGGGTAGCACCAATGGCGGCAGCGTCTAGCTTGGCAATGAGTTCCCCATGTACATTTGTCAATTCGCTCGAAACGGGGTCGAAGTGAGCTCCGCACGAAAGTACAGTATCAGCACACTGTACTGATATTGGGAAACCTCCGGCAAAAGCCAAACCACTATCATTAATCATCTGTGCCATTGGTGTAGGGTTTGCATATGTCATTCTTGACCAAAAATCACCGAAGTCGAGATGACGAGCTTCACTGTCCCCTATATTGCTAACAGCAGACTCTAGCGGAGAAATTTGCTCTTGTCCCTGAAACTTGATCTTCATATTGATAGATTAGAGCTGCGACCTTAATTCGGATAGGAATTACAGAAAAAAGGGCTATACCGGAAGGGAATTAGATCGCAAGGGTTTGAGCAAAAGATAGCAGGGAAGCAATGTGGAAAATGCAAAGGCGGCATGCTTGTTATATAGCCGTTTGGAGAGAGGAATGAATTAAATGCGCATTGAATACACAACCACCAATTTGAAAAGCATCATACTCGGAGTGAGCAGGAAAAACTAAGTGTGAATGACACTTGGTACGCTTGGGACATGTGAGACGCGAATGCGCGAAACACGCGGCTCGGCCGGTTTGGGCGAAACAGGGAGAGGACGCACAAATGCATTTGGGACAAATGGGACGAAAATGTGCGAAGTACGCGATTCGGGTGTTTCGGCCGAAATTGGAACAAAGGGCCCGTTTGGACTTGGGACATTCGGGACAAAAAGTTCCGAAGTACGCGACTTGACCGGCTCGGCCGACATTGGGAAAGCTCGCAATTTTTAAAATGGGGCAGCTGGGACAAAATTGCGCGAAGGACGCGGTTCGGGCAAATCGGCCGAAAATGGGAAAGCTCGCACTTTTTAACTTTGGGACATTTGGGACAGGAAAGTGCGAAGTAACGGCGGAATGGATGAATTCGAAACGAATTGGAACACTCGCAAAATAGTTTTGGACACTTGGGACAAAATTCTCCGACTGGGCCCGAAAATGGGACAGCTTCGGGGATTTCGGCCGGTCGGGTAACATAATGCACTTTCGGACTTGGGACAGATGGGGACAAAAAGTTCCGACAGGCCCGAAAATCACCAAAATGACCCAAAACACAGATATTTGTTCAATTTCACGACTTAGGCACTTCAGAGAAAAACCCTTAAACTCAAAATTTGAAAATTATCTCTTATCAGAGCGGGGAATTTTGAGTGGACAACACAGCGGTATCTCTCCACTTGTCTCCTAGTGCAAATCCAAGGTCAAATGGAGAGGTGACTTTTAAGATGACCACATGCCCTCCACGTGGAAAAAACATGAGTTGAAGTGGACCTTAGAGTTTTAAAATCCCCATTAAGCCACATCCAATCAGAAAGGACCATGTTCCGTAGATGTTGAGGAATAACAATGGATAGGGAAACACAACATGACTATGGAAAAAATAGAAGGAAGGGGAAAAACCCGATTTTAGCGCCCAAGTGACAAATTCTTTCACATGGATAGAGGAACGGAAAAAAAATTCTAGGCTTTAAGTAATCCTTGACCAAAGGAAGGGACTGAGATCATGGCACCAAATGAAGGACAGTGCTTTCATGCATCATACGGGGATACAGAAAAACACGACATAGCCCTTCTTAGAGCATAACTGCTTGGTGTTTGAGCATTTAGAAAGAAACATTTTTGAATTGATCAACCGGTCGAGTATTTTACAATGTGGGGATCAGTCTTTAATCGAGCCATAAATTCCTCATGGGTTCTGATGGACTTCTTTATCGAGAAAATTTGGCGAGCAGGGCATGCACATCTTCAGCGTCTGAACAGCTTTCGCACTGATTCTCATTGTATTTCCATCAGTATGGCAACCGCATGTCCTGTAACGTCCGACGAACGTCTTACTGGACGTCTTTTATGTTCAACCCCAAAACTCCAATGCAACTATGAAGGCTGCAATATGTTCATCAGGGTGTACTTTGGGCCAGAACCTGTGAAGTTTGGGAAGTTCTTTCAGTTACCTCTAGGTAACTCATGCAAAGGATGAGCAAGGGCCGGTGCCCGCACGGTGAACCCATGGGAATTGTGCCGGCCCTTCTGTGGAAATACGGCTTGGAAGGGAACTGTACCCAGCTAGGATCAAACTCGTGTTGGGACAGTAGCGCTAAAGGAATACCACCTCGGAGACTTGCTATCTTGACGGCGGTGCTTCGTCGAACGTTTCTTCGATTTGAAGGCAAGGGAAAACCCGTTGCTCCAAAGTTGAAACTGAGAATATTCGATACAAGTCCTTCTCCCTCGATGAATGTGAGTTGCGTAGGATCAAAGGATGATAACAAACTTACAGTACTGGTGCGATTTTCCCTCAGGACCCAAAAACTTTGGGCGTCAATAGGACTTTTTAGAAGAGCAACATTCCAGGGGACAAAAGTACCTCCTCTTTAATGGGAAGTGTCCCTTATTCAGAAACGAACTTATTTACAAATGTTACAGAACCATTTTGTGTGATGTCAAACTTAGAGTAGTTAAAGTGTTTCCACAAGGATCATCAATTACACAAGTAGAGGAAAAGGGGATAAAGAGGGCAAAATAGAAACATTTCAATTATAGAATAGAATAATCTTCGTGTATTCAAAGCTTCACAGAATTTAGACCAGACATTGGCGTTGGCGGAAAGAGATTAAATTTTAAGACACAAAGTTCCATAAATAACCTTCCGTCAGATTTATTACGCAGGACACAAAGTCTCTTCTTGGTTATACAAGATCGGCCTGCATTGGCAAACTGACCATATGCAATCAGGAGACTAAACGAGTGAGGAAAAATGATCTTCACAATCTTAAAGAAAACACAGAGATAACAAACTTAGTATAGACAAAGATAGAAAGCCCTTTTGTATTGAGATTTCTTTAAGAATCTATTTACACTTCAGCATTCCAAGTTCTCCTCTTCAAATGGCGTGAAAGGCCATTAATATACTTACAAGTCAGTTACTCTTCGTACGTTTCGTGTAACCAAAGAATATTAAGGACCCGCTGTTGCAAAAAAAAAAAAAATTTACCTTAACTAAATTACAAAGATACGAAAGAAGGAAGAAAGAAAAAAAAGGGGAAGTAGACGGTGTCCAGCTACTGGGAGGACCCACTGTCTTCAGAATCCGCTTGCCTTAATTTCTTCCACGGACTTAGCTATATCTCTCACGAGGACTGACGTGTTGGCTGCAACTGAGTCCAAATCCCAGACTTTCTACCATCTCTTTATCAAACGCGACATGAGTATGTAGTCTTTTGTTTCATCCTTCAATGGCAAGACTGAAGAGTAAATTTCTTCATCTTTTCCTAGAGTGGAGCTTTTCCTTTGGATAGATGTCTTTGCAAAAGCTCTGAACTAGCTTTGATTTCTTGTCAGGGGGGGGGGTGTGTGGGGGGGGGTGGGGGGGGGGGGGGGGGGGGGGTTGTGGGGGGGAGGTATGGAGTGGGAAGGGGGGGGAAGGAGGGATCGGGGGGGACAGGCAATCACCAGATCTTTTTCCTCTTGAAGATGACAATGTATATCTTGAAAGCGGCAGCGGCAGTTGCTTGAAAGCTTCTCCCTTCTGCCAGCTGTTCTTTCATTTCTCCCAATAGCTTCCCTCCAGACTTTGATTTTGCACTCTACGCTGTAGACCCAGGATTTTGATAGATTGTCTTTGGCATCATTGAAAATCTTATTCGCAGTAAGATGTTCTCATCTGTCTGTCCCATGAGGCGAAGGTCTACAATGCAACTGCTCATAGTTTAAGCTCTTTATCCATAACCCCAATAGCTGAGGATAGCTTCTGTTGCAAATTGTCTACCTTTCCATGTAGTTTAAAAGCTTCATCGATGAAGTTTAGCCCAGCAACAAGCATGTCATCTACCATGGCTTCAATAGCTCTGCCATAGACAGAATACTTGTGCTATCTTAATCATTTGCACTTCATCTTGGCTTAGAATTACAGGAGGGCGATAGAGCAGTCAAGGGGGTGTAGGGGTCCAAACTTTGTCCTTAGACAAAAGTGACTTGATAAAACTTGTGAGAACTTGGGCTTGTTCTTCCAGCTGTTCAATAGTCTGCTGCCCTTTCTCTACCCTTCCAATGACTCTGGTGACTGTTTCCTGGAGGTTATGAATGTCAACCTTCAGGGGTAGGACTCTCCCATAGGTATCCTTGAAAGCTCCAAGTCAGATGTCAGCAAGTCTGATTCTGACTTATCCACTGTAGGCTTAGCAATCTCCAAGAATTGCTGACCTTGAGCATCGGACACAATCCTGGAAGTAGTTCTGGCTTTCTTGGGACGAGAAGGAGTGGTGCCCAATAAGGCTGCTATAGCATCAAAATTTGGTCCCAAGCTTTGAGGAGAGGATTTCCTCTGCCTTTTGTCAACCAGAGGTTGTACCCAAGCAAAAGAGGAAGGAAGAAATCTATAGGAGGGGCAAGGGGACCAAGAACAGGGAGCTCATGCACCAGGGTCTGCGACAGCTGTTGACTCAAGCTAACGTGAGTAGAGCCTGGAGGCAATGGCAGTAGAGAATCAATAGCACCCGAAGTCAGTGCTCTGGCCTCTTGTCCTTATCTGGTGGTCTCAGAACATTGGCAGGTGGCATCTCACTTCTGCAACTCACTGAGAACAATAGTGCTCTGGGCCCCTATAGGCAAATTTTCTTCCCTTTTCTTGGAGGATCTTCGCTGCGAGTTCCTTCGTTACCTCTTTGAGTTTCTCCTGTACTGGGTAGATGGAGAAGATTAGATTCACAGTCCCTGAGTTTGCTGAGGCAGGAGGGGTTTCACTGGGGTGTGCGAGACCTGGAACTGATACCTCTCTATTGGCTCGAATCACCTTTGGAGCTAGATTCTCCTGGTGCCTCTTGAATTCCCGATCTTCTACTGAACCAGACCGATCCCCGGGAAGCGGAGAAGAATCCAGCCAGATCATCTCTCTCTTTCCTGTTCCAAATCTAGGTCCTCCAGAGGGGTGTGCTTAATCACATTTTCATACTCATAAGAGTATAGATCAGAATTGTCATCCTGGAGACCTCAGGAACTTGGTACAGACTGAGTTCTTGGATCAATTGCAGGGAGAAACCTGCCACACTGCCTTCTTCTGGCTTTAAAATCATCTGCACAGTCAGCCCAGTAGTCTTCTATATCTGCCCTATGATGATAGATTATCTTGATGTTCTGTTCAATGAACTTCTTCAAGTCAAAACAGGTTCTTGGCTTGAAGAAATGAACAGTGATGAGGGACCGGGGCTCTTTCTACGTTCTGAGCATCCAGAGTTGTTTTGCATGTGTAGTTTCCCAGAGAGATGGGAAAGTGCAAGCCAGAAATATTCTTATTCTGCAAGTTCTGTGCAACTTGTCTAGTTACCTACATATTCTATCAAATCCATTTTTATCATTGCAGAACATGGGAAGCCGTAGAGGAGTGCTTTCATAACCAGCAAGCTGATATAGGAAAATTTTCTTGAATTGGATGAAATAGGCTCCATACTGCGATATCAGGTTCATGGATTCATCTGAAAACCTTCTAGTAGTATCGCCTTCGAGCAATCTGACCACATACATGGTGAAAGCATCGTTGACCCTTCTGAAAATTCTGATTGCTGGTCTCCAGGGTGAACTGCGAGCAATAGGCATACACCGGAATCATCTTTGCGTGCATCTATATAGGAGAAACCAAACCACTTGCCTTGATGCTGCTAGGTATACATCAGGTATGAAGTCATAAAGAACTTCTTTGTTTGTTGAACGTTGGATAGCTGCTCTGCCAAATTCATACAGATGATCTCTGCCTAGTTTATATTTTGTGTTCCCTCGCACACCATGCTGATGAGCGGGCACATCCAGAAATGGAACTCATTGGTGGAGGGCAAAACCCATAACCCGAGCCAGCAGATTATAAAATCTGACAATTCTTCATTGAAATCTGCTCGGAATAGGGTTTTGGTTAGGCGAGAAGCACCTTTCTTAGGGTTCTTAACCAAGACTTCGCCACTCGAGCTTATATTTGTCACTGTCTTGGTCGAACATGGCCTGTGCTTGATCCCGGGAAACGAATATAGCATTGTCCATCTCCGGAATCCTTAGGGTAGCACCAATGGCGGCAGCGTCTAGCTTGGCAATGAGTTCCCCATGTACATTTGTCAATTCGCTCGAAACGGGGTCGAAGTGAGCTCCGCACGAAAGTACAGTATCAGCACACTGTACTGATATTGGGAACCTCCGGCAAAAGCCAAACCACTATCATTAATCATCTGTGCCATTGGTGTAGGGTTTGCATATGTCATTCTTGACCAAAAATCACCGAAGTCGAGGATGACGAGCTTCACTGTCCCCTATATTGCTAACAGCAGACTCTAGCGGAGAAATTTGCTCTTGTCCCTGAAACTTGATCTTCATATTGATAGATTAGAGCTGCGACCTTAATTCGGATAGGAATTACAGAAAAAAGGGCTATACGGAAGGGAATTAGATCGCAAGGGTTTGAGCAAAGATAGCAGGGAAGCAATGTGGAAAATGCAAAGGCGGCATGCTTGTTATATAGCCGTTTTGGAGAGAGGAATGAATTAATGCGCATTGAATACACAACCACCAATTTGAAAAGCATCATACTCGGAGTGAGCAGGAAAAAACTAAGTGTGAATGGACACTTGGTACGCTTGGGACATGTGAGACGCGAATGCGCGAAACACGCGGCTCGGCCGGTTTTGGGCGAAACAGGGAGAGGACGCACAAATGCATTTGGGACAAATGGGACGAAAATGTGCGAAGTACGCGATTCGGGTGTTTCGGCCGAAATTGGAACAAAGGGCCCGTTGGACTTGGGACATTCGGGACAAAAAGTTCCGAAGTACGCGACTTGACCGGCTCGGCCGACATTGGGAAAGCTCGCAATTTTAAAATGGGGCAGCTGGGACAAATTGCGCGAAGGACGCGGTTCGGGCAAATCGGCCGAAAATGGGAAAGCTCGCACTTTTTAACTTGGGACATTTGGGACAGGAAAGTGCGAAGTACGCGGGAAGGATGATTCGAACGAAATTGGAACAACTCGCAAAATAAGTTTTGGGACACTTGGGACAAAATTCTCCGACGGGCCCGAAAATGGGACAGCTTCGGGGGGATTTCGGCCGGTCGGGTAACATAATGCACTTTCGGACTTGGGACAGATGGGACAAAAAGTTCCGACAGGCCCGAAAATCACACAAAATGACCCAAAACACAGATTTTTTCAATTTCACGACTTAGGCACTTCAGAGAAAAACCCTTAAACTCAAAATTTTGAAAATTTATCTCTTATCAGAGCGGGGAATTTTGAGTGGACAACACAGCGGTATCTTCCACTTGTCTCCCTAGTGCAAATCCAAAGGTCAAATGGAGAGGTGACTTTTTAGATGACCACATGCCCTCCACGTGGAAAAAACATGAGTTGAAGTGGACCTTAGAGTTTTAAAATTCCCCATTAAGCCACATCCAATCAGAAAGGACCATGTTTCCGTAGATGTTGAGATAACAATTGATAGGGAAAACAAAACATGACTATGGAAAAAATAGAAGGAAGGGGAAAAACCCGATTTTACGCCCAAGTTACAAATTCTTTCACATGGATAGAGGAACGGAAAAAAAATTCTAGGCTTTAAGTAATCCTTGACCAAAGGAAGGGACTGATCATGGCAACCAAATGAAGGACAGTGCTTTCATGCATCAATACGGGGATACAGAAAACACGACAGAGCCTGCAAACTGAAGATTTTCAAGAACAAACGGGGTGAGATCAAATTGAGCACCAACACATGCACACACGGTATCTTGAGGTGAATGCATGAATTCTAAATATTCTTACATGATGCATGATTCTCGAAACTAATCTTTACTAGTCCCATAGATTATCCTAGGAGAATCTATCTTTATTATTATGCTACTACACAACACATGTCCTATTATTACATTATTTACTACCCATTATCATCACCACCTAATTTTCAATGATATATACATACTTTGACATACTAATTATATTTATAACATACTAATGTGTGCTTCATGTGTAGCATTTTCCTTACAGGATTCTATACAACCATGTTTATCTATTACTTTTTGCTATTATTTGTGGGCTATTCCCTATGTTACATTTGATACTTATTCTCTTATCACCACTTCGGCATTGATTGTCTTGTGACATTGTGAGATATATCCCATATATGCAGCCCACTTTTCATGGTATTGCTTTACTTCATATTTATTTTATACATTGTTTTCTATTGTATGCTATGTCTTTTAAACTAAAAATTGTTAATATCATACATAGTTTCCACATGCCTTAGTTTATACCATACACATCCCCTAACCCTTACAAGTATCTAACATACGATATGCATATTATTTTAGGTCCTCTCATTTTGGTAGAACCCTTATAAAATTTTCACACACATGCTAAACGAGCGGTGGAAACTATTGGGTGAACAAATTACCCTCACAACATCAAAAAAATCCATAACAGAACAACACAATACCTAATTGTCTAAAGAACATATTCATAAATTAGTCCATAATTTTTCTTGGATTAAAAATAGAGAGCAGACACTAGTGCCCAGTAGCAGACATGAATTGTTGGCGCTTGTGTCATGGGGGTAAAATCAAGGCATTTCTTAGTTCGGGAAATTTTCCAATAGATTATAGTATAGATATATTACATCAAACACTTGGTTTTAGTTACAAAATTCAGTAACTTGGTTACATTCTGGTCACATTTCAGTTATAATTTATTCAAAAATTAGTTATAAATCGAGATGTGTCAATCTGTAATGGAACTTATCATTTGAGAAACATCATGGAAGGAAATAAAAATAGACCTCTCTCCTCAACACTATTCTCTGAGTGTGATATTGCAAAAAAAACTAGATCTTGTTGTGAGATCACCCAAAAACCCCGCACTTGGTGTGAGATATCCCAAAAAATCACTCTTGGTGTGAGATATCCCAAAAAACTAACTCTTGGTGTGAGATCACCCAAAAACCTCATCATTAGGAGTAGGATGCTAAAATATGTGGTTTGAATCTTTCTTGGCTAGGAATTGATCACTCCCAACCACATCTAGTAAAATACAAAAGAAAAAAATTACTACTTTCTATTTTATACTTTCTCATAAATCAGGGGCACTCTTTCCTTAGGTACTACTTTTACACACACTTTACTTATACATAAAATTTTCATATACATGACTTTGACTAATCTCTTGCTCTTCCTTTGTAGGTATATCTTAACATGCACCAAGAAGCAACTCACATTAGCAAACATAAGCTCTAACAACATGTTATTACACACATGATTCACCACTAATTCTACCTCCATTTCCCAGTTATCGCTCTTCTCATTGCAATCAATCTACGCTTCACATGGCCACTTATCCATTCGAAAATATATTTGCTATAATCCACTATGGATTACAAGTTATGTATCTTATGTCTAATTTATGCTATCTAGTATTCATTCAACAACATAAAGTGGGGGAAATTGTAGAGACAAAATATATGCACTTGGGTAAATTTCTAGGTCTTAAAGCATATTAATGTATATATGATTCCTAAATAGGAAAAATCATGGTTGACAACCCCTTTCTCCTTTCGATTTCTTTATCTCTTGTAGTTTAATAGTTTTACACATCTTACAAATTTGTTTTCACTTGAATTAATTATCTATTTATGGCCTAGAAAACTATCTCCCATCGAGGACAAAAACACTCAGGCACTCTTGTCCCTCTTGGGTGCTATTGTTCTTCTCCTTCATCTTATTACTCATTGGGGTCCTTTTCACTTATTTTTCACCTTTTAACACTTACTGTTGGCCTTTCCATTATCAATTATAAAATTCAAACAAGGGAATCATATATATATACTTAGTTAATTCTATAACACCCACTAATTCATGACACAAAGACATACATAACAAAGTACAAGATAATTTCTATTGATTTGGTTGATGTACAAAATGACACAACAGATGATCACAAAGGTTACGGCTAACTCTTCAAACAACTTGACTAAACGATGACCTTATGGTCCACACGGAAACAACTAACACCCATAAAGGACAGTTCACTTTACTCTTTGACAAGGCACCATGAAACATCTCAACCACAATATATAGTCACACTTCAATACACTCCATGGTTTATAATCCTTTAAGGTTATGTATTTACCAAAAAAAAATTTTCAAGACCTTCCTTAACAATCTACAAGATTCATGTTTGGTTCGAGCATTCTTCTCACAAAGGTGAACTTATTACTTTGGTAATCTAGACTAACTAGCTGAAGCATAAGATTTTTGAAATAGGTTCAACTAAATACTGACAAAGATAATAAAATTCATTTGACCAAAAGGGACACCTTTCATCTCTCACTAGGTTGTATAAACATGCCTGAGATGAAAATCTTGATCCAGACCTCCATTGCACAAGCGATGAGCGTAAGGTCTAACTACAATGGAGTTCCATTACAACAGTTATCAAAACATCCTACAAGACACCAAGAGAGAGAAATTCATCCTTAGCATAGATAGATTATCTTCTTAAGAGGTACACAGAAGAAATTTCCCGGGGTGTGGAAAAGAGGTGTAGAAAGAAATTTTCTTCCGGGTACAGAAGAGAGGCCTAGGAGAAACTCTTTTTCTCCTGGGCGCGCAAGATGAGCATGGAAGAGAATCCTTTTTCTCCCGATGTGCAAGACAGGCGCAAAAGAGACTCATTCTCTCCCAGGTGTGCAAGATGGGTGTGAAAGAGACTCAATTTGTCATGGGCATGAAAGACGAGTGCGCAAGAATCTCTGGTCACGCAAGACGGGTGCGCAAGAGGATTTGGGCATGCAAGACAGGTGCGCAAGAGGATTTTCCTCTTCTTCAAACATTAGAAGGCCATAACTTTTGATAGGGAACTTTGTTGTTAGAAAAAGAGGAATTTTCATAAAGATATCTACAAACTCTTTTCACAAAATCTTTAAGAATTTAATTTGGATAAATTTTTAAGGGTCAATTTTTAGAAAACGCTCTGCATGCAAAACAAATATATAAATTTTGACTTATAAAATTTTGTTCATTAAGGGTCAATCCAAGGATTGAAGTGACACCACATATAACAAGGTACACGAAGGAATATTAACCTACCTTTTCTGGAGTTTTAAAGGTTACTTTGCGAGTCCCTCGAAATTGTAATTTATCTATTTAAACCAAGATATGGTCAACATATTTACCAGGAAGTCAACTTCAACTTGTCGATAAAACAATACTGTAGTGATCTAGTTTGGTTAGAAAGTTTTCTAAATCACCTCAAAATGAGGGTTGAAGTTCATGATTTACTACAAAATGGTTATTTTGATTGCGTGAGTTGTGATACGGAATTTTATTTTTTTAAAACAAGTTAATATGAAACAATTAAATCTACGATAGTCCCAAGCTTTTAAAATTATATTTCATTGCAAATGAAAAACTAAAGTACAAGAATTATGAAAGATAAGGAGAGATGAACTATTCCTGGGATAAATTTGCATCCGTATTGTATGGTGGGTTCATCTGTATTCCATAAGGGGTTGAATGACTTTTAGAATTTCGTCAAATAGATTGTGTGCATTCCGAAAATCCTCCATTAGAATTTTGTATGCATTTATCCCCTTAACAAAAAATTATACCAAGGTATAGACAACTACTACAACGGAGAAACCCACTTTCTTTTATGCTTTGATGGGTACATACCCATTTCAAATTTGTCCTCTTGGTAAAAACTAGGAAATGTTGCTACAGATTTAGGATCTTTGTTTTGCACTTGCCACTTCCCTTTGCTTCAAGTTTGCGAATCATTTTAAAACATCCATACCCTCTTATCTACATACCATGCACTATTTATTCACTCAATCCCCTATTTACCTCTTGGGTTACTTTTTCAGTCAAAGAGATACCCATGTGTGCATGTGGAATTCGCGTGTCTCCCTGAGGCATCCTCCTTGGCTTTGTTTCTGTTGTTTCAGGAAAATGATTTGACCATTTGTAAATGGAAATGATGCTTCTTCCTTTGGAAAACCTTCTTATATGTTAATTTCGTCAAATAGGAGATTTCTAATTGTATAAAACCTTTACATGTCTACATCAAATGTCCACAAAACTAAACTTCTACACATTCTTTTCAATGGAGCATGAAACAGGTCGTTTATCACTAAATTTATAAATATTTTTCAGTCCACTCAAAATTTGTAACTTCTCATATAATGACTAATTTTGCACAAATATTCATTGTAAAAGTCATTTGCCTAGGAGTAACATTGCTCGCAGAAGGAACCCATTCTAAACATACCATGCAATCATTAAATTTCATTTTGACCCAGGTTGGAAAGGTACTAGAAAAAGGTGTAGAAATATAGATCTGCACCTGCCCCTCATATTTACTTGAGAGTTTCTAAGACCTTTCAACAAACTCATTTGTGTATATCCTACAGTAGTTGTAGTCCACGAGCCTACATTTAATGCATTTAGTTGAACATTTCACATGCTAAGTGCATGCTTCTACGTTTTGCATTCCCGTGAACCAAGGATCTTGGAATAACTACACCAGACAAGTCAAAATTGATTTGAGGGGTGTCCATACTCTGTTCAATATTTCACATTTTGGTACAAGTAGGGATTATGTGGCAAAGAAAAAGAAGAATTTACACCTATGACTGAAATTTCTTAGAACTCTCAACATCGTTTCCTACCACTCTAGTATGTAATCTTCCACCAGTGTATTCATCTAGCTAGACTTCCTATTTTTGGTGTTTCCTACCCACTTCTTGTGAGCCAAAGTATGGCATAATTAAAACAATAAAAGGGGAGCAAGAGGCTAGCAACCCCGCGCACACACTAGACAACAAAATAATTAAAAAAACAAGGAATCCAATGCGAGGAAGCCAAAATGAGTGTGCCCAACAAAGAATAATGATAAGTGTCAATGGTTGGGGGTGAATAATTCAAAATTAAATTTAGAACTCCCCACAAGGATCGGCACCACTCAAAAACCCATCTTTTCCCTCTCACCTGCCCCACGTATTATCATCCAAATTTTTACAGACATAACTGCAAAGCACTAAATTTTTTCGCTAAAAATTTTATTGGTTGAAGTGCCTCCTAAATGGAAAATTCTCCGATAGAATCCCCACTCCCATACAATGCACTAAGGTCCATTTTTTATATAATTTTATATTCATATGATGTCAGGCACTACATTTTCCTCCCCTTATAAGAGCATCGCCCCCGATGCGACACAACATTGAATCTCGAAGGGATAAGTAGATATGAAATTCAATAAAGTCACATATCATTTAACAAAACAACTTATCGGGTACAAAGTGACCACAAGGAAGCAAACTAATTTTGGCAATGTCTTAAACTTTAATGTTTTGTGAAGATTGGTGGTTATTTAGATTTAACTTTACTACTCAATTTATCTTTTATTTTACAGTATTTCTTAATCTCAACCTCTTGGTATTCATTATTTAGAATTTCAATCGTCTTATGTTCGTGGGTGACCAATAGTAATTAGCCTCAAGGTGACGCACAAAAATCAACACAACATGAACGACCCACAAGACATTTTGCTAGACATACTTTCCTAACTATAACACATAATAAGACCTTTGATTCCACCTTGGAATGAAAAACAAGTAGCCCACATAACAGATAATTTCCAACAATTGTGTCATAGGCATAAACCCAGCACACACATGTGACTTACAAAAAAATCATCACGCTGATATATATACAATGGGTATCATATGACCCACAAATCCATGATTGTACCAAAATAGTGCCAAGACAATATCCAATAGTCCATACCAACCAAGGGAAGAGTCAAGTGTCAATCATAAAAATGTGTAAAGACTCCCAAGAGTACTCATAACTCCCTATACCAACTTCACACATCACAAGACATCACAAAACAAACTCCATATATCTCCCAAAGTATCACAAAACAAATACATATACCTCCCAAGGATCACGAAACAACTCCATATACCTCCTGAACATCAATCACGCTCACTCAAGTCTCTTATGCCTCCCTCAAGTATCTTATGCCTCCCTCACGTCTCTTATGCCTCCCTCAAATATCTTATGCCTCCCTCAAGTCAATGAAATAAAGATAAATTTTCTTCTTAGCTCCACAAAAGAGGTCAGTCACCCTATGGCCCTGGGCACATAAGGTCCAAACACCTCTAACCCAAGTGACATAATAACGCGTGGTTCAACAACCCTCTAGTTATCTGTAACTCCTTGGGGCCTACCCCTATACAATGAAGTGGGTCCATAGGTTCCACCACTCCATGGTGAATCCCATGACCCTATTCCAACACATTACTAGATTAGAACCAGCATAACAATTCATTTCAAATGCCAAGTGACAAAATTCTCAAGCTTTGGGCTAGGCTAAAAACACTTTTAAACATAAAAAAGAAAATTTAAATCTAAGCAAAACAAATATCCAAGTAGCCATAGTTAGTGCAAAATTCTGCATGTTAGTGCAACAACCAAATAAAATTCCCAAAATATAAGAACATATTAATCAAGAAAAAAAAATATTGCAAGAAAATAGAAAATGTTCAATTTACGAATAAAACACATATATAGGGATAACAAATTACGATAACTATGTGGCCTTCCACGGCCACCAAAAAGGTACTAAATGAGTTCCTTTCACTCGGAACATTGAACCTTAGCTCATAAAATATCATATAAATAATACAACTGTCATCATTTCTATCTGAATCATCCCTCCATACTCCCACAAGGATCAACATAGTGAAAATCACATAGGTTGAATCAGCATAGTAAAAATCACTGAGCTTAAGTTGTGTGTGAAACATAGTATGCATGACACCCGTTGAGCAAGTTTCACACATACCAATCGAAAAAATGTGGTTTTTCAGCCTATGTAAGGCTCCACTTCCTATCTCATACTCAGCTCGAGTGACTTGTCAATGGTACACATTTCCTCACTCCAAACATACACATTTTACCGATATCCCTTAGGTTCGGTTAGTGTAAGGTCCACAACATAACACATAGCTATATCACTAACACAATGGTGATTCACACAAATTAACCATAGCATCTTACACATGGTATATATATAAGGTATAACACAAGCATTACTTCTACCAGTTATGATACATCATATTACCATATTTTTCACCCAAAGTGCAATCACCATACAATAGGGATCATACGCTCACCATATGCCCCTAAATCATGACATGAGACATCACATATTACATGAATTATATGTATGAGGAATATAATGTCTAACCTAACAACATATAGTGAATTTTAATACAACATGGTGATGCACACAATTCATCACAATACGGTGATGACATCACGATAGAATCTAATTCACTTTACACCAAATTTTTCATGTAATAAATCAATACACCTACATATCACATAATTTCAAAATTCTCCAACACTCTGCAATCCACAATAAGACTCTTTTTCACGCACAATAATGCAGTACAATCACACGTGAACTCTTCATATAATCCATGAAAATGAGAGAGATTACTCTCATTGCAAGCACATCAACATGATAACAAATATGCACTTAGTGACATACACAAAATGTACATTAACAATATCACAATTACAACTTAGTTCACATCACACTTATATCACATTACTCTTCCAATTTCTACCACAACCATGCAAAAACATCACAACTCCAATCTGCCCCAAAGGTTCAAGAGCGTGAACCTCCACTCTGATACCATATGTAACGCCCACAATTATCACACCTAAATAAAAAAGTAAAAATACTGGGATATTTTTTTTTTACTAACATTGCTCACTACACAACACCATAAGGGCTCCAAGTAGAGAAACTCAACAATGCATAAGACACTTACATAATTCATTGACTCATGTGACAACACCATATATATGTTGATGCCAAACTTTACCCAATGAACGAATGATAGCAATGACCCAACCACAAGAAAGGGATGCAAGGATTGGAAAAGCCACAACCCATCACTACCATGATTACATTGTAATTACGATTAACATTCCAAGAACATTATTGTGTAAGGATATTTTTATCCTTTTTCCACCTAGAGATTCTTAAATTCATTTCACCTTCAACTTACAGTTCAACCATTTAAGTTGGCTCTTTATCCCTTACGATGATCTCCATAACTCGCATAATTATTTTTCATATTTAAAATTGCATATAAAGTTCCTAATTCTCTTGTTCTTATGTTAAGATTATGCTTCTCAAAAATTTATTCAATGTGTAAATTTTTCCCTTGCTACACAAGATAATATGACATGATGTCAGGAAATAAATCTTAGGATTTAAGGGAGATTTAGATTCAACATAATTTTTTCCCATAAACATTCTTCGATCATGGTATCTTTATTTCCATACCATAGTTAGTATAGTTCAATAACTTGTTGAATCCATTCAACATTTTCACATGAAGAAATTTTATTTAGATTTATATATATCTTTTCTCTCTCAAATTTTTATCTCACCAAGGAAATTCATATTATTTCTAACACATGAAAATGTTTAATTGAGTTATAGGGAATCAAAGAGTGACATTATTCCTAATCCAAATCTTGTTTTACTCTTACATCGCACTATGGTCTCATTATTAGCATTGTTTTATAACAATCGTAGAAAAAAATAACACATACTTTTCACTAATGGATTCACAACTACCAGGAGTGTAATCTAGTATGAGACATCCCGTTACTTTGCTCTTATACATTGCAGTGTTAAATGCATGCTGCAACTAAGACATCTACTTGTGTCATTTAAATCCCTCCATGAGGTCAATCATAGGAATATCACCTACTACCCTTGTTTAGTTTTGGGCCACCCACTAGGGTACAAAGGGCAATTGGGCACATGGGTTAATGAGACCATTTTTTTCTACACTTCTCAAAATTCAACTTATTTTAAATACAATTGAATTTGGTAAGAGTTATGTATAATTTCCATTCGTAAGTTAACCCCTTAATTAGCCAAGATTTTGTTTAATTCCAATTGTACTTAAGGATCTACACCCCAACTATATACAATTTTAAGGTGAGATTACATATTTATGTTAAAGAACCTTCATGATATACCAAGGTGATATGTTGATAGTAACCAAGGTAACACATTTATTTGAGATAAACTAAAGAGATCATTAACAATAGTTTAAGCCATACTACAACTATTTCAATAGCTCCATTTGTTTCTTCTGGATCCCACAAGAAATTCATTCAATGAAGAAATTTAATTCTAAATCTATCTTCAGAAGACAAGGTAGTACACTAGGATACAAAGGAAGAGTTAGTTATACTTACTCCAGATAAATTTTTACTGTGTCGCTCCTATCTGGCAGGTTTATGACAATGTCACTAAATATACCGACTAGGAGGATAAACCTATTATTGGGCTCTTATTTACCTAAACTAGGAGGTGTCATCAAGTGCAAGGTTCATTTGAAGGTCTCAATTTTCTATTGTAAGGGATTAACACAGGTAGGTTCGTTATGTCTGAATTTTTAACTAGGGTTAAGTGTTTCGATTAAATCTCTTTATTACATTTACAATGTAAGAATACAAAACACTAATAAATTAATCATTTATTGAACACTCAAAATGCACTACAAGATATTAACTTAAAATTCATTTACCATATATATCAAACCTTTTGTAGATCAAGAATTTTGCGCTTGTTACCTGTCCAAGTTAATGCACCAAACTAAACACAAAAACCCTGAAAAACTCCAATGAAATTGATACCTGATGAAGATGTAGATGGATGAGGAAGCCGATGTAGATAAGATGGGCGTACATGAGCAATTCGCACAATAGATCCGAGTAACCTGCAAAACACCGATGCTTGACAGAAAAAGACCACGTTAAAAGATATTTAGGTGGACTGCCCGAGAAGCGGGTCCAGGAAGCGATAAGCTTCCTCGGCGGATGTCAGTCCACGTTTTCAATTAAGAAAAGAAGCATACATGATAAAAGATGTAAGTAAAAAGCTAGATTTTCTGATTGCAGCAATAAGACAGAATCTAAACAGCAGACAGAAAGTACAGAAAACAGGGAACTATGAAATAATGCCGGATTTGTGTTACCTGTATCCTTTTACCTATCTGCGGGGAAATCGGCGTCGACTGGGTAGAATCGGCGTCGATTGAGACGGATCAGCGTTGACTGGGTAAGATCGGCGTCGATTGGACGCAGATTGATCAATCAGGGACTGTGCGATAAGATTTGGGAATTGGAAGGTGAATGTGGTCTGCTGGATGTGCCGAAGTTGGCGAGACACTGGAACAGAGTCACCAGATGATAGATGGTTGTGTGCGATGCTGATGTGACAGGGACAGAGTAACGGTGCTCCTCTCAGGGACTGATTCGGACAGGATCTTCCCTAATTTGATACAATTGATGCTAACAAGATCTCTCTTTCTCACAACCTGTATCTTTCTCGCTCTCTGTTCGTGCGTAAGTGCTTCCTTTTTTCGTCTGTTCACTTTTTCGCTCGTTCGTGGTCTCTTTTTCTGTCCCCAGAACTGAGTTCTGGACTTGCTTTTATAATCGGCGTCGCTCCTAGAAAATCGGCGCCGACCATATGGGTCGGCGCCGATCGCGGAATAGACTCCCAAGATGGCCAAAATGAGTGATTTCGAGAAGGATAAGATTTATCCCGAATACGGGAAATATCCCGCTTAGGGAAGAGGAAAAATAGATGTGATACATAGATAGAATAAGTTTGGGGTGGATAAGTGATTAAGATGCATGGGAAGAAGCGTAATTAAATATTTAATATTTAATCACTCATGGGTAAGATATGATGGGGTGGATTAAATTTGGAATAAGTGATTACATCACAAATTGGATAATATCCCAAGGGGATAGTTGGTGACGTAAACGTGCCCCAGGTTACCTAAGCAAGTAAATGAATGTGAGGGACACTAAATTGAGTAACCAATTTTGAGTGTCTACATTTTGCCCCTTTTTGTCAAGTAACTTGCGATAAGCAAGGTTATGAGGCAAAAACAAAGGGATGGAAGAAGGGAAGAATTTGTGATGATGTGATCCCCCTCAAACTTGGGATGGGATGGATGATAGAACAGACGATCCCAAGTTTGAAAAAGGGAGATGAAAAATGCAGGGTGCCCCAGTTGGACGTCTGGAGTAGATCTGATCATTGATGACGCATACACATAAATAAAAGACAGCAACCTAAGGAACTCACATTGGTAGGGAAAACTAGCCGGTCTTCTCATGAAACGACGTTAGTGCCTACAGACCCATGAGTGTAAGGAGAACTGCAAAATGGTCAGCATCTAAAGAGAGACACATTGGTAGGGACAACTAGACGGTCTGAAAAGCAGACGACGTGAGTGCCTACAAACCCGTTTAACTCTAAGCTGCCAAAAAGTACGAGTGTCCCACGCAAAGGGAACAAACCCGAAATAGACAATGATATCGAAAAGATGCGCCGAAAGACAATATTCAGGACACAATAATGATCAGATAGACCAATAAACCAAGCATCAACACTATGGCAAACAGATATGGAAAATCGGCGGCGACCAAACTAATCGGCGACGACTAAAACAAACGGCGTCGACCCATAAAATCGGCGCCGACCAATCCAGGCACATATAAATATACGAACGGAAAACGTAAACGATTTATTTTCAACGTGACGATTGATTCAGAGAAAGCCAGATTTTTGATTTGAGCATCATGGAAGCCTCTGGGAGCGGTCAGAAGCGCAGGAGGACACGACCTGGGGTAAGTGGTCATTCTTGAACCCATTGTTCTTATTTTTTTTTTTTTCATTTGATTTTTTTTTGTTGGGAGGCCAGGGTCCGGTTTATGTCCGGACAGGCAGTCGGCGCCGATTGGTGTAATCAGCGTCGATTGCTGTTAGATCGGCGTCGATTGGTATTAATCGGCGCCGACTTAAATGAACGACGCCGATTTTACCAAATCGACGCCGATTGATATATGTCCTTTTTTTTTGTTATTGTTTTGGAGGATGTGATTTGGGGAAATAAGAGACTAAGTATGTTTTTAATGTCGTGGATGCAGGCACGAGAGGCTCTTCATATGAGGGATGCCATTCCTGAGTTATTGAAGACTATTCTCCCTGATGTGATAGATGCAGACTGGCAGCATTTAGAGCTAGCCGGGCTCGGGGGTTTCCGGTATTATAGACGAGTGCCATGAGATGTGGAGCTCATGCGGGCACTAGTGCGACGGTGGGACAGCCATACGTGCACTTTTTGGTTCAGGACGGGTGAGATGACTTTCACCCATGAGGATATATTCAGGATCCTGAGATTGCCGATCACTGGGGACCCGATTGAGATCACACCCCGGGAGCAGCAGCAGAGGGCCCTAGGTCGGTTATACAGAGATAGGGCAGATGACTCGGAGATAGTGTCCGGGGCAGTGAGGATAGCCTCACAGTATAGGCAGGATAGCCCTCGGAGTAGACGGATAGTGCTAATTCAGATGGCTATATCCTACTTTGCTCTGCCAGATTCAGGAGGTGGGAGATTCCCATTGTTACTATTAGACTGTGTTTGCGACATCCTGCAGTAAAGACAGGTTTTTGCCTTCGCCGATGCCCTGATAGCTCAGATATATCATGAGCTATGGATGTACACCACTGGCCGGAGGACAGGGATTGACGTCAGTTTTGTGCTCCATTGCTGGGCATATGAGCACATAGCGGTGATCAGGCCATCCGGGCTTCCTTGGATGCCAGCAGGAGTGGGAGGGATTGATTATGGATTTCGGAGATGGCGGGCTGACATGGCCGCAAGGGATACAGGTAGATCAGCCGAGTGGTACTCTGAGCATTTCAGGACGCTGACACCAGATCAGGTTATCTGGAGGCCGTATCGGGCATTTCCGACATGGGCTGGTCAGGATGCCCACTTGGTAGCACTGAGACGGAGCCGGGTGGTCAGGGGCCGTAGGCCAGATATGTGGGAGCGAGTCCTGTTCATGCGGATATTGAGACAGTTCGGCCTAGTATAGACAGTGCCGACCACCTACACGCCATATAGGCGGGATAGCAGGGAGACGGATTTGCCGGTTTTGATCCCAGCAGACCCATTGAGAGAGGCCCCACCCTCCGCAGACAGTGATGATGATGCGGGGGTGGATGAGGGCTACGCAGCATGGTACGACACAGAGCTTCCACGACATCTCCCACCATCTATAGATGCTGACGAGGAGGACATAGCTGCTATGCTGGACAGACTGGAGGTAGAGCATGCCACCCTTACACAGACACATCAGGTAGCTCTGGAGGAGATCAGGGCTTTGACAGAGGAGAGGGATGCCCTAATTGTGGAGAGAGACACCGCTCGCCAGGAGCAAGATATAGCGATCCAGCAGAGGGATCGCACCTTCGGCATAGGGAGGCCCTCAGGGCCAAATATGGAGAGACCGGTGCCACGTCAGAGTCCGGTATATAGGGCACGACCCTAGGAGGAGCACCACCAGCAGCATCGTTATGAGCACCGGGTACTGTGAGCCTGAGCACATACCAGTCTCTCCTCGCTGAGGTGAGATACTATGAGGATGCCCTAGCGCAGCATGCCCCAGACATGCCTCGGTACGGGGCGAGGAGGAGAGCAGCGACGACTACAGCGAGCGGAGCCTCAGGTGGAGGGAGCACTGGGAGAGATCGAGGTGGGCCGAGACCTCCAGCAGGTGCATCGAGCTCGATAGGCGGCAGCCAGGAGAGACAACCAGGTGCAGAGGAGGGTGGAGGAGATAGTGTCCTCCACGCTTCAAATTTTACTATATAGAGATTTGATAGAGTTTGTATCTGTATAGTGATGTAGCCTCGATTGGAAGGCATTGTATAGATGGCTTGATTGAAAGCCATCCATTTTTGTACAGACACACATGTATATATAGATTCATCATGTTATTTGTCATATAATTTTACTCATGCTTTTAATTTTGATATACATGGATAGATGGATATAGATATAGACTGATAGAGGATAAAATAGATGTGATTGGATAGATATAGACTGATAGATGATAGAAATAGATGTGATTAGATAGATTGATATGTGGATATAACTTTGATAGATGGATGTGATGTAACTTGGATGTACATGTGTTTGATGTTTGGATTAGATATGGATAGATGTAATGTACCTTGGATGTACATTGTGATGGATAGATAGATGGATGTGATTGATGTATGGATTAGATATAGATAGATGTTTTGATAGATAATATGAATTTTGATAAAAGATAAATTTCAATTGAATTTAACATGTGAAATGTCAATTTAACTGGATGCAAGACAAAGAAATGGGGAATACTCCTTGCAAGAGCCAAAGATGTAAATGGAAACAACCGTGACTTAGAAGAAAAGATACTCGGATAAGAAGAAAAATGATAAGTCGGACTTCCAACCGACCATAGATAAGATCCAGATAGGAAATCGAAAGACCAAGCATACAAGGCCCTTTATACGATTAAAATAAACCTGACACTAACTAGTCGCAAACCAGATCTAGGATAGAAACGGAAAGAAAAGTAAGTATCTTGTCGGAACTTACAAGGGACAGAATACATGTCCATAGTAGGAAAACAGGATTCTCCATATGATTGACAAAAGGTCCTAAATCTCAGCTCCATGATTTTGACAGAAAAGCAAACTGATCAATGCGGGAAGTTTGCTTAATATGGAAAGACTGATCGATGTGGGAAGTCTTTCAGTGATGCTAAAAAAGTGTATAAACTGATTAAAAGGCTGGTCAAGAAGCCTTGAATATTTCTTTGAGAAACAACCGTCCTTCAAGAGAGCGGTCTGTATTTTGAATTTTAATGATAGCCATCCTTCGAGGGTATGGTCTATATTTGTAGAATTTTTTGATAATAGCCATCCTTCAAGGGCATGGTCTATTTTCTTTTTGATTCACTTGATAATGTATGGATAGCTGTCCTTCAAGGGATCAGTCTATCTCTTCTTCTTCTTCTTCTTTTTTTTTTGAAAACTTTTTGAAAGAAGCTGAGTTTAGACCTAGATAGATTAGACGGAGGGGAAGAGATCATAGAAGAACATGCACTCATGCCCCGAGTAGATCCGATTAAGATAAGTACTTGGGACAGATGAAGTGGTGATTAAGGTATTCCTTCCATGAGGAGGAACATATCCAAAAGAAACGTGCAATGAGTATAGCCGCGATACTCATATTTAAGGTAAACGAAGCAATAGGCGGAGAACCACACAATTTCAAATCACCACGAAAGTAGATGACTGGTTAATAGGACGGATGGAAGATCTGTGTTGCGACTAGATTTGCGTAAGATAGATTTTAATAGTAGAAGGGCCGTAAATCCAAAGCATTAAGAGGTTCTGCCTCAGGTATACCATCCATGGAAGATAGACGAAAAGCCCCAGACCCATATTTATGAGTGATAACGTAAGGGCCCATCTAGTTGGGAGCAAACTTACCATGTTGACTTCTTTCGAGTGTAGTGACATTTTGATTTTCCTTAAGAACAAGGTCACCAATTTTGAAGTCACGATGCTGCAAATGCTTGTTATAAGCATGCTTGACACGCTCAAGATATACCTGATGATGCTCAAGAGCGTTGAGACGCCGCTCATCTAATAATTCAAGTTGTGCTAGACGATTTTGACGATAATCCTCATCGGAGACAAATTCTCTGAGAGAAACACGGAGAGATGGGATTTGGACTTCCAAAGGAAGGACAGCCTCAGACCCATAGACGAGAGAGAAGGGAGTAGCACCAGTAGGAGTACGAAAGCTAGTCCGATAAGCCCAGAGAGCAAAAGGGATATGTAAATGCCAATCCCGACCAGCTCGACTAGTTACCTTTGCGAGGATACTACGCAAAGTTTTATTGGACGCTTCGGCCTGACCATTAGCTTGAGGATAGTATGGAGAAGAAAAACTGAGTTTGATATTGAAAGCGTTGCAGAGATTCTGCAAATCAGCGTTCTTGAAAGACTTACCATTATCTGTAATTAGCTTGTGTGGAACGCCAAAGCGACAAATGATGTGTTGATAGACGAAATCAACTATGGGTTTAGCCTTTGTTGAAGAAAGAGGGATAGCCTCCACCCACTTAGTAAAGTACTCAGTGGTAGTAATGATAGAATGATGACGTTGTGAAGAACAAGGATTGATGAGACCAATAAGATCAAGACCCCATTGCGAAAAAGGCCACAAATCCGCCGTAGGTTGCAAAGCTTGACTAGGGATGCGTGTGAGATTGGAATGTTGTTGACACTTGACGCATTTCTTAGTGTATTCACAACAATCTTGATTAAGAGAAGGCCAATAATATCCCAAATGTAAGATGCGTTTAGCTACAGCTAAGCCACTAAAATGTCCACCACAGATACCGTCATGGACCTCCTGGATAGCTTTAGATGATTCATGGGTTTTGAGGCACCGAAGCAAAATACCATCAAAGCCGCGTTTGTAGAGAATCCCGCCTAGAATAGTATAGCGATTAGCGCGTTGGATAAAAGATCTTCTACCATTGGAAGTCAGATCTGGGGGAAGCACCGAATGAGATAGATAATCAATTATCTGTTGATACCACTCATCCTGAGTATGGGTTGTGACAACATTGATCGAAGTTAGTTGCTCAAGATGAGATGGTTGATCTAATTGTTGCACAGCCACATAAAGATGCGAGTCTTCGGTAAAAGGCGGGATAAGTGAGGCTAATGAGGCCATTGTATCTGCGAATCGATTTGTAGTGCGAGGAATGGCTTGGATGGTGAACTTATCGAAAGATTGGAGTTGAGAAAGAATGATGTCACGATATTTTTGAAGGATATCATTCTTGCATTGATAGACACCCGTGACTTGATTAACGATGAGCTCAGAATCACCGATGATGTCAATACGACGAGCGCCGAGATTAATGGCATTTTGAAGACCTAAGACAAGAGCTTCGTACTCAGCCATATTATTGGTGCACTCAAAGTTTAATTTGTGTGCGACTGGGATAAGCGTACCCCAAGGAGGGATCATCATGAAACCCACACCTCCCCCTTGCTGGCATTTGGATCCATCAAAGAAGAGCTTTACTTTAAATGGAGATAGACCAAAATCAATTTGTTGGATATATTCATCAGGGAATTGAGCAAGGGGGTCACGAGTGTCCGGAAGAGGAGCATCAGCTAATTGATCTGCAATAACCTGACCCTTGATAGCCTTTTGTGGGATAAAATCGAGGTCAAATTCTGTCATGAGCATAAGCCAACGAGTGATACGATCATTATGATAAGGCTTTGCATGAATCGTCCTAAGTGGATTGACACTTGTGACAATGTAAGTTTTGTGATTAAGGAGATAATGACGAAGCTTAGAAGTTGCGAAGAAGAGAGCACAACATAGTTTTTCAGCTTCAGAGTAACGTGTCTCATACTCATGGAGGGTGCGACTGATGTAATAGATAGCTTGTTCTTTACCACAAGTGTCCCGATGTGAGATCATGGCTCCCAGAGCATGGTCAGTCACAGAGATATAAAGATAGAAAGGCTCCCCCTCGCGTGGAGGTGTAAGCACAGGTGGAGAAAGAAGATAAGCTTTGAGATCATCAAAGGCCTTTTGGCAATGCTCATCCCATTCAAAATGAACATTCTTACGGAGGAGATGGTGAAAAGGTTGACAACGGTCTGACAATTGGGAGATAAAACGACGCACTGATTGAAGACGTCCATGGAGACTACGGAGTTGCTTCAAGTTAGAAGGGGGAGGCATTTCAAGGATGGCTTTTATTTTTGCGGGGTCCACTTCAATACCCCTGATGGAAATGATAAAACCTAAAAGTTTACCAGTGAGAACGCCAAACACACACTTAGCTGGATTTAGACAAAGGCAGAAGCGGATAAGCCTCTCAAAGAGAGGTGCAAGGATGAAAAGATGATCCTGACGACGCTTGGACCTGCCGAGGAGATCGTCAACATAATCTTCCACAGTTTTGTGCAAGAGATCATGGAAGATGTAGGTCATTGCTCTTTGATAGGTTGCTCCTGCGTTCTTAAGACCAAAAGGCATGACACGATAGCAAAAGGTCCCCCAAGGAGTTATGAAGGAAGTCTTATGTTGGTCTTCTGGTGTGATGAGAATTTGATTATATCCAGAGAAACCATCCATAAGAGAAAGCATCTCATGACCCGCAGTTAAATCTACGAGTTGGTCGATATTAGGTAGAGGAAAATCATGTTTTGGACAAGCAAGATTAAGATCCCGGAAGTCGGTACAAATTCGAATTTTCCCAGTAGCCTTAGTTACTGGTACTACATTGGACACCCATTGTGGATAATCGATGGGTTGGATGAAGTTAGCCGAGAGCAAGCGCTGTAATTCTTCTTTAACAAGAAGGGCAACTCGAGGGTGCATTTTACGTAATTTTTGCTTAACTGGTTTGATATTGGGAAGGGTAACGATATTGTGGACCACAATATCGGGATCGAGTCCTGGCATATCCTCATATGACCAAGCAAAGGCTTGACAATGTTTGGAAAGAAAAGTGGTCAAATCTCCTAATTCCTGTGGATTAAGGGATTGGCTGACCTTAATGATGCGAGGGTCTTCAGAAGTCCCTTTATTAAGGTCGATAGTGGCCTCATTGAGAAGGGTAGACGTATCAGAAGGAATAGTCTTGGGGAGATATGAATCCTCTGCCCCCAGATAGGTGAGGACAGAATCATCATCCGCACAGTGGATAGTGTTGATAGTAGGAGAGTCGTCTCCAACTATGTCAGGGAAGATTAATGGTATAGAAGCGGACCGATTGTTAGTCTCATAGGCTAACGGCCCTAAGGAAATGGTATTGATAAAAAAAAAGTTAGGTGGGATGGAAATGTCATCGTCCACATCAAGTGATGCTTCTGACTTAGTGGGGGAAGATGGTTCTTCAGTAGGAAGACGCTCATTGAGAATAGTGACGGTGGCTTTTGAAAGAGGTTTAAATCCTAAACCAAATTTCTGATGTGGCATGAGAGTAGGAATGGATTTGAGGTCATGTATACCTTGTTCATATTTTCCCAGGCCAAAACCTTTCCACGCGCATCGATATAGATAAGTTTTTGCAAACGTGGGATTCTGTAGATAATCAAACCCTGTTGAGTAAGGTTTGGTCCTAGGAGGAGAATCTGGGCGATAGTGAGGCGTATCAAGACCACCGTAGATGAAATCAGTCTGTTGATTAGGCAGACCAATGGTGACGATGTGATTGAGACCTGGTTGATATTCAGGTTGTTTGTCTGGTCTACCATACTCATTAGGTTTGAGATGGGCATCAAAAGAAAAGAGAGGAAGCTCTCCTAGTGAGAAACGCTGCAATGTCTCTTCTAGATTTTGTAAATCCGGTAGTTTGGTTGCAGGTATGGAAGAAGATGATGCCCCGTCAGGAGAACATGCATTTTCTTTTAGAGGGGCAGACCTTGCGGTCATGTCGCATTGCGCGGAAGGAAAAGGATCTCCTGGATGAGTATATATTTTGCCTTCATATTGATATTTTAAGCATCGATGGAGGGTGGATGGGACACAATGCATTGCGCGAATCCAGGAGCATCCGAGGATCATATTATAGTGGAATTTTCCTTCGACAAATGTAGAAGAGTTCATGAAGCAGCTTCTTACCTACTCGAATGGGTAAGACCACAGTTCCTAAAGTAACTGCTAGCTGATCGTTAAATGATCGAAGGGCGAAAGGCGGGGGTGACACTACATTCTTTGGTAACTTAAGTTGCTCAAACGTGTGCGAGGAGATGACGTTGAGTGCAGCTCCACTATCGATCATAACACATTTTAAGGTAGTGTTATTGATTTGGACTGTGATAAAGAGGGGAGCCTCCAAATCCTCTGAAGAAAGAGGAGGAATTTCTGAATCTTCAAAAGAAATGGCGGTTGATGGTCCATTCGATCCAACAACCAACTTGAAGGGCTGGGGCTCATCGGAATTCACTGCGATGCGACGCAGATTATCGATTAGAGCCTGGCGATGTTGTGGAGAGGATTGGATGAGGTCAAAAAGAGACATTTTGACTGGAGCCTGGGTGAGTTGTTTCATAACACTCTCCTCAACAGACACGGGAACTTGAGCCCGAGGTGCAGCACGAATAGAGACCCTGGGTCATGGGGCTGATGAGGAAGGAGAAATGCCTTCAGGGGCTGCAGAAATGACAACCCGTGGTCGAGATGCTGAAGATGAAGATGGGTTATCATAGTGTTGGGTTCTAGTGGCGATATGGATTGTGTCAATTTGAGAAGGAGGAAGATCAAGTGGAGCAGAATCACCAGAGGTCTGAGTGGATGGTTGAGGCTCAGATGGGGCTAAGATGACAGGAGGTACTTGTTCCTCCTCCTCCAGCAAAAGGTCACTTTCTTCCAGAAGGTTCTTGACAACGGCTTGAAGAGCTTTACATCCCTCAGTATCGTGACCCGGGGTACGGTGGTAAGCACAAATCAAATCAGAGTTAAACCAGGTAGGTTTCACTCCTTTAGGGTTATAAGGTTTAATCGGAGGAAGGGTTATGGATGAAGATTGGATAAGTTGATGAAGGATTTCGGTGTAGAATCCGGTAGACGAAGAGGAGGATAGAGATGATGAAGGTGGTTCTTTTACATTAACCGAATGCCGTGATAAAAGAACTTGCATGTTAGGGTTAACAGTCTTTTTAGGGATCCTCTTATTTGTTTGGACATTTGGAGGGGCAGTCTTGGGCACTTGAGATGGGAGTAAGTGAGACATGATTGACTTTGGTGGAGGAGGAGCCCCTAAAATAGATTTTGAAGATGATGGATATGTGACAAATTTTGCGGTCTTTGGAGACAAAGGGGGTTGCTTGGTCGAATTTACTGATGATTTAGATAATGTCGATTTAGAAGAGGAAGAAGCTCCCAAAGTAGGTGTAATTGGAGGAACATAGGGTGCCTTGGTTTTTGACGATGATGATCCTGATAGAAGAGGTGACGTCTTTTTAGTAGGTAAGTCTATTTTTCGGGGTATTGGTGAAGAATGTGTTGTAGAAGAAGATGATGGCTTTGATAAGTGTGTAGAAGAAAACACCTTCTCAGCGGGCAAATCCAATCGTTTATGAGGCGTAGAGAGAGATTTTTGTGGAAGAGCACCAAGAGTCTTGATGGTCCAAAATATGGGCTTTCCTTTTTCAGGGATGGTGACAACTTCAACGGCATAAGGTGATTGTAACCTTTTCGGAGGAAGCAGGTGGGGAGGTACTGATGGTGTAACGTTAGATTTTGGTTGTCTCGGTTTAGGTTCAGGAACCGAGTGTATAGGTGTTGGTGCTACTTCTTTTGATTTTTCTTTAATAGGCAAAGTAACATTAGTGATGGAAGAAGGGGGTGATGAAGAAGCAGTCCCTTGCGAAGGGACTACTTCTGATGCAGTAATCATGGGTGAAACTACTGTAGGAAAAGAGATAGGAAGGGTCAAAATCGAAGATGCTTCCGTCGAAGTCGGCACAATTATAGGTACGTTCGCCAAGGGCATAGTTGCAGCGGGAATGGGAGCAACAGAAGTAGATGTGTCTGCAGTGGAAACTCGAATGGATGTAATTGCCTCGAGTATTGAAAGAATGTCTGATGATGAGACAGATGAGGATGACACTGTCTCGGGTATAGATGGAAGGTCAGACAAAGGAGCGGAGAGAGATGACTCCGTGCTTAGTAATGTAGGAATATTCAAAGACGGGCTATCTGAAGATGGTGAAATTCCAGTGATTGATGAAGTGGAAGGAGGTTCTGATTCGATTGATGTGTTTGCAGATGGCTTGGTTTCAGAAGAAGATTCTTCGGTAGAGATGAAGTTGATGGTATGAGTGTTTGGTTTTTGAGACTCTGAAGCATTATGGTTCGGGGCATGATTGGGAAAAGGTTGTTTAAAAACATCGAGTGCCTGATTTGGGGGAGCATTTGGGTTATCCAGAATGAGCTCGCCTTTATCAATGAATTTCTGGACAAGATTTTTAAAAGTCTGACATCGTTCGATGTCATGACCCTTGGTTCTATGATAATGACAAAAATCATTTTCCCTATACCAGAATGGACGTTCTTGGTTTTCATCAATATTCCTAATGGGGGGAAGTTCGATCATGCGAACTTCCAACATTTTTTCTAAGATAGAGGCATATGATTCCCCCAATGGAGCGAAGGATCGAGATGATGAAGTCCCTTTTCGAGAAGATGAGGGGTCTCTTCGTGGTGTTTGATTAGAAGTATTGTCGGCTTGTGATGCTTTTAATACGATAGCGTTGGTGGATCCTTGATTTTTGTCTTTAGAAGGGGAAGAATTTGGTTTGGTAAACCGAGAAAAATCTGGTTTAGATTTAGAGCGAAGTTTTAGCTTCCCTTGCTCAATGGCGCGAGATTCAAGTTTGCGTGCCATTGTGAAGGCTTCTTCAAAGGTATGAAAAGTTTGGATCCTTAAAGTAGAAGAAATGTGATTAGCACAAGATCGAGTAAACAACTCGATTTGTTGGGATTGAGGAAGGGAGAAAGACAATTGGTTGATTATCCCTCTCCGACGAGCGACAAAGTCTGCAATAGACTCATCATCGAATTGGCGAATGTTATAAAGATCTGTGATCGAGATCTTATGCGCGATATTTATTGAAAAGTTTTCAACAAACATCTAGGCCAATTGAGAGAAAGAAAACAAGGAATGTTGAGGAATGTTATTGTACCAGTCTAAAGCAGGACCTGCTAGAGACATAGGAAAGGTACGGAGCATAAGCTCCTGATCCTGGACTATGAGGTAGAAAGCATGTTTGAATGCTCGGAAATGTTGTTGAGGGTCTTCCCGACTATGAAATTTTGAAAATTTAGGAAGTTCCCATTGGGGAGGCTAAGGCTTAAAAGCCACTGAAGGGTGGATGGGTTCATTACACACTTCTTCAAAGGAGTATGAAGGACGAGCCCCTTTTGTGGAGGCTTCCAAGTCTGTGATTTTCTTGAAGAGAATTTGAACCACGTCTGATTGAGGAGGAGGTACATTGGTATGTCCTACATAAGAAGCAAGTGGTGGATGTTGTTGAGGTGTCAATGGGGGATTCATCTGTTGATGGATAGGATGATAAGAGGAATAACTAGGTGTTCTGGGCGACACCGGGTGGGGTATTTGCTGTGAGATAGCTTGCGTATAGGCAGGCTGTGAGATAATAAGTGGTTGAGAAAATGAAGGTTGGATGATGGACGAAGCCTGTGATTGGTGGACTCCTATGTTTGTTGATTGAATCGAGACAGATTGAGGAATATGAGTGCCGGCTTGATTGGACATATTGGGGAACAAGACCTGAAAGGGGCCTTCTACTGCCGGATGCCGATGTTATAGGATGGGCAAAGGTCACAGTTGCTGGAATATTGGAAGAAAGACCCCCTAGAGGACGAGAAGTAGGAGCCAACTGACTATTCGGAGGGGGTTGGCTCATGAAGAGGTACTGACCTTGGGACACGATGGAGGGCATAGATGAATTAACAACAATATGCGGGTGTGCAGACGCATTCATTATAGCCAGGGCAGAAGACCTCTCAGAAGTAGGTTGTGGAATATTCGAGGTAACTGCGGTGTTAGGAATAGGTAAGACTATTTGAGAACTAGTCGATATGGTAGGTGGAAGAGAAAAGGGAGGCATAGGGGCCTCGCCCTTCTCCGTGGCTCGAGGCAAGAGAGATGATGCAAACTGCTCTACAAAGGCTTGGGATGATCCACGAGGATAATCGTACACTTGTTGGATTGGTGGTCCTTGATCAGATATTTGAATAGACTTGTGTACTAGGTAGTCCATGAGGGCTATCGGATTGCGGTCGAGGAATGCCTGGAATTCAGGATCCCCGCGGGGAACATACTCCGAGCCAGATGATATTTCCGAAGGACTAGGGGAAGCTGGACGTGATGGGATTGCTTTGGCTTGATAGAAAGGATTATATGACCAGGATGGGGAACCAACTAACAGCGGTCCCGAGGAAGATTGGGGGGTGCCGTAACCTCCACACTAGTGGTGATCTCGGAGGAAGAAGGAACCAGTTGAGCCATTCTTCTAGATTGTGATCGAGTGATAACCGTCATAAACACGCAGAAAAGAAGATTGACCTAACTAATGCACAGACAATTCAAGCAGCGCAAGTGATTATCTCCTTTTAATTTTGATGCTTTTAAGAAAAGAAAATGTTAGGGAAGGCTTTTTAGAACAGGAACTACTCAGATAGCGAAACGAAGGATGGTTTGGGTAATGTTTGGTGAGGAGTCCCGAAGGCACTTCAGTAAAAGACCGGTACGTGGCTTGATATAGGGGCCTACCCCCGCACTTCACACACCGCTGCGATAAGGGAGTCGGGTGCTTTTCCAATATATACCAAAATCTTCTGTGAATTTATAGCGCGGCCTGAGTACCGCGTAGGCTCTTCCTCTTGGATATCACTTCCAAGTAGGCGAGGCCAAGGAAGGAATTTTGTTTAAATGCTTTATACCTAGTGATTTTGGCTTTGTGTGCAAGGGTGAAAAATAAAAATCAAATAGTGTCACTACCGACTTTGATCAATTTTCCAGCCTAATTAAAACTAGATGAAAAACATGCAGCAATGACAAAGGAAAAGTTATTTTTAAGCACTTAAAAACAAAGTGTTTGATTTCGATGAAGACAAGTCAAACAGATTCTTTCCCAAATGCGATTAAGTTCTTTTTAAGCACCAAAAATTGAAGTGTTTGGATGTGATAGGCAACCGACAAAGAAATCCTAAAAAGGAGAAAAACACCGTAAAAGAGGAATACCTGTAGATTTAGCTCTCCAAGGTGTGTGGACTTCAAAAAGCGCGTTGTTGAGCTCTTCCCCTCGAAAAATCCCATGAACAAGCAAAGTGCTCCACAAGAAGAGGTTAAGAAAACACCAAAGAAAACCCAGAAAGATATATCCAGATAACAGTGAAACAAAAATTTCTATTTTTAAGGAACTAGAAAAATTTCGAAGATAACGGTTTCGCCTAAAAAAAAGCAAGATTGAAATGATGAAAAGAAATGCTCAAATAGGACTGATAGAAATCAGTGAAGAAAAGGAACAAAGTTCAAAACTAGAAAAGAAATGAACTCACCAATGAGGGACTTTGGTTGGGTCCCATCGGGCGTGCCAGAATGTAGATCAAGAATTTTGCGCTTGTTACCTGTCCAAGTTAATGCACCAAACTAAACACAAAAACCCTGAAAAACTCCAATGAAATTGATACCTGATGAAGATGTAGACGGATGAGGAAGCCGATGTAGATAAGACGGACGTACACGAGCAATTCGCACAATAGATCCGAGTAACCTGCAAAACACCGATGCTTGACAGAAAAAGACCACGTTAAAAGATATTTAGGTGGACTGCCCGAGAAGCGGGTCCGGGAAGCGATAAGCTTCCTCGGCGGATGTCAGTCCACGTTTTCAATTAAGAAAAGAAGCATACATGATAAAAGATGTAAGTAAAAAGCTAGATTTTCTGATTGCAGTAATAAGACAGAATCTAAACAGCAGAAAGAAAGTACAGAAAACAAGGAACTATGAAATAATGCTGGATTTGTGTTACCTGTATCCTTTTACCTATCTGCGGGGAAATCGGCGTCGACTGGGTAGAATCGGCGTCGATTGAGACGGATCGGCGTCGACTGGGTAAGATCGGCGTCGACTGGAGGCAGATCGATCAATCAGGGACTGTGCGATAAGATTTGGGAATTAGAAGGTGAATGTGGTCTGCTGGATGTGCCGAAGTTGACGAGACACTGGAACAGAGTCACCAGATGATAGATGGTTGTGTGCGATGCTGATGTGATAGGGACAGAGTAACGGTGCTCCTCTAAGGGAATGACTCGGACAGGATCTTCCCTAATTTGATACAATTGATGCTAACAAGATCTCTCTTTCTCACACCCTGTATCTTTCTCGCTCTCTGTTCGTGCGTAAGTGCTTCCTTTTTTCATCTGTTCACTTTTTCACTTGTTCGTGGTCTCTTTTTCGGTCCCCAGAACTGAGTTCTGGACTTGCTTTTATAATCGGCGTCGCTCCTAGAAAATCGGCGCCGACCATATCGGTTGGTGCCGATCGCGGAATAGACTCCCGAGATGGCCAAAATGAGCGATTTCGAGAAGGATAAGATTTATCCCGAATACGGGAAATATCCCGCTTAGGGAAGAGGAAAAATAGATGTGATACATAGATAGAATAAGTTTGGGGTGGATAAGTGATTAAGATGCATGGGAAGAAGCGTAATTAAATATTTAATATTTAATCACTCATGGGTAAGATATGATGGGGTGGATTAAATTTGGAATAAGTGATTACATCACAAATTGGATAATATCCCAAGGGGATAGTTGGTGACGTAAACGTGCCCCAGGTTACCTAAGCAAGTAAACGAATGTGAGGGACACTAAATTGAGTAACCAATTTTGAGTGTCTACACCTTTTTACCATGCATAACTATGAATCAAATTGAACCTATGATTAGATGCACATTTCCTAAGATATCCCTAAAACTAGCATCTCATACATATTAGCATATTTAAAATATAAATTTTCTGTAACATGAAACTACATTATACATATATTAATTTTACATTGACCTATATAAATTTCAATAATAAATAACGAATTACACATCTTCTTTTTGCCATCATTCTTGCATCCTGCAAAACCATGTAAGCATGAAATCGGTGATAAATCGCTGGCATGGAATTCACCCTAATCTAACATAATTAATTTCTTTAGTTTCCCATTTACATATAATAATAATTATAAGTTTCATTCGAAAGAAAAGGTTTAGAGACATGTATTCATTTCATTTCATTTCACTTCATTTTGTAACCAAGGAGAGAGAGAGAAACGAAGAGAGAGAAATGTCCTTTGGTTAAAAGTTATATAAATCACATAACAAGTTACACTATGGAGTTTCAACCAATTATTTACATGTGTCAAAAAAATTCCACGGTTGTTTGGCAACCCGACAGGGGTCCTTCAAATTATTATTTTTGCGTTTTCCTCCTAGTTACAAAAACGTTCAATTTAGACTCGGAGGCTAAGAAACCACTTTCAAACATAGTCTATCAGTGACAAAACACACCATGGTTGAATTTATGTGTATCTGTTTATATGCCAAGAGTTCATATGAACTAACAGAATTCAGAACTGGCGAACGGTTTATGATTGGCAGCTAGTTTTCCGAGGCCATCGGTCTAATTGCCCTAGTTATAAGTGATCAAAAGTTAACTTTGAGGGTTCAGAAAACCATGTCCAAAACTAATGTTCAATGGATGAATGCGCCACAATGAATTTCCTATGAGTTCCACCATATATGGTGAATTCATTAGAGTCGTCGGAACTAAAAACTAGGACACGGTTTTCAAATAGCAACATGATTTTTAAAGCCACTGGTCTTAATTGGTCCAATTTAACCTAGTCAAACTGTGACTAGAGGCCTACAAAATTGCTTTTCCAAACTATACAAAATAGTGTTTTTCCCTAAACGGAATGTTCTATTAAATTTTCTAGTTAAAACATTAGAGGTTTGCGAAGGCGGATAAGAATTTTGTTGCTCAGGGTTCAAATGGTGGTTCAAAATGAAAGCCAACTTTTCATATTTAGCAGCTTCCTGCCACTACAAAATAGTGTAACATGGCTCCTATAAGGGCATCAAAAATATCAGAAATGTTCATTCGGGGTCAATCTAAGCATTGAAGCGACACCACATATAACAAGGTACGTGAAGGATGCTTAACCTCCCTTTTCCGTAGTTGCAAAGGTTACTTTATAAGTCCCCAGAAACTGAAATTTATCTATTTAAACCAGGAGATGGTCAACATATTTACCGAGAAGTCAACTACAACTTGTCGATAAAACAATACTGTATTGATCCAGTTTGGTTAGAAAGTTTTCTAAATCACCTTAAAATGAGGGTTTAAGTTCATGGTTTACTACAAGATGGTTATTTTGATTGCGTGAGTTGTGATACAAAATTTTATTGTTTTCAAAAAAGTTAACTTGAAACAATTAAGTCTATGATTATCCCAAGATTTTAAAATTATATTTCATTGCAAATGAAAAACTAAAGTACGAGAATTATGAAAGATACCGAGAGATGAACCATGTCTGGGATAATTTTGTGTCCATGGTATATGGCGGGTTCATCCACATTCCATAAGGCGTTGAATGACTTTTAGCATTTCGTCAAATAGATTGCATGCATTCAGAAAATCCTTCATTAGAATTTTGTATGCATTTATCCCCTTAACAAACATTTATACCAAGGTATATATAACTACTACAACTGAGAAACCCACTTTCTGTTATGCTTTGATGGGTACATACCCATTTCAAAGTTGTCCTCTTGGTAAAAACTAGGAAATGCTGCAAAAAATTTAGGATCTTTGTTTTTCACATGCCACTACCCTTTCTTTCAAGTTTTTGAATCATTTCAACACATCCATACCCTCTTATCTACATAACATGCACTATTTCTTCACTCAGTCCCCTATTTACCACTTGGGTTACTTTTTCAGTCAGAGAGATACCCATGTGTGCATATTGAATTCGTGTGTCTCTCTGAGGCATCCTCCTTGGCTTTGTTTTTGTTGTTTCAGTAAAATGATTTGACCATTTGTAAATGGAAATGATTCTTATTCCTTTGGTTAACCTTCTTATATGTTAATGTCGCTAGATAGGATATCTCTAATTGCATAAAACCTTTACACTTCTACACAAAACATCCACAAAACTAAACTTCTACACATTATTTTCAATGGAGCATGAAACAGGTCACTTATCACTAAGGTTATAAATATTTTTAGTCCACTCAAAATTTGTAACTTCTCATATAATGAATAATTTTACACAAATATTCACTGTAAAAGTCACTTGCCTAGAAGTAACATTGCTCACAGAAGGAACCCATTCTAAACATACCATGCAATCATTAAATTCCATTTTGATCTAGGCTGGGAAGGTGCTGGAAAAAGTTGTAGAAATATAGATCTACACCTACCCATCATATTTTCTTGAGCTTTTCTAAGAAATTTCAACAAACGCATTTTGTGTATATGCTGGAGTAGTTGTAGTCCATGAGCCCACATTTAATGCATTTAGTCAAATAGTTCACTTGCCAAGTGCATGCTTCCATGTTTTGCATTCCCGTGAACCAAGGCTCTTGGAATAACTACACTAGGAAAGTCAAAATTTATTTTATGGGTGTCCATACTCTGTTCAATAGCTCACATTTTGGTACAAGCAGGGAGTATGCAAAAAAGAAAAAGAAGAATTTACACCTGCAACTGAAATTTCTTTGAACTCTCAACATCTTTTCCCACCACTTCAGTCTATAATCCTCCACCAAAGTATTCATGCAGCCAGACTTCCTATTTTTTGTGTTTCCTAACCACTTCTCGTGAACCAAAGTATGATATAATTAAAACAATAAAAGACAAGTAGGTGGCCAGCAACCCCACACACACACACACTAGACATCAAAATTTTAAAAAAAAAAGGAATCCAAAGCAAGGAAGCCAAAACGAGTGCACCTAACAGAGAATAATGATAAGTTTCAATGGTTGGGGGTGAATAATTCAAAATTAAATTTAGAATTCCCCACAAGGATTGGTGCCACTCAAAGACCCATATTTTCCCTTTCACCTACCCCACGCATTATCATCCACATTTTTGCAGACATAACTGCAATGCACTAAATTTTGTTACTACAAATTTTATTGGTTGAAGTTCCTCCTAAATGGACAAGTCCCTCATAGATTCCCCACTCCCAGCCAATGCACTAAGGTCCATTTTTTATATTATTTATATGTTGTCAGGCACTACAACAATAGCCCCACATAAAATAAGTTCCAATGCATGAATACACTCTACATTTGATGCACTACGATGATGGGCATTTTGGTTCCCACCCAAGATTTCTCTAATTCCTTCTAAATCTCATAATGCAACATAGGATTCAGTCTACAACATCAATTTTTATGAAATAGAACATCAAATATAGAATCCCTCCAACAATTGGATATTTTCGAAGATAACTACTAGAATGCCGCAAAGACAACCTCCCGAACACTTTAATGTAGTTTGGCACGAGCCTTCGAGGGACACAATCATTTTGGGCAAAAATCCGAAGTGAGCTTTCAAATATGGTAGAACAATTGGGGACACCAACATTATTCTTCACTCTAAGTGTTGTAGACACTAAATGGCTAGATCTCCAGAGTATTATGTTTGGTTTAAGGAGTATCAAATGTATTCATGTTTAGTGCAAAAATAATTGACCACAAAATGATGCACTCATTATATAAAATATGCACATGTATGGAAGTCTTCATGTATTCATGTTTAGTTCAAATAAACTACTCCGCAAAATGCGACCACTCATGATATAATATTTGCAAATGTATGTGTACGAATTTGTAACAAGTTTGAAATGTAGAGATAGGACCTTTAAATGTAATGCTTCATCTATATTCCTACACTTACAAAATCAATCACACCCCCTATCAACATCAACTATAAAATTAAGAACTATCCCTCTAAATCAAATAACATACATCGTTTGGCGTTCACATTGCATTGTGCACATGCGATTGTTAGTTATTTATTATTATAGGTGATGTTACATGGGTTGAGTTTAATAGGTTTATAAATATTTATTTTTATTTTTCATTTGCATGCCCTATTAGTTCTTGATTCTAATACTAGATGAACACGAGAACCCATTTATTATAAGTTTTTATGATTTAATATTAAATCCAATAATGTTGAATAGATTGGTAGCCACAATCACATGTAATAGTTATTTTTGGATGCTTGCATGAAACTACTGATGTTCTATTATAGTAGTTATTACTAGCAAAAATATTCATTGGTGTTTGTGAAAGGCCGATAGGCATGATTTTGATATTTTTATTTAAATGAATGGAGTTTTATTTATTTATTTTTAATTTACTTCTTGTTTTATTTATATTTTTTAATTAAAAATAATAATAATAATAATATAAGTGAAAAGGCAGATGATTGGGTAGATAGAATAGTTATAGGTTAATAATTCATATTGGGTTCTTAAGAAAGCTTTAGGGAATTTGATTCCAAGAAAGCACTATATCCCACCCTTTCATTTTACTAAAATTAAAAATTAAAGAAAATAAAAAACATGATATTGTGTAGTGTTTAAAGTCTTAGAAAAAAAGGAGGGAACTTAGTTTATCTAGCCATGTTGGACGAGTACAATTGTATTAGTGGGAGTCATAAAATGATGTGGTGAAAGAACTTAAAAGAGTGGGATTTGAGTAGTTCAGCTCTTGATATATGGTGCGCAAGAATTTAGACAGAAGATGCACATATATCAATAAATATAAGTGGCAACGATAGAAATAATAATAGTTTATGAAGGAGAAAACATACAAAAAATTCAAAGGAGAGCTTAAAAGCATCAACCAAAACTTTAAAAACAAATTATCTCCATATCCGTATGCTTTATATCAAATCTCATGCACTATGTGGTTGAAACAATCTACATTGCAAGGAAATATTAATGGATTCTTTTGAAAAAAATCAAATACATCTATTGTTGCCTCCAAGCACTCATCTTGAAAATAATCACACAAATAATCTACATGCATTAGAATCATTCTTAATGTTGTTGTTTCTCCTCTTTCTAGTATACATAAAAATATGTTTTTTTTTTGTTAGAATAGCTAGATATTTGTACATTTTGTAAAAACAATGCTATATTTTCAATATTTCATTTATTACAAGGAAATGAAAACCCTTGTGTCTTTCTTTATGCAATTGAATTGTTTAAATTTTTGGTTCTTTATTAAAATTTCTATCTTTACGCCATAGAAATGCCCACTGATGTTTTATCTTCAAAACCATATTTCCTTGTTCCCCAACACATTTCTTATGTGGAAATTATTGAATGAATGATAGAAATGAAAATACATAAGGAAATGTCAATAAGTACAAAATAAATAATATTTTAGATGAAGACGATGCCATTATCAAGGGAATCCACTCTATAAAACTAAACAAGGTCAAAATATATACAACAAAGAATGAACAAAATAACCATTGAAACAAAATAACCAAGGGTTGGCAAAAAAAGTTAAACTTCATCCAAAAGTTTACCAACCCATCATCGACCAAACTTCCTCATAAATCACTTTAATCTAATTTGCAACCAACACCTAATACTACAAGCCCCGTGACTCTATCACTCTCTTACGTAACATTCCTAGATCTAGTTTTCTATTTTTAATTCTATGAAAATAGTCTTCCTCCTTTTAAGTTGTGATATTTAATGTGTTATTATCTTACATTATTCCATACATCATTATGAGGAAGTCTCTATACATTGATCCCTCCCAATAATCCAATATTTTAAGTTATCTAAGGTCAACTGAGGTGGTATCCTTTTTTAACATACTCTTTATTTCCTTGTTCAGATGGATGTATACCTCTTCATCTAATTCCTAAACCTATGAATCATCTTCTTTATCCATACTCTTATAACTATGTTCCTTTAAGAACGAACTTTGATCTTTTTCTTCCCTTGAGATAATAGACTACAAACTATCCTCAATACTTTGTAGCTTCTTTTATAGATAGTCCTCCATGTACGGATTGAGCATGATTTCAAAATCACCATGGTTGTTCTTATTATGGGAATAAAATCCCTCATACCCAATAGGATGAGGATCTTGTTCGGATAAGTTTCGAGGATTTTCCATTTCACCATTGTCAGGATTTCCTTGTTTCTATTTAATTGCGCCATTATTCCCTTGGGGTGGAGCATCATTTTTCTTTGATAGGGAAGTAATATACCATAGGGGAGTTCCATCCATTATGATCAATCCCAAAGCTCTAACCACATCCATGTTACACTCCCATTCTATAGTTTCCAAGTTTAGGGCTCCTCCAACAACACACCCTTCCAGAGAAGCCAAGGCATCACCCTTATTTTCATAACCTATTTAGCTCAATGCTCACATCTCCACTAACATCATCTTTTGGTTTCAAATCCTTCACCTCAAACCATTTCTTAGTCCACGTTTTCTCTTTGGAAACACATTCCAATGAACCATGACCAGAAACACTACATTTCCCCAAAAAATAGTGGGTTTTCATACCTCAATTTCTGGATCCATATATCACATTTGGAATCAAGGAGAATGGAGGTAGAGAGAGTAAGCACTTAAGAAACATTCACGCATAATTTGGCATAAATCATTATTCTTCTAAACATATTGAGAAGTTCAATAAATAGGAGTTTCCTTAGTGTCTTAAAGATGCCTAAAAGAACTTGTCTCTTAAAATTCAAGCAGAAAAGCAGGTAGTTTGAACTTAAAAGGTAGGTAACTTGGGGGATTCTCCTAATGATAAAAATGAAGGCTTACATTTTGAGAGGAAAAAATAGTTTTTTTGTAGAAACCAAGGCCACCTCATATACATCTTCAAGAGGTCTTTGTTAAGAAAGAACGTAAATATAAAAAAGCTATTAGGAAAGACAATATTTTCTATCTTTGTACTAAAATTCCATCTTCTACACACCTAAACACTCACCAAATACATGTTACTAAAAATCTCAACAAACTTACTTGTTAGGGATAGTACAAAATATTTCTGCGCCAAATAAAATATGATGTCTCAATTTAAAAATGTTGACATATCATCCCATTTCTACCACATGAAAACTAACAACGCATTGAGCCCAAAAACTCAAAAAATCCCATTTCCACCACATAAAAACTAACACATTGATCCAAAAAAACATGTCTTGCATGCACCAATCTATTTCTGATCTAGGCATTAAGCTTTTCCACGAATAACCCATAAAAATCATGAACCTCTTGGCAAGGTCCAGGGACCATAACTACCCCGTCATGTCAAAACCGAAGGCAAACCACCACTCCACTTCAATTTTTCCCGAAGATAACTCCACTCAAATAAAATCTAATACTAAAAAATGACACCTTTCAAAGAAAATATAGCGATTACAAAATCATCATTCCATCACTACATAAATATTAAAATTAATAAAAAAAGAAATTATACACCCAAGTACAACTGTCACTCACAAGTTAAATCGGCCATCTTGATTATTAAGAATTAATATTTTAAATTCACGAAAGATGAGCGCACGATTTTTGAAGGAAAGGAATTACTATATACAGAAGTATTACTTTAAAATTGAAAAATACTATTTCATGAAAGAAATTTAAAAAAATAATGTTATAGTATATAATATTATAATTTCATTTGTGTCATCATAAAAATACAACCTTATTATTTGTAAGAAACGTTATTTTATATCAATATTAGTTGGTCTATTTGTTTGGATTGTTTTGTCAATTATTTGTTGTGTTTTCTTGGTTTATATTAATATACCTTTAACTTTCTTCTTAAAAAAAAAATGTTTTTACGAATAATAGATTTTGGCCAAAACTCCCAACCCTTCAGATGTGGATCTCAACTCACTAGTAGCCCTTGATGGATGGTAAAATCAAATTTTACCCATATGCAAGATGTTTTTATCGTTGGTTTTGAATTAATTAGAGGATAAAAATGAGACATTTGAAAATATTTTGATTTTTTAATCTATCATTTGTTTTGTTCCCTTTTTCCAATACTATTAGTGAGACATTTGTTTAAAATCTTATCCGTATGAGAATACCTCATCCGCCACTCCATTTATGAAGTGAATATTAATTTATCTCCATAAAAATGATTTGTACAACCTCTGGCCTTTGATTCTAAAACTGATAAAATAGAACATTCAACCTATCTAGGTGAATATAGACACTTCAAAATATCTTTGGAGACATATTGAACTCAAGGTATAAAATACCATTTGGACTCAAGCTATTGATTATGAAGGGTTGCCTTTTCGTTCAAGGAAGTACTTTTTTATAGGAAACTTGGCCTCCAACTGCCACATCCTAAAAAGAAAGGCATTAGGCATTGGATCCTAGTGGAAAGATACTCTTCCCTACGACTTAGTAGTTGAAGATGATGGAGTTGATTCAAAAGTTGAAGAAAAGTTAGAGGATTTGGAGGAAACTATTTTTGACGCTTCCTTGGTTAAAATGGAAAATACGCAAAAAGAAACACCTAGAGTGGGCGATAGAGTTTAGGAGGCAAAGGAATCATTGGTAATGGCTTTGGAGAACATGGAACAAAAAGGGCTTACTATGGTAAGTCCTATAAGAATTGGGAAGGTGTTCATTGATGTTTCCTCTCTCGACCCAAATTTGAAAAGTTTCATCTTGGATGAGGAATGAACAAAATTTCATAAAAAAAGACAATGGAAGCAAAAGAGGATGAATGATCAATTTAAGATGACCCCATGCTAAAAAAGGTTGTTGAAAGGATAGTTTAAAATATCCCCTTCTATTTGTTTCCCTACATTTGGGGTTGTTTAGCCTGAATTTGCCTGTGATTTAGTCTTTATATTTCTTTATATGTTTTGGGTTGTTTATTCTTGATTTGTTTGTGGTTTAGCCTCTATATTTCATTATAGTAGTTGTGAAGTATATGTTTCTATATTTTTCATGACTTTAGTTATAGATGTTAAAGTTTTATATGGATGGGGCCTAGTCTATATGCTCCTTGCTTTCCAATCACTTTTTAAAAACTCCCTTTTAGGTGCCAAAAATATTTAAAATAAAACTTCCATATAAATACAAGAAGAACAGCGATGCTGCCAAGTATTTTCACAACAATTGCAATGAACAGGATGGTAAATGTTGGAAAAGGTGTACTGTTGAGATGGACACCTGTCACTTGTATTTGGTGAAATAATTTCAATGTCTCATGAAAAAATCCATGAAACAATTTGGTTTGTTGTAACTGAGCTTTATACACATAACCTTTCAAAATCGATAACTTGCACTTGCCATGGCTGCAATTTTATTACACCGTCCAATACCTGCAATTCTAGTATATCCCTGATTGGGAATCAGTATTAGGGAAAAGAAATAACAAATTGGTGATAACCTTGACAATTAGCAATCCATTTCTCAGAATTGGACCTGGGTCATATTTGATCTAGAGCTGCAGCAGTGCGCTGGAAATCGGGAGATACTAGAGTAAAGGCCCTATCGTAGGATGGATCAGTTACCTGTGGCTGCCATGAAACCGAGAAATTAGTTACATTACTGTTTACTTGGTTTCAACTGTATACATTGTCTGTCTACAACTGGAAAATGGATCCCAAAACATTTTAGTTTCTAAGGTGATGTCAAACCCATCTGGTTTTGTTAGCTTAGATAATCCCCAAATTTGTCCATTTGTTTCGTAAAAGGCGATGCCATTGTCAACCTCCATGTTGTTGCTGCTATTCCCTCTTATACTGTTGCTGTTCGCCACATCTCTATTATGATTGTCCGAGTATGTCTGAGATTTTTTCATGTAATTATTGGAGAAAAAATTCTAATTCCCCCGCCCCGCCAGCCGATTAGAATATAAGAAAGAAGAGAGGTCAGGACCTGGTCTCTTATACATAGATGTCCATCATGCAATTATTGTCAGAGAAGTCGCTCGAAGCAGTGAAATATGAATTGTTGTCCACAGTAAAATTCTCCACAATATCCTTCGAATCCAGTGCCGACCATGTTATTTCATTGGGGATCTCACAGGAACCTTGAAGCGGGGCTTCGAGACATATTACTGGATTAAGACTTGTGAGCTTATGATGACAGTTCATAACATGGGCAAACAACTGCATGAAGTTGAGATCGACAACTCATGTCACGAAGAAACCTTGGAGTCGATCTCTTAGTGATTAGCTAAAATTTCATGGCAGTCGAACATGGTATCTTCCATATGATTGGAAAAGGCTGATGCGTTACCAGCGGATCCTTCCCGTCAACTTCTGATTTTTACTTTTATTAGTGGAAACTTTTCCAATTACGTTGTTTCACCAATTCCAATCAATATCCACAAGTCTGCACGCACGTGTTCTCGTAGCCCTCTCCTCCAGAGCATGGCGAATATGTCCCGCCGCAGATACGTCCTTTTCAGATAGGTGATTATGTTCCTTTTTCAAAAATCATTGTTTCTTCCATTTCTTTGAACCAGTTCGCCAGTTCTCCATCTCGCGGGGCCTTGAGGAGGAATTTGGCATGAAACTTGATAGTTCTCAATGATAGTGTTCTCTTGGAATGTTCACGGGGTCACAAAACCAACCCATCGATAGACTGTTAGGGACGATTGTCAAAAGTTTGTTGACATGCATGTGACTTTTTTGCAGGAGGTTAATCTTGTTGGCTTTCTTCTCCGGTCTGTAACCCATACTATTTGGTCAACTGCCATCTCTCATCATTCCAATCATGGTCCTGGGAAAGGGATCGTTCTTAATTACTCTTCTCTCTCCTTTGCAGAAATTTATTATTTCTTGGGACTCTGTCACCTTGCATCAGGTTTCTGTTCCCTTTTTTATATACATAATCAGATTTTTAGTATTGCTAATATTTATGCTTCTAATGATGTTGTTGAACAGTCTTTACTCTGGTGGTAGTTTGTTGATGAGTTGTCCGACGCGCATTGGATCTTGTGTGGGTGTTTTAAGATGGTGGAGTTTGTTGCTGATAAAGTGGACTGTCATCCTATGCGGTGGGGTGTTGGTGAGCGAGAAGCATGGTTTTACATGTGCAAAAAACTTGGAATTTTTTATCCTAACCACTATTTTCGGCACGCCTTTGATGACAAATTTGTCAAACAGACCTCGATCATGCATTCCTCCTAGATCAAAGGGTGTTTTCTTTCTCCACTAGTTCTAGTAGACCCGTTTTTGTTTGGGAAGGGGCTTTTCTCTAAGATCATTTACCTATTTTTTTCAAAATTGCATGGCACCTAGCTCCTTCAAAGCTTGGAGCTCCCAATTCTACCTTAGCACTGCTCACCTGCAGCATGAGAGAACTATGGAACATATTTGCACATTTAGAACCTAATTAAGTTCCCTTTTGGTTGAGTCGGGTGGCTTGTCTAGTGGAAGGATGCCATTATCAAAGACTACTTTTCTCCGTATGTTTGGGAAGTAGGATGTGATATTCAGAAGAAGGGTGCATAAGTCTTTCCCGAGAGTATGTCAGAAGTTACAGAGCTCTTGACCGCTCACCTTTCAACACTTGCCTACAAACTAAGGTAACGCAATGGCATCACAAACCTAGGATGGAAGAAGTCTATCAGGCCTGCGGGGCTCAAATTAGAGCTTAGCTATATTGGCTCAAGATCAGTGACAAAGAAACCAAAGAATTTTTTCGTTCCTTAGACCTCGTCACATCGGAAATTTAATCCGAGTGGTCAAGGGTGGTGCTGGTCGAATCACTCACCTTCTCGATGTCTTGTAGGTCTTTGTTCACGACTACCATTGTGTCTTTGCAACACAACCATACACTCCAAAAAGGGATGCTAATTTCTTGCAGTGTCTCCAAGTGGTTCCTTGTAAGTTTCCTAAGTCCCAAAGAGTTTTTTGTGATCGTCCCCTTTCTATTGATGATCTTAAGGAAGATGTTATGCAAATGAAGTTAGAAAAAGCTCCTAGTATTGATGGATTTATGTGTGACTTCTATCAGGTGTTATGGGATACATTTGGTCTTGATCTTCATCATGTTTATTGTGAATCTATGGAGACCAATTCTCTTGTGGCTTTGATCAATCAAGGTAATATTAAGTTTATCCCCAAAGCTAGAGATCCTAAACTCATCACGAGTTGGAGATCGATTACTCTGTTGAACGTGTCATACAAGATCATCGCCAAAGCCTTGGCCCTCGGGATCTGTAATCTGTTGCCTCTTATTATGCGTAGTGAAAAAACTCGGTTCATTAAGAGAAGATTCATTCTAGATAACATTATTGTTGTTTGGGAAGGTATGAAGTGGGCCAGATTATATAATCGAAAGGATCTCTTCATCAAAATTGATTTTGAAAAAGCATATGACAGGATTGAATGGAATTTCATTATTACAATATTACAAGCTCTTGGGTTTGGCCCTAGATTCATCCATTCTGCTAATATGTTATTTCAAGATGCTAATGTCAAGCTCACCATTAATGGAGTCCAATCTGATATGTTTGAGATTCACGGGTCCATTCGGCAAGGATGTCCCTTAGCACCAGCTCTCTATGTGCTTACTACTGAAGGTTTCAGTTACCTTCTTGCCAAATTTGCTTCTCAAGGTTTATTAAAGGGAATCTCTCTTCCTAATTTTGATCAACAGCATATTAATGACCACTTTGTGTTAGGATGTGGAGCTGAATTGCTTCACAAAGGCATGCATTTGAGATTTATTGGTTTTCACAGTAACCAGCACCAGTTGGGTAACCGACAACGGTCACCTGGAATTAAACGGCATAGGTCACCTGGCAGCAACCGGCACCAGTTACCTGTGCGTTTAAGTTTTTATTTTACACACAGGATTTGATCTGACAGTTGATTGTAAAGGTGATCTAAAGGTTGTAATTGCATACAAAGGTGCCCTAATTTTGTGTAATCTTATATAAGCTAGAAAAGTATGGTTAGAACATAATGATAGAGGAAGAATTTTAATTCTTTTTGGTTGAAGACGAAGAAGAAGAAAAATAAGAAAAAGGTTGTGTGAAGATAGAGCTTCAATAGAGAGAAGCTGGACATATGGAAATAGCAGGTACATCTGAATGGTGAGAAGAGTGTTATGTCTTCTACTGTATTTCCTTTTTATTTTCTTATCTCAATGTAATGGTTTGCAAATTATGCAAAGCACATAGTCTTTCATCTTGTAGATCCATAGGTTGTTGTGAGATCTAGAATTATAGATCCATGAGATCATGTTGTATTATTGGTCCATAGGAGATCTAGTATTGTAGCTCATTGGAGAGCTTGTGGGTATAGATAGTATCCAGATATTGAAGAGGATGTTGTCTTCTTTTTTACACAGTGATAGATGCAGAGATGGAGGAGAGACTTACTTCTTGGTGCAGATTTATGGTTGCACATTGGTAGACCCATGTGAAAGGTCTTGTTTGTAAATTCATATGAGAGCTTGGTTACAAAGTGGGAGATGCAGTAGTCCCTGGTTATGTGATATCTCTAGTGGTGTTTCGGAGGCATGGTTTTAATGCACTCATGTAGATCCGTTTAGAGATATGGTGGAGGAGATACTCTTGGAGAGATGAATTATACTTTTGTATGAATAGTTAGTTTGTACTCTTGTTTATTATATATTGAGAACTCTGTCTTTGGTGGATGTAGCTTGCATTGGGTGAACCACGCTACATGTAATGTTATGTGTTTGTACTTTGTTTTGATTTGGATTTTATAGTTTATACTTCCACTACTGTAGATTTTGGGGAATTGTATAGATCTGTATTTGTATGATTTGGTTTTTTATTGAACCATAGCACTATTCCGCAATCCCTAATTCCCAACACATTGTTGATTACTCTCTTTTAATCTTAACTAAGAATGAAGATACTGTGACCAACACTTTGCATTGCCTAGATATATTTTGTTTGGCTTGAGGCTCTTTCATTTAATGGAAAAAGACTCAATGCTATAGACAATCTATGGATCTCATGCCTCTATAGATTGAAGGATTTACTTAGTAGTGGATTCAACCCAGGGTTCAATTCAAGTTTATTGGCATCCCATTTACTTTCTAGGTTACTACTACTACTCTTTGGTCTTATTTTGTCCAGCGATTTGAGAAAAATATTTCTTATTGGATTACCAAGCCTCTCTCTCTTGTTGGTAAGTTTCATATTTTCACTAAGGTGTTAACTGTTACTCATGTCTATTATTCCTCCTATTGGGTGCCTTCCACAGCTTTGTATGCTAAGTTAGAGAAGTTAGTTATTTTTTATGGGCCAACACACATGGACACAAAAGCTTCCACATAGTGGCTTGGGACATTTGTTTCTCTCCTAAAGAGGTTGGTGGCTTAGGGCTTATTGACATTCGGCTGCAAGGCATTGCTCTAAGTGTCAAGTGGATTATCAGGGGTTTATATGGCTCCTAGGCTTGGAAAATATTGCTTCATCACTATATCTATCAAGGATCCCATTTTGGAAAACAAGCCTAGAAAAAATTAGTTCTACAAAGCTTTTTTCTATCCCCTGTGCCAGTTAAAATTGGAGGAAAATTTTTTATGAAGAGTATCTAGAAGGCATGGGATCCTGTCAACACATCACCTTATTTGGGTGGGAGATGGTTTCAGAACCAGGACTTCTATCAATTCACACTCTTTATGGCGGTCTCCTGTTATTAATATTCATAATGTTCCCTTTACTACGGCTCCATGGATTTAAGTCTTTGGATTTTTAAGCACGGAATCAAACTACTTGGAGATATAAGGATACACATTCCTAAAAACCCTGGGTTCTTATCAAAGCACAATTTAACCTTAATAATGGAGATAAAGAATCTATACAGGAAATTCAGAATGCCATACATAAGGATATGCTTCATATTCTCCTCTCGTTCATTGGTGGTGTGATTAAGACTAGCCTACGGTGACTCCCTTTAGTCAGTACAAACCCCAACTTTGTTATCAACTTTTAGCTCATGCCCACATTCCTTATGAAAAATTGAACATGTACTAGAAGCTTAAATCCCCACATAGGGTCTGGAAATGTAGATCAATACCATTTGGAAATCTCACATTGAACTTGAAAAGGCTCATTTTCTAGGGTGCATTGTTTATTAGAGTTTTCTAATTGGAAAACTTCTTCAACAACTTGGGGTTTCTAATCCCTTGTGTATTTCTTGTCAACAACCTGAGTCTCTAATGCATTTATTCTGGTATTTCCCACTTGCGCAATCTTCCTAGAAGTGGATTCACTCCCTCTTCAAGCCTTTCCCTCCTGAACCCTTCACCTAGAAAATTGTCTTGCTTGGGAACTCGGCCTTGCTCCCTGTAAAATTCAACACATTTTGGCAAATATTTCATGCAGAAATTCTTTTTGAAATTTGGAAGCTTAGAAATGATTCTATTTTTAATAAAACTTATCTTAGCATGGATTTTTTGGTGTATGCTAAAACTAGAATTATTACTCGTGTGTTTCTTCATATCCAAGTCTAGTCGAAAAAAAATTCTTCGAGGTGGAACATCTTCGGGATCTTCTTGCCACTGGGCTAGTGCCCCATGCTCGGCCAGTCAGATTCCATCTTTGTTGTGTCATCTTTCTCTGTTGCGGTGATGCTCCTTGCCTCTCCCTAGTCTCAATGTCGTGGCTAAGGTTCTCAGCAATGGTAGTGTACCCGAGCTCGGTGTAATTCCTCCTCTCCTTAGTGGCAGGCCGGTAGTCTTTTCTAGTGGCTCGGTGGTGGTGACAGCTGGGGGGACCCTCCCCGTCCTTAGGATGGTAATAGATCTATGTGGGGGGCTCCTTCCTCTGACCGACACAGTGGTAGTGGCTCTGGTTGGCCTTCTTATTCTCTGACTTCTGGTTCTAGAAGGAGTGTTTCCCAAGATAAATTTCCACATCTCGCTCTGGCTATTTCTCCTAACAGACAGGATGCTCCGTCCCTCGAACAGGGTGATGGGTGGGATCCTACTCTAACTTCTCCCAACCCCCTACAATGGGTTGGGTGATGTTCGCTCAAGCCACCTTCTCCTCCTCCTCCTCCATCCGCCATGTTTTTTGTGTTTGCTTGGTTATCACTTTTGTGACTTGTTGTATGTTCATTTGGTTTTTGTTTCCCTTGGCATGTGTTTGCCAGGTGTACTGCATTTTGGGGTGTGACTTCTCAACCCATTATTTTGATGTAAAACACAATTTACTTTTCTTGATTATATCAATATCAAAGTGGGTTTCAATCATAAAACATGCTAAATTAATTATAATAAATGATTAAATAAATTACAATAAATGTTCTTACAAATTACTTTTCTTGAATGTGTTGAAGGTTGCAATAACACATGAATTTACAAACCAATCAAATTGTAGATAAATAAATTTTTAAAATTATTTTGTTAATATATTTGTTAATGTGAAAAGTGTATATTTGTTTATGAAAAATAATATTAATATCTTAATATTGGTTGAAAAATACAAATAATAATAACTATTTAAACAAATATAAAACATATTGTTGTCACATTTTGAACACTATAAATAATAAACATAAAAGATATGAAACCTATATTCTCACGTTTTGAACACCACTAATAATAAACATAAATGAAGGAAATCCAAAGAGGTCTAAATCCACATAATCCGACCTTGATTATTAAGAATGATAACAAAATTAATGCGAATGAAAGTGTAAATAAACATCTTTAAAATACCAGCTCGTTCCTCATACATGCTCAAAACATGAAAGAGGTACTTCGACCCAAAATTTTGCTTACACACACCATAATTATGTGATAATAAGAAGAGGCTTAACAGCTGTCACACCCAAAATGTAGAAAATATTTTTCTCGCCAAATAAATATATTACTTCAATACAAATGCTTCACACGATTCACGACTTTTGTGCCTTTGGTTTAAGAGATAAAAACATATTATTTCACATACGTTTTATTTGTAATTTACTCAAAATCACACAAATTTTGATTAGAATATTGCTGCTAATACAATGTGCTCTAAACGTTTCATATTTCAGTGCGTTTACTCCACGTTGATTGTACATTCCCTATATATTTACAGTTCTATATTCATAAATTATGATTGCTAGAGGTACACGATTAAATAATGTTCAGTAATCTCTCTATTTTATTAAATATATACCAAAAATAATTGTATTGATGTACCAGCACCACAATATATTGTTTTAATTAACGTTGTTTCATATATTTAAATTTTCTGCTAGAAAAACATTCTATAGGTGGAGGTTTATTAGAATCAACGACACATAATGCTGCTTGTAAATGATTAATGGAAATTAATATTTACCCATCCATTTTTATGGTTCTCGATAATTATTGATTAATATAGGAGATTTTATACGGGTCGAGTTGAATTGGTTTATAAATATTTATTTTTATTAGACATTCGCATTCCCTATTAGATGCTGATTTTAATAGTAGGTGAACACGAGAAACCATTTATTATAAGTTTGTTATGATTTAATATTAAACCCAATAATGTTGAATAGATTGGTAGTCACAATCAGTTGATTGTTATTTCTGGCTTGCATCCATGAAATTAACGATTTTCGATCATAACAGTTATTACCAGGAGAAGGCATCTAGTGTTTGTGAAAGGCTTATAGGCTTGATTTTCATATTTTTATTTAAATGCAAGGAGTTTAACCTATGATATTTGTATTTTACTTCCTTTATTGATATATATTTTGTTAATTAAAAATCAGAATAATTTTATAAGTGAAAAGGCAGATGATTGGGTGGAAAGAACAGTCATTAGTGCATATAATTAATATTGGGTTTATAGAAAGCTTCAAGGGAATCTGGTTTCAAGAAAATTCTATGTCCCACTCATTTCACATTACTAAAATTAAAAATTAAAGAAAATAAAAAAATATGATATAGTGGAGTGTCTAAAATCCTAGGGAAATAGGAGGGAACTTAGTTTACCTAGCCAGGTTGTAGGATTACAATTGTAATAGTGGAAGTCGTTAAATGATGTGGTGAAAGAAGGACTTAAAGGAGTGGCAGTTCGAATTTAATTCTTGATATATGGTGCACAAGAAGTTAGACAGAAGATGCATGTATATACATAAATATGGGTAGAAATGATAGAAAACATAATAGTTTATAAAGAAGAAAACATACGAAAAAGTCAAATGAGAGCTTAAATGTATCAACCAAAACTTTTTTTTTTATGTTTTCTCAATATATACATGCTTTCATATTAAATATCATGCACCACGTGATTGAAACAATCTACAATGCAAGGAAATATCAATGGATTATTTTGAGAAAATTCAAATACTTCTTTTGTTGCCTCCAAGAGTCCGTCGTGAAAATAATCGTACATAAATGATCTACATGCATAAGAATTATTCCTAATCTTGTTGTTTCTCCTCTTTCTAGTCTACATAAAATATATATTTTTTGGTAGAATAGCTAGATATTAGTACATTTTATAAAAACAATGCTATATTTTCAAGATTTCATTGATTATAAGGAAAGGAAACCCCTTGTGTCTTTCTTTATGGATCTAAATTTCTAACATTTTTGGTTCCTTATTGAAAATTATATCTTTACGCCATAAAAATGTCCACTGATGTTTTATCTTCAAAACCCTATTTCTTTATTTCCCATCAGATTTCTTATGTGGAAATTATTAAATGAATGATAGAAATGAAAATACATAAAGAAATGTCAAAAGGTACAAAATAAAATAATATTGTAGATGAAGATAGTGCCATTATCAAAGGAATCCACTCTATAAAGGCCCTTTGGCTAATTACTAATTATAAATTGATATTTATGTACTTAACATATGTACCATGAATGTTATGATTAAATGTACTTGATAATGTAAAGTACCTGACATGCCCTAACAAATTGATAGTAGAAAACTTGATTTTTTTTAGCAATTGCTTCAAAATTTGTGTTTGATAGATGTATGGTAAAATCACATTTACATTACTTTTGACAGCTTTTGTGCCACGTTTCAAGGCACTTGTTTCAATAAGAGTCAAGGATCGGCTCTACAAGAGCAAGATTATTATACTTAGCAAAAAACACGAGATGAGGGAATCCAATATGATCATGATCATGCAGAAAAAATTGCATGAAAAAAGTTGCATTTGGAAAGCTATTTCTATCCATATGAAACGATAAATATTGCTCATTTTTATTACATCTATTAATAATACAGCTGCAGAGGATTGCAAAACTTGTCTTGAATGAGTACTTGAAGAATAAAAGCTTCAACTTGTTGTTGTTGTTGAGTCAAGATATGGAAAATATTTCCCCACTATTCATTACTTTTGCATAAGATAAAGCATGTATTCTTTGTTCATGTTGAGCTTTAGATTTTCATTTAATCCTTCTAGAGAGGAAACTTCCCCTGTATATTCTCAAATAAAACTACCTATTGCAATAGAATCCAAGGATCTCACACCCCATCCATTAGAATTATAACCATGTTAAGCACCATTAGTTCTTAACACGTCTAACTGAACATTATTCAATCATTTTTCAATTACCTTATTTTGGAAGCTTGGAGGGCACCTGCAGTGGTCATCACATACATAAATCATAGGATTTCTCTCTATAAGAATCCAACATATGCATTATATGGAATCTATCCATCGTTCCTCTAAATACAAGAGCACATGTACCTCCCTGCACAGTCACACCCACCTACAAATTCACATCCTTACAGAGACTTGAGGACTAAGGAATTATGATACATAACTTTCTTAATGTAATGAAAAACATGGAACCCTTTTTATTGTCAGCCTCAATAACAACCCGATGACCCAAATTAGCACTCTTCCATACCATACTAACTGATTGAATAAAACTAGGTCTTGAAGTTGGTTTCAACATCTATTGCGTATCCTTCCTCATAATTACAGAACCCATGTCTTTCTTACCTAATATATTCCTAAGCTTTTACTTAAACACACCAAATCTTGAAATCCCTTTATCTAATTAGGACTCTTCAATCTTATATAGAATATCATAAACATAAATATTATGACTATAAGCAACACTCCTACCTAGTTTTACATGCCCTTGATGAATCTCAACTCCATGGTGTGTACTTCTCTCCAAATAAAAATTACCATCTTTAAGCTTCTGATCAGAAAAGAGTTATTTAGATGAATAGTTTTATTTTCCTCCCTGTCCACTATAAATCAGTACATCACCACTATCCTGCTTGTCTTCGTAACATTCATAAGCAACAACATTGATAGCAAATGTCTCATTGCACAAATTATCTGCAACACTAATAAAATCAACACCAACTTGAGATGGAGTATGCAAGCCAATTACAGAGAGCTCCATTATAAAGTAAAATATGTCACCCACATAGATGCCTAGAATAGAACCTATTATCCTTATGTCTCTATTTAATGATAATCGTTTGGTCATCATTATGTAACCTACTTAGAGATCAAGGCACCTATAAAAACTTCCTTGTTCAAAATGGTGCCTCAGTGCATCGTATGTGATTATAGCCTTTGTGACAAGCTCTTTACCATTAACATTAGCTCCAGGATTTTGTAAGTTTTCTCTTCTTTTTTTGTCTAATACATGTAGGAGGCATACAAAAATGGAGGATGTGTAGTTAGATGTTTTGGATTCAACATTGGACAAACAGAATGTCTTGTAGTAGGTATAAGAAAGGAAGAAGACAATGATACGTACAGTGAATGTTTTACTTGCTAAAGTGGATAAAGGAGGATTTGATCAACAAATTACTTATAGAAATATGTAGAAATAATGAAATTAACAATACAGATAGGGTAGGAACCAACTGCTAATGAAGAAGAAATTTTAAGTATATAGGAAACTATCTCAAAAATACCTTTGAAGTTGAAAATATTTTCCACGGAAGATGATCAATTGACCACTCCTCTTCGTCTATCATTTTCCTTATATGTGTCCTCTTTAATACTGGATTTAAGAAATAAAATAAAAAAATTTAGAGTGAAAATGAATTTATTTTGCCCTATTAGAGAAATTAATAGGACGATGCAAATGCAATAGTTACCACGAAAATTGAGTTTATAAAGGCCTATCGGCCAAATATTAAATGACATATTGTGAAAGTAAGATAGGTTGACGTCAGTTAATCAGATTTGTTTTGTATATACAACTATATGATATCAGTTGTTGAAACGTACAATATTATTATTGGAATAAAATTAAATTCTAAAGAAATTTGCATAAAAAAATTAGAGTTAATGCTGAGTATAATGTGAATTGACTTAGTTGGGAAGATATCCCCATATATATACTATGCTAATATCCATAGTGATGTGGATAATCAGAAGTGATTATTTTTGTAATTACTGCCATGTGGAGAAGATTGGGAATTGTTTCAAGCACATATTTTAATCAAGTGAGGAAAGGTGGAGTGAGTATATTGGATTACTTTTTGGATGTATACAATGCATATGCATTTATTTCACCCACTCAAAGCATTGAGAACATTTCTGTGTTTCATTTGAATTTACTACTTCAACCTTTTCCCTAACAAATAAAGGTGTGGGAATATCACATTAGGGATAGATATCTAGAGTATCGAACCTATCTGCACCGAATCATGGAGATTCAAATCATAGTATGTGGAATACCATCAAGAATAGGAGAATAATAAAATTTATTGGAGATGGTGAGCAGTCATGATACCCATATTTGTCTTAATGTCGCTAAAAATTGGAATAATAGAGATTTTCACCTTCAAGGGAAAGACTTATGAGATCAATGAGGAGTTGATTTCCAGAGTCACAGAGAAGAGAGAAATTTTCTGGAATGGGATGAATCCCTTGTCCATCTCAAAGGATTTTTTGTGAGAAAATATTTTCCTTGTATGTTTTATGATTTCATATTTCTCCTGATGAAGGATATAACTCTGGAAGGGTAGTCTCAAGATATGCATCATTGGGTAAGTGCAGCAAGGTTGGGGGACAAAAAGGGGGTCATAAGTGGACGTCATATTGTAAATAACAACATAATATCAACTTGTATGGATTATTAGAAATACATACACTCAAAATTAGAAAAACTTATAGTAATATGAATCATAGAATCCAGAATCTAGTTTCTAAAATAATAATTTTTTAAAAAAATGGACAATATTAGCTATATTAAACACTCAAAATTCAATGACTTGGTATTTTTTTTTTAAAAACACCTATAAAATTATATTCCGTTTGCCCACTTGTTATATTTTGATTTCGATTACTGTTGACTATAGACATGGATATTATCATATCATTTTGGTTTAGCATGATGTTAGATGATAGAGATATTCTGACTATTGATGGATTGTGATTCATAGTATGATTTGTGTGGATTCTTAGAGACATAGAGAGACATTTATATTGATGATGATGATGTGTTGTTAGCATATATATTTACTGACATTCGGAATTCTCATCATGTTGACTATGATTTAGCATTTGAACTAATCTTGTGATCTTATTGATATTGATGAAATGGTAGAATTGAGATGTTGTTGAAATTATAGACAAATGATAGTATTATTTTAGTTTAGATGATGATTTAGTTATATGAGGATGTTTATTGATGGATGTGCGTATATTTTATCTTTGATGTATTTGATGCGGCCACGAGGCTGAAGGAGGTATTGTGTGATTTTGCAGGTAATTGTATCACAACAATCAAAAGGGGGTTAGGAGACCAACCATAATAGAATACTGGATGGATACAACGACGGTCACCATGGAACTTGTGTAATGTTTGATGTTTTGTTATTAGTTTGTTAGGGGGTCCCCATGGGGAGGATGACCTCCAATTGTGACCATGGGATTTATGTGTAATTCTTTCCCTTTTATTTTATTTATTGTGGAGTATGTGATTTATTTTGTTGATGTAATTCATTTTTAATCATTGTTGATTAATGTGCCTTAATTAAGTGGATTAATCATGTTTATTAAGTTAATTGGGGATGTGACAAAAGGGGCCATTTATTAGAGTAGTTTGGTCCTTTGAATCTTGTGATTTAAGTTGAGTGTATTTGACTTTGAGTGTTGTACACCCTACCTTACTTGGGAAATTCGGATTTGGGCTTAAGGGCCATTTTTTGAGGCTTGTGGGACAAGTTAAGCTTGTCCCACACCTCTTAATTTCATATACCAACCCTACCTATGGATTGGGGGTCAAAAATAGACCCCATTATGTGTTTTGTAAGGCAAAAAGATGACATTTATTGCACTTTTCTTACATGGGTTTTAAATTATGTCCTTAGGGGGTGTGGGTTTGGATTGTGTGTGTAAGAGGCTTGTCATTTCTCTCAACCACCAATTTATTGTGCCTTGGGGTTGAGGTTTGACTTGTGAGGTGGAGTTGAGGATAAGTGATGTGGCATCCTACATGGATCCACCTCACCCTCCTTCTTCTCTTTTTCTATATATGAAAGTTTATTTGTTTGTTTGGGGGTTACTTCATTTTATTGTGCACTTGTATTTTTGGAGTTGGAGAGTTTTTGGAGTGCTTGTTGAAGTTTTGGAGATCTTGTTGGAGTTGGATTGAGCTTGAAGGAGCTTGGAGTGTGACTCTTTTATCAAGTTCTACCATGGAAAGGTAGGAACTATACCCTTGTTTTACTTGTTTTTTTTTATATGTGTGTATTGTATGCAAGTGAATGGTTTGTGTGTTTATTGGGATCTTGGGTAGAATGCCTAAGTATGGTGTAGGAGAAGGCTATAGGGGATTTTTTATTATAGGGAGGAATAAGATTTTGTTTCATGTTTTAGGAAGGGAGTTTGGTTGGGTGCCCCACCTTGGATAAGAAAAATGCTTTCTTTTCTTACTTGGTTCTTTTGAGGGAGACATAAGAGATTGTAGGGAGGCATAAGAGAATGTGGGAGGTATAAGAGGATCTTGAGGGAGACATAAGAGTTTTGCAGGGTTTAAGAGTTGTGTATTTTGAGTGAGTGTGTTTTGGAGGGTTTTAAGGTGGGCACCTAATCCCATTGGGAGGTATATGTGATCTCCCCATAGATCCTTGATCCATTGGCTTTGATTTCAAGCCTTGTGTATTTTGAAAGTTACATTCTTGTGATTGTTATCTTGTGTTTGAATGTGTGTTAAATGGTTGTGAAATTTTGTATTGTGATGTGGAAGCATTGTGTTAGTTTCCATGAGTTGTATCCATTTTTTATTGCACTTTGGTTGGGGCTCGGGGGCCAATGAGGAGGATAACTTCTTCTCCTCATTGGATTATTGGTTGGGTGGAGAGTGTTTCCTCTCCCCCATTTTTATTTGTTGTGATTGAAGTGAAGAAATGGTGGAGCTCTTGTTGAAGATTTGGGACTTGGAGCATTTGTAGAAGTCAAAAGAAATCCTTCATTGTAGAAACCTTTCTTGTAATTCCCACTTAAGGTGGAAGGCTAGTAGTACTTGCATTTAAAAGAAAAGTTGTATTGTATTTTTTATTTATCAAGTTGTAATGTATTGTTGGAAAGAAATCTCTTTGCATTGTAAGAAATGAGCTATGCTCAAAGAAAAAGGAAGTTCATTGTTATTTGTAGGAGTTGCATTATTGTAAGAATGAAGGGAAAACTTGGAAGTTGTAAATCATTGAGAATGTATTCTTAGTAAATCTTAAATGTATAATAGTTGCTTGTGCTTTCCTTGAATAAATGGTTGTAGTTGAAATGGAAGGATGCACTATAATTATAATGAATTACTTTGTTGAAAATTACATTCTTGTTGTGGAAAGGAAAATAATGATACTTAGAAATAGATTAAGTTTCATTCCTTCATTTGAGTTTGAAAACAATTTTATTGGAAAAATATTCTTGTAGTTGTTTTCTTTTATTACTATTGAAATAGAAAATATTTTAATTTAGTGAATTTAAGTCATGGAATGAATAAATGGTTTAACCTTTCAACTAGTGACTTTAGGCACCTAAATTCAAGCTAAGGATAAACTGTAAATCACCCTAGTAAAATTTGATTTTTGGAAAAAATTGATGGAATTGATGGTTCTGTTTTCAGAAGAACAGGATTGTCTGCCCTATGCAGATTGGTGGTCTCTGAACCACCGGCCTGATCAGAGTGGCAGTCTCTGAAACCACCACCCAGGGGTGAAAATCGTCATAATAGGTTTTTGAATCGTCACCCAGGTAGGGCGGTGGTCACAGGACCACTGGCCTGCTCAGGGTGAGGTTTCATCACTCTTCGGTGGAAAATTAAAATCCATGACTGTGTAAATTTTAACTTGATTTAATTAAAATTTGAGCCTATAAAATGTTAAAAAGGAAAACCCTAGCAAACCATAAGGGAATAAATTCATTGTTTTAATCATGTAAATCCTTGAATGGGCATTAAATGTATTAAATCTCATAGATTAAATTGAAAGTAGGGTTTTTCCCAAATAGAGAACTCAAAAATTGAAATAACTAAATAACTACTCCAGATTTAGAGTGGAAACCTCTACAATCAACAAATAGAAGGCATTGCTTTAATCAAATCCATAAACTAAACTAAACTAAGATAGATCCAAATGAATCCCTCCATGGCCTATTCCCTCCTTGCTTTCATGGCTTCCACTCCTCCAACCTGCAAATTAAAGAAAATAAAAGAGACCAAATGAGGAGGCTAGGGCAAGAAAAAGGTTTAATAAAATTTCTTAAGGATGGTTAGGGTTAGCTTGGAACTCTAGGATCTAGTGGCCACAATTGATTTGATCCAAGGGTTAAGAATCAACCCTACAATTGTTAGGTGAGAATATATATTATGGGCTTTTAAATAATTTAAGTGTATGTGAAAATGGGTGAATGGGGCCACTTAGTACCCTAGTATGTTAAGTTAAATATGTAACTCTCCTAGTATGTTTTAATAAATGTTTCAATGGAAATTAAAGCTAGTAATTTAAAGGGAACTAAGGTAACTAAGGATAAGGGTTTAATAAATGTGGGTTTGAATATTATTTTTGAGAAGGGGAAACTATTTAACCAAGTAAAAGAATTAATGGACACTTTTCTAGCGGATTGTAATTGTATTGACGTTAGAAATGGATTAAGAATATTTAATTATTAATCTAGACTTGTTCTATTTAATGTAATGTAGTAGATTGTTGGTAGGAATTAATTAAACATATTACAGGGTTTGACACCCTTTCAATCTTAAAAAAAAAAAATTGTCTGCAACTTTCTAGATAATTATTTAAGGTTTAATGTGGTTTTGAACGTCAAAATTGTGGGTGTTACATTTGGTATCAGAGTCATGGGTTCAATGTTTTACCCCGAGGAACACTTGGAAACATAATACACAACAAGAAAACTTAGCACAACTCTAAACCTAGATCACAAAACTTTGGGTATTACATGATATTTTAAAATGTATAAAACCTAGAAAACTGAAACAAAACCTAGAATGATAAACTAACTATCACCTTGGTCTATGTAGGATGCCCAAACAAGACGAGGGTTTATTACATGTGGACCTAGACGTACTACCCCTAGATCAAGTAGTAGGAGCCATATTTCCTCAGATACTTCAGACACTATAGGATGTTAATGTCATTATATGCAAGGGATCTTTAGGAGGGAGACCTAGAAGACATGATAGAGAGCCATCAGTAGAGGCTCGTGCACCTTCCCAACATAGTGATGAGTATAGGGAAGAGAACTCCCATGTGGAGTCAGTCAGATGAGATTCACCATAGAGAGGTCATGGAGACAGGGCTACATGACACAGAGACAGATCTAGGAGCCCTAGGCAACGTGATGATCATGTTGAGAGACCTAGAGGCAGATAGTCTACAGTGGAAGATCACATCAGAGAGATTTTGAAACTCCATCCATCTCATTTCACTGGGGACACTGGGGATTTCCAGGAAGAGGCATGGTTGGTCAACTTGAGTGGATGCTTCAAGCTATGTCTGTGTACCAACAAACATGAAAGGCTTGTGTTTCCATCCACCTTCTGAGAGATGGATCTGGGGTTTGGTGGAGGACCCGAGGAGTAGAAGCTCCATGTGGATTCTGAGACAATCACTTGGGAGCTCTTTGAGGAGTGGTTTAGGAGAAAATACTTGTCCAGGAGGTTTATTCAGTAGAGGATAGATGAGTTCCATGACCTACGTCAGGCATCCATGATAATGGTAGAGTATGAGAGTCAGTTTCCTGGACTTACTTCAGTACATAGACTACATGCAAGATGAGTAGGTGAGGATCCATAGGTTCATCAGGGGCCTAAACCTAGACATTAGGAGGGGTAGTGCACATTCATTATCCGTAACATTAATAGAGGCCGTTGAGAAGGCCTATATTACGAGGAGGAGACTAGGGGGAAGACTAACAGGCCAGAGATAGAGTGTGGAGCCATATCCAGTAGATGCAGGATAATAATTGAGGGGGTCAACTCCTCCTCGCATGATGGACGTGGTTCTACATAGTCTTCATTCAGGACCACCACAGGAGCCACCTCAGAAAGACAACAACAAACTCTCCTCCATTTAGGCCTCCACAAAGATTCAATGCTTAGAGGGGATGCAAAATGGGGCCTCCTCCTAGGGGACCAGTTCGGACTTAGGCACCGCCTAGAGCTCAGTCAACAGGAGCTCGTTCAGTAGCTGACCATAACAGTTCATAGCAGGATCATCAGGATCCATGACACAGACCACTAGAGTACCTGTAGGAGTGGCTTCTCATTAGAGGGGACCTGGTAGTTGCTATGGGTGCAGTGTACTTGGGCATCATTGAGAGAGTTCCCTCATAACCCTAATAACAAGGGTAAGGCACCAGTTTTAGAGCCTAGGGTAGGTGATATGGCTAGGAAGCCCATGATATATGCAGTGGTCGAGAACCACCAGGATAGAGCACTAGGGCATGGTGATTGAGACGACAGGTAGCATTGATGGCATTTCTATTTCTGTTTTATTTGATTCAGGCTCCTCAGATTATTTTATTTCTCCATTTGTAGTAGAGAGAGATGCAGGTAGGTGGTAGTTTGGTAGAGCCATAGTTGGGATGTGGATATGTCTTTTGGAGCCAAGATCATAGTGGACTCCTTAGTCAAGGAGTGCATAGTTGACCTAGGACTTTTTCCATGACCTTGGATCTTCGTATCCTTCCTTTGGGGTCCTATGGGATTATTTTGGGCATGGATTGGTTATCTACACACAGGGCTAGGGTTGATTTCTACAATAAGGTAATATCATGTGCAGATGATTTAGGAGTGGAGACAATGATAGTGGGAGTTTAGGAGACCCACCTCTATTTGCACCATATCCTATGCAGCTTAAGCGGTGTGTGTGATGAGGTTTCCAGTTGTATTTGTCACCATTAGCAATAGATCAGAGGATGAGTCTAGTGGGCCATCACTTGATGATCATCATATCTTGAGGGAGTTTTTCATATGTCTTTCCAAGGGAGCTTCCAGGGTTACCTCCCCCACATGAGATAGATTTTCACATTGATTTGGTTCCAGGAGAAAGCCTATCTCACGAGCGCCTTATAGGATGACTACCCCTGAGCTCTGTGAGCTCAAGTTGTAGCTAGAGGGCCTTCTATGAGAAATGCCTAATCCATCCTAGTGTATCCCCTTGGGGTGCACCAGGTGATTTTTGTAAAGAAGAAGGACAGATCTTTGTGTTGTGTATCAATTATCGTAAGCTGAACAAAGTAATGATCAAGAATCGTTACCCCCTTCCACGTATTGATGATTTGTTTGATCAGATGAAGGGGGCCACAATATTTTCCAAGATATATCTTAAGTCTGGATACCATCAAATGAGGATCACAGAGGTAGATATTCATAAGACAGCTTTCTGTACGAGATATGGCCACTACGAGTTCACAGTAGTGCCTTTTGGTCTTATGAATTCCCCCACAATATTCATGAGTTTGATGAATGGGGTATTTTAGACATTTTTAGATCGCTTTGTGCTCATATTTCTTGATGAAATTTTTATTTACTCATGCATGCATGCGGAGCATGAGGAGCACCTTCGACAGGTTCTGCAGTGTCTTAGACCGAGCAACAACTTTACGGGAACCTGGAGAAGTGTGCATTCTTTTAGTCATAGGTGCAGTACTTGGGTCACATCATTTTTGGGGAAGGTATCACTGTCAATCCTTCCAAGATTAGAGCTATTATGGATTGGACCACGCCAACTAATGTGACTGAGGTGTGCAGTTTCATGGGGTTGGCAGGTTACTATATGAGATTTGTTCAGGACTTTTCTCGGATTACGCTTGCAACCCATCACTTCCCTTTAGCAGAAAGGGAAGAAGTTTGTTTGGTTCCGATGGATGTGAGTAGGACTTCAGTACACTAAAGGGATGCCTTACGTCAGCACTGATTCTTGTTTTGTCAGACCTTCAGAGGGATTTCTTTGTGTGTATGGATGCTTCCTTGGACAGGATTAGGTGGTGTTTTGATGTAGGAGGGCCGTGTGGTTTCCTTTAAGTCTCAAAAAATCAAAGATCATGAGCTCAATTATCCAACTCATGACCTTAAGCTTACAGTAGTTATGCATGCTTTGGTTTGATGGAGACATTTCCTTCTTAGCAGAAGATTTATTCTCAAGATAGACCATTTGAGCTTATGTCACCTCTTCATGCAATCCCAATCTCAACACTCATCAATGGTGTTGGATGGAGTTGTTATGTGAGTACTGACATGGAGATAGAGCATGTGAAGGGGAAAGAGAATGTTTTTTTCCAACCCTCTGAGTAGATGGAGACATTTGGTTATGGCTACTTTTAGTGGGTACAGATTTGAGGAGCCAAGATTTTGTAACAGCTTCCATAGTGACAGTTTCTACCTTGCAACTAGATCATAAGACGGAGTCTCAGAGACCCCTTGAGGGGAATTTTGATGGTTCTACATTAGAGTTCAGATGGAATTCTCTGATGCAGAGGTTGGATCTATGTACCTAGGGATAGAGGTTTGAGATAGGATATCTTTGCAAAGTCTCATCATGCACCTTATTCAACCCATTCAGGGGTGAATAATATGAACATTCCACCTGGAGATAGCAAAATTATTGAAGAGGTCTTCAGATATATGTAACCCTTTTTGTGTCACACTGTTTAGAGTGTTCAGAGCGTGAAGGTTGAGCATAATCATCTAACTGGCACTTCTTTACCCACATCACTATACCATAGTGGAAATGGGACACCATTTCCATGGATTTCATAGTAGGGCTACTGACGTCGAGATACGACCACGATGCCATCATGGTCATGGTGGATAGATTGACGAAAGTGGCTCATTTTTCTCCAGTAAAGACCACCTATACAACTAGTGCAGTAGCGAGAGTGTACTTGGATGAGATTTTTAGACTGCATGGGATCCCACGGAAGATCATCTGTGACCACAATCCCTTATACACATCACACTTCTTGACTATCATACATCAAGCCCTCAGGACAAGCATCAACTTCAGCACAGCCTATCATCCAGACACAAATGGATAAACGGAGCAGGTGAATTAGATTTTAGAGGACATGCTTCATATGTACGTCATGGATCATCATTTAAGGTGGGAGGAGTACTTGTAATTGGTTTATTTTTCATACAATAACAGCTTCCATATTTCTATCAATGGGATGGTACCATTTTAGGCACTTTATGGCAGGGAGTGCAGAACACCTTTGAGTTGGGACAAACTTGAGGACAAAATATCTATTGGGCCAGGTATGTTACAGGATAAGTAGCATCATGTTGTTTTGATCTGACAGAGGTTGCATGAGGAAAATTATAGATAGAAGAAGTATGCAGATCAGAGGAGAGTTTAACGTAGTTATGAGGTGGGCACAAAGGTGTTCCTGGTGAAAATTTTTACACTTGTGCAAAAATTAGCAACTCAAAACTTTTTTACGATGGATGGCATAGATGAAATTGACCTAACTAGGGGGATACATTACAGTTTTCTTATGTTTTTAGTTGTAGCAATTGATTAAATACATATAATTTGCATCTATGTATGTTGTTACAAAATATAACACCTTACATAGACTTTCATTCCATGTTCATCTTAAGAAAATAAACACAAAATCCATGAAGGAGTAATGCATTACCTTGATGAAGGCAGGAATTATAGTTTATGTGAGATATTAAACTCAGTAATGGAGAATATAGTTGCATTTTTCATGCAAAAGATTCATTTTAAGTTATATGTACATTAAATCTCATTATTCCTTTATGTTTATATACACTTAACTATGAATTTGAGTTGTTTATTTCATTATACAATCAATACATGTCATAAATCTGAAAGCAGAAAGAAGTATACAACTCGAGTAAAAAAATTAAATGTTATTTATTCATGAAGAAGTACAATGTTTCCCACACAAGCCGTGGGATGTTGCTCATAACTACTGAAGAAAGAAGTGCATGTGTATGAAGTTAAAAGTAAAAGAGTATAGAATAAACCCATCATTGCCTTGGTATTTTTTTCTAATTCTTTTTCACTTTAGTTCCAGCTCTATCTTTCATCCATCTCTCCTAGCAATCACAATATACCTAAAAAATGAAAATATAAGGCATCAATTTTGAGCTTAGGGTTTGATCTATACTCATGTACTATCTAACTACATGTAAATGGATTTCTTAATATCAGAAGAATAAGGTACACAAGAGGCTAGTTACAAAATTGATAAAGAAGTGTTCTGGAAGTAGTACATATGATTCCTAGAATCATTACAGAGGAATAAAGAGAAAAGAAAAACTATGGAACATAAGAGAGGACAAAAATCCTAAATATTTTCTAACTATTTCTTAAGTGTGTAGGTAAAGATTGTAACAAAACGAGTGTTAGTGAAAAATCACAGCACCCCTGGATGCTGATTAGATTTCTAGGTTGATCATACTGGCATCCAGTGTGATTGCACAACATGGAATACTTTCTCCAAGTGTGGGACTTGCAAAAATGAGAAAGGAATCTCTAGAGAAGGCTGGTTCCTATTTCTCTGTTCAGATGCACATGAAAAATGCAGAGGGTTTACTCAAAACCTAATCTAATCTTGCTAAGGAGACAGGGTAAGGAGATGCATAAAAATAAACCTAAGCTAACAGAGGTGATGCACCGAGGAATGAAGAACACCTATCTTGCCAATAAACACAAACCATTCTTGAATGTGATGCAAGATCATACACAGATAACAAAATTTGCAGTGAAAGATCAGGAGGATGCAAATGAACACAGAGAGGGTTGAGAATCATCCACAGACATGTATTACTTGCTCCAAAGATTGATACAATACACTACAAAATTCCAAGAGGAAAAGTTGCATTACAATTTTAAATGGGAGGTTTGAACTCCACAAATTTGCCTGCCTAAGAGAAGAAGGGAGGGGCAAAACAAGAATGTTCGACCTCTAGAAAGAAGCCCCTCCTTACAATTTATAGGAAGAATGAGAGAGGGAAGAGAGAGGAAATCCAGATCTACCCCAACCACTTCTAGGTTGTATTTAATTCATCTCATTATGGCGATAGGTGAGAACCCTAGCAGAAGCGGCAAACTATATTTTGCATTTAAGCTGGTTGTTGAAACGTCATTTCTAGCCATTATCACGTACCAGAGGTGTTTTTTAATTTTCTCTCTCCAAACTGAACCAAAATGTAATATTGACCCTAGAATAATGTAGAGAATTTCACCAACTTTCCATTGATATAAAGAACGTGAAAATCTAAGCTCTTGATCGAAAGATATGGCGATCTGAAGATTTAGGGCAAAAAACAAGCCAAAACGGATCGACGGGAAAATATTTGAATTTTTTCTGCGCTCTGCCACTTGGATGACACGTGTCAGGCTCTGATTCATCTGCAAGCTCATCCTTTGAAAATTTCTTTCGGGCCCTTCCTTAATTTCTTGCCACTTGGACACGTGGCACTATTTTATTGGCTCGGGCCTGAGGGGTGCACTTTGTCCTTTTAAAATTTGGTATTTTTCACTTTGGGAAAATTGTCCCATTTCTCCCCTGTGCTCCACCATTCAAGTGCCACATGGCATGATTTCATTGGACGCGGGTCCTTCCTGACCATTTCCCTTTTGTTTTTTTTGCCTTTGAAAAAAATTTCAAAATTTTCCCGCCGAGCCGATGAGGTGAAGACACGTGGCGAGATTTGATTCATTGGTGGCTCTTTCGGCTTTTCGCGTCCCTCACATACCTTTGGCCTAGATGTCCCAAACAAAAATCTCCTGCTTCGACCGATTCAGGCTTCCTTGTACCTCTTTGCGGTGAAGACACGTGGCGAGATTCCATTGGCTCTCGGCTCTTTCGGCTTTTCGTGTCCTCCACGTACTTTTGGCCCAAATGTCCCGGACCGTCCATCTACTGATTTGGCGGAATCGGCCGGTTCACGTCCTCCACGTACTTTTTTCCCAACTGTCCCGGACTGCCTGGGACAAATATCTCCGAACCGCCCGAAATGGACTGACTTGCGCCAAACCGGCCGATCTGCGTCCCACGTGTACTTTTGGCCCGGATGTCCCAGACCACGCGAAACAAGACTTAGGCAATTTTCTTCATTTTTTCAGCCGGTTCAGCTTTTTGAGCCCCGCACATCCCGATGTCCCAACTGTCCCGACTGTTGCGCGGACCGCCTGGCAGCTATTCGGCCAATTCGTGCCTCGACGTCCTAACTGTCCCAAAGACTTCCTAGGACAAGACTTAGCTGATTTTCTCCATTTTTTCAGCCTCAAGCTTGGTACGACGAACCTCAGTTCAACCCGAACTAGTACGACCCGAGCCCTTCAGACCCGAAATGCCTCAAAACAGTCCTACAACCATATTTTTTGCATTTTTTCCATTCTTTCTAACTTGTTGGGATTTCTTCTTGGATAGGAGAGTTAGAAAAAGGCCGAGGGGACCTCAAAAAACATGATTTTGGGCCTTAAATCAATCTATTTGCTCGGGACTGAATAATCTGATGCATGTTATCAAAATTACCCTGGGGGTGAATTTTGGATAACAATTTGGTGATTCAGCGGGGGCATCTGCCTGCTAGATGAAGTTACCAGTTGCCTGAAGCATCCATTGGGCATGGAGTCATGAGTTGTAACCTGCAAAATGGTCTAAAATTTGAAAACCTGTGTCCTTGAGCTATTGAAACATTTTTTGATCTGGTTATCTTGCGGCTGCAAATTCTTTTCCAGGAGCTTGGTGAACTGCAAACATGCACATACTAGGAGCAATAGGACATGTGCACAATCACTTAGGGAAATAAAAACTACTCTAACAGTAGTACAATGTGCATAAGCACTTAGAGGAATGGAAATTCTAAATTAATATTTACAAGGGTGAGAAGCTTTCTTTCTAGTAGCAATGTTTGAGATAGATCCCATTGACCGAAATCTATAATTCTTCACCATCCAATTTAGTCAGTCGGAAGGCATTGCTACTTTTGCATTCAATGATCATGTATGGGCCACTCCAGATGGCATCAAACTTGGAATGCTTTCCCTGCTTCGCACGATCTGCATCCCATTTCAACACTAGATCTCCAATTTGGAAGGTTCTAGCCTTGGTTTTCCTATCAAAAGTCTTCTTGATCAAGCCTTGATCCTTCTCTATCGCCTGGGCTGCATGCTCTCTAATTTCTTGGAGCTCCATTAATTCTACATATCTAACCTCCATGGGTTCAAATTCAGCTAGTTCCAACTGTTTCATGAGCTCCAATGCTGGAAACTCAAGTGATATAGGTAGAACTGCTTCTTTCCCGTACACAAGCTTGTATGGAGAGCTTCCTGTAGACCTCTTGGGTGTGATCCTATCAGCCCATAGGGCTTATTTGAGCTTTGCATGCCAAGTCCTTTGATTCTCATCAAGAGTCCTTCTGATGATTCTTAGTAGGTTCTTGTTTGTAGACTCGGCTTGACCATTACCTTGAGGGTAATAGTTCGACGAAGTGCTGAGATACACACAATTCTTGACAGCCCATTCAGTGATCTTTGTGCCGAGGAATGCCAATGCATTGTCCGATATGATAGTGGCAGGGGCACCAAACCTCGTGACTATCCCTTCATAAAAATCCAAGATATTGGATTCATTTTCCTCCTTGAGTGCCACTGCTTCGGTCCACTTGGTGAAATATTATGTTGCTGTTAGAATCCACTTGTGGCCTTGACTTGAATTGGGATTGATGACTCCAATGAATTCCAATCCCCATTGCATGAATGGTTGTTCTACTAAAATTGGACGAAGGGGCAGCGCTGCTAGCCTCTCTTTTCCTGTGAAGAATGCACATCTCTTGCATTTTTTGACCCATGAGTAGCAATCATTGAACATAGTAGGCCAATAGTAACCAGCTCTCATGATTTTGAGAGCTGTCACTCATGGAGCAAAGTGGCCTCCTGCTTCCCTGTCATGGAACTCATGTAAGATCTTCTCAACTTGACCTGTTCTAATGCATCTTAATAGAACACTATGGATGTCTTTCTTGAACAAGATACCATTAATGAGTACATACGGGATAGCTTGTAATCTAAAGTATCTCCTCTTTGCCTTGCTCACTTCTGGAGGGCACAAGCTTGTTTGGAGGTAATGCACCAATTCTTGAGTCCAACATGGGATGAGTGCATCATCAGCTGGTTTTTCTTGACCATTCTGTAGTAGTAGGACAGCATATTCTTCACCTTTTGAGCCGTCTGGTTGTTTGTAAGTGAGATGCTCACACAAACCTTTGCCACGAACTAGCTTGGTCACTTTGATTTCAATATCATATTCCATTACCCGAGTGATCCAACCTGCTCTCTTCTCGTTTAAATCCTTGTTTAGGAGAAAGTCCTTGACACCAGCATGAGACACTAGCAGTTGAATCTTATTGTTTGAGACCAAATGTCTGAACTTCTTCAAGCTCCTGATGACAGCAAGGACATGCTTTTCGATGAAAGAATAATTTATTTCGTAATCTTCCAAGGTTTGACTGAAGAATGCTATGGGCTGTTCTAAACCTTCTCTATTCAGCTGTGTTAAGATAGCTGAGATTGTATCTGATCCTCCAAACATATACAACATGAATTCCTTTGAAAAGTCTGGGTTGATAAGAGTTGGAGCTTGTGATATTGCATGCTTGATGTTTTCAAAACTCTCTTTGCCTTCTGCTGTCCATTTGAATTCCAGACTCTTCTTCAACATCATTGTTAAAGGCTTCACAAGAGTGGAAAAATTAGGCACAAATCTGTGGACAAAGTTTATCCTTCCCAAGAAGCTTTGAAGATATTTCTTGTGGTGTGGCAATGGGAGTGTTCGGATGGCTTCAACCCTTTCAGGATCAATTGTTAGCCCTTCCCTAGAGACAATGTGACCCAACAATTTTCCTTCGTGTGCCAAGAATATACACTTCTTTGGATTCAACGACACTCCGAACCTTCTACACCTCTGAAAGACTTGCCTAAGGTGAAAGAGATGGTGTGCTACATTCTTTGAGAAGATAGTGATGTCATCTAGGTATACCAGCACTATATTGTTGATTAAGCCTTTGAATGCCATATCCATAGCTCTCTGAAATGTTGCTCCGGCATTTGACAGTCCAAATGGAATCTTCTTGTAAGCATACGTGCCCCATTTTGTAGTGAAGGTCATCTTGAATTGATCTTCTTCCTTCACCATTATCTGATTATAGCCTGAATATCCATCTAGCAATGAAAACCTTTCTGAACCAGCTACAACCTGTAATATTTTTTCCATTGATGGAAGCGGATAATGATCTTTGAGTGATGCTCTATTTAGGTCACGAAATTCCACACACAATCTTATTTCTCTGTTTATTTTTCTTACTGGCACCAAGTTTGCAACCCAACTTCAGTGTTTGATGGGGAAGATGATACTGGCCTCAATGATCTTGCTTAACTCTTTTCTCATGAGAGGTTCGATATGAGGATTTACTAGCCTTTGCTTTTGCCTGACAGGCTTGTATTCTTGATCCAACTCAATAGTATGTTGTGCCAAATTTGGGTTGAAACCTCTTAAATCTTTGTAATTCCAAGCGAAGACATCTGGGAACTCTTGACAAAGCTAAACAAAATTAGATTTCTCTTGTGGAGTACTTACTTTGCCAATTTGCAATGTCTTGCCTTCATCTACTAAAACAGGTTCTGAATCTTCACCCTTTACTTGAATGTTCGCTTTCTCCTTCCGGAACTGATCATTCGGGTTGAAGATTGACTCTAAGGTTATGAGGCCTTTTGGTAATTTGTTGGTTCTCAGCTGCACCACTTGGTCACCATACTGCTGCTTCAACTTGTCTTGATTTCTGGCGGAGAACTCAGCTTCATCTTGTAGGAAATTAACAATCTGTTGATCATTCTCGAAGACTTGCCAACTTGTATTGTTATCCGGAACAGCTGGTCTCACGAAAATTTTGATGTGAGGCTAAGATTTCTCACTTTTGATATTTTCTACAACATCAACCGCAGCCCCAATTGCTGCCAGTCTGTCCGCTGCTTCATTTTTTTTTCTTGGGATGGAATTGATGCTGAAAGCTTCAAAATCTTCAATAAGATCCCATACCCGATTTTTGTAGCACTTGATCAGATTATTCTTGACAACATGCTTCCCCTTAACTTGGTTTACGATCAGCTCACTATCACCAAATACTTGCAAATTCTTGATGCCTTTCTTCTTTGCCCAGTGCAGTCCATGAATTAAGGCTTCATACTCAGCTGTATTGTTTGAGCAAGAAAACTGAAAATGGAAGGCTGAGTAATACTTTGCACCTTGCGGAGAAATGAGCATAGCTCCTCCTCCTGCACCTTATCTACTCCTTGACCCATCAAAGAAAAATTGCCATACTTCATTCTTGTCTTTATGATCTGGCTTGGTGATGCTGGGGAGAGGTTGATTCTCTTCATGTAAAAAATAAAGTCCTAGCTCAAATTCTTCTATTTCTTGATAAGGATCAAAAGCATGCACCTTGCTTGCCCATTCATCAAGAGTCAAATTTGGGATGCTTCCAACCTTAGTGTTAGCTTCATCAGTGCTTGGATAATCTTCTTGATCAAACGCTGAACAGTTGGTATTGATTTGGCTTGGAGTGTAAGGCTCAATGTGAAATTTTGTGATAGGTTCAGACCTGATTGTGGCTTTGGTTCCATATCTTGTTCTAAACAACATGTGTGACCAATCCACTGAAAGATAGCCTCCAATTTTAGCAGTGAAGTCTCTTGACAAGCACAATGCAAAGAGTGGTGGCAGGTCTATGACTGACACATCTTGTAATACTATTACGTTGGGACATGCATGCAGTGTGAGGCTCAAACCTTTGATTAATCCAACTGTTGTCACTGTTGTCCCATCTAATTACACTAACCCTTGGAGATGACTTCATATTGAAGCCCTAGCTGATCAGCTATTTGCTTGGGCATCACTGAGCTACTTGCACCGGAATCAATCATGCAATTGTGCACCAATTAGTTTCCAATGATTAACGAGGCATAAAAAGGAGGGGGCTTCAACATCTTACCTTGCTATCCTCCATGATTTCCTTCAGGCTGGGCAACACTTGTGAGTACCTTCTTTTGTGTTTGGACCTGTTGATTTGAAGTTGACCAATCCTTCATGGCAGCTTGTAGCAAATCTCTTTGTCCTAGGATGGATAGTGACTCCCACATTGATATGTTTACATTTGTCTTCTTCATCTGATCAATGATGCTGAATGGAGATGAAGTATCCCTCTGTTGTCCCTTGGCCTGCACATTCATTCTTTGCACATGAGCAGCAGCAACTGGCATTTGAGTTGGTTTAGGATCTAGTTTGGGTGCCCCTTGCGTGTTTGGAACTACATTTTGTTTGCCAGCGGCTTGTGGAGTGGTAGAAGGTTGTGGATTACTTGGGGTTAATGGTTGTTCTTCACCCAAATTTCTCCTCTTTGACCTTGTGTTGGCTGCAACACTTTGAGAGGGTATTTGATTCATACCACAGAAATCTTCAGCCTGCCAATTGACAAGAGTAGTTTCGTTCAGAGATGTTCCTTGCTGAGGTGCTTCTTACTGCTGATCCTCTTCATGGTTGGACTCTTGTGACCCACCAATGGTTTTCACCATAAGAGCTTGATTTAATGCACCGTTAAAGCACATTGATTGGTTGTGTGGCTGACTGCATGGGAAACACCAATCATATTCTTGGGCCATGTTATTTTGGACTGGCACTAATGCTTTAGAAGCAGATACGACATTGGGGTTATAGGGCTGAAATGGTCCATTAGTGGGAGGCCTTACTTGGATTTGATTTTGATTTGCAGCCTGAGTTGGTGACCTATTTTGTTGGTATGGGGGCCTAGCCCGGTACTGCACTTGAGGCTGATATGGTCTAGCACTTTGAGCTTGCTTTCTTTTGATAGTAACCAACTCATTTCCCAAATTTTGCAATTGTTTCATGACCTCTTGGAGTTCATTTGAAGCACTAGAGGATGAAGTAGGAGTCTCATTTGAAATTTGATTTCTAGGAGTGGGAATAGGAGCCAAAGTGGGTGCTTGACTAGTACTTGGATTTTCTAAGTTTGGATACAAGGGCATGGGAGGCCTAGGAGCCAGTTTACCAGCTTGAATAAGACAATTTTCGGCTCTAATGGCAATGCTATAAGCAGCAGGTAAGGTTTTGCCTCCCATAGATTGAAGTAACATAGAAATATCAGAATTCAAAGCCTTAAGATAGTATAGAAAAGCACCTTCTGTTGCTGGCCTTACTACCACTGGAATCCTCTCCCAAGACCTTTGAAATCTGAAGTTGAAGTCAGTCAGCTGCTCGTTGGGAGCTCTCTTGATAGTTGTCAATTGTTCTAGTAGAGACAAATTGTCTCCCTTTTCCCCAAACTGCTCATGGAGAACTATGCATAACTGATTCCAATTTGTGATAGAACCAGCTGCAAGGCTCCTAAACCATTGCAATGCCTTCCCTTTGAACCAAGATGCCAGCAATTTGACAGCCACATCCATTTCATTTATCTTATGGATTACACAGATGTTAGCAATGTCCTTGACATGATCACCAGGAGTGGTATGATTTTCTCCAGTGAAAAATGGAATGTTCTTCAATGCTGCAATTAGAATTGGATTCTGTGCATTAAGGGCAAGTGGGCTACTGCTAGTGAAGTTGACAAAAGGGATTTGGTGGTTGCGTCATTCTGATCGGCTTGAGAACCCTTGTTGATGCGAGGAAAGGTCTACCAGGTGGAGGTGTAGAGAGAGTTCTGTTAGGTGGAGATGGTGATCTTTGAGCTCTTCTTCCCCTTCTTTCTCTTCCTAGAGATAGGTGCAGATAAACAAACAATCCTTCCTCCCTAGTTCTGGACCTAGTCTGTATTCTTCTCATAAATTTACCAGGCTTGGACTACTGAAACCAGTGGATTATGTCTCTTTTGGAGTCGCCAGATGTGTAATTTCAAAGCTCCTTAAAAGCTAGAACGTGGAACAAGTGCACATCGATCTTGTTGTAATGAAGGTGAAGACCTCTAATGTCCTACCGGGCGTGCCAAAATTGTTAGTGAAAAATCACAGCACCCTTGGATGCTGATCAGATTTCTAGGTTGATCATACTGGCATCCAGTGTGATTGCACAACATGGAATCATTTCTCCAAGTGTGGGACTTTCAAAAATGAGAAAGGAATCTCTAGAGAAGGCTGGTTCCTATTCCTCTGTTTAGATGCACACGAAAAATGCAGAGGGTTTACTCAAAACCTAATCTAATCTTGCCAAGAAGACAGGGTAAGAAGATGCATAAAAATAAACCTAAGCTAACAGAGGTGATGCACCGAGGAATGAAGAACACCTATCTTGCCAATAAACACAAACCATTCAAATGTGATGCAAGATCATGCACAGATAACAAAATTTGCAGTGAAAGATCAGGAGGATGCAAATGAACACAGAGTGGGTTGAGAATCATCCACAGACATGCATTATTTGCTCCAAAGATCGATATAATACACTAAAAAATTCCAAGAGGCAAATTTGCATTACAGTTTTAAATGGGAGGTTTGAACTCCACAAATTTGCCTGCCAAAGAGAAGAAGGGAGGGGAAAAACAAGAATGTTCAACCTCTAAAAAGAAGCCCCTCCTTACAATTTATAGGAAGAATGAGAGAGGGAAGAGAGAGGAAATCCAGATCTACCCCAACCACTTCTAGGTTGTATTTAATTCATCTCATTATGGCGGTAGGTGAGAACCCTAGCAGAAGCGGCGAACTGTATTTTGCATTTAAGCTGGTTGTTGAAACGTCATTTCTGGCCATTATCACGTACCAGAGGTGTTTTTTTAATTTTATCTCTCCAAAATGAACCAAAATGTAATATTGACCCCGGAATCATGTAGAGAATTTCACCAGCTTTCCATTGATATAAAGAACGTGAAAATCCAAGCTCTGGATCGAAAGATATGGTGATCTGAAGATTTAGGGCAAAAAACAGGCCAAAACAGATCGGCGGGAAAATATTTAAATTTTTTCCGAGCTCTGCCACTTGGATGATACGTGTCAGGCTCTGATTCATCCGTGGGCTCATCCTTTGAAAATTTCTTTCGGGCCCTTCATTAATTTCTTACCACTTGGACACGTGGCACTATTTTATTGGCTCAGGCCTGAGGGGTGCACTTTGTCCTTTTAAAATTTGGTATTTTTCACTTTGGGAAAATTTTCCCATTTCTCCCCCGCACTCCGCCATTCAACTGCCACATGGCATGATTTCCTTGGATGCGGGCCCTTCCTGACCATTTCCCTTTAGTTTTTTTTGCCTTTGGAAAATTTTTCAAAATTTTCCCGCCAGGCCGATGAGGTGAAGACACATGGCGAGATTTGATTCGTTGGAGGCTCTTTCAGCTTTTCGCGTCCCTCGCGTACCTTTGGCCTGGATGTCCCGAACGAAAATCTCCTGCTTCGGCCGATTCGGGATTCCTTGTCCCTCTTTGCAGTGAAGACACGTGGCGAGATTCCATTGGCTCTCGGCTCTTTCGGCTTTTCACGTCCTCTGCATACTTTTGGCCCAAATGTCCCAGACCGTCTGTCTCCTGATTCAACCGAATCAGCCGGTTCATGTCCTCCATGTACTTTTGTCCCAACTATCCCAGACTTCCTGGGACAAGTATCTCCAAACCACCCGAAATAGACTGACTTGCGCCAAACCGGCCGATCCGCGTCCCGCGCGTACTTTTGTCCCGGATGTCCAAGACCGTGCGAAACAAGACTTAGGCAATTTTCTTCATTTTTTTGGCCGGTTCGGCTTTTCACACCCCGCGCGTCCCGATGTCCCAACTTTCCCGACTGCTGCATAGACCGCCTGGTGGCTGTTCGGTTGATTCATGCCCCGATGTCCTAACTGTCCCAAAGACCGCCTAGGACAAGACTTAGCTGATTTTCTCCATTTTTTCGTCCCCAAGCTTGGTACGATGAACCTCAGTTCAACCCGAACTGGTATGACCCTAGCCCTTCAGACCTGAAATGCCTCAAAACAGTCCTACAACCATATTTTTTGCATTTTTTCCATTCTTTCTAACTTGTTGGGATTTCTTCTTGGATGGGAGGGTTAGAAAAAGGCCGAGGGGACCTCAAAAAACATGATTTTGGGCCTTAAATCAATCTATTTGCTCGGGACTGAATAATCTGATGCATGTTATCAAAATTACCCTGAGGGGTGAATTTTGGATAACAAGGAGAAAATAAAAGCATTTCTAACAGTCCTCACTGTTAGTTAAAGATTGCATAAAAACAAGATTTCAATAAATCCCATCATATTGTACATTAAATTGGAATAACTCACAAGTACATAATGGTATGAAAGAAGAATGTAACTTAGATTTTGGTAGATATTCTAGAAATAGGAGTTACATTGCAGATCAGAAGAGAAACTGTATAATCACTTTCATTTAAAGAAGAGGGAATTCATTTCAAACATTCAAAGGTGTCAGTACATGTCTCAAATTTTTGAAGAAGTGAAGCAGACGAATCAAAATGTAAAGGCTGAGATAGGAAAGCTAAAGAGTGCAGGTTTTAATCAACTCTAGAACCACTATGATAAAAAAAACCGTTGCCCAAAATTAATGATAAAGCAACATCCAAGAAAGCTCCAACATATTAGTGGTTGACTTATGTAAGGAAGGAGTTGTTGCTTCTAACATCTTTCATATAAAATGAAAGTACATTCTTCAAATGTTACAAGTGCAAGTACAACAAAAGTAAATGAAGAAGTATGCACTCATCAAAAGAAGTCAACTATTCTCATTTTAGAACACTTCATGAATTACAATTAGGTATTGATAAAGATACAATTGCATATACTAGAGGTCAACTTTCAAAATATGAAAGAATATAGAAATGTTACAACTGATCAAGTTAAAAAGGCTAGGTCTAGTTTCAACTTCCAAACAAGCTATAAAGTATAATTACAGTTCCTAGAAACATGGTTACAAAATGACCAACATGGTCCAAATAAAGTACTTCATTAATGAAAGGAAAATAAAGTACATTCTTCAAATTTTTAAAGTGAAAGTAAAGAAATTTTCAGCTGTCAAATAGAAATGTACATTTACAAAATCTTCAAATTTTCAACAGGTATCTCAAAAGGATGACAAAAAATAAAATAGTTACATCTACCAATGATGTAAGTATAGGTACATTTATAATCAAATAAAACTGAAGAAAATAAAGCTAAAATTTGCAGCAATTACATTTTTAACACCAACTATTCCAGGGTACTGAGAAATAAAGTGCAAGTTTTGAAATAGGTTCCAAAAGAACTACAACTGTATGTATGCACCATCAAGTTAACCATTCAAAAGGGTACAGTTGTATCAACAGTGAAGGAATTTCAAACATTACGAGATGTAAATGTTAAGACCAGTATAGAAATAAAATAACTTTCAAAGCATAGTGGACATATGTTTCTTACAAACTCTCAGATCTCAAAATCAGATTATGCCATCAAAAGAGTAGAGCATCCAATATTGCATATTTTTCAAAGGAGGTGCATGTAAAAATATAGAATATTTAGGCAACTCCTCATGTACAAAGAGTGTATCGCCTTCAAGACTTGCAAGACAAGAAAAGATACAATAACCATATGGTTAAATTGTACCTGTCTCAGATTGAAAAGAAGAAACATCACACTGAAGAGGAGAACCAACTTCTAAGATTAGAGAAGTCATGAAGAACAAGTACACAAATTATGAGTAGATAGCTATGAAGAAGCTTTCAAAGGCCTGATTTCATAATTAAATAAGAACAAGTCAATATAGCACATGTTCCTCAAGAATTAAGATCACAAATGGGATTTTTAGAATAAGTGAGACATCTTTTTCAACGATCTAATAACTACAAGTCAAATATCAAGTTTCAAAATCAATCAGGAAGGTATTCATTCCAAATACAGTGTTAAATTCTATATCACTAAAGAATACCAAAAGATCATCAAAGTGATTCAAAAGTAATAGCGATGCAACGAGGTTCCATATTAGAAAGAATAAAGAGAATAGGTGCAGGATTATAAATGAAGATTGAAGTTGACACATTAAGTACTATCATGCCAGGAATGAACTTTTAAAGTGAACTTATATGCAAAATAGTACAAGATAGAAAAATGCATGTACACTTTGAAGTGTACTTGGGTAGAGACTAAAATCTTATCAAGATCCTTAAGGATATTCATAACATTCCTAAAACTCATATTCATCTAAACGATGAGGGCCATATAAGAGCCAACAAGAGAAAAACCTCATCCAAAATAAGAAGATATAAACAATTCTCAGAGCAACAACTCAGTTTGTGAAATTCCATAATAGGTTCAAGTTGAGACTCACAAAGTTATCACAGCACTCAGAAAGAAATGTACTCACCTTCAGGCCAAGATAGAAGAAAATATGAGTTCTAGGTCGAACCAACATCAAATGGCCCCAAGGAAAATATTCATTATTCACGAAAAATACAGTGAACTTACCAAGTACAAATGAAGGAAGAACTCTCTAAGCGTTCAAGGTTATAAAGCTCGATGAAATTCAATGGTGGTTACAATGGGTAAATATTCACACTCAGATATTCATTCAAGACCAACCGCTAAAGCACAGAGCACAAAAATGTGCAAAAAATAAATACCCAAAACAAACAACATGAATAAGAAGGTCTTCTCGATAAGCAAAGCTTCAAACTTGAACAAACACAGAGTTCAAAAACTATGTTCTACCTCCATACTTGAAACATAACTCAACAGAGAAAATGAGCTTACTCAAAAGAAATGGCATTCATAAGGACACAAATTTATAACTGATCTCATCAACAATGTGGGAAGTCGAGTTTTAAAATCCTTAAAAAATCTTCAATTATAAAAAATAGCGAAGAATGCCCATTTTAAGGTCCAAGCTCAAAATGCCAATATACAAGAAAACATGGAAAAAGAAAAAATTCCAAGGTATCAATGAATTTCGAAACCAAATGAAGTGAAGCGAGAAGTTACAGTGCTTAAGGATAGAAAGCTTACTTTTTCTTCATCAACATATACTAAAAACATCATAGAGACTAGGTTCGAGCTTCGTAGCACAATAATGGCAGCCAAATGATTACAGTAATCTCCAAATGATGACACAAAGAAAATAAATCCCAATAAACTCTCTCATGGCAGCCCAACAATTATATTCAAGAAACTTTCAGCATAGAGGCTTATGAGTCCAAAGATCATGCTAAAAGCTAAAATTTCATGCTCAAGATACACTCATAGAAGAAACAGAAGCTTGAAACCTCAATACATGGTGGTGAGACACATACCAAAAGTAAGAGCAAGTTGAAGGACATATGTTCCAAAATGCCGACAATATTTAACATGCAAACCACTCAAAATGAGAAATACAGAGACCAAAATCTCAAGAAGACAAGGTTATTATAGCACTTAGAAAGAAACTCTACTCCCTTTCAAGGAAATATAGAGGAAAATATGAGTTACAGATCGAGCCAGCATCGACAAGTTAGAATCTTCCATAAGTAAAATTGGAGATAATCATCCTTTAAGTTTAGAGATCAAACAAAACGGTAGTTATATACTTTTTCTAGAACTCAAAACAGAGGAAAGAACATAAACCATAGATTCGAAGATGTCAACAATAGCGGCCACCTCTTCAAATACTCCACATTCAAAATTAATATAATGGTAAAATGACATAGAACATAAAATTTGATTCTCAGAGCTTCACATAAAGCTTTCATACGAGCTCGAAGATCAAATTAATGGCGGTCTGGAGAAAAATAGTTAGGGCTTTGCCACCCACGAGAGCAAGTGTGAATGACCAAAATGATTTGGTTTAGTTTGTTTTATCTCACCAAGTTAACCACGGTTATATCTAACTCATTAGGTGAGTTCAGATCGACGATCCAGATGTAAAAATAATACAAAGATCAAAGGTTTAGGACTGGTCACAAAATCAATGCAAACCCTAACCTATTTCGTTAAGAGTTTATAATCATCAATGGCAGAGATCAAAAATTACATGGATCAATGAATGGAGATCCATCATCATAGTCAATGCTACTTCAATGCAACCCATCTTAGCACTACGAAAATATCACCAACTTCATTTATTGCAGATCCTAAGCTTCAACCATGGAGTCATTAGATCAAGGGTAGAGATTAAGTGAAGCATGAGATCGACGGTTGACAATCAGAGTCCTAACATCAATGTAAACCAAGGTTAGGTTTGAAGTTAATATACCACTGACAAAATGGAAGGTTCAAATCATCGTTGGAGGGGGGCTAGCCTCAATTAGTGAAAATCATTTTCTTTGACCTTTTAGGGTCTAAAATAATCATATGCCTCAAGTTTGTTTTTTAAAATGTTGATACCCATGAGATCAAAAGGTAAACCATTACCTTATCTTATGCATGTTATGATTAACCAAAATGGTCCCCAAAATCATTATGTGATGCTTATGATTATTAAAGGGGGTCAAACCAATGTTCACCATGTGATACCAAGGTGGGCTAAGTGATATGATCAAGATAGATGCAATGCAAAGTTGGGAGTATATTTCCTAAACTTTCCAAAATTTTATCTTAAAATTTTCTAAGGAGAGAAATAAATAGTTTTTGCAAAGACCAACTATGCACATCAATGGTCCTAATAGGAGGGAATCTTTTGAGTCGAAGACAACAGTATTATACTTGCAAGAGAATAATGTAGTGCATGTATTAAGAAAGGTGACAAATAGATGTCAACATCAGAGCTTACAGGTGGTCCCCATAGTGGATGAAATACATGGGTGAATATTATGTAAATTATTGCAAATAAAAGAATTATTTTTTCTCACACAGGGAGATTAAATTTTTGCATGTGCATCCAAGGGGAAAAATTAAAGGATGCCTAAAATATCATTACAAGTGGATCCAGTTACAAGTGTCACATCAAACAGTTGAAGACAAAGATTGCATGCACATTGGAGAAGACTTACATAAGCAAGAAAGGGCTATTATTAGCCAAATTATTCATCCAATTTTATTAAAAATAGATCAGTCAACTTTATTAAAAATAGATCAATCAATTTATTTTTGTAAGGCTATTAATGCCTCTTTGTAATCAGCATGTCTATTTTTATTCTTTTATTTATTCATGATAAAGGGGTAAAATTAGCATGCATGGGCGAGTACAAATTTTAGTCTATTTTTAGGATGGTTTGGGTGAATAATCTTGCTATATATTGTGTGCAATTACAAGGCACAAAGAAGAAATTTTTGGACATAGGAGTGTTGAAGAAAATTTTTCCAGTTTTTCCCCTTGATTGAGAACTAATTTCTACCTTTCCAATTATTTCCAGTGGTTTTTATATCTCATTAATTCTTATGAATATAAAATTCCCTGATTAATCATCTTACCTTGCTGCAAAATTTAGTAATTTCTGCATAATATTAGTGTGCATGTTTATCTTATTGTGTTGTTGTGACTCATTCCCTCAATACACAAAGTGTTTTGACTGAAAACTATTGGTTTGTGCATCCAAAATTAATTCTCAAATTGATTGTGCATGTACTCAATCAAATCCCTCAACAATTCTGGAGTATCACCCCCATTTTTAAATTCATTTACAGTCATCTTTTTATGGTCAAAACCCCAAAAAATTAGTTTATGATACATAATAAAGGAACCAACCTTGATACCTGAGACTCACCTCAACAATAGGTATACCCACAGACCTGAGGTGTTTCCATTGTATCTACGAAAGTGAGAGATTCAGAGCAAGATTAGAACCCCTACATTCATCTCTCAATAAGGGTACACTTTCGAGAGATAACAGTTCATTCATGTCAGACCTCATAATATTCTTATCCGTTATGGAAAAGGCTCTAAGTTATCTCCTATATTTTTGTGTCCATTCGAGATCTTGGAGTGGATCGGTCCCTTATCTTATCATCTAGCCCTATGCCACATTTCCCTATTCTCTCTCATGTATTGGATTGGACAGCATTGCAGGTGCAAGAGCAGGGGTAGATGATGGTAAATCCCGTGCATATTTTAGAGAATAGGACCGTGGGCCTTCGAGGTCGAGAGATTGATTAGGTTTGAGTTCATTGGGACAGGTATGATGAGACTGTTGTTACATGGGTGGATGTGACATTGTTATGATGCTAGTTTTCACACCTATTTTAGTGACTTCTAGGAGGAAGTTGATTCTAAGGGGAGGGGGGATATAGTGCCCACTCCTCTTCAACACTAATTACATTTTGATTCCGATTACTATTGACTATAGACATGAATATTATCATATCATTTTGGTTTAATATGATGTTATACGATAGAGATATCCTAACTATTGATGGATTTTTATTCATAGTATGATTTGTGTGGATTATTAGAGACATGTTATATTGATGATTATGATGTGTCGTTAGTATGTGTGTGTGTGTGTATGTATGTATGTATATATAGTTACTTGACATTCAAAATTCCCATCATGTTGACTATGATTTAGCATTTGGACTAATCTCATGATCTCACTGATATCGATAAAATGGTGGATTTGAGATGTTGTTAAAATTATAAACAAATGATGGCATTGTTAGTCTAGATGATGATTTAGTTATATGAGGATGTTTATTGGTTGATGTGTATATATTTTATCTTTGATGTATTTGATGCGGCCACAAGGCTGAAGGAGGTATTATGTGATTTTGTAAGGAAATTATATCACAACAATCAAAAGATGGTTAGGAGACCAACCACAGTGAAAAACTGGATGGATACAACGATGGTCACCATGGCAACTTGTGTAATGTTTGATGTTTGTGTTTTTAGTTAGTTAGGGGGTCCCCATGGGGGGAATGACCTCCAGACATGACCATGGGCTTTATGTAGTTAATTGGGGATGTGACCAAAGGGGCCATTTATTAGAGTAGTTGTTCCTTTGGGTCTTGTGATTTAATTTGAGTGTATTTGACTTTGAGTGTTATACACCCTTCCTTACTTGGGAAATTTCGGATTTGGGTTTAAGGGCCATTTTTGGAGGCTTTTGGGACAAGTTAAGCTTGTCCCACACCTCTTAATTTCATATACCAACCCTACCTATGGATTGGGGGGGGTCAAAAATAAACCCCATTACGTGTTTTGTAAGGGAAAAAGTGACAATTATTTCACTTTCCTTACATGGGTATTAAATTATGTCCTTAAGGGGTGTAAACTTGTGTTGAGTGTGTAAGAGGCTTGTCATTTCTCTCAACCACCAATTTATTTTGCTTTGGAGTTGAGGTTTGACATGTGAGGTGGAGTTGAGGATAAGTGATGTGGCATCCTACATGGAGCCAACTGACCCTCCTCTTTTCTTTTTATATATATGCAAATTTATTTGTTTTTTTGGGGGTTGCTTCATTTTATTGTACATTGTTTTTTTTGGAGTGAGAGAGTTTTTAGAGTGCTTGTTGAAGTTTTGGATCTTGTTGGAGTTGGATTGAGATTGAAGAATATTGGAATGTGATTGTTTGATCAAGTTCTTATTATGGAAAGGTAAGAGCCACACTCTTTTTGCTTTTTTTATATGTGTGTATTACAAGTGAGTGAATGGTTTGTGTGCTTGGTGAGATCTTGGGTAGAATGCCTAAGAATAGTTTAGGAGAAGGCTATGGATATTTTCTATTGTAGGGAGACATAATAGTTTGTTTCATGTTTTGGGAGGGAGTTGGGTTGCGTGCCCCACCTTAGATAAGAAAATGCTTTCTTTTCTTACTTGGTTCTTATGAGGGAGACATAAGAGATTGTAGGGAGGCATAAGAGTTTTGTAGGAGTTTTGAGTTGTGTTTTGGATGGTTTTAAGGTGGGCACCTAATCCCATTGGGAGGCATAAGTGATCTCCCCATAGATCCTTGCTCTATTGGCTTTACATTTCAAGCCTTGTGTATTTTGAAAGTTTCATTCTTGTGATTTTTATATTGTGTTTGAATATGTTTTAAATGGTTGTGAAATTTTTTATTTTGATGTGGAAGCATTGTGTTACTTGACATGAGTTGTATTCATTCCTTATTGTATTTTAGTTGGGGCTTGAGGGCCAATGAGGAGGATAGCTTATTCTCCTCATTGGATTATTGGTTGGGTGGAGAATGTTTCCTCTCCCCCATTTTAATTGTAATTGAAGTGAAGAAATGGTGGAGCTCTTGTTGAATATTTAGGACTTGGAGCATTTTTTGAAGTCAAAAAAAAAAAATCCTTCATGGTAAAACCTTTCGTATAATACCCCACTTAATGTGGAAGGCTATTAGTCTTGTATTTGAAAGAAAAGTTGTATTGTATGTTTCATTTATCAATTTGTAATGTATTATTGGAAAGAATGCTCCTTGCATTGTAAGATATGAGATATTCTCAAATAAAAAAAGAAATTTCATTATTGTAAGAATGAAGGAAAAACTTGGAAGTTGTAAATTATTGAGAATGTATTCTTAGTAAATCTTAAATGTATAACAATTGTGTGTGCTTTCCTTGAGTAAATGGTTGTTGTTTAAATGGAAGGATGCACAAAATTATAATGAGTTACTTTGTTGAAAAATTACATTCTTGTTGTGGAAAGGAAAACAATGATACTTAGAAATAGATTAAGTTTCATTTCTTCATTTGAGTTTGAAAACAATTTTGTTGGAAAAAGTATTCTTTTAGTTGTTTTCTTATTACTATTGAATTAGAAAATCTTTGAATTTAGTAATTTAAGGCATGGCATAAATAAATGGTTTAACCTTTCAACTAGAGACTTTAGGCACATAAATGCAAACTAAGGATAAACTGTAAATAACTCTAGTAAAAAAAAATTTTGAAAAAATTGTGGAATTGATAGTTTCGTTTTCAAAGAACAGGGAATCTGCCCTATGTAGAGCAGCGGTCTCTAAACCACAGGCCTGATCAGAGCGGCAGTCTATAAACCACCACCCAGGAAAGACAGCAATTTTTGAATCATCACCTTGGTAGGGCGACAGTCCCCAGAATGGTCGGCCTGCTTAGGGCGGTGGTTTCATCACTTTCCAGAGGAAAAGTAAAATCCGTGATTATGCAATTTTGAACTTGATTTAATTAAAACATGAGCCTATAAAATGTATAAAGGAAACTACCAACAAACCATAAGGGAATAAAGTTAGTGTTTTAAGCATGTAAATCTTTGAATGAGTTTTAAAATGTATCAAAACTCATAGATTAATTGGAAATAGGATTTTGCCCAAATGGAGAACTCAAAAATGAAAATAACTAAATAACTACTCCAAATTTAGAATGAAAACCTCTACAATAAAAAAATAGAAGACATTACTTTATCAAATCTATAAACTAAACTAAAATAATCTAGAACCAAATGAATCCCCTCCATGACTTCCTTCCTTGCTCCCATAGCTTCCACTCCTCCAGCCTATAAATCAAATAAAAGAGAAGAGACCAGATGAGGAGGCTAGGTAAAAGAAAAATGTTTAATAAAATTCCATAAGGATAGTTAGGGTTAGTATGAAGCCCTAAAATCTAGTGGCCACAGTTGATTTAATCCAAGGGTTAGGAATCAATCCTACAATTTTTAGGTGAATATATATATATAGTATCATGGGAATTTAAATAATTTAAGTGTATGTGAAAATGGGTAAATGGGGCCACTTAGTGCCCTAGTGTATTAAGTTAAATATGTAACTCTCCTATTATGTTTTAGTAAATGTTTCAATGGGCATTAAAGATAATAAGTTAAGAGAACTAAGGTTACTAAGGATAAGGGATTAATAAATGTGGGGTTGAATGTTATCTTTGAGAGGGGGAAACTATTTAACCAAGTAAAAGAATTAATGGACACTTTTCTAGTGGTTGTAATTAAATTGACATTACAAATGGATTAAGTATATTTAATTATTAATCTAGACCAAATCCATCCATTGTAATGTTGCAAATTATTGGTAGGAATTAATTAAACGTATTATAGGGTTTGACACCCTTGTTATCTTAAACAAAACAAATAATTGTCAGCAGTGTTCTAGATGATTATTTTAAGGTTCAATGTGGTTTTCGCACGTCAAAAATTGTGGGTGTTACATCTTCCCTTTGCACTAGAGTTTTTCATCCTTATGCTTTATCAAAATTTTGAGCAGTCTAATCCCACTCTCACTCCTCCCCCTTCTACCCCTTGTTAGGAACCCCTCCCTTTCATTTGTGTCTTGGACTTATAAGAAAAGATCAAAAGAAGACCCCCCATAGAACCCCTGCGTAATCAAGAAGATAAAGATAAGATTTCTAGAGGATCTTCCCCTACCAAGGATGCTTAGGGTGAGTTTGATCCCCTCAGTATTCTCTCTTTTGGTAATTCTTTCGCTAGTCCTTCCGAAGGAACTGGTACTAATACTCAGGTTGAGATTGATCTTGACATGGATACGATCAATTGGCTTCGAGAGGATTTATTAACACTTAAAGGTTACATTCAGAGGGTGTAATATTGTTCACGAAAACAACATGGACACTAAGTTTGGGGAAAATATTTCTAAGAGGCTCTCCCTTACGGACAAATAGATGGAGGTCATTAGAAACAAACATTGTTACCTTGTTTCCCTTTGTAAATCTATTCTGGATTTTTCTTACTTTACAATTTTCTTAGGTTGGCAATGCTCAGGAAGCCCATCCCTTCAAGGGGGACAAGAAGGAAAATGAAAAAGATCAAGATTAGCACAGGAAAAGTGATCCTAATGGGAATTCATGCTGAAATCTTCTTCAGGACCTAGAGAAGTTGATGAAATATTTTTCAAAGATCATCCAAGTAGATTGTGTTGTTTTCTGCCTTTTCTCTTCTTTTTTGGGAAGATTTTTACATTTTGTTCGTTATGTTTTTGTTGCATCCTGGCTGATTTTTTATATGAACTGGTTGGTTTCTATTTCTTTGTTTAGTTTGTAGTCCCTTATTGTACATGGGTAGAATCCCAGTCAATAAAAGTCCAACTGAATAGAAAAATCATTGCATAAACATACATTTTAAATCAATATGGCTCAGAATGCACCATCAAAAAAACTCGTAATTTATATATGATATTATCCTCTAAATTTTATCATGTATCTTATGGCTTACATTATGATTTTATATTTATTTTAAATTGATGTCTTTTTTCCTTTCTTACACTTACTGTCCTTAAAAACAAAAAATGTGAACCAAGAAGAGTCGAAGGGATAAGTAACATAAAAAAAAATTGAAATTATATTAAATCCTAAATATAGGGTTCCATTCAAAATTTTGTAAACTTTATTTTTTCATTTTCAAAGATGGTTACTTTTCTGTAAAAGTAGAACATAAATAAGCATAATAAACTTCTATTAATACATAGGCATATTTTTAAAAATTTCCAATGTCACATTCTAAATATGAGTATTATATATATATATATATATATATATATATATATATATATATTCCTTCCATTGATTGTATTAAATGTGTATAGGTGTATATTCAGATTATATGTCATTCATACCTTTCACAATGAAAACATTATAGATAACTTTATTGTGTAAAAAAATTATCATATCTGCGGAATATCTTCGAAATTTCTTTATAAATAATAATATTTGTAATACATATAATCCAAATATATGCCTATACACATTTAATACAATCAATGGAAGGAACAAAAAACTAAAATATCATATTAAATGATAGAATTTTTTACTATACACATTTTACTTTTCGATTGCATAAATGATCCGTGCAAGGCTATGAATAAAGTTAGATTATTTCAAAACATTACTTTATGTATTTGCAAACAAATTTACAACTGAAAATTATACATTAGATATGGTTTTCTTATTTAAGAATATATGTTTATCCCATAATTATTTAACTATTAGGGTTTTTATTTTCATTATTGCATCACTCCCATTAATTAAAAGATAATAGTATACTAGTGGTCTCTCTGAGAGGAGCAAGATTACGTCGTGATTGGGATAAATCGGGTTGGGAATGTAAGGTTAGGTACTTATTTGGGGTTTTCTGCATTTGGTATTAATTTATGTTGTTTATTGGATTTAAAATGTTGCAGTTGAATTGTTGAAGTAAAAAAATTGAAAGAAAGTGGTTTTGTTTTAAGCAGAGTCATTAAGACATAGTGGTTATCAAGAAAGTTGTTTTCCTATTTTCTTATAAAGAATGAAGTAAACACAGGAAATATATCCCAAACAGATGTAATTAAATACAGAATGATTGTTAAGAAATGGAATTGTGCATTATGTTTTTTTTACTAGAAGGAAATGATTTTGGTATAAAATTTGGAAGAGAAAAACCACATGAAATACCAAAATCAAGTATGTTTTAAATTATATCCAACGTCATCGATGTCTAATGTTTGGAAAGCATCCTTGTTTCACAATGTGTGGATTTATAAAATTCTATGTAGAATTTTTCTCTAAGGATGTGGATAGTGTCTTCGCTGGCAATGGATGCTTGTTGTAGTGCAGCCTGTGCTTGTTCTAATCTTTGTTATATATGCAGCATTGCGGATATTGCATCATTGTCTACAATTGTGGCTTACGGCATTGTTCTTGTACACATTCATATAGTAGTTGTTGTATGTGGGTGCAATCAGTTCCAATTCATCTTGTTATGGCGTTAAATTTGCTTGTGATCTTTTGAGTGTCTGCAAGGGGGTGTATAAACAATGTATTAAAACAACTATAACTAATAGAAGAAAGGTTTGAAACATCTAGAATTTGAAATTGTTTTTAAAATTCAAAACACGGAATATGGAAATTTTCTAGTGACAACATTGAAAATGTTCTTACACTACTTTTGTTTTAAAACAACATAAATACATTTAGAATAAATTTGGAGTGGGTTTGTTTAGGTTTCCTGATCTGTTTTAAGTAGGGGAATGTTTAATTGGTTGCAATCAAAGGAGGCTAGACACAAATGAAACAATGTTCCTTAAATATGGCATCAACTGAGCAATCAAAAGTTCCATCTATCCTCTGGGTGTGTTACTTTTAGCACTATAATGTTTTCACATAACTTGATGCCACTTCTGAGATTCAGTAGATTCGGATATTTTGATCTTATTAACATGTAAATATTTGTTGTTTGTTACCTTATAAACATAATACTTGATTCAAATTTGGAAACTCTATATGTAGTAATAATATTTACTTTCTAAGCAAAACAAGTAGCAGATTCTGCTAGTTTTGAACAAGTTTTTTCAACTTAAGATTGGGCCGAAGGGAAAATAATTGAAGTCGCCATGCTTGCACAAATATAGTTATGCAAATATTAAGAACAAGGAAGAAAATACTCTCTAAAGGAGCTTGTGGGACCACTTTTTCAACACTGACATCATGTGCAAAAATGTACTAGTTGAATGTTGATGTACTCATGTAGTGAAAGATACGTTTCCCATTCACTTAAAACTAGATTTTCATGTTACTCAGCATAAGTGAATGGAACATGTGTTATAAATCATAGGAAATAATTTCATTAATGTAATGTGCATGCTAGAAATTGATGAATGAAATGATTTAATAACAAAGTCACATGACTTTTGAGTGTCACAAAATTTGATGTAACAAAGGTTTTACAGTTTTCTGAATATCAAACATACTCACCCGGAAGCCTGGTGTCCAAGGGTACAGGGGAGAAGGCCCTCTGTATCCTACAGCCAAAGCACAAAAATCACTCAAAATTAACACAATTATAATTAATTAATACAATAGTCACTCTAAATTAAAAGACAATACAAATAGATTCAATATTTTTGGTATATAATTTCATATATGAGTTCCAATCCCAATGTTGATTGCAATATTTAATATTTTACACTACAAGTGACCACATTCTTAAAAAACTATTTATATTTTAAACATATTTTGAAAACTTTTACCCACGAATCATAAGTTTACGATGAAATTATTCAACATCCAAAATAATAAACACCTTTATTTTAATTATCTTGTGGAAAGAATTCATTTCAATTGATTTGGTGGATATTAGTTCCAGTTCAACAAGATCACTAAATATCAATCGGACAAGCTTTTAAAAAGTTGATTTGATGGTCAAATATAGCCACCTGTGTTAATGTAGCCACAATGATTTAACCATTCAGACGTCAATTTAAGGTAAAATTGTTGTGTTTGTTTTAAAACAGGAAGTGTAATGATTATGAATCATTAGTGGCTTTTTACCTTTAGGCAGAAAAATTGTTTTTACAACAGTGTCGAAATGAAATTAAATTACAGTTGCAGAATTTCTTTTTTTTTTCAAATTAAAAGGAAGAATCATATAAGGAACATTAGTGGGGGGGAGTGCAACATACTTGATCTTTATGCAAACCTCTTCAGCCTTAGGTGGACCAACTTGAACATCTTCAATTGGTAAATGTCATAAGTAATGCTTTATTCAATAATGAGTGTATTCTGCCCAAAACTCACATACTTATTGAAACTAAATTTGACCCAGTCAAAAATGGCAATACTCAGTGACTACCCATTAATTATTCAAGTCTAAGAGATGTTCACCGTAGTAAACCTAAAGTAAGAACACAATAAAAAATCTTCAGGGCTCCGAAGAAATAGTAGTTTTGCAACACAATGATCCTAAATGTATGAGAAAGGAGAACATAACAATAACAGTACAAAACAAGACTATAACCCTGTAGGACATACTAAATGCCATTAAAAGTATGTATCTAAATTTTTCACATTACATCAAATTTTAAAAATCTTTCCATGGGTGGTGAAGGTTCATAAACTGGTGGTGAGACTTGGCTCCAGCTGACTGAGGATGAGGACCTAGCTCCTCTAGGTCTTCTTAACAAATGTCTTGAAATTTCCCAAAATTAGTTCCTTCTGTCTAAACCATAAGATTTAGGTAGAAAGTGTTTGTTCATTTCGGGCTTGAGATCAAGCAGGATAAGTTCCTTAAAGTAGTCTTCAAACTACAAGAATTGAATAAGTCAACAAATTTTTTAGACAAATAATTTGCATTCATGTTTTGTGCGTCACACATTTATAGTTATTACAAGTGACTACCTTTAGTAGATAATTTGGATCCGAAGAGTTTATACGCTAGAATTAGAATGTGGGGCATGAATATATGGAAGTAAGAATAGGTAGTTACATAGCTTTTGGATTGGATATGTCTAGAAAATCCTTTTTGGGTGGTTGCAATTTGATGTGTGTACCTTTGGGTAGAGTAACGTTTTTTATATGCCTCTCTTCATTTTACTGTGATTGTATATATTTCATTGCTATTTTTTTACTACGTAACTAAATGTGTGTTTTCCAAATGAGGTCTATTTTGGATGGTTTGGGATAATTACATGTAGTTTGCATTTTAAATTCAGATGAATAAATAATTGCCTTATAAATTTTGACGCTTGAAACCCACAGGATTTCAATTGTAACAATTCAATATGTGCAAATAAACAAAAGTGCAAATACAAATCCATTGGAAATATTAAATACACACACTACAAAATGGAAATATAACCCATATGGAGAACATAAGTCTGTTTTTTTTAAGGATATTCTTTTTTTTTTGTGAAAGTTTAGTTTAGTAGTAGGATTTCATAGTATGCTAATTGTTTGGTTTTTTTTTTTAAACATAATGGTTTAGCTATGTTTGGAGATTGGAATTTAGATAACAGGGGTAGGAAAGGTTTTTTTGTAATAAATATCCAGTAAGTAATACAATTATATCAGAATCTATTTAGAAGTAATGTTGTTACCTAAAGATTTCAATATGTACAAGTGTTGTGGGAGTAACATAAGTACAATATCAACAAGGTTGTTTGATTTTTCCAACTTCGACATTTTTTCTAGTAGAGTGTTACACCTATGAGCCTTTTAGGAGATACGTAGTGAACACCTTGTCTATTAGTTTTTAAAGCATGTCGGTGTAAGCTTTTTCTTTCATTATCTTTTGTGTAGTTTCCACGGCAACAATTGTTTGTTACAAGATTTGTTGTGCTTCTCTGATTTTTTTGTGTAGAGTACATGCTTACTATGGTAGCTTCAGCGACTGGTAAGGGTGTTCGATAGTGACTATCTACGTACTCGCATAACAGTTGCTTCAGATAACTAGCATTAGTGTTTCTCTAGGCAGCTAAAGTGCAGAAGTTATCCGCCATTACAAAGTGTTCTACATAGGGAATTCAAAGCTCAGATATTAGGAGAAAGTACAAGGTATGTACATTAGAATAGATGTTAATAGCAAATTATGGTGAATTTAAGATGAATTGCATAGTAAATTTAGAATTAGTACAATAAGTATAAAAAGAACAATATGTGTTTCCCAATGGTGGGTGGTAAAGGAAGTTGATACATAAACCATTTTAGAAAGATAAACATAGTGGACGTTAAGTTTAAATGGGGTACTGTACCAGCGTGAGTGAGTTGTTTTTTTGTTCTTTGTATACTCTATGAAGTGGGCGCTTTGTTAGAGTGCTTGCATATACAATGAATGATGGGTATGTTAGATGGTTAAGGTATGCGTATATACGATAGTTGTGCATACAGTTGTAAGGTTAGTGCGTACCTATGTTGTGGTAAAAGGTGGCTCGTGTTTTAATTGTGCTTCTACTTGTAGTCAGATTGCAGCATGCTTTTCTTCTTGTAGGCGCTTGTAGCGAGTAAAGGAAAATGATGGGATAATGTGGAGGTTGGATAGGGTCCGCACTCAGGACAAAGCTGTGAAGGTTAGTCCTTGTTGTTCTTTATGACCAATGTCGATGGTAGCTTTATTAAGAGTAAGTTCATGTGCTTTATGTATGGTTAGCGCCCATGCCATTTTTAAAGGTTACTGTCAGTGATTGCTTCTTGTTATGGGGGAACCAAAATGTGGGTTGGATGTGTCAGATCCCATGCTGGGCCCATATAGTTGGGGAAGTTGACTACCACATACAAGGGCACCTTGGTGGGGCGCTACCTTGTTCATAATACATAGTAACAATCTGGCCTTGGGCACCATTAACAAGGCTGGTTTGAACCCAAATATTTGTAGTCAACATTACTTGTTCACCTTCGCAGAGCATGAGGTTGGTCTCTAACTGTGTATTGGTGATTTTCCCTAGTTTGACTTGTCGTGTTTTCTCAGCTTTAGCTATTGCGATTGACATGTTAAGGGTTCTCATCCTGTGTTTGTTATGTAATGTAACCAAAATGTTTGTAGCATAAAGGTGAGTTGTCATTTGGAAGACTACTTGTTCTATAGATCTAATGTATGTAGGGGTCCGCAACATTAGAAGGTTCCAGTCTTGTTCTGTATCAATTGTGTTTCTGATATTAAGCAGTAGCCTTCAAAAGGTGTGGTGGGCAGGGTCGATGCCTTGTTGGTGGAAGTTAGTAGTAAGTGTGACTATATTTCTGAAAAGTGTCCATAATATGTGGTCAGTAGGTTCCAGGAATGTATAAGGGAGTATCTTTAATTGAAGGTAGTTGAGCTAGGTCGTTAACCAGAATAATGGAACAACCTCCAAATAGTCTACATTTACAGGTGGGGAATGCTTCTTGAAGGCATGTATTTATGTTTGCAAGCAGTTTGGGCCCGATGAAACTTGTCTCATCGATGAGTATGTATTCTATATCTTTCATGGTTGTTGAAATGTAACGAGGGTTTGACCTCGGAGAGGGGTAACTTCAAATATTGGTATGTGTAGCCCGGTATGTATAGTGGTGCCGGAGATGTTGAATGTTTCAAGTCATGTTGGGGCTAAAAGGAGTAAGTGATTGGTGTGGAAGTTGGTGGGTGGGTGGAGTGCCCTTGAAATTTCCCATATCAAATGTGATCTACCAGTGCCAGTTGTTCCTTGAATTATAATGTATAACTATGAAATGTGTGGTGCTACATTTGCATGGGCTATGATCCTCTGTAATGCATCTTGTTACTTTGTTGGTAAGTTAAAACCATCTGTAGTGGGTGGAAAGGTTGGTGCAATGATTTCAGTGATAGTATGTGTGTTTTCTATGAAAGCCACCTATAGACACCAAATTTGTGTCACACTCACCCTTTACCCCACATGTATATTAATTTAAGTAACTACAATTAAATTAATTCACATTCTAACAATATTCATTATTTGATTACCTTAATTAAACTAATTTCCACCTCATCCCACCACATCACCTAAACACCTCATCATAAACCTATTCTTAGCATTTTTCCTTTTTACTAAGACTTAGTCCTACTTACCATAACTAACTGAGACTTAATTCAACCCTAAAATCACATGCCTACTCTTCCTCTAACCACATCCCCGCTTATCTAAGTGCAACATTCCATTTTGGTCTTAACAATGGATAGAGCTAGCCAAAAAAAGATTACCAATATTTGGTATTTTTAGTTTTACCTAGGATTTCCCACCTTAATTGATGTTGGTCAACCTGAAACCGATTCCGATCACCCTAAATCATCATCAGTTACTATATATTCACTTTGGTAACCTTGTTTGAGAGGTTGGAAGAATTATTAAAGTTTTGGAGAAGAGAGATCTGCATGCAAGCACGCACCAGAGCACTCTTGCACATCCAGAAATATTGAACTAGCACCAAGCATTGATCTAAAAGGCAAGCATTCACGGTAACGATCTAGGAAGCACAGTCATAGAACTGACCACCTGTTCCACTGATCAACCATCACCTATATTAGACCACCAAGTATGCAAGTACAAGTAAGTACATTTGGATTTGTACCTTTCCATACTTATTTAGATCAATTTCTTAATCTTTATTTAGGAGTTATGGTCTCCCTTGCACCCCATCATCTCTCACCCTCCTACCAATCCCTCCACCTAATCACCTAAAACCTCTCAATCCTTCATACCCGCCTCCAAACATCTCTGAGTATTCCCAAAAATTTCATCAACCTCGCCATTCTCTATCCATTCTCTGTGCAATCACAGAGAATCACCAAAACTAAACTTCATTAAGTTTCTATCATCTCGACCCTATCGACTTCAGTTAACCTAAACCATTGTCATTCTATCCTCAACTAGCATCGGTCATACCAAACCAACGTCGGTCTCTATGTCTAGTAAACCTTCATATAACAGTAACCCTATAACATTTACCTAAATACACCAAATCACCTAAAGCTTGACCCTGATCTATCCCAACCACCTTATTTACCTTTCTAACTTCCAGATATTATCATAACCTAGCTTGTTAGATTAGATTTGCTTATTGTACTTGAATGAGACACCTAGATCATATCAACTATAGTAGGACATCATTGGTTCACATTATTTATTGCATTAAGTTGTTAAACAGTGGATTGAAAGCCATCTAGGAAGTATCACACTTCCCGAATCTAGCATACGCTAGGCAGTCCACTAAAATATATTGTTTAATATTCCTCTTGTGGTCTTATTTTGTGTTCGTAGGTAGTTCCTCCTAGAAAAAAGGAAGTTCTTGCAACCAAACTTAGATCAGAAAATCAGAACATGCATAGTCTACCTGATATTCCTCCTCACCCTTACCTTATCTATTTTTCTCTCACGTATGCATACTATTTGGCGAAACATTTTGGCACACCGAGTGGGACCCTTTCTTAGGTTCATTGCATTTTATTCATATAGGGAAATTTTTTGTGTGTTTCTTTCCTATTGAAAAATACACATTTAATATTCTCCCTGGTAATGTTCTTTTCTTCAAATTTTCTAAACGACATTTGACATTTGGTGCTTAAAAAAAATTGTTATCTCTCAAAATTGCACCCTGTAGAGAGATGACTGCAGGGGTTCTAAGCTTTCTTTGTATCTCTCTCTTTCGTAGATACAATGGAAACACCTCATGTCTGTGGGTATACCTATTGTTCGAGGTGAGTCTCTGGTATTAAGGTCGGTCTCCTTCTTGATATATCTTAATCTAATTTTTTAGGGGGTTTTGAGATTAAAAAGATGAATATAAATGAATTGAAAAACTGGGGTGATACACCAAACTTGTTTAGGGATTTGACTGAGTACATGCAAAAATATTTGAGAATGGATTGTAGGATGCACAAACCAATAATTTTCAATAGGCAGAATATTAAGGCAAAATACTAGATGTATTGAGGAAATTATTCACAACAATACTGTTAAGATAAACATACACACTAATATTATGAAGAAATAACTAAATTTGTGGCAAGGTAAGATGATTAATCAAGGAATTTTGACATTCACAAGAAATAATAAAGTATACATGACACTACAAATAATTGGAAAGGTAGAAATGAATTATCATTCAAAGGGGAAAACTGGAAAAATCTGCTTTAGCACTCATGTCTCCACAAAGTCCTCCTTTGTGCTTCGCCAATGCACACAATATCTAGCAAAATTATTCATCTCACCCTTCCTAAAAATAGACTAAAAATTGTACTTGCCCATGCATCCTATATTTATTCTTTATCATGAATAAATAAAGGAATAAAAATAAGCATGATAGCATTGGTTACAAAAATACAACTCAGTCAAACTGTAGTTGACTGTTCTATTTTTTAAGAAAGTTAGATGAATAATTTGGCTAATAATAAGTTTTGTTTAATGAGAAATTTTTCTCCAATGTGCATGCAACTTCTCCTTTGTCTTGTAGCTGATGATTAAATAATAATATTTAATCCTGTGATGTGACACTTATGTATTTATCCACTTGCATTGGTATTCTATCTTTTCTCTGATTTGTCCTCTAGTGGATGACATGCAAAAATTACACCCTGTGCAAAAAATTATGTCTTTGATTTCATTTTACTTAGAAAAATCATTCAACTCTGTGGGGACCGCCTATCCATGTGCACATTCCAAAAATAACTTCCTCTTCTCCTTATATGAGGTTCCTTTGGCAATTTTAAGGTACTTTTGTAATTTTTAAGGTAAGAAATATTCTTAACCTTAGGATATATATCATTGGTTATGATGTGGGGGCTTTTGATTTACATGGAACATGATTTTTTTCCCCTTTTGCAAATATTAATATTTTAAAACCTTAGTCTTTTACATCTTTTGATTATATATTTTGACACCCCTTTTGGGATCATCATTGCAAATAACATAATGTTGTCGGCATTTTGAGATATTTCTGTGGCATCATAGTTTAGACCTTAGAAGTTCAAAGAAAATAATTGTTAATTTATTAGGGTTGGACCCCTCCCATGATGACTCAACCCTTGTCCTTTTTCGGTGCATTGCATTCTAACTACGGTTTGATGTTTTTAACTCACTAGTCATTGATTTCAATGCCATTCGCATCTCTGCCATCAATTTTTTGATCTCTGGTAAGTAAGGAGTTTGCATTGAAAAATGGTAACTCAACCCCTAAACCATTTATTAGAGTCCTTTTGATCTTGTACCATTGATTGGTTTGTGGTGGCATTTAATTACTCATCGAGTCTGAGCCTTTGATTTTGTGGTACAAGTTTATATCCATCATTGATCTGGTAGTTGGTCTATGGATGTTTGATAGCCATTGATTACTATACCATTCATCTAGATCCATCAATTTCCTAAACTCAGGTTGGCAGTGGTTTTGAATGAGCATCATTTGATCTATACTGTTAGATCTGAACTGTTGAACATTAACTCTAAATGAGTTTGGTTGAAAGGTGGTTTTGTTGAGTTGGGTAAAATAAATCGAAATGTAATCTCATTTTCATTTTCATTTCTCTCTTGAGTGGTGAAACCTTGATGGATTTTTACTTGAGTGCCATGAATTTGAACTTTGAGCTTGGTTCTTTGCATTTTTTTGGCTGTGATGGTCTGCACGGTTGGATATTCAGTATTTCTAGCATTTTTTCCCTTAATTTGAACCCTATGCAAGTTTTTGGTCATGGTTGGCTGCCATTATCAGGCATCTTGAGCTCATTTCTTTTGTCTGTGTCACTTGAGGCTGAAAAACGTAAGGCCGTGGTTGTCGTCGAGCATTGTAACAATTATTCTATATCTTTTTTTATTCTCTTGCATTGATAAATCTTCTCGTTGCCTTGCTTTTGTTTTCTTTAAATGGCAAAAAAAAAAATGAGTTGAAGACTTGCTCTGGACATTGAACATTTTGTTCTTCATTCCACTTCACTCAAGGGTTTGAAGGAGATCATTCAAAGTGGGAATTTCTTGTGCCTTGAACTTAAAGCTTTAGCAAAATGTTGGCTATCTCAATGGATATGAAGTACGAAGCATTTTTCTCACTATTATTAGGAAAAAAAAATTGTTTATGATTTGTCTAGCTAAGAAAACCAGGGTTCTCTTCCTTTTCGATTTGATACATGTAAATCTATAACTTGAATGTAATGGGTATTTGTATTTCATTTGTGCTTCAATTTTTTAAAGGTTCCAATCATCATTCTTTTATTTGTTCTTTGATAGCTCTAGATATTTGTTGTTGGAGATCTGACTATAGGGTTTTATGTACATGGCCGTGATTAACAAAATGAGTTATTATCCCCAAACTTTCTCTTTTGTTGTGTACTCGAGAATGATCATCGAATGTAAAAAAGAATTTATTTTCTCTAAAACTATAAAATTTGCAAGTGAAAATCAGGAACTCTAGTCTCTATGCTTGTGATAGGTGCCATTTTGATTCTTACACAAGTTGGGTTAGTCATTTTGTAGTTTTTTATTTCTTGTTTCGAACTAGCCATCAGTAAAGTTGTTCTTAAGATCTATCATTCGTTATTCTAGCTATGTTTTTTTTGCCTTGTGTATTCGTTTGTATTGATTTATACAAGCATTATCATATTTGTTTCAAGATAGTATCCAGTTCTTCTTCTAGATCCTCTGAGTCACCATTTTGATTCATAGGGTTCTATCTTTAAAGACTAAATCTGTCATTTATTATTTTACACTTGGGAAACTCTTTCTTTCCCTATTATTTAGAACATGAGATCGGTTCGTTCTTTTCTAATTGTAGTTGTCTTTCTGTAACTTGGATGTAATGGGTATTCATTGTAGACTTAAAGCTACTTATCTCCCTTTGCGTTCATTTCCAAGATTGGTAATGAGTTTTGTGTTTACTGTAGTGCTCAATGTATTTTCCGAAAACCTCGATGTGTAAATACAATCTAAATATTTGTGTTTTACCTTTATGTGTATTTCAATCATTCGTACTTTAAGAAAGATGATGCCACTTTTGAAAAACAAGTAAAGATAAACAATTCAGTTGGTAGCTGGCGTGAACATTCTATTTAGATGAGATTGCCTTTCATTTTGACATTTATACTTGTTCCCTGAGTTCTATTTTCAGAAGCTAGTGGCATACTTCAAAGTCTGATGAAGACTTCTGAAATGTTTAAGGTTATACTTTGACATTCGATCCATATTTCTCGTGTGGTTTTTCACTCTATTTATTTCATGTATATCTCATAAATTCTAGATTGAAACACTTTCCTTATAGTAGTTGCATTTTCAGTGCATTCTTGATCTATACTTTTCCCTTTTGTTTATAAGCACTTCATTTTGAATATTGATAGTTAATCTTCCATTATGTATCTCAAAATTGTAGTTGTACTTTAATAGATGTGTTTTGAAATGCAAGCTTGAACCTTGCATTCTTTGTGTTCTAGAGTGTTCTTTGATTTAATGGTTGAATATTAGTGATCCTTCATTCTAGATTTGCATTTTTGATCAGGTGGTCTTGTACTTGTTTCTTGAGACTATGGAAGTTTGTTCCTTATGATGTCATGATTCTCTGAAGTTGATCCTATAGTTGCACATTGAGCTGGTTGCATTGTGTACTTTATCTCTTCATCATGAATTACCCTATGCATCCTTAGCTTGTACTATAATTGAAGTATGTTCTTTATCATGAAGTAACTTGCATTCATTTGAATATGTAGCTTTGACTATACAATGTATTCTCTCCCTTTTTCTCCAAGTTTCTATAATATATGGTTTATTTTTTGGTATTCTCTTGAAGCATTTGTGTTTATCCTTGATTCTTTCAGGTTATTATTAAGGAATATCTAAAAATATTAGTTGATCTTCTCATAACCTTTCTTGGTTGTCTTGATTCTACCTATAGCTTTCTAAAACTTTTTGAAATATTCCAAACAAAAAAAAATCTAGGAAGTTATATTTTGCAGATTTGACCCGAATCTAGATATTTTCTATCCATGAATGTTCTATGAAGCTTTGTAAAGTTGTAACTTGCTTCTTTTCTTGTTCTTATTCAAGCCCTGTAGCTTTGTTAAGAAAAATCCTTCATTTTGTAAGGAAAACTATTTTAAGCTATTTTTTTTTTCAATCACGCCTCTGTATTGAATCAAGATATTTTATTTGAATTCTGTTCATCACTTCTACAGTTGAGTGGTAGTATCTTGAAAACTTGTACTTTTGTACTTTGATCATTGTGCAATGAGATGAATGGATTTTTCTCTTGTAGCCTTGAATACTATTTGTGTAAAATTTAAATCATGAATTTTATTTCTACTGCAACCTGTACCTGCACACTTAAACAAACTAGTTAGAAAACATTAGGCTTTTTGGCCTCTCTTATGTTCCATAGTGACTTTATTTCTCTTTCTTTCCTTCTCTATCATGATTCATGTGAATACCATGAGATTCTGCTAGATAGTACTTTTCAAATCTGAATATGTTGCATTAATGTAGTGTTATATTTTTTGTATTCATATCTCCAGATATTAGGAGATTCATTCACATAAAGATAGACAGTACAAGAATTGTTATCCAATTTTTACCCTTAGGAAAAATTGACCAAACATGACCTTGCACATGAGGAAATGGAGAGTTTGGTTCAGTCATGCAATCTCACATTGGGATCACAAGGAAGTCACAGTTGCACTGGTCTGGCTGCAAGACTGCTAGAGGATTAGGTAGATCAAGAGTGTTGGCCAAACAAGTTTATCAAGCAGTTCAAAGCTCAACAGGATGAAATATTGGTGAAAGGTTTTGGTTCTGGACTCTAGAGGACATGACCCACATCGGCTAACAACCCCCACATCACCTTGAGAAATTTTATTATGAGACGTCCCTCCACATGTCTCATCAGTGCACCTATCAGATGTAAATTCCAAAGATGTTGTTCCCAAATGAGCACGTGCATAAGTTCAAGAAACTATGGCACATAAAAGTTGAATTACTTCCCATAGATAGGAAGTCTAAGATCCATTTTGTTAGCCTCAACGTCTCTCATCAGATGTAACTTCATAGCTGTATACAAAAATTATGAAGTCCCAAATGAGAATGTGGTGGATCTCCATGATGATTTAGCGCTCTATGTTTCTAGTTGAGTTCCATACTGTTAAAAAGTTTGAATAGAAAATTATCAGTGCGCTTAAGGACATCCTCCACATTAGGGCTGATTAGCGTAAGTGTTTAAGGAATATGATGCACATTTTAAAACATTTCTTGTCAAACGCACGTCTTATGACATACATCCTAGTCAACATGCATAATCATTTGTTGTGGAAAAGTTGTTGAACTCAACAGTTCACAAGTGTGATAGTCATCATAAGACCTCCACTGGATCTACATCGATGTAACTTGGAAGAAGATTTACATCTATGAGGTAGGTCCCAAAAAAGTGTGAGCCCTCCACGTGTCTAGGGTAAGACATAGTTTCCCCGCTAAATTAGGAGGGACTGAGCCAAAATAGTAATGGAATGAAGCAGTAGGCTCTGCATACAGCTCATGAGACAAGTGTCCAATATGTTGTACAACTTCAAGAGTGAAGAGGGGGCAGGTAAAATATCAAGAACGCGAGGGTTTCCACATAAGATCAATGCACACGGATAGACTTCAAACCTGAATTATTTTAGTAAATATTTGGTGACCATGATCTAGCCCGCAAGTTTATGTCAATGCTTGGATCTTGAAAATCATGTGAATCCCACTAAGAGCATTTTGAACCCTGACTTTAGATGTACTCCATTAAGATGGATTGTACAGAGCCACAGTCTTTAGACTGTCACATTTCTGACCTAGCAGAGTGATATAATCTTATCCCAACAATCAATTGGAATAACTAGAGTGTGCTACCAGAATAGTGTCATGAGAGGTTGGATTAGTGGATTCAAGGCATAACTAAATAAGGTGGTTGAATAATTGGGAAATTTCTTCTACCTCCTTCTCTCATTCTTCCTATATATTGTAAGGAGGAGGAATTTTTCTAAAGGTTGGACATTTTTACTTTTGCACCCTCCCTTCTTCTCTTATCTAGTAAGTGATTTTGTCCTGTTTCAAGTCTTTGCCATTCCAAATAGTAATGCAAATTTGTGCCTCTTGACCATTATACTGCATATGTATCAAATATATGGAGCAATAATACATGTCTATGGATTAAGTTTTCAACCATCTCTTACGTTCATTGTCTCCTTTTTAATCTCCCATTAAAGTCTTGGTTATTTGTGCATGGTGCATTGTATTGCATTGTTTATGGTTTACAAGCTGTTTATTGCAAAGAAAGTGTTTCAAGAATTGATTTTGGTCTATCACCTTTATTGGTTTAGGTTTTATTTCAAACATAGGTTTACTCAATCCTGTGTCTCCTTGGAAAGTTAGATTAGGTTTTAGAGTAGATCCTTTGCAATTTGAATGTGTGCAGGCTGAACATGAGGAATAAGAGCTAGCCGTCATTTGGAGAGCTCTCCCGATTCATAAAGTCCCACACTTTGAGAGAGGCTCCATGTTATGTAATCACACTGAGAGTCTCAACCAATCGAGTTAAAGACATTCAGGGGTGGTTGTGATTATGCATCAAAAACATTTGGCAATGCTCGATGGGATATAAGTACTTCATTTCTAACTTTCCTATCAATATTGGGTATGTGTCAGTTGTTGTAAGTTCCCAGCCTATTAAGGCTTGTGGAGAATCACACATGGATGGCAATTCCATGAAGGGGTAATATCCAATAGTTTCAGGTAGTCCAAGTTAATACTCAAGATTCATGAGAAGAATCAAGACAAGGTCAAGAACTAGAGAAGAGGGGCTATTTGTCTATGTACATTTATCCCCATGATAGAATAAGACTAGAGGACAGAAGAGCTTAAAGGTGTTACATCTCCACGAAGCAAGACCTTGTCAACACCTCTACCCAGCCAAGGCCTTTCATTCAATTGACTAGAAGTCCTTTAACCAATCAGAATGACACAACCCAATAGCCTTATGTCAACTTCACTTAGGTAGCAGCCCGCTGGCCCTTAATGTACAAAATCCAGTTCCAATTGTAGCATTGAACAATGTTACATATTTTACTGGAGAGAACCAAATAACTTGCGATTATACCACATCCAAAACATTGCAAATGTCTTCGTATGTTGATCCATGAAATTGACTGAAATGGACATTGCATTATTAAGTTAATAGCATCCTCATTCAAAGGTAAAGCATTGCAATGGTTTAGGAGTCTAATAGTAACTGATCCATCCAAGAATTAGGAGTCATTTAGTGGGATGAGCTCTTTATAATCAATTTGGAGAAACAGGGGATAATATGTCTTTATTGGAACAACTGACAATAATCAAAATGGCTCCTAATGAGCAGTTAACTGACTTCAACTTCAGATTCTCAGTGGACATTGGATAGGATTCTGTTGGCCGTGAGACCAACAGCTGAAGGTGTTTTTCTATACTTCCTTAAAGATTTAAATTCTGATATTGGCATGATGATTCAATCCATGGGAGGTATAAATTTACCCACATCCTATAACATTGCTATTAGAGCTGAAAATTGCTTGATCCAAGCTGGTAAACTCACACCTAGGCTACCTATGCCTCTATATCCAGAAATAGGAGCTACTACAACTCAGTCAAACGCCAGGATTGAATCCCATTCCAGCCCCTAGAAATCAAAGCCAATAGTGGTGCTTCTACTTCTTCAAATGCTTCAAAAGAGATTACAGGAGGCTAGGAAACAATTACAGAACCTAGGAAATGAGCTAGTGACTATCAAGAGATAGCAAGCTCGGAGTTCTATACCATATCAACCTCCAAATCAATATCAAGCTAGGACCCCATACGAGCAAAATAGACCACCAACTCAGGCCAGAAATCAAAACCAGAACCAGGGATAACCTCAGGATGCCAGGCCATTCTGACTATATGATCTAAATGTGGAGATTCAATGTCAAGAGCCTTGGTTCCAACACAGAACAACATGGCACAGGAGTATGACAAGTGTTATTGTACGTACCCAAAATTATACGTACTGTGCTGCTGGAAAGAGGTTACAAAAACCCCAATGATGATTCAAATCTCTTCACAAGGTGTTCAGAATCTAGAAATATTTCTGAGTACACATTTGGATCCTAAAATGCCTTATCCAGCCTTTTCATGCTTTATCCTGACCGCGTTCCTCTCTTTTCCTTGCATTTTGGTCTTTAGTTACAGGACCTCCGCCCTGCCTGGGCGGCGGTCCCGTGACCGCCACCTAGGATAAGGGCGGTGATCCTGTAACCGCCACCCTACGTAGGTCGGTGGTCCTGTGTGCGTTTCCTAGAAATTTCTGATGCTTTCGTCAACGTAATAAATCAAGTGGACGCTCATAATTCTCAACCACTCTTGCTTGCATTTAAGTTTTAGCCGCCTGGTAAATAGTAATTCCTCTTTTTTATAATAGAAGAGTTCAATTCAATCTTACCCTCTGGTAAATCAAAGTTGCTATAACTACCAAGATTGGATTTACAAGCAAATGGCCCCTCTCCCTCTATGATTTATTATTCAATGTGTTTTGAAAGTTCTTCAATAAGTCTCAACAAGTTTAGATTTTGTAAAGCTCTTCAGCCTCTCAGTTCAAGGCTCCATAGTTCTGGTTTTAGATTATGTTCATTTGAATCTTGATTCTTCTTCGAGTCATAGGTTGTTGTTTCATCACAATGAAGTATAGGTCTTAGAGATTTTGGTGTGCTTGCATTGTATCCTTGTAACAATCCCGCTAGGAATTGATAGTCAAGTTATGTTCTCTTGCACTATCCCTCTCCTACTTGCATTATGTTTGCCAACATCTTCTCCTATTACTGCTATCACATTCCCACTTTTCTAGATTCACGAGAACATGAAGGAATGAAGAGATCACACTGAGGGGACAAGTCACAATACAATCTAGATTTTCCATTGTTCTATAAAACTTCAGGTTTGAATTGTCACAAGATGTAGTTAAAATATATCAAATAGAATAGAAAATCATTTTATTTCAGTTGAGCTTGCTTTCAATATTACCAAGGAAGTTGTGGGGAATTATAGCTTTTGAGAAGCTTTGATTTATTCGTCACTTTTGAGGCAAGATTGAAGGTCTTTCAATTAAAATTAGTTATTTATTTATATTTAGGATACAAGTCACAAATGCATAGGTAACTAGCTACATCTAGCTACCTTGCTTGTTTTAAATTTTGTTATTAAATTAATTGTTCTTTATCTGAATATAGTAGAATAATTCACTCTTTAAATTTCATTCAAATTCACATCTTCGAAAATACAAAGAAAAATAATCTAAGCATAGTGCAAATTTATCTTCATAATTAGTTTACTTATTTCAGTTAAGTTTGGTTGTCTCTTGCATGACAATTATGGGACCCAAAAATCCCAGGGATTACGTAATCGAACCGGTAATACCTCAACGTAATCTCTTCACAACATTAAAGGATATATATCAAGGTCTTAGAATTCACGTCTTTTAAACAACAACAAACCCACAAGCAGTTAGTGAGCAATTAAGAGAATTGAATATTGAAGACGATAAAGCATACACATTCTGGTCAAATCAACCCAACTATAGATTTACTTGATAGGATATCTACATGACCATACAAGAACCCGAAAGAGAGAAAACATTTGGTTGTGATTCATTAGTTCCACAGCCAAATGCAGGAGACCTTCTCATTGAAATAGACACGGGCTTACCTATACAAGTTACTAGAACACCCATAAGGTATTCTGAGAAGATCGCACAAATCCTAGTATTAAACATAGAAGTTGAAAAATCTTATGACTATTGGATAGTCAGAAGAAGAGATTGATTCTTCACATGGCCATAACAGGTCCACAAAAACCACGAAATACTCATGGTTGTGATCCCCAAGTCCCACAACCCAGTAGGCCTGCTAATTAGTTAAACATTGACACCAGTTTACGTAGGCTGGTATTTAGATCCTCACCACTCCCGTTCAGATATCATAACACAATTTTCCATATTAAACATAGAATTCAATCAAGCTAATATTTTCTAGGTTAGACCAGAAAACTACCCATAGTTTCCTACAAATCCACTACACCTCTCATTACCACTTTCATGACCTTGTCTAGAAATATACACGAAGCACGTACAGGTCACTTTCCATGTATCCAACAACCAATAAATAGGATCTCGGCAGAGCTCGACATTGATTAGAGCCTCTAAGAAGATATTATATCTTAACAATCCATTACACCAATTTAGGTTATGAGAGCTTTCTTTGCTTTAGACTCACAGATCCCGTTATTACGTGTTGAGGATATAAGATTGCCTAACTATTTTTTCTACATCCACATATATTTCATTTCCACCATTTGTCTCGGCACGACCTTAGGAGGTTGGGTATGAATAAAGGATACTTGTTGATTCTCATCCTCGCCTTGTCACTTTTATATCGTACAGTTACCCCTGTAATCTACCTCACAATCAATCAATGTGTTTCAACGGTGTACTAAACTAGACCTTGATGATGCAAACCATTGGTATTTCCTAAGAACCAAGTCAAGAGGGAAATTAACAACATGAAACTCCATAAGAGCCACCTCCAATAGAAACCACATTGGTCAATTGGTACATAGAAGACTTCTGTGGAGTTAATCAACCTCATTTTCAAAGTGTAGATGCTAACACATGGTCAAAGAAGGGGACTATAGAGGAGGGACAACCATCTAATTTAGTTGTTTCTCATCCCACTCCTACACAACAAGGAGTTAGTAGACCAAATGCAGCCTCAAATGTATGAAATCAGCCTAAGGTGCCCGTTGCAGCAGCACATGTGCATGTTCAGGCACCAGAAAAGATTGCACTAAGTAAGGGGAAACAAAAGGATAATTCATTCCCCTTTAACATTATTGATCAGATGAAGAAGATACATGTGAACTTTTCCATGTGGGAGTTACTGGAAATCCCAAGACAATGAGATTTTTTGCAAGTTGCAATGGCCAATTGGTCTACCTCGTAATGGATCAAACCAAAGTCAGGAGAAATTTCTCACCATTGTAGTGTAACAGGGTGGTGGTCAACCAAGAAATAATTTAAATCCTCCATCATTCTATGTGTCATTGATTGTCGGGAACCATTTGGTACATAACTGCATGATCGATTCGATTGCAAGTAGCTTAGTGATGTCGAAACAAATAGCAAATCAATTAGGTCTAAAGTATGAGCTAGCACTAAGAGGAGTAGTGCAACTAGATGGGACAGCAGTAGGAATGATTGGGGTCATCAAGGGTTTAAGCCTAACACTACATGCCTGTCCAAATGTCACAATATTGCAAGATGTGTCTGTAATTGACCTCCCACCACTCTTTGCACTGTGTTTTTCAAGGGACTTCACCGCCAAAATTGGTGGGTATCTATCTATAGATTGGTTACACATGCTTTTCATGACAAGGTATGGAGCCATGGCTATAATCATGCCAGAGCCAATTGAAAACTTTCACATTGAGCCTCATGTGCCAAGTCCTATCAATGCAAATTAATCAGCCTTTGACCAAGAAGAGTGTTCAAATGATTTATAAATAGTTACTAAGGTTGAGGGTATCCCATATTTGACTCTGGATGAATGGGAAAATAAAGGGCATGCATTCGACCCATATAAGAAAATTGAAGAATATGAATTAGGTGTATATTGTGTACACGAAGAAAATTCACCCATTCCTAACATCACTAAACCAGAATATGAAGATGAAAATCAAGTATGGAAACTATATTTTGATGGTTCAAGAAGCAAACAAGGTGCTAGAGGAGGTGCATTGTTAGTTTCACCATAGAGGTATAAAGTATTATTCAGCATTTCGTTTCCAGTTTCTGTGTGTAAACAACACAGCTGAATATGAGGCCTTGATTCACAGACTTCATTGGGCAAAGAAAGAGAGGCATAAATAATTTACAATTATTTGGTGATAGTGAGCTAATCATCAATCAAATCAAAGGACAACATGCTGCAAAGAAATGACTTACTTAAGAGCTAAAAAAATAGGGTATGGAACCTCATTGAAGATTTCAAATCTTTCAACATTGTTTCCATACCCGGGAAGAAGAATGAAGCTACAGATAGGCTTTCAGCATTTGGAGCAACATTTGATTTGGTTGACAGTATCAAAAGAGGAAAAACACAACCACATATACATGTGATTGTAAGGCCAGCAATTCCAGAAAATAACACAAGTTGGTAGGTGTTTGAAAATGATCAACAAATCGTAAATTTATTGCAAGAATAGTTTGAATTCTCATCTAGGAATCAAGATAAATTGGAGCAGCAATACGGGGATTAAGTAGTGCAGTTGCAGACCAACAAGCTTCTTAGAGGTTTGGTGACACTGGATTCAATATTCAATCCTAATGACCAGTTTCGTAAAGAGAAAGCAACCATTAAGGTCAAGGGAGATGATTCAGAACCTATTTTTGTCAAGGAAGGAAAGACACTCTAAATTGGCAAGATGGACACTAAACAAGAGAGATATGAATTCATATAACTTTTCCAAGAATTTCCAGACATTTTCACCTAGAGTTATGAAGACCTGTGAGGATCCAATCCAAAGTTGGCACAACATACAATAGAACTGGATCTAGATGCTAAGCCCATCAGGTAGAAACAAAGACCAGTCAACCCACACATTGAGCCTCTAATGAAGAAAGAGCTGAAAAAATTGATAGAGGCAAGCATCATATTCCCAATCAAGCATTCAAGTTGGGCTGTAAATTTGGTACCAATTAGGAAGAATAATGGAGAAATTAGGTTGTGCATGGACTTCTGAGACTTGAACAGAGCATCTCTCAAAGACCACTACCCACTCCCTTCAATGGAACAAATCTTACAGGTAGTATCCAGCTCAGAAATATTTTCTCTCCTGGATGGATATGCAGGGTATAATCAGATAATGGTGAAAGAAGACGACCAGTTCAAAACAGCTTTCACGGGGGCACTTATGCCTAAAAGAAGATGTCATTTTGATTGTCTAATGTCGGGGCCACCTTCTAGAGGGTGATAGACATGGTATTCAAGGGTTTGATTAATAAAATAGTACTAATATATCTTGACAATATCACTGTGTTCTCCAAAAACATATCAGATCACCTTTTCCATCTAAGATAGGCATTTCAAAGATGTAGGAGATTTAGGGTATCATTGAATCCAAAAAAATGCATATTCATGACTCACGAAGGAAAAATCCTATGCCATATTGTGTCAAAGGAAGGATTTACAATCGACCCAGAAAGAGTTGAAGCAATTCAAGCATTGCCCTTGCTAATTCATAAGAAGGCTCTTCAGAGCTTTCTAGGAAGAATCAATTTTGTCTACAAGTTTGTGCCAAATTTTTCTACTCTTGTGAAGCCAATAACACTGATGTTGAAGAAGAGCATGGAATTTAGGTGGACATATGAGGGGAAAAGAAATTTTTGAAGCCATCAAAGAAGCCATATCCCAAGCTCTAACTCTCATCAATCCATACTTCTCCAAGGACTTCATGCTTTATGCCTTTGGTGGTGGGGACACAATTTCTGCAGTCCTAGTGCAACAAAACAAAGAGGGATCTGAAAAACCAATTTTCCTTCTTTAGTCAAGGCTTGGAGGATATGAAGTGAGGTACTCCTTCATCAAGAAGTATGTCCTTGTAGTGATCAGGAGCTTAAAGAATTTCAAACACCTAGTCTCAAATAATAGGATTCATCTATTAGTTTCTCATGTGGGAGTCAGGGACTTCCTTTTGAACAAGGATGTGAATGAGAAATATGCAGGATGGATCACTCGTGTCATGGAATATGACATTGAAATTAAGGTCACTAAGTTGGTCTGCTTGGAAAGGGACTATGTGAACAAGATGGAGTTATCCTGGTATTACAAGATGGTCAAGAACAAACAAATGATAATGTGTCTATTCCTTGTTGGAATCAAAATATGATGCACTTCCTAAAAATAGGCCTATGCCCTCCAGAAATGATCAAAGAAAAGAGGAGATACTTCAGATTACAATCCATTCCATATGTTCTTTTTTATGGTGTTTTATTTAAAAGGGACATCAATAGTGTTCTACTTAGATGCATCAAAACATGTCAAATTGAGAAGGTGTTACAGGAGTTTCACAATGGAGAATTCGGAGGTCATTTTTCTCTGTGAGTAATATCTCTCAAGATAATGAAGGTGGGATATTATTGGCCCACAATGTTCATTGACTATTACACTTGGATAAAGAAGTGTTAAAAATGTGCATTCTTCATAGGCAAGGAAAGATTAGCAGCACTCCCGTTGCACCCAATTTCATTTGACCAACATTTCATTCAATGGGGATTGGACTTCTTTAGGGTCATCAATCCAAACTCAAGCCAAGGACACAATTGGATCCTCACAACACATAGACTATTTCACTAATTGGACTGAGGCTTTAGCACTCAAAGAAGCGAACGAGTCTAGCATACTAGACTTTTATGGAGGGATAGTGACTAGGTTTGGAGTACTGACCACTATCATATCAGACAATGCATTGGCATTCCTAGGTTCCAAGATCAAAGAATGGGATGTCAAGAATGGGATATACTTGAGCACCTCTTTGAATTATTACCCATAGGGTAATAGGTAGGCAGAGTCCACGAACAAGAATTTACTAAGAATAATCAAAAGGACTCTAGATGAAAATCAAAGGATATGGCATACAAAGCAAAAATCAGCATTATGGGCTGATAGGATCACACCAAAGAGATCTATAGGTAATTCCCCTTACAAGCTAATTTATGGGAAGGAGGAAGTGTTACCTATATCATTAGAGCTTCCTGCATTGGAACTCATGAAATAGTTTGAATTATCTGAGTTTGAACCAATGGAGGCTAGGTATGTAGAGCTAATGGAATTGGAAGAAATCAGAGAAAATTCTATTCAAATGATAGAAAAATATCAAGCCTTATTCAAAAGGTGGTTTGATAAGAAAGCAAGAGAAAGGACCTTTCAGGAAGGGGACCTAGTTCTGAAGTGGGATGCAGATCAGGAAAATCAATGAAGGCATTCTAAATTTGATGCTATCTGGAGTGGCCCCTACATGGTCACAGAATGTAAAAGTAGAAATTCCTTCCAATTGTCTACATTGGATGGAGAGGAGTTTCTGATTCTGGTTAACGGAATCTATAGTAAACATTGTTACTAAAAGGAAAAGGTTTCACCATTGTAAATATTAGCTTATGATTTGAATTCCTCTAAGTGAGTGTGCACATTGTCTTGTTGAGTGTAGGTTTCAATTTTCCTAAGTGCTTCAACATAGGTCTCATTGCTCCTAGGTTGAATCATTGTGTAGTTCAATGTGCCTCTAAAGGTGAATGTTGTTGCAGTCCATTTCAAGGGCAGGTGAACATTCCAAGTCAAGACAATTTTTTATTCTCAGAAATCTCTCCTTCAAGATTTTCTTATGAAAATTGAGAGTTGTAAGAAGCCTAACTCCAGGTTTCAGGAATAGGATCAATACCAGGGATATCAATTCATGACTCCACACCAATAGATATTTTAAGGCAACTAATCTTTTCACCTAGTAGGAAGGTGATTCTGCAAATCACCAAATTGTTATCCAATTTTTTCCCCTTAGGAAAAATTGATCAAACTTGACCTTACACAGGAGAAATGGAGAGTTTGGCTCAGTGTGTGATCTCACATTCAATCCCAAAAATCTAGTTGCAGGTGGGTTCGGCAATGGAGAAAAAAGGTCAGAAAATGAGGCCAAACTATTTAAATGAGATCAAAGCTCAAAAGGAAAAAAATGGAGAAAGGAAATGTTCACATTGAGGCCCGAATCGACTACAAATAAAAGATTCAGCGGAAACCTCCATGTGTCTCATCGATGCACCTTCAAAGGTAAATTCCAAAGTAGGGTCCCCAAATGAGCGTGAGCTCTCCATGTGTCTAAGGCCTGGAAAATTTGAACCGTCCATTAAAAATTCTAAGATCCAGTGGAGGACTCCACGTGTCTCATTGGCACAACTTCAAAGGTGAAATAGAATAGGAAGTCCCCAAACAAGTGCAGGCTCTCCACGTGTCTAGAGCTTGAAAAGGTAGAACCAGCTGTTGAAAAGTCGAAGCAAAGCAGTAGAGCCAGTGGAAGCCTCCGCGTGCCTCATCGGTGTAAGTTCAAAGGTGAATCCAAAGATAGGTTCATAAATGCATGCTGGCCCTCTATGTGACTAGGTTCTAGCATAGGCAGAAAAGGAAAAACTAGCCATTGAAAAGTCTAAGAGTCAACAGAAGCCTCCACGTGCCTCATCGGCACAACTTCAAAGGTAAAATCTAGAGACTAGTCCCAAATGTGTGCAGACTCTCCACATGTCTAGGGTCAGACGTAGTTGCTACACCAAACAGGAGGGACTAATCCAAAACACAAGGGAATAAAGCATCAGGCTTGCAGAAGATCCCAAGTGTCCAAATGTCGCAACTTTAGGAGTGAAAGGGGGCGTAAAATCTCAAGAGTGAGCAGGTTTCCTTGTAGATCCTACATGGATAGACTTCAAACTCAAATCAGTTTGGAAAAGATTTGGTGGAAGGTCAGTTCAAAGATGAATCATGAAGCCCGCCAAGTATTTTGAATGCTTAGATCTTTAATATATTGTGAGAACCTGCGTGGAATGCTAGATTCAAACCTTCAGATGATCTCAACTATGGCTGGAATAAATATAGTCTGCCATTTTTGGAGGTTGTTAGGCTTCTCACCTACCAGGGTGGTTGAAGTATGATGGAAATTCTTATCCCCTTCTCTCTTATTCTTCCTATATATTGTAAGGAGGGGAAATTTTCTAAAGGTTGTACATTTCTACTTTTCAGCCTCCCTTCTTCTCTTTCTTGGAAGTGTATTTGTGGAGTCCAAGCCCCCCATTCAAATTGTAATGTAATTTTGTGCCTCTTGGTCATTGTAATGCATTGTATCAAATTTTGGAGCAATAATGGATGTCTATGGATAATTTTCAACCCTCTCTTGTTTTCATTTTCTCCTTTCTAATCTCTCATTACAATCCTAGTTATTTTTGCATGGTGATTGTATTGCATTTTTATGGTTTGTGTTTATTACAAAGTAGGTGTTCAGCATTCCTTTGGTGCATCACCCTTGTTAGTTTAGGTTTTATTTCTTACATCTACTTAATCCCTGTCTCCTTGGAAAACTAGAGTAGGTTTTAGAGTAGATCCTCTGCAATATGAATGTGTGCACCTGAACCGAGGAATAGGAACTGGCCTTCATCCGAAGAGATCTCCTGATTTGCAAACTCCCACATTTTGGGAGAGGCTCCATGTTATGCAATCACACTGAGAGTCTCAACCAAAAAAGTTGTAAACATTCAGGGATGCTTTGATTATGCATCAACAAGAACATGATTTAATCTTGAGCTCATGACAAATAGTCTCTTCTCTGTTTGTTTTTCAAGTACAGTACAATGCTAAATAGCAAGGATGAAGATGGAGCAGAAGTTGGAGCTAGAAGTGGAGCAACGGAAACCAAAGAAAAAAGCAAGGAAATGATGAATTCCTTTGTGTTCTTTTGCTTTTATTTTCATGCACACGCACCTTCTATTTCAGTAGTTATGATGTTTACTTGACTCACATCCCCCAGCTTATGTGGGAAACATTTGAAATTCCTTATGAATAAAACATTGAATTCTGAAACTGAGTTGTGTACTTCCTTCTACTTTTTATCTTTGTATATGGATTGTATAATGAATTAAACAAATCAATAACATAATTGAATGTATTTTAATCATGAAGGAAAGAACTTTAAATACCTATAACCTTAGTAATAAACTTTGATTGCTGCAATTTGTAACCTTGGTTGTTTTTCCAAAACTTAACACTTCATCTATTATGTATTTTTTGTCTTCATCAAGATAACACATCTATCCTTTGAGGCCTTTGTGTTCTCTTCCTGGAGACAAACATGAAATTGTATACTATTTGATTTGTTACATTTTGTAACAGCGCACATAGCAATTCCATCCATCGTAACAAAGTTTCAAGTTGTCCATTTTTGCACAAGTGCAAAAATTGTCAACACAAACCAATTCTTCCTTCTTGCATTTGCATAGTAGTGAAAGAGCACGTTCTTAACCTATTCATCATTTGCTTCATTGAATATACTTGTCAATTTGGGTTATTTAATGTCGTGTATTTCATCCTTGTATGTTGCATTATTATCTCACATTTAAAAATGAGGGCAACCTATATGCTTGAAGTCATGCCCAACTTCTGGTTGACACAATTCAACCATAGAAAGCACATTTCTCTCTTCTCTCTCTCTTTTCCAAACTACAAAAAATTGAATCCACACATCTTCTTAAAAAACATCCCACCTAGAAGAATTTGTCAATGATCACATGATTAGAGGATTGATAGTTGGTGCCCAGCTAGTTATCTTTGTCTAGTCATCACCTAAGAGAAAGGACCACCCCTGCCATAACATAAACTGAAACCTCACCGTTAGATTTCCTTCTTTGTAGGACGCCTTCCCAACCAAAAACTTTTTTCTAAATTCACAATTTATTCTTAATAACATAAGCTAAAACAAACATAAATTCACTTTTTGGATTACTTGTTTTTCTTAGCTTTGTTCGTGACTTGCATTTTGAGGTGTGAGTTACGATTCTCCATTTTTCTTCTTCCTTTCACACTTCCCATCATAGTTGGAGTATTTGGGTTGTTTCTGAGTGTGTCAGCACCTCATCTTATCAATCTCATATTTCTGGGTTAATCCTTCATCTAGTTTAATTCACCAAAATCCATTTTTTATTCATTTCTTATAATTTCATAGTAACTAGCATCAGTCCAGCGACCATCATCGGTTTACATCTGACCATCTTCGGTTTACCTAACCTATGTCGGCTTCTATCTCTTTTGGTTATTTTACCTAAAACAGCCTTCATCTATTATTCTTTTCTATTTTAGGTCCTCAGGACACCATCATATCCCCCAACTTTCTGATATCTCTATCATGTATAGTCTCCCCAATTCATATTCATCAATTCTATTTCATTTGCTGAAACTGGTACTTTCCATAGTGATCGATATTGGTTATCATAACCATCATCAGTTCCTCTATGACTGTCATCAGTCATACTAACTGTCGTCAGATTCTGTGTTTGATTTTTAATCAAAACACTAACCAAATTTACTCCCTGAAATTTATCCTTCTCTACTTATGTTGTTTTCCATGTCATTTATAGAATATAGTCTTACCATGTCAACAATAATTCACATGGTGTTGACTCGCAGCCAAACTAATTCCTTTTTATTTCAAGTTAGCCATTAGCCACTCCCACCTATTCCATCTCCTGCCATCCATCCTATCACCTATGGATCCAACTCAGCTTATCGCCATTTCTATTGGTGCAAAGAGAAGTTTTGCAAGACTCCTTAATTAGAATCCCGTGCAACCCTACAATACTATCTCGTCCCATTCATCTACCCGGGACTCCTCAAAAAATTTAATATATGGCATACCTATATCTATCCCTCCTACCCTCGCACCCACTTCTATGTCAGCTACCACTAGCTCAGTGATGCCCTCATCTACATTACTCCCTATGGTTTCTTAGTTAGGCTCCACCTCTACCATAACGTGTTGCCCTCAACGACATCTATTGCACCCATGGTGTCAACCATTCCTTCACCGACTACCTTGAGCATAGCCCCATCCACCCCCTTTTCCTCATATGTACTCGGTTGCATCATAACCACCTCCAGTGTTGGAAACCCACACCCCTTTCCAAAATTTGGTTCTTTCTATCCCTCAGTCTCTACCACCCATTACCACGAGATTCGTTGTGACCACCCCACCTATTTACATACATCACTAGCAGCCCCCAATCTCATCTGTCACTTATTCGGGGTACATTCCACCCTGTATCTATCCCCCTTCATAGTTTTCATATTTGGCACCCCCATGTATTGGGATGCCATCCACATCATACACCCATCATCAACCTCCCTTTATTGCAGGAGGCACCCATTCCTCACAACCCACCAATGACCTCATTAGGATGATGATGGAAAATATGCAGACATTAGAAGCATCATTAGTTTCCAGCTCTCGTAACTCCTTGACCTATGATGAAATTTGTAATGAGCCTATTCATCCATTCATTCTTATTCGACTCATATCTTGTACATTGGGAAATGCCCAAGTTCAACTGTTTCAACAGTAAAGAGGACCCACAACAGACACTTACAATCATTCAAACATGGGTGTTACCTAATTTCCCATGACGATGCTTTTCTCTTACGAACATTTCCCATGTCCCTAACAGGACCCACCTTAGATTGGTACAACAGTTTACCTAGACATTCTATCTACTCCTTCAACCAAGTGGCTCAAGGATTCCTGGACCACTTCTCAATCAATGTAGTCAAGAAGGTCACCATGACCAACCTGTATTTGACACAATAGTATGAAGATGAATCTATCATAGATTTTGTTGCCCACATAGGCAAGAGTCTTATCAACCAATTAACATTCCAGTTACCTCAGACTGAACTTATTGAGTTGTTCACTAGAGCTTGTGCCAGAACACATCTCACCAACTCTTTAGGTACAAACCTTCTGAACCTTTGACAAAGCATTCACCATGGCATGAAAGCTGGAAATTTACGCCATTGAAGAAAATAAAATCCAATTATGAAACAAGAACGCCCCGTTCAAACCAAACGATTCTTCTTCATCTTCAAAACCCCAAAATAATTATTCAAAGGCCAAAGGATCTGCCAATGTGGTAGTCCTCAAGGTAGGTCCATCTCATCCCTCCAATCAATCCCAACCTTCTTCCAATATTTCCCCTATCCAGACCTTTCAGTTCCAGGTGGGAGCAGTCAGAAGTACACTTCAATTGGAGAGCCCTATTCTTCAGTCTTGGAAAAGCTTCTTAAAGCTAGAGCCATTACACTTCCCCCCATAAAACCTCATACTAGTTTTGATCCCACTCATCCTATGCCTGCATGGTATAAGGAACATGAATACTGTAATTATCATCATGTCAAAGGCCATAGTGACAAGTAATTGCATAACTTTTAAGAACATTGTCCAAGAGATGATAGATAATGGAGACCTCATCGTGGACAACCCGAACGCACTGGAAAATCAAAATTTACACATATTTAAAAATTCGTTCCCTAACCATAAACCATCATCTAATCAAAATAGTGAACATTCATCCAGTGACAACAATGTCCGTGAAGTCCACACGGTTTTTGATATCATACCAGTTGTTCCTCAAATCCCACCTATTTCATCTATTGAAGAAATTCTGGCACAAGCTCCTCTACTCACAGAGGAGCATACCTCTTCCACTCCTTCACCCACAGAGGAGTCCCCTTCATCTCCTCCTTTACCCACGGAGGAACCCACATTTTCTACCAATGCCATTTCACCATCTACCTCACAACCTACCAAACATTCAACACTTTTAATTCTCCCATCCACAGGTAGAATCATCATCATCTTCTCCTCCACCAAGGGAGAAGTCTACCTCACCCCACCTACCATCTCTCCTACCCATGGGAGATTCTTCAGACATGCCACTACCTATTGAGGGCAAGTTCTCCCTCAGCATCCCAGGACCCCATTGACATGATCTCAAGCTCTTTTACCTATAGATTCTGAGGCTAGCCAATTCCCTATCTCACAGACATATTTTATAGGGATTGCCACCAAACCAACTCCATATTCTCCTACAGTAGTCTCGTTTTCACGGCTAGCCGATCACTTGGATTATGTTGATAATTCCATGTTCTAGGGACATCTTTAGCTCCCCTTTTCGATCCAAATGCAAATGTTTGCCTGATGATACTTCCATAATCTACCCAAAGGTATTTCCAACAACTAGATCGACACTAACCATGCCTATCAAAATGGTTTATTCTTCTTCATCATCTCTACCTACATCCAAACCTTTACCCATGACTAAAATCATTCCAAAACCTAAAAACCTACCCACACCTATATCTTCACCCATATCTAGGCCTATCAATACCTTGGGTGTCATGTCTGACATCAAGCCTTACTCACCCACCTGTCAAATTGGACTTAGCCACATCTTCCCAAACCCGCACCAAAATTATTCCTCTACCTAAAAGGAAGACCCAACCTTCTAGACCACATACACCGGTCTCACCTACCACACCTTTGTCACCTTCACCCCTTTCATCCATCCTAGGGCCCCATCCATCAACCCTAACCAAATAGTCTCCTACCCAAGGCCAGTCAAAAGCTAAACAACCTATTACTTCATCATGAGCCTTCATTACACCTCATTCACCCAAAAACCAAACACCCTCACCATCACCTGTGCACTTCTTACCACCTATACCTCCACCAGTTACTATAACCCCAAATTTTCCTATATGACTTCAACCCATACCATCCACCCAATCTCTACCAACCACTTCCACCATAACTCGGTTGTCCCCATGGGTAACCCATCCTCTTCCACCATCTACTTTCCCTTCTGCATCCCATACTCCCATGTCACCTTTACCCAAGAAGGTACAACCCAAAGATAAGAACCCAACTACCCTCCAATAATGTAGTTAAACCAACAAAAACCTTCCATCACTAGCTCTTCTACCACACCTTTACCCAAGAAGATGCCATCAAAACCTAAGACAATACCACTTACCAAACCAATGGGCCAACCCATTCCCCCTCCTATAAATCCTCTTCCCTCATGATCATCCACACCTTTACCCAAACCCACACTCACTTCCCATTGTGATCTGTTAGCAAGGTCCTACGCCAACATTTTAACCAATCTCTTAGAGAATTTTGTCATCACATTACCACCACTTCAACCTTACGATCCTCTCAAACCCAAACCAAAAGGGTTTGATGAAACCAATATTTGTGTCTATCATCGTGTGCCAGGACATGATGTAGAAAATTGTAAGGCTCTAAAAATTGTTCTTCTCCAACTTTTTCCTCCTGAACAAAAATTTCAACGATGATGACCTTCTTGATGAGGACCATGTTCCACCTTCACCTATCACCACACATCATCTTCCCTTACTTCTTCAATGACCAACATCTCCACCCCCACAACCCTTTTTTCCACCTCTAAAATTCGAGATCAACATGGTCTGTATCATAGAGTTGGCCAAATCACCACCCAAATGTCAGTGTGCCATACGCACTTCACAAGGATTTTCCCCCCGTTAGGTTTTTTCCCATCATGTCATTACACTACTCATCCTACACCTTCTCCATTTACCACCTCCCCTCATATTAACATGGTTCAAGTTGCCACCCGCGCTTAGAAAGACAAAGGAAAATAAAAAGCAACTAGCCCATCAACTAACCCCGTGCCCAATATACCATCTGCACCCACGCCCAAAATCACCATTCGAGGACCTACATACCCTATCTCTGATGGGGTCACCCATCGCACAATGATAAAACAATTACATTAATATCCTCTAAAGATGTCTTTGTATGATCTCGTCCAAAATTTGAATCTCATAGACAAGCCCTTATGGAGGTTTTGCAATCCATTGAAGTTTTACCCAATGACCCCACACCAGTGGCCTCCATTATCACCCCTCACCATGTAGCCTCACTTACCAAATTATCTCCTTCTTCTACCCCCATGCCCACTCCTCAAGTTTCCGCCCTCAGCTTCTCTGATGAGGAGATTGTACCTCCCTCAGTCAAATGATCTTGATCCCACCCTTTTCATTTCTATCTATATCGATAACATATGCATATGAATCGTGCATCATGATTGATGGTGGTGCTAGCATTAACATCATCTCCTCCCATGCATACAATCAAATGCACATCCCTTCCAATTGTATGCATAATAACCCAGTTATGTTGCGCTCCTTTAACAACGCCATCACCTCCACCCTTAGCACCATTATTCTCCACGTTTGGGAGGGTCCTCACACTGTCCCAAAATTATTCTACATCTTAGAGGGAGATTTCTAGTATAACCTATTGCTCGGCAGACCTTGAATTCACATCATGGGTTGTGTCCCTTCAACTTTACACCGCTGTGTAAAATTTGAACATGAAGGGCATAACTATACCATCCCACCGACCCGTCACCATTCAAAACTTGTAACATGTTGTACCAACCCAATGATGTACTTGTACCAGTCAAGGCATCTTCCACTACCCCCACTTCTCCTTCACCTATGACCCCATCCACCAATGCTACCACCACCTCTCCCACACCTAACTCTTCTATTCCTACTACGGCCGCAGCCTCTACAGCTAACCCATATACTTCCCAACCAACCGATACCCCTCCTGTCTAATCATCTAGTGAATCATCTATCCCCGCTACCCACATATCAACTACTGATCCCTTAGAAGGTGTTTTTCAACACCTCACTCTTGGGGAGTACCGCCTATACAATATCAACACATTCCTCACTCCGTAAGAGTATGGAAACCTATGCGCAGCATCCTCATTATGACTATCACATAGGAGAGGTTTTCCCTTATGGTCCTCCCCACCTTCGCACTAACCTAACATATGGGGGACTTGATACTACCACTTATTCACCTGAACCTCCATCCCAAACACAACCATTTTCATCTGACCTCCAATCTCTTACTAACCACTGCTTTGCCCACACTTTCCTTCATTTACTGTGCATGGAAAGGCTTTGGCTTTGGTTTTTATGAACAAGGCCTGCCATACCGTCATTTCATGTACCACTCGTAAACACAACGATCGTAGTGGCATTGGATTTTCTACACCATCTTCCAAGAAGGCCCACATCAACCTCATTGAGGAAGACAAACCTTCTCCACCCCATTCACCAACGTCACCACCCTCACCCACAGAGTCCATAGATCCTGAATCTATTCCTCCTAACTTTTTTTTTTGTAAACACAATTTCCCTGGGACCTCTGACTTATCAGCATGATGGAAAGGCTCCCTCTTCTCTTCCCTTCATATATCTTGAACATGATCGATGACGATACACCTTCTATTAATGTCGTTCAATGTTAGGATGATGAGTCTATACTCACCTACCTTGGTGCATGGAAGATTCTTATATTCACCAGATTGTTACCTTCTGAGATGCAAACCATGTTGAAAAAATCAACTATCAAAATAAAAATTAACACTTAGGATGACCCGCACATTCTAAAGATAGGCCAATCTTTAGATGCTACTGAACAGGAAGCTTTTACTTCTTTCCTCTAGGACCATAGCAACGCATTTTCTTGGTCTATGCTGATATGCCCTGTATTGACCCAAACATTGTGGTCCACAATATCATAACCATTCCTGATGCCAAACCCATAAAACAAAAGCTGCAGAAAATGCATCCTCGCATTTCTCTTCTTGTCAAAGAAGAACTTCAGCACCTTCTCTCAGTTTCCTTCATCCTACCCATTGACTATCCCTAATGGATTTCTAACATTGTTCCTATCAAAAAAGTAATAGGGGGACTCCACATTTTCATGGATTTTTGTGACCTCAACCTCGCTTTCCCTAAAGATGATTTTCCTCTACTAGGCATTGACCAACTAGGTTGATCTCACCACTGGCCATGAGATGCTATCACTCATGGACAGTTTCTTGGGTTATAATCAAATATTACTCACTCCAGAAGATCAACACAAAACTACCTTCATCACTCCTTGGGGGACCTTCTGCTATCAAGTCATGCCTTTTGGCCTTAAAAACACTAGTGTTACATATCAGACGAGCCATGACTTATATCTTCCATGACATCATGCATCACATATTGGAAGATTATGTAGATGACCTTCTTGCCAAATCCAAACATCAGGCTCGAACACCTGACAGTCCTTAAGGTCATCTTTGACCGCCTCATCAAGTATTGTGTTCTACCTTCAACCTAAGAAGTGTGTTCTTCATGGTACTTTTAGGAAAACTCCTTAGTTTCATCATTTCTTTGTGTGGCATAGAATTTGATCCTACTAAAGTAAAGGCTATTCTTGAAATTCCTCCACCTACTAATCTCCATCAACTTCAAAGTTTGCAAGGTAAGTTGTAATCTATCTGTCGGTTCATTTCACAACTTTTTGACCACTGTCAACCATTTCATCATCTCCTCAAAAAGGACGTCTCATTCAAATGGGATGATGAATGCCACAAAGCCTTTGACACCTTAAAACAATACCTTCTTCAACCACCGGTGCTCATTCCCCCCTAAAGATGACCAACCCTTTTACCTATACATTTCTACTACTGAGCATTCCTTAGGCACCATGCTCTCTCATCACATGACGAGTAGCAAAGGGAGCAAGTGGTCTATTACATAAGTTGTACACTTCTAGACTACGAAACTAGGTACACCCATGCTAAAAAACTTTTCTTAGCCTTAGTTTTTGTCACCACTAAACTACATCATTACCTACTTAACCACAAAACCTTTTTCATCACTAACACTGATCCCCTACATTACATGTATGCCAAACCCTATCCAACATCAACATGTTACACGTTGGCTCATGCTTCTTGTAGACCTTGACCTCAAATTCATCCATCAAAATTTTGTCAAAGGCCAAGCCATCGCTGACCAACTAGCAGATGCACCTCTTTCTGGGGATCAACCCTTTAACTTAGATTTCCCAAAAAAATCCATTTCTACCCTCTCTTTGGATGATACCACTTACCAGATGACCTTATTTTTTGATGGTTCCAAATGTCAGCGTGGAGGCAGTGTAGGTGTTATCCTCATTCCTCTTGATGGTGAACCTATGCCTTTATCTTTCAAACTATATTTTGATTGCACTAACAACATCACCGAATATGAAGCACTCGTATTAGGCCTTCAAATCACCATCTCCCTAGATGTTAAATCAATTAATATCTTTGGTGATTCCCAACTGGTTATAAACCAAGTCAATGGTATATACCAGTGTCGTAACGAAATACTCTCAAAAGTACAAATGTCACATCAACATACTTTTGACTACCTTTGACCGTTACGAACTTCAAACCACCCCACTATTCTACTAATAAATTTATGGATACCATGCCCTGCCTAGCTTCTCAGATACCCACTTTTCCTAGTTGACTCCAAAATATTTGTCACAATACAAAGGTTGCAATCACCCTCTTATTTATCTCGTGAGGTCAACTCCATCAGAATCATTACACCTTACCCACATGACCTTTGGTATAAATAGTTTGTAGACTACCTTTCCCTTTCCATTTTGCCTCCTGATCTCACTCATAATGGATAATGTGATTTTCTTAAAGGTGTCTCTCGATATGTCATCATGGGTGGTCTCCTTTATAAGCATGACTTCGACAATATTCTCTTATGATGCCTTACAAGTTTTAATATTCCTTACACCATCAAGGAAGTTCACGAAAGGAATTTTGGAGGTCACTTTAGTGGTTTAGCTGTCACTAAACACATTATTCACCTTGGCTATTATTGACCAACCCTAAACTGCGACTATTGTGACTATGTCAAATGTTGTGTGAAATTTCAGACAACATGCCAATCTTCATCACACACCTAGTCATTCCTTACAAGGTCACACAAGACCTTTGGCCTTTCTCTCAATGGGATTTTGGATCTTGTTAGAGAGATCAATCCTCATTCTTCACAACGCCATCAATGGATTATAACCTGCTACTGAATACTACACTAAATGGGTAGAAGCCATTCCCCTCATTTCTACAAAAAATCTAAGAAAATATGTGAATTTATCAACCATCACATCATTTGTCACTTTGGTGTCCCTCACCGCCTCATCACTGATAACGGAAAGTAATTCAAAAAAAAAACCCTATGAAATATTTGTGACACTTTTGGCATTCAACTCAATTTATCATCACCTTATTACCCATAAACAAATGGCCAAGAATAATCAACCAATAAAACCTTGAACAAAATTCTTATGAAAGTAGTTGATGATACTGGGAAGGATTGGCATATGCACATTCCTTTCACCTTGTGGGCTTACCACACTAGTATTCACACTTCGACAAGCTCAGCCACACCTTTCTCTCTGGTCTACGGTACCAAGGTTTTCTTGCCTCGCGAAGTCTAGATTCCATCTCTTTGCATCTCACTACAAGACATGCTCAACGACGATGACTTTAACCATAGGACCATTTAGCACAACTTGAGTTGTTAGATGAACGTCATCTCAATGCTCTTGACCATCTCCAAATCTACCAAAAATGTATCAAACGTGCCTATGATAAACATGTCCATGAATAAACCTTCTAGGTCGGGGACCTTGTCCTGAAGGAAAATCAACATGTAACCAAAGAAGAGAAAAGTAAATGGGGAAAATTTTCTCCTAATTGGCTTGGACCCTATATCATTATTCATGCTTATGGATCAGGTGTTTATCATTTTTCTTCACTTGAAGGTAAACCCAAACCTGAGCCCCTCAATGCCTTGCATCTTAAACCATTTTATTGTTGAAATCAAGTCATATATCACCTTTTGTCTATTGACCACTCATCCCTTGAGCGTTCATTCACCTTCCATGTTACCCATTTTGAGGATCAATGACTAAACAAGAATCATGTGATTACCCGTCACCTTTCAGCCTTATCTTCAATATGAGTACCACGACTCTACTCATGGCATGATTCTCATGGATACTTTTCATCTTTTTTCAAATATGGAATCCCATGGTCATTCATCACTTGAAACCATCTCTTTCATAGTTAACCTTTGTGTGTTATGGTTTTGTCTTCTAAACAAGAACCTAATCTTCCTCTATAGTCTTGTCCATGACTTAAAATGTCCAAAATAAAAATGGGATTCAACTCCTTGAGTCAAACTTCCAACAAAAATATGACTCCCTCAAAAGGGACATCTCTTCTCTCTATCTCATCGCTATAAATAGATTGCTCCCTCGAAGGACAACTATATAAAGTCATTGCAAAAATACAATACCATATTCAAAAGCTTCCCTGCATTGAATCAACTTCAAGAAGACCTCAAGGAGATAATATACTCATCCCATATAGACTTCCTGCATCGATCAGTCTATCAAAAACAAAAACAAACAAAGAAAATGATAATTTTTTGTCATGGACTTTCCTATTTTTGATCATGGGTTTCTTTTCAGGTAAACATGTTTTCATAACACTAAGTTATGCTAAACCACCCATTTTCACCTCATTGCCTTTTCACCCTAATTTCCTATCCTCTTAAGGGACTCACCGTAACTATGACATTTCGTGATCATGTGAGTTTCTTCAACCATAGAATAGTCCATTATGCAATTCCTTTGGGGTCTTACGTTCATATTCCCATCTTTGGTATGGTAGACTCATTAGAGTTCTTATCAATTAATTAGCTCTTTTACCACCTCTTACTGTTGAAAATTTTTGCACTTGTGCAAAAATGGCAACTCGAAACTTCATTACGATGGACAGCATTAGTGAAGTATACCTAAGCTAAGGGAGATTTGATATTATTATTACTGTTGAATTAGTTAAATGATTACATGAAATCTGCAGCTATGTGTGTTGTTACAAAACGTAATAGATCACATAGTTTGCAATTTCATGACTATCTTCAGCAAAATAACACAAGGCCCCAAAGGACAATTGTGTTGTCCTAATGAAGACATTCAATTACAGAATAGGTGAAATGCTAAGTTTTAGAACAACAAACATAAGTGTAGATTGCATAAATCAGAATTCATTATTGGATGTTATAGTTTTTCTAAAGGTTCCTTCCTTCGTGATTAAGACATTCAATTAAATTATTGAGTTGTTTAGTTCATCATACAATTCATACAAAAAGTTGAAATGCAGAAAGAAATATACAACTCATTTTCAGAATTCAATGTTTTATTCATAAGGAATTTTCAAATGTTTCCCACAAAAGTCATGGGATGTAACTAAAAAGTAAAGTACAACTACTGAAATAAGAGGTACACATGCATGAAAGAGAAATTAAATGAGTATGAGTGAACCCATCATTTCCTTAGGGGTTTTTTTCATTGGTTTAAGAATCTCCATTTCCATCTTTTGTTCCTTCTTCATCTTCGTTGTAAAATTCACTATACCCGAAAAGAAGAAAAGGAGAGAACTATCGGTTAAAAGCTCGGGGATCAATCCATATTTCTTTACTATCCTATTTTTTGCATATGGATCTCTTAACCACAGGATATATAGTTTACTTGAAGATCAGACTGCATACATGTTTTACTCACTTAGAAGGAAAGAGCAATAAGAAAAGAAAAACCATGGACATAAGAGAGGCCAAAAAGCCTAAGTATGTTTTTAACTATTTTCTTAAGTGTGTAGGTACAGGTTGCAGCCAAGAAGAAATAAAAAGGTCAGAAGTACATGTTGGAATGAAGGAAGAATGTAATTCAAGTTTCGGTAAATATGATACAAATGAAAGAAGAACAATCAAATTTCAAGAAGTTGAAGTTAACTAGAAAGAAAGGGTTACAGCTGAAACAAAATGAAAAAAAGAAGATTCTGGAAAATTTTGATAGGGATTTGCCATGTAAAATGGACATTTACAACTTTTCCAGCATGCATACCTAAATCTGTAATGAAGCTCAAATACAGTATTGAATCATAAAAGAAAATGGAACTACAACATCTCAACAAAATTTCAATGTTCAGCATGCAGGAATTTGTGAACAGAAATTTCCAGAAATAATGTCTTTTCCAGGTTCTCAAATAAAAGTAAATGATTAACTTCTACAGCTTTCGTTTTTCAAGATCAAAGTTTCAAAACCATTTTATGACTAAGAATGATGAAGAATGTCCAGTATAAAGTTACATTTCAAAAAGAACAGTCCTACAAAAAGGAATTTCATACAACTTTCAGAAAGGTGGATTTTTTTATTATCTTAACAAGAACAGTAAACATACTAATGTTGTAATTTTTAGAAATGTAAACGAACAAGTTGTTTGAACCTAGAAAAGAGGTCCCAGAAAGGAATATTTTAATGTCAACTACAGAAAACACTAAGTACATGAATGATCATCATATAGCAAGCATACAAGAAAAGATCAGAGTATGCTACATGTCTTCATGAATTCAACTCAAGCAAACGCTTCCAGTTTCAACACATCAATGAATGGAGTAAAGAACAATGGAGTATCAGAATCACAGAAAAGAAATGTAGAACATCAACTTCAAAAGTATGAGAGAAAGAGATCAATTTTAGAGATGCTCCAATTCTCATAATGAAATGAGATTGTTCTCAATTTCTAAGGCAGTGGATTTCATTCACAAAAGAAATAGTACATCACTATAAATATATAACTTTTCATCAGGTTATCATTATTCCTAAAGTGGGGCTATTAGCCAATACAAAATTTTATTTTTGCTCCCAAAATGATTAATGGATTGCAACTATTATTTTGAGATGGAAGATTCCAATAATAACAAGAAACCAATTGCATTCAAGCACTCATCTCAGAAGGAATTTCAGTTTTCAAGTGATCTCAGATTGAAAGAGGATTAAAGCAAACATTCTCAAAAGGGTGCTACTGAAACTTTAAAGAATCAAGTTGATCCTAAATAATGAATTATAACAGTTGAAGCCATAAAAAACTCAATTACACGGTATGAGCAGATTTAGTTGTCATCATATACATACAGCCAATTCATAGTAAATCAATGGCGTCCCTTTTGTACAACAAAATTGATTTTCCAGAATATAAAAATCAGGCCAAAGATTTTAGAAAAAACCTAAAGTAATATACAGAACCTATATTTGTAGAGAAACAAAATGACACACACAGAGCTCTAAAAGCACCTGGAATTGAATATAAAGCTCAAAAGTGACTCCTGCGTGGCAGAATAACCACATATTCAGTAAGCCTAAGTCATAACATGGTGTGTAAAGGAAATCACAAACTAGACAAATTTTTGATAAGGGTATCCATCAATAAACAAATATTTAAGCCTTTCAAAGTGGAAAATTTAATAATGAAGAAGAGATACCGACCCCTCACCTTATGCAAATGGTGCTACGAACCATAACAGGAAAGGTGGTCATTGATGTAAAAACGAGCTTCCATAAAATAGAACCAACTTGAGAATGTGAATCCAAAGGCATCAAAAGCATAAGCATCAAAATGGAGAAAAATAGTCACCATTGTGGAATATAGGACTCCACAGCGGTCAGGATTCAAAAGAAATCCAGATCAAAACCCTCACAACCATGCAACATCTAATAATGGAAGAACCGCATAGAACCCTCAAGATAATGGTGTCCAACCAGTGAAAGTAAAACTCTCATAAATCCAGAAAAAGTAAAATCCCCAAGGCAACCCATCAAAGCCAAATATAATCAAATAACAGATCTTTGGAATAAAGATAATGGATCTGAGACATTATTCAAAGATCTGAATCAAGTTTTCTAATTATAGAACCACATAGGTAAACGAAATCTACATCTAGCCAGAAAATATCCAAAGTTAGAAATCCTTCAAAAGTGGTGTTTCAACACAACATTGAGAAGATTTACATAGATTTAGCCGGAGAAATGAACTCATTGATCCTTTTAACAATCAATTAGAGGCACAAATCAGAAAATAGAAATACCCAAGTTAAAATTCTCTGAAAATCTAATACTATTCAATCAAATAATTAATACCCATTTTGGGTCATTACAAAAGAGCAATGCAGAGTAGTTTCTTACCTTCAAGTGGCGGCCATGATAAAGTGGTGAGTCAAAACTCAACCCCAGCATCTAAAACTTCAATAGATCCAATGTTAAGTAATGGCAACTTTGTTGAAGAAATCAGAGTCTTAATTATAAATGCTCAGAGTAATTTCCACGAACAACCATAGTCACGGAACACAAAATAAAGAAAGGGTCGAACATGCTCAAAACCCTCAAGGTTGAGTCTCAACATAATCCAAAGCTTCATGCTAAAAAAACTTAGAGAGCTTGAGTTCGTAAAGAATGAAACCCAAATCTTCATGATGGTGCCCTTTTCACTACCTGAACCTCTTAGATCTTAGAAAGATTGAAAAAAATCACAGAAGAATCACATTTACACCTGTAAGCTCAACATAGAACCAGAGGTCCTCAGAAAAATCTCAAGTAATCATGGCCACTGAAGAAAATTTTGACATATCTCTGTTAGCTTGCAAAGAGCTCGAAAATGATTATGCAAAATGGTTAGGTTTTTGGAATTTTACCATCTAACTGAGTGAGTTACCTTAGCTCAACCATGGTCAAAGGAAGGTGCTGACGTGTAGATGCTACAAAGAAACCCTAACTCCACTTGGGTTAGTTTCAAAAAATGAGCCACCGACATAATCATCGTAAGGGTCGAGTTATCATTCGGAGGGGACAAATTTCAAAGTGATCATTACATAAACCTTGCAAAGTTCACAAATATTACCCGTTGCTATAGTGACTAATGATCAAATAATATTTCCACAGTCAAAAAAGTCAGGTTTTTCCAAATAATGATCACTGGAAAGGGTAAAATATAACCTTAGTCTTTTCAAATTTAAAAAAAAAAATGGGCCGACAAGTAATTCTAAGGCATGTTATAATCAAAAGGTGATTAAGTATTGTAGTATGCCATGTGTATACAAGTGGGCCAAATCATTAAACCAAAAATTTGCTAAGTCCACAAGGTGGCCAAACTCAGTTGAAGACAAGTATACGGATCAAAGGTGGTCCCCACATGGGAGCTAATTACAAATAAATGGTATTCTATTTGTAGATGATATTATTTAAAGGGTGTCAAAAGGGATCATGTTATCATGTTATAAGACCAGGGAATGTCAACATCAGATCCCAAGCTTGGAAGCGGTACCCACAGTGGATGAATTATTTTGCAAATATTGCAAGTATTGTAATTATTTTTTTCACTCATAGGGAGTTTATTTTTGCATGCCTTCACAAGAGGACGGAACAGACAAGAAGACAAATTCACATGCACAAGGAAAGAGACTTTCTCTAACAAGCAAGCTTTATTATTAGAAAATATATACACCCCATTCTTTTCTTAAAAATAGAATAGTCAACTTCAGTTTGACTAAGATGTAATCAAAGACTATTAATGCCTATTTGTACTAGTTACATGTTCTATCTTTATTCATTTATTTATTAATAGATGAAGCATAAAAATAGGATGCATGGGTGGAGTACAAGCCTTAGTCTATTTTTTAAGAAGGGTGGGTAAATAAAATTTTGCTATATATTGTTTGCTTTTCCAAAGCACAAAGGAGGACTTTTTGGATACAGGAGTGTTGAAGCAATTTTTGCTATTTTTTTCCCCCTGAATGTGAAGTATTTTCTAGCCTTTCCAATTATTTGTAGTCTTTTGTGTGTTTCCATAAATCTTGTGAATGCACAAATTCCCTAGTTAATTATCTTACCCTGTTGCAAATTCAATAATTTATGTATGACTATTAAATGTGCATGTTTAGTTTAGCAGTATTTTTGTGATACTTTCCTTCAATACAACTTTAAGTTGTTTTCCCTTAACATACTCTATAGAAAAATCTTGGTTCGTGCATCAAGAATCCTTTCCTATATCAATTGTGACATATACTCTATCAAATCCCTCATACAAATTTAATGTATCACCTTAGTTTTAATTATTTTATTGCCATCCTCTACCCTTAGCCCTCAGAAAAATTAGTCTAGGATACATCAATAAGGAATTGGCCTTAATACCAGAGACTCACCTCAAAATAGGTATACCCACAGACCTGAGGTGTTTCCATTGTATCTATGAAAGAGAAAGATAATACTTTACAATTTTAGAACACCTGCAGCCATCTCTCTATAGGGTGCACTTTTGAGAGATAACAGTAGGGTACCATGACATGAACAACTATCGAGCTATCAAAAAAATCACTAAAAGAGTCGTGGTAGCCATATAGTAGGAGAAACATCTATAGAGAAATAATGCACACATAAATAATAGAATATCAATTATGGATATAGATCCATATACCACTGTTGTCATGCCACAAATAATATCTTCACAAAAATATTATATATAATGTTTATTCCACTCGTAGCATGTGGGAAAATGGTATTTAAACTACTTCACCTTATTATAAATATGTGACAAGTCAGAAGAATCTAATATTTATAGACTCAATAATTCAATGACTTGGTAAATTTGGTTAAACTCCTCATATACAACCATAGTCCATGTTTCCCCATGATTTTGGTTAGACAAGGAAAATTGATATATCATGTGAATCGATATTGTTCACCTTCAATGGTCGATCAAACCATTCATATGATGTGCTGATATGTGATGTCGCTCCACTAGATGTCTGTGATATTGTGTTCTTAGGCAACCATACATGTGGGATCATCATGGTGTTTATGAGGTGAGGCCAAGGAGTTCCATTTAAAGTACTCTGAGGTCGTAAGAGATACCACATCCTAGAGGTAACCTCTACCAAATGGGTCCCCCATCATGAACTTCATACAAAGTGGTACCAATAGGTTGAATTTGAGGAGAAGAAAAGGTATGCAGAGACCATAATATGGTGTCATGATTCCAAACCATGGTTGCGATAAGTATATGGATTTTATTCATATTCTAAAAAGTGTAAATATATTCATACCACTGATAAGTGTGCAGTTTTAACATTGTCTAGTGAATCATACAATTGATTTAGTCCCTGGAATAAGTACTCCCAAATGGAACTACTATTACAGGAAGTCATTAGATGAGAATAAAGATATCCAGTGTCAAATTCTATGTGCTAATTTAGAAGGAGATCATTTCTACAATAGCTATCAGTCCTTGTAGAAGCCCAATTATTATTCCTTGAAATAAATATGACATTCTGGCTTTTTACTTAACTATCGGCATCCTTCAAGTCTACAGTATACCCACAGACCTGAGGTGTTTCAATTGTATCTACGAAAGAGAGAGATAAAATTTGCAAGATTAGAACACCTACATCCATTGTCTCCTACAGGGGCATTTTCGAGTACACTAACCCAATTTTTGGCACACCCGGTGGGGACAATGAATCATATTTGCATGCAAGTTATGACTATTTACAACAGATATACATAGTAGATCTTACATCAGATATGATAAGTTAATTTTAAATAGGAACTTGCAAGAAATCAATTTTAAAGACTTAAAGATCTATTTGGCAACTATGTAGGGCTGATTTCAAAACAATATTGTAGCATGTTCCATGTTTAAAGTGAATACAATATCATCTGTAAGAGGAATTCCTCATGATTTTGTTTCTTTACCTTTGAATTCTACAAGAAGGAAAAGAGTTGGTCATACTTTAACTTATAATAGAGCTTGGTTTTGATAACCCCTCCTCCTAATATTCCTTCACCACGTTTCAATATTTTCTGTTCAACATCCTAGTTTTTCAAATGGATATTCAACCACCAAGGAATTTTGTGACCTTTACTAATGGTAACCCATTAGTAATCCTAGTTTACCATAAAATCCCTAATGTTGCCATGAAAAGTTTGCCATCATTCACTAGTGAAAATTAGGTTACACATACAGAGCACATTAAAGATGTCGTACGCTTTATGTGCAGTTCATAATATTACTCATGAGGATGTATCTTTGAGACTTTTAGTTGCATCTCTTAAAGGAAAATCCTTGTAATGGTATATAAATCTATGAGATTGGATGCATAAGAACTTGGGATGACTTAGGTGATAAATTGCTGAAACAATTTCAAGATAATTTAGATCATTTATCTCTTATAAAATAACTGGTCTACCATTATAATATCTCCCAACAAAATTTATGTCAAGTTTCAACATCCGTTTTTTCTATAACTTGGGAAATAATTCCATAGCAACTGTCAAGCATCAAGATGATCATCGGCATTTCTTTATTATCTTAGGGCATTAAATAGTGATATTTCAACTATGATTCAGTCTATGGGAGGAGAGATGCCCCGACCATCCTATGTTATCGCCATCTAAGCTAAAAATAGTCTTATTCAAGATAGAAAATTAGCACCCAAGGCCTTCAATGCCCTTTTTAAGCAGATTTAGCACTTATTCCTTAGCCTATCACAATTATAGAACCTGTATGGTTGTCCAGCCCCATCATATTGATGTATTTAAAGATTTACAGATTGTGGGGAACAAGCTAACTTTCAATTGAAGAACAGGCTTGCATTACCTAGCAGACCTTCTCAAGTCTCCTTATCATTAAAATCAGCTAAACTCAGCAAAATAGGCAGCCTTACAAGCAGAATCAAAATTATAGGCATCCTTATCAGCAAAAGAAATTTGATCACAAAGGCTCCTAATTCATCTAATGACTTTAGTTCCTGTTAATATGGCTGCAGAACATTAGTGACAACCTTGTAATCAGCCTCATTCAGTTGCAAGTTGCCTAAATGCTTTTATGAACATTAAGTCTTGATTGCACAACCTCAATCTGAGACATTGTTCATGCCTCAAATGGAGGGGTAGGTAGAAACATAATTAGGTTCAGGAAGGCCCCTGGACAAAATTTAGTCAGTTTTAGTGAGGATGATTTCATTGTAGTTACTATTAGGGCTCAAGAAAAGGTTGTAGAAAGAGTAAAAAACAATAGAATAGGCATGTTCTTTCCTACTATCACTGATAAAAAATAAGCATCTACAGCCCTAGAACCAGCCAACAGTGCCCTATCGTTTCTAAAAAAATAGAAAGTGTTACAGCTGGTAAAGAACAACAAAAATAGCTATATCATAATCCAAGAAGGTTATTTATACCTCAGATATCAAAAGCTAGCTAAAGCAGAATTAGTCTTTCACTAAAGCCTATGCTAAAACAGTGAGAATAATGTTTCTAAAAATGTTGCTTCTTTTAATATTGTTGATGTAATGAAAAAAGCGTAATGTTAACATCTCAATGTGGGATGCTCTAAGTATTCTAAGATAGTAAGATTTACTTTCTCATGAACTAGCTAAGCTACAAAATTTCTTCTAAAACATAGTAGAAAAGGAAGTCCAGAAAGGCAAGACATGGTCCTTGGAACAATGGAATAAGAACACATCAAAGAATTTAAATGGATCATTCAGAAAGTCTTAAATGCTCATGACATCAAGAAGACACCACCATTTTATCTATCACTAATTATTGCAGAACATCTTGTTCATAACTGCATGGTGGACAGCAGTGCAAGTAGCACAGTTACGCCAAAAGAAATTACAGAAAAATTAGGTTTGCAGTATGATCCTATAGAAAAGAGTGTCTTACAACTTGATGGAACTCGCAACTAATTCAGTGGGTGTAATTAAAAATTTAGAGGTAACATTGACATGCTTTGCCCAAATGTTTCTATTCTACAAGATGTCACTGTTGTATGATTTACCTTCTTACTTTAGCATTATGCTTATCTAGAGTCTTCACAGCAAAGATAAGAGGTTATCTCTCTTCAAATTGGTCCTTATTATTTTTCACTACTCATTATGGGATCAAGGTTACTATCAATTAATAATCATTGGAAATATTTCACATTGAGCCTCATGTCTTCTAATGTAGTAGCTAATTATTCAGCTTTAGACCAATTCTGATTTTGATAATATAGCTCATGTTTCAGCATTAGATGGTGTTTCTAACCTATTTATGGATGAAAATATAGCATGAATAACATTTCTCATGATCCTTTCAAATAAGTTTGAAGAACATTTGTTTGGTGTGTATTTCTATGCACGAAGAAAACACACCACTTCCCTTGCTGTCCAAAATAGAAAATTTAGCAGAAGGGATTTAGAAGCTTAATTTTGATGGAACTGAGAACAAGAAAGGAACAAGGGAGTCAGGTTTAATGCTCACTTCCCCAACGAATGAAAGGTACTTATCAGCTTTGAGTCTTTAATTTTCATGCACTTACAATGTAGTTGAATACGAAGCTTTGATTCATGGTTTACTTTGGGCCAGAAAGAGAGGTATTAGCATATTATAGATTTTTTGGTGATTCTGAGTTAGTTATCAATCAAATAAATAAATTTCATTGTTTGTAAGAATCCTGTTAATGAAGTTTTACAGACATAGAGTTTCAAACTTAATGGAATATTTCAAAGCTTTTAACATCCAGTCCATTCCTAGAACTAGAAAATAAGCATGCACATAAGACTTGTAACAATTGGTGCTCAGTTTTAAAGTGCTAGAATAGACAGAGAACAACAAAATTCATCCTCATATAAAGCTAATTGTCAGGAATTCTGATACTTGATAATGATTTGAATTGGTAATTTTTTGAAAGTGATGATAAAATCTGTAGGTTTTTACAACAAGATGCTGAAGTTTTCCGCAGTGAATCAGGATAAATTACAACACTTATATGGTGATCAGATTATTCAGTTAAAGAAAAATAAACTACCTCGAGGTCTTGTCACATTAGAAGACATCTTCAGTACTAATGATCAGTTAAGAAAAGACAATAACTAAGATATCAACACATGTTGATAACTATGAGGAGATTCTTAGTTGTATGAAGGGAAATATTTGAAATCTTGGAAAGGTATGTTCCTAAGTTGAAAAACATTCATTTATTGATCTTTGGAAAGAATTTAAAAATATTTTTGGGTTAGAGATACCAAGACCTTGAAATGGATTTGATCCTAGTTTAGCACAACATACTATCGAATTGCAACTAAATTCTAAACCAATTAGGCAGAAACCAAAGACTCTGTGAATCACAAAATAGAGCCTCTAATGAGGAAAGAATTATCTAAGGTGATTGAATCACGTATTATCTTTCCATTTAAGCATTCAAGTTAGGTAGAAAATCTTGTTCTTGTTAGGAAGAAGAATTGAGAAATCAGATTATGTGTGGATTTCAGAGATCTTAAAATAAAGCTTCATTGAAAGATCATTATCCCACTCCCAAATATGGATCATATTTTGAAGAATAGTTTCTGGTTCAAACAGATTATCTCTTCTAGATGGTTATAGTGGATATAATCAAATTCTAGTTTGAGAAGAAGATAGGTACAAAACAGATTTTACCACCAAGTGGGGTACTTATGCTTACAAAATAATACCTTTTGGCCTTTCAAATGTTGGTGCAATGTTTCAACATGCAATGGACATGGATTTTCGCAACTTGCTAAAGAAATGCATCCTTGTTTATTTAGATGATGTTACTATATGTTTTCAAAATATTTTGATCAACATCTAATGCATCTAAGGTAGAATTTTTAGTTATGCAGGTAGTTTGGAATATCTTTGAATCCCAAGAAGGTCTTTAGTTTTAGTATGTCAAGGTAAACTAGTTGGTCATATTCTTTCTAAGCAAAGATTAACAATTGATCCTTTCAGAATCGAAATCATATCACTAGCTATCATTGCCTCATCATAAGAAGGCATTGTGCCTCATCATAAGAAGGAATTGCAGAGTTCTATGGGAAAAATCAGCTTTGTTCAGAAGATTTGTTCTAGATTTTGCAGCATTGGTTAAACCGTTAACAATTATGTTAAATAAAGGGAAGACTTTCTCTTGGACAAGTGAGGGGAGAAAAGGGTTTGAAGCAATCAAAACTAGCCATCTCTCAGGCTCCTACTCTTGCAAATCCAAATTTTGATAAATATTTTACAATGTATACACTGGCCCGGAGCTGAAACAAATCTCAACCATACTAACTTGGGTCAATGATGAAAATATTGAGCATCCAATTGCTTTCTTTGGATAGATCTTGCATGATTACGAAACAAGGATCATCAAAAGGACACTCAAAGATAATCAAAGAGCTTGGTATCTGATGTTGAATTCAGCACTTTGTGCTGATAGAGTAACTCCTAAAAGATCAGTTGGTAATTCACCATACAAACTTGTGTATGGGAAAGAAGCAAGGATGCCTATTTCAGTTGAGTTACCTGCATTAGATTTTCTGCATCAAATGGAGTTTCTTGAGAATGAACCATTATAGGTTCGTTATGCAGAGTTAATGGAATTACAAGAGCTAAAATTATCAAGCCCATATGAATATGGAAAAGAATCAGAAACAGATGAAGAAAACTTTGATAAGAAATCCAAATTTAGAATCTTCAATGAAGGAGATATTGTGTTAAAGTGGGATGTTGATCGTGCAAAGCTAGGAAGACACATAAAGTTTGATACAATCTGGAGTGGCCCTTACATGATTTCAGCTTGTAAAGAACACAGTGCTTTTCAGCTCTCGAGGCTAAATGGAGAGGAACTTCCCATTCCTGTTAATGGTATGTTTCTCAAACACTATTATTGAAAATCCTACAGTGTCTGTTTAGAGTAGGATTTCCCTTCAATAAGTGTTGTTTCTGCACATTGCATTGTTTTTCCCTTCAATAAGTGCATTCGTGCACGTCATCTAGTTTTCTAGATCCTTTCCTAGTTTTTTTTGGAAGGTTTGGACCTTTTGGGAAGGCATATTTTGGTTACATGTTTGGACTCTATGCCCAATGGACAAGAGCAAGACAATGATCTATAAGCTAGCAGGCATATTTCCCTGCAGGATCACCAGAAATGTTGACAATGTTTACACTTGTGCAAAAATGGGTAACTTGAAACTTCATTACGATGGATGGAATTGGTGAAGTATACCTAAGCTAAGAGATATTTGATATTATTGTTACTACTGAATTAGTTAAATGATTACATGAAACCTGTAACTATGTATGCTGTTACAAAACATAACAGATCATATAGTCCACAATTTCATGACTATCTTCAGCAAAAGAACACAAGGTCCCGAAGGACAGCTGTGTTGTCTTGATGAAGACGTTCAATTACAGAATAGGTGAAATGCTAAGTTTTGGAACAGTAAACACAAGTGCAGATTATAGAAATCAGAGTTCATTACTGGATGTTACAAGTTTTCTTAAGGTTCCTTCTGTCATGCCATTCAATTATATTACTGAATTTTTTACTTTATCATACAATTCATATAGAAAGATGAAATGCAAAAAGAAGTATACAACTCATTTTCAGAATTCAATGTTTTATTCATAAGGAATTTTTAAATGTTTCCCACACAATCCGTGGGATGTAACTGAAAAGTAAAGTACAGCTACTAAAATAAGAGGTACACATGCATGAAAGATAAAGTAAAGGAGTATGAGTGAACCCATCATTGCCTTGAGGGTTTTTTTTCATTGGTTTAAGCATCTCCATTTCCAACTTTTGTTCCTTCTTCATCTTCGTTGTAAAAATCACTGTACCGGAAAAGAAGAAAAGGAGAGAACGGTCAGTTACGAGCTCAGGGATCAATCCATATTTCTTTACTATCCTATTTTTTGCATATGAATCTCTTAACAACATGAGATATATTTTACTTGAAGATCAAAATGCATACATGTTTTACTCACTCAGAAGGAAAGAGAAATAAGAAAAGAAAAACCATGGACACAAGAGAGGCCAAAAATCCTAAGTATGTTTCTAACTGTTTTCTTAAGTGTGCAGGTACATGTTGCAGCCAAGAAGAAATAGAAAGGTTATAAGTACATGCTAGAATGAAGGAAAAATGTAATTCAAGTTTCAGTAACTATGATACAAATGAAATAAGAAGAATCAGATTTCAAGAAGCTGAAGTTAACTAGAAATAAAGGGTTATAGCTGAAACAAAATGAAAAAAAGAATATTCTAGAAAAATTTGATAGGGCTTCGCCATGTAAAATGGACATTTACGACTTTTCCAACATGCATATCTAAATTTGTAATGAAGCTAAATTACAGAATTGAATCATAAAATAAAATGGAACTACAACATCTCAACAAAATTTCAATGTTCAGCATGTAAAAATTTGTGAACAGAAGTTTCCAGAAATAATATTTCTTTTCCAGGTTCTCAAATAAAAGTAAATGATTAACTTCTACAACTTTCATTTTTCAGGATCAAAGTTTCAAAACCATTTTATGACTAAGAATGATGAAGAATTTCCAGTATAAAGTTACATTTCAAAAAGAACAGTCATACAAAAAGGAATTTCATACAAAGGTAGATTTTTTTATTATCTCAACAAGAACAATAAACATACTAATGTTGTAATTTTTAGAAATGTAAATGAACAAGTTGTTTGAACCTAGAAAAGAGCTCATAATAAGGAATAGTACATGAATGATCATCATATTGCAGGTGTACAAGCAAAGATCAAAGTAGGCTACAGGTCTTCATGAATTCAACTCAAGCAAATGCTTCCGGTTTCAACACATCAATGAATGGAGTAAAGAACAATGGATTATCAAAATAACAGAAAAGAAATGTAGAACATTAACTTCAAAAGTTTGGCAGAAAGAGATCAATTTCAGAGATGCTCCAAATCTCATAATGAAATGAGATTTTTCTCAATTTCTAAGGCAATGGATTTCATTCACAAAAGAAAGAGTGCATCACTATAAATATATAACTTTTCATCTGGTTATCATTATTGCTAAAGTGGGGCTATTAGCCAGTACAAAGTTCATTTCTACTCCCAAAATGATTAATGGATTACAACTATTATTTTGAGATGGAAGATTCCAATAATAACGAGAAACCAATTGCATTCAAGTACTCATCTCAGAAGGAATTTCAGTTTTCAAGTGATCTTGGATTGAAAGAGGATTAAAGAAAACATTCTCAAAAGGTTGCTACTAAAATTTCAAAGAATCAAGTTGATCCTGAATAATGAATTATAACAGTGGAATAAAAAACTCAAGTACATGGTATGAGCAGATTTGGGTATCAACATATACATACAGCCAATTCATAGTAAATCAATGGCGTCCCTTTTGTAAAACAGAATTGATTTTCCAAAATATAAAAAACTGAGACAAAAATTTCATAATAGACCTGAAGTAATATACATAACCCATATTTGCAGATAAACAAACTGACACACACAGAGCTCTAAAAGCACCCGGAATCGAATATAAAGCTCAAAAGTGACTTCTACGTGGTAGAATAATCACAGATTCAGTAAGCCTAAGTCGGAACATGGTGTGTAAAGGAAAGCACAAACTGGACAAATGTTTGATAAGGGTATCCATCAATAAACAAAGATTTAAGCCTTTCAAAGTGGCAAATTTAATAATGAAGAAGAGATACTGACCCCTCACCTTATGCAAATGATGCTACGAACCATAACAGGAAAGCAGACATTGATGCAAAAATGAGCTTCCACAAAATAGAACCAACTTGAGAATGTGAATCCAGAGGCATCAAAATCATAAGCATCAGAATGGAAAAAAAATAGTCGCCATTGTGGAATATAGGACTCCACGGCAGTCAGGTTTCAAAATAAATCCAGATCAAAACCCTCACAACCATGCAACATCGAAGAACGGCAGAACCACATAGAACCCTCAAAATAATGGTGACCAACCAATGAAATGAAAACTCTCAGAAAGCCAAAAAAAGTAAAATCCCCAAGGCAACCCATCAAAGCCAAATATAATCAAATAACAGATCTTGGGAATATAAATAATGGATTTGAGACATTGTTCAAATATTTGAATCAAGTTTTCTAATTACAAAACCACATGGGTAAACGAAATCTACATCTAGCCAGAAAATATCCAAAGTTAGAACTCCTTCAAAAGTGGTGTTTCAACTCAACATTGAGAATATTTACACAAATTTAGCCAGAGAAATGAACTCTCTCATTCTTTTTAACAATTGATTAGAGGCACAATTCAGAAAATAAAAATACCCAAGTTAAAAATTCTCTAAAAATCTAATATTGTTCGATCAAATAATTAATACCCATTTTGGGCCGTTACAAAAGAGCAATGCAGAGTAGTTTCTTACCTTCAAAGTGGTGGCCATGATAAAGTGGCGAGTCAAAACTCAACCCCAGCATCTAAAAACTTCAACAGATCTAGTACATTAAGTAATGGCAAGTCTATTGAAGAAATCAGAGGCTTAAGTACAAAATGCTCAAAGAAATTTGCACAAAAAACCATAGTCACAGAACACAAAATAAAGAAAGGGTCGAGCATGCTCAAAACCCTCTACGTCGAGTCTCAACATAATCCAAAGCTTCATGCTAAAAAAACTCAGAGAGCTTGAGTTCGTAAACAATGAAACCCAAATCTTCATGATGGTGCCCTTTGCACTACCTGAACCTCTTAGATCTCAGAAAGTTTGAAAAAAATCATAGAAGAAATCACATGTATACCCGTAAGCTCAACATAGAACCAGAGGTCCTCAGAAAAATCTCAAGTAATCATGGCCACTGAAGAAAATGGTTGACATAGCTCTGTTAACTTACAGAGAGCTCGAAAATGATTATGTAGAACGGTTAGGTTTTTGGAATTTTACCATCTAACTGGGTGAGTTACCTTAGCTCAATCGTGGTCAGAGGAAGGTGCCGACATGTCGACGATATAAAGAAACCCTACACTCCACTCAAGTTAGTTTTGAAAAATGAGCCACCGGCACAATCATCATAAGGGTCAAACTATCATTCGGAGGGGACAAATTTCAAAGTGATCATTACATAAACCTTGCGAAGTTCACAAATATTTACCCATTGCTACAGTGACTAATGATCAAAGAATATTGCTACAGTCAAATAAGTTGGGTTTGTCCAAAATAAACCATACATGCCAAATAATGATCATCGAAAAGGGTAAATTATAACCCTTATTCTTTTCAAATTTAAAAAAAAAAAATGGGCCGAAAAATAATTGTAAGGAATGTTTATAGTCAAAAGGTGGTTAAGTATTGTAGTATGCCATGTGTATACAAGAGGGCCAAATAATTAAACCAATAATTTGCTAAGATCCACAAGTGTGGCCAAACTTAGTTGAAGACAAGTATATGGATCAGAAGTGGTCCCCACATGGGAGCTAATTACAAATAAAGGTATTTTATTTGCAGATGATATTGTTTAAAGGGTGTCAAAAGGGATCATGTTATCATGTTAGAAGACTAGGGAATGTCAACATCGGAGTCCAAGCTTGGAAGTGGTCCCCGTAGTGGATGAATTATTTTGCAAATAATTGCAAGTATTGTAATTATTTTGTTCACTCACAGGGAGTTTATTTTTGCATGCCTTTACAAGAGAACATAACAGACAAGAAGACAGATTTGCATGCTCAAGGAAGGATACTTGCTCACAAAGCAAGATTTATTATTAGCAAATATTTCACCCAGCTTTATTAAAAATAGAACAGTCAAATTCAGTTTACTAAGATGTAATCAAAGGATATTAATGCCTCTTGTACTAGTTTGTTTTATTTTATTCCTTTATTTATTAATAAATAAAAGAATAAAAATAGGATGCATGGGCGAGTACAGCCTTAGTCTATTTTTAGGAAGGGTGGGTAAATTAATTTTTGCTATGTATTGTGTGCCTTAATAAAGCACAAAGGAGAAATTATTGGATATAGGAGTACTGAAGCAATTTTTTGTCAGTTTTTCCTTCTGAATGTGAAGTATTTCTGTCTTTCCAATTATTTATATGACTTGTGTATGTTTTCTATTAATCTTGTGAAATGCAAAATTCCCTGGTTAATCATCTTACCTTGCTACAAATTCAGTATTTTCTGCATAACTTTAATGTGCATGCTAACTTATTAATGTTGTTGTGATATTTCCCTCAGTACAAAAAAGTGTTTTCCCTTAAATACTCTACAGAAAATTGTTGGCTCGTGCATCAAGAATCCTTCCTATATCACTTGTGCATATACTTAGTTAAATCCCTCATATAAATTTGGTGTATCACCTCATTTTTTAGTTATTTTATAGCCATCTTTTACCCTTAACCCCAAAAAATAATTTAGGATACATCAATAAGGAACCAGCCTTGATACCAGAGACTCGCCTCAAAATAGGTATACCCACAGACCTGAGGTGTTTCCATTATATCTACGAAAGAGAGAGATCATATTTTGTAAGCTTAGAAAACTTGCAGCCATCTCTCTACAGGGTGCACTTTTGAGATATAACAGTTTTTGGCATGCCCAATGGGACAATGAATTAGATCTGTATGCAAGTTACGACTATCTATAGAAGATCCATAGTAGATTTATAGTAGTTACGAAAGTTACTTTCAAGAGCAAGTTGTAGAAATTTATTCTAAAGATTTTAAGATATTTTGGCAACTCTGTAAAGCTGATTTCATACCAGTATTATAGCATGTTCCATGCCTAAAGTGACTACAAGATCATCGGTAAGAGGAATCCCTCCTGATTTTGTTTCATTACCTTTGAATTCTGCCAGAAGGACAAGATTTGGTAATACTTTACCTTATAATAGACCTAGTTTTGATAACCCTCCTCCTGACATTCCTTCGCCACGAATCAATTTCTCTATTAACATCCTAGTTTTTCCAATGGTTATCCAACCACCTAGGAATTTAATGACCTTTACTAATGGCAGCCCATTAGTAATCCCAGTTTACCATGACATCCCTAATGCTGCCATGAAAATTTTGCCATCATTCACTGGTGAAAATCAGGTGACACCTATAAAGCACATTAAGGATGTCATAGCCTTATGTGCAGTTCATAATATTACCCATGAGGATGTAGCCTTGATAATTTTAGTTGCATCTCTTAAAGGACGAGCCTTGCAATGGTATAGAAATCTAGAGATTGGATGCATAAGAACTTGGGATGACTTAGGTGATCAATTACTGAAACAATTTCAAGACAATTCAGATCATTTATCTCTTATAGAATAGTTGTCTAACATTAAAAGAGCTCCCAACGAATTTATGTCAAGTTTCAACATCTGTTTTTCCAGAACTTGGGAAAGAATTCCATCAAGTGTCAAGCCTCAAGTTGATCACATTTTTTCTTTATTATATTAGGTCACTAAACAGTTATATTTCAATTATGATTCAGTCTATGGGAGGAGAGACGCTCCCAGCAGCCTATGATATTGCCATCCGAGATGAAAATAGTTTTATTCAAGCTGGAAATTTTTCATCGGGGCTATGTAGGAAACACTTCGAGGGCCATGGGGCCCTTGGAGGCTAGCTCGGCCACTCTTACCCTAAACCATTTTCCCCTACATATTTTCTATTAACATTCTACCGTAATTCATTTCCATTTTTCATAACACTTGGAAAATTACCACACATATATATATCTACCATTTTATCACATCATCAGAACATCCAATCAATCATTTCACATTTCCATGATATCAAATATTTCTGCAATTTACACTATAACATACATATAACTACTCATTTATTTCCCATGTTACCAATAACTTGGAAATAAAATCAAAATTAAAAACAAGGCTCCATCATACCTAAACATGACCTAACTCAACCATGCCTAAATGACCTAACTCAAACATGACTAAACCAACCTGACTCAAACATGCCTAACTGACCTAACTCAACCATGCCTAATCGACCTAACTCAACCATGCCTATACCTGACTCCATCATGCCTAAACCAACCTAACTCCACCATACCTAATACACCTAGTTTCCACCCATATACATATATCAATGAAAATTTTACAATATAAGTACATCATCAACTATATAAATGGGAGATTTTATGTATCAATACATATATACACAGATATAAATAAATACTAGTATCTCAAAACCTCTCATGTACATCCTCACTATCATCAGCACGTAGGCTCGTATATATCAAAAATAATAATCAACATGACGACATCAATCGTCGGCCCATTTGATGTCCATGTCAGTCTCATCTATCTCCTTTCCTCCAGCTTGACACCCTACCATCATCTCTTTTCCCTATATGGGTTTAGGTCTCACCTCTACCTAACCTGCAGCTTGATCAGGCCTCCATGAACTAATAGCCTCACCCTGACCCTTTCTCTAGGATCACCAAACCCATGTACTCTCTACAGTATGTGTGCAAGATCACGTCCTCTCACTCGATGCCTAATGTACCTCATAGTCTACATAGGAAGGGATGTCTATCTCGGCAGCAGTCAAATGATCCTAGTAGTATATGGCCTCATTCAAGGCATCCTTGAATCTGGCCATCAATACTGTCTGTGGGGTGCCATAGGTTTTACAACAACATGCGAGCTTTTTCCTACTACTGGTGGCCTCAACCCCTGTATCTGTGACCCTGCCCTGCCCTCATCCCTGTACCATGGGACCCTATCCCTAGGCTTGTGAGGGTGTATATGCTATAACCTAGGCCTGTAATGCCACAATCTATGCTTGTGTAGTGGCCAACTGGACCTGCAAACCTGCTACCTTACACCTGTAGGGTGGTCACCTATCCCCATCTCCATCTCCACCTTGTGTAGGTACCTGCCCCTATGCAACCTTGATTTGAAGGGATGCTACCTATGCTTGTAATGTGGGAACCTGTTCCTCAGATCCTATCAGCTTCCCCTGGACTACTCCCAGTATTGTTAGAAGGGTAGCCACCTGCCCCTGTAATGTGTCCCTCTGAACCATAATTATGGCTAGATCAAGGCTGCCCTAGCCTCGGTGGTGCTTCTCATAGTTGCGCTTCCCACCACTACATGTATCTGTCTATAACTCTGGCATCATCAATCCATCGGTCCACTACCTGCTCCTCCTTCCCTATCAGCACTGTCGGTTGTGGTAGAGGCATAGGCCTCTCCACATCATCTTTCCCGTACTAACGGAATGGTGGAGGCACATCCTGAGGTAGCCCAAACTGACATCTGACCCTATCCATGGGTATCATCTTGTGCTCTCTAACACATCATCCCTCTATCCATCTACGTAATTATATCTCATCTAGCTCTACTACCATCTGCTTATATAAAGGGAAGCCAACATATGACCTCCAAATGATGTTCACTCTGGAAAACCCCTCTAATGTGCACCTGTCGTATGCTACATCGTGTGTAACCCTGGTAGTCGTGCGCTCTCCAAAAATAGGCACCCAACACCTGTAGCTAACTCAAACTAATCTCACCCTCGAATGCATCAAGTCAGGGCATACCAACTAGACACACACATACAATGTGCTCATATGCCCAGCAGTGGAGCAGAAAGGTACAACACAAATTGAACCTCCGTAGATTCTCATAGGCCCATAGCTCCATGTATAACTACACCAAGAATGTTGGTACCCAAGAAAAATAGGTCCTCTCCTCCATCATGTTATGGATAACCCCCATCAGTTCCCATGGGAAGCTCCCACCCTCCACATCTGGCAGTGCAAAATAACAAACTGCCTCCATAATCAAGATAACCAACTTCATCTCCCGAGGATGGGTCATGTACATATCTCCATAACTCAGGATCACACTATGGAACCTCATCTCCACCATCCCCTCTCCAAACACCGCCAAGATCATCTCCTTTGATGCCTCTGAAGAAATTTAATACACCTTCTCTCCCACTATAGGTAGCTGCATGATCCTATACACGTCCTCTAAGATGACTATGATCTCACCCATCAGCAAATGAAATGTGTTGGTCGTTGAATCCCATATCTTGATGAGTGTGACCATCAAGCTAGTCTCACGGACAATGTGCCTATAGCATCATACCCCAATCAAGCTGACATTTGTCATGTGCCTCTACTCCTCGGCAGTCACACTTGACAATACCACTAGGAACCATGGTGGAACTATGGCCCGCATCCGTAGCTACTCCCTGGCATGCATCCAACAAACCACAACATTGTTAAACCTTGACCGTACCCAACATATCTCTTCACCACCTAACCTATTCCGAAGACCCTCCCTATTTATTACCCTATAACCACACCCCAACCCTACAGACTACCCCTTTTCCCCCATCCTAATTTCACATCCATCAAATTGTACCTATTTGAGCATATAACCCCACCCATTCTCACTAAACCTTCCTTTATATCTAATTACCTATTTTTCCCTCCCACCTGATCTCATTTATTAACCTATTTTCCTCTAGAGACAACTGGCATTGGTCATTATTGACCAAAATTGGTCCATCATAATCAGCATTGGTCACCTAATACTTGACTGATGCCGGCTAAGGCCAACCAGTGTTGGTCAACACTTAACTATCGTCAGTCACTGTCACGGTGTCTAAATCCGCAAACCCCTGCCCTATTTCTAAAATAATTCTCAAATCTGACCTAAGTACCTACTCTAACCTACCCAAACCTATACTAGCTTCATTCCCACTCCTATTTAACCTACATCAAACCTTCCCACCCCTCGTTTCCTTCATTTTTACCCATAAAATCAAAAAAATAAAATTACACCCAAATTTTCACCCGACCCCATTTCAATAGCCTATTTCAACAAAAAATGAAGGATCAAGATAGAATCCAACCTCGTCTCGGTGCCATCAACATGGTGGTACGTCTGGCCACTACACCAGTGATCCACCCAAACCCTCTCCCGCCTCTGTCATGCCCAAATCAACACTTCACCCTCACAACCAATCAAATCACTCAACCCGATCTCATGGACCCACCAACCAAATGATAATCACCCACTATGAAGCTCGCCAAATCACATCTCCATCTCATTCTGTTGTTTTCCATTTTTTCATCTCTCTTCTATCATTTTATATAATTGGCAAATGAAAAATGATTTTGTAAAAAGTGGAATTTTCCTTTTTTAACCCTAATTCAACATGATCGATGTCAGTCATATTTGTGTCCTAGCCAACTAACATCGGTTACCATATAACCGACATCGGTCAACCCTTATAGCTAATTTCCCTTGCTAATCTTCTTTTTACCTGCAACCATTAGTGCTCAAATACCTTTTATCATTATGGACACCTACTGAACCATACCTACAAGCCCACACTACCCCTACATTTCCTTAGTTGCGTTTTGGGATTTGTTCTTTTACCTATACCTTGGCATTACCCATGCCATGACCTATTTTCATGAACCTTGCCTACTTGGTGTGACCATCAAGGTTGTTTTTAGTGGTGAATATTTATAATGTGGAAAATATTCCGTGTTTGAAAAAATTGAAAAGGTGAATTTTTTGGCGCGGGTCAGTGACCTATTCGCCTAAAAATTACAGTTTAATATTTTTTAGGGGTCAACTTCGCCTACCCTTGAAAATATCCCTATATAATCCTAGCTTATTCGCCAGGTAGAACACTACTAGCCCACCCATACCACCTAGAGGCATATGTACTATCAAGTACAATAAACGCATGATAAGAGGGTAGAGGCTACAGATGCGTGATAGAGAGTTTTTTGATGTGCGACAAGGAGAGTTTATTGACACACGACAGGAGTGTGGAGGCTGCAGACGTGCAACAGATAGTTTTTTGATGTGTAACATGGAGTTTTTTTGACGTACGACAGGAGTGTGAAGGTTGTAGACACGTGATAGAGAGTTTTTTGACGTGTGACATGGAGAGTTTGTTAACATGTGACATGAGGGTGGAGGCCGTAGATGCATGATAGAATATTTATTGTCGTGCAACAACAAACTTTTTGTCGCATGAAAACAAACCTCTTATCGCGTGTCAGTAAGGTTGTTGTCGTGTGACAACAACCTTGTTGACACGCAACAGGAGGTTTGTTTTCATGTGATACCAAGTTTTTTGTTACGCAACAACAAATCTCCTATCGTGTGTATGCAACCTTTCTGTCACACCACTTGAAAATCAGGCGAAAAATTTGCATACAAACCCCAAAAAAAATTTCTTCCCATGAAACCAGTTCCGGGGATATTTGCTAGGTATTTTCCACCTCTAATTTCCAAGAGGTCTCTTAAAATGAACCCTGGTGACCATTGACCTTATTTACTCATTATACCTTTTGATTGTGTTACCTCTGTTGCTTTAGCCTAACAACAATACCTTGCTTATTGTCGTGTCGTTTATCCCGACAAAACCTTTAGTGTACCGGAACATACCTAAACGTTCCTGCACCTAACCTATGTTATGTTTCAAGACCATATCCTATACCTTGGATACCTAAATCACTTCACCCTTTTTTGGATAAACCTATCGACCTTGGACGATGTAGATTTTGCAAGATCTTCAACATGTACCATGTTGCAATCTATATGTGTGCGTACATTTGATTGTCATTATCCATTACCCGATTTGGACCATGGGATATTATCTATTACCCGCATTGACCACTACCCTTCCCCACCTACCTTCACCTCTACCAACTACACATTTATCAACCCATTCACCGATTTCATCTTACACCTCATCGGTTCCTAGTTTGAGGGGGATCACCTTCACCCACACATGGGGTAATCACTTCTGGTTTTTGTCAGCATCGCTTACCAAAACAAGCTACACGAAAAAAGGGGGAAAAATGTGGACACCAAATTTGGGTCACACTCCCCCTTTACCCCACATGTATATTAATTTAATTACCTACAATTAAATTAATGCACATTCTCACAATATTCATTATTTAATTACCTTAATTAAACTAATTTCCACATCATCCCACCACATCACGTAGACACCTCATCATAAACCTATTCTTAGCATGTTTCCTTTTTACTAAGATGTAGTCCTACTTACCATAGCTAATTAAGACTTAGTTCAACCCTAAAATCACATGCTTATTCTTCCTCTAACCGCATGCTCGCTTATCTAAGCGCAACATTCCATTTTGATCCAAACAATGGATAGAGATGGCCAAAAAGATTGCCAAGATCTATCATTTTTAGTAAACTTAGGATTTTCCACCTTAACCAATGTTGGTCACCCTAAACCATCATCGGTTACTATATATTCACTTTGGTAACCTTGTTTGAGAGGTTAGAATAATTAATGAAGTTTTGGAGAAGAGATGTCTACATGCAAGCATGCACCAGAGCACTCATGGACATCCAGACCTCCTAAACCAGCACCAAGCACTAATCTAAAAGGAAAGCATTCACGGTAACATTCTAGGAAGCACAACTACGGTAGTGACCACCAGTTCCATAGATAAACCATCACCTCCATCCAACCACCATGTCTGCAAGTACAAGTAAGTACATTTAGATCTGCACCTTTCCATACTTATTTAGATCAGTTTCTTCATCTTTCTTTGGGAGTTCTAGTCTCCCTTGCACCCCATCATCTCTCACCCTCCTACCAATCCCTCCACCTAATCACCTACAACCTCTTAATCCTCCATACCCACCTCTAGACATCTCTGAGTGTTCCCAACACTATCATTAACCTCACCATTCTCTTTCCATTCTCTGTGTAATCATAGAGAATCAACAAAACCAAACTTCATTAAGTTTCTATCAGCCCGACCCTACTAACGCCAGTTAACCTAAACCTTCGTCAGTCTATCCTCAACTGGCATTAGTCATACCAGTCTGACGTCAGTCTCTATGTCTAGTAAACCTACCTATAACAGCAACCATATAACATTTACCTAAATAAACCAAATCACCTAAAGCTTGACCCTGACCTGTCCCAACCACCTTATTTACTTGTATGACTTCTAGATCTGATCATAACCTAGCCTGTTAGATTATATTTTCTTATTGTACTTGAATGAGATGCCTAAATCATATCAACTACAGTAGGACATCATTGGTTCACATCATTTCTTGCATTAAGTTGTTAAACAGTGGATTGACATCCATCTAAGAAGTATCACACTTCCCAGATCTTGCATACACTAAGTATTCCACTGACATATATTGTTTAATATTCACCTTTTAGTCTTGTTTTGTGTTCGCAGGTAGTTCCTCCTAGTAAAAAGGAAGTTCTCGCAACCAGCATTGGATCATAAAATTAGAACGTGTGAACTTTACCTTCCACCTTCATTCACAGGTATTCCTCCTCACCCTTACCTTATCTGTTTTGCTCTTACGTATGCATACTATTCGGGGAAACACCACCCCTATTTCATGTAGTCGGTTTCCAATAGTAATTTTTGGCTAGATGTGAGCTAGGTCAAAATCACGCTTCCCAAGCACATCAAGGTCATTGATGCCTACATTCCCTACAGGGTGTAAGCCGGAGAAAACTTCCCACTCGTCCATTTGGCCTATGGTGGTTTCATCAGGGCTGCTATAAAAGCTAGTGGTTGGGCTATTAATTGGTTGGTGAGGGGTATGACATTGCACGTGTCATTCCTGATAGTTTGGAGAGAATGTTTTCCATTTAACCCTAAGTTTTTTTGAGCATGTGTCAATATTAGATGGAATGTTACGTAAAGGCTTGTATAGCAATAGCTTTGTGAAGAAGAAAGATTCGTATGAAGGTGAGATAACAACAGGGATGGTCAAAATCTAGGGAAACACTCTAACAATAGCTTGTTTTGTTCGTTCCTTCCACGGTTGGCCTTTTCTATGCTTATCGTAGGCCCATGAGTGGGTGGCACCTATTAAATTTTGTGTGTCCAAGGTAGGGGGCGGGCTATGTAGGCATCTATAAATGTTGTTGCACAATCTCGGATGGGATGCGGCTGTGAAATTTTCCTTTATATAGTTTTTCCTATGGATAGTGTCATGAAAGCTCGGCTACATATGGTTAGTGGTAATTTCAAAAGCATGTGATAAGTTTCTTGTGCACCACTATCCCGGTCAGCAATTGTTTCGGAAAGAAGCTTGTTGTATGTCATACTGATGGGTTTTTAGGTGTTGTTGTTGCTATGATTTTTACAAGCATATGGTGGTACGTTTTTGACTTGTGCTCAGATTTAGATGCATATTTTGATATGTATTTCAATACAACATGGCATGAAAATATGGGGTGACAGTCAATGTTAGAGCCTCAAGTTGTTAGCATATCTTCTTTTGGATATTTAGTTTTTCATCATTATGAATTGAAGTATAAACTACATGTCCATGTGCATCCAGGCACAGAGTGGATACTGGTTGGATTGGCCATGGACATTTGTACCTACATTGTAATTGGTTCCCTTTTCTCTGCAAACATGTAGTGGTTGTACATTTGGTGTGTCGCTAAACCCGATTAACCAGAGATGTGTAGTCATTATCTGTAGGTGCAACTAGTATTTCTGATGAAAGCAACAAACATGGATCATCAGTTATTATATGGGGCATGTGAGAAGCAACCAATAAATCTTGAATGGGGTTCCAATCCATGACCTAATTTTCAAAGAATGATTTTGCGAATTGTACAGTGCGGGGATCTTCCCGGTCTAATGTGTCCATATTGGGAGTATCAATGAGCCATATGAAACCATAAATATGTGTGGAACCTCTGTGTTTCCATTCAAACCTGATATAGTAAATGTTAATATGAAACATGCTGGGAAAAATAGGTGTAGTAGTTTGGCTCTTAGGTTTAAAAGGCACATGGGATTACATATACCAGAAGTCTTTTGTGTGTAGTTGTTTTTCTAAGATTTCTTCATGAAAGATTACAAATCTCACTGCCATGTATGTCACTTTCAAGTGCAGATATGTAATGATGTTATGGTTTCTCCATTTTTACGCAGTAGAAGCGGTGAAGGGGCAAGGGCCTGACATGAGGTGATGTAGATCTGGCTATTTAGTATCAGTAGCACTAAGGGTGAAAAATAAGGTTGATGTCCCCAGTTGGAAAATCATGTCGGAAAGTTTGTTCTTGCATTGTGTCATAAAATATCGGGTACCTCTAAGGTGGGGCAAACCATATGAGGTGGTTGGATATTTTTCCATCTGGCAAGTGGTCCAAAAGGGTGCAAAGGTGTGGCACTATTGTAGGCATGGTGTCTTCGATATTTTGTTTTACAAAAACAACAGAGGTGGTCTGGATTTTTTGGTGGATCATAAGGTTAAGTAAGAAGTAACAGAACCAAGGATGGCTTCCAAATTGGTTGTCACGGTAACGTAGTATGTGTTATCCAAAATTCACCCCTCAAGGTAAATTTGATAACATGGATCAAATTCTTTTGTCCCAAGTAATTATATTGAGTCCAGGAAAAAAGTCATGTTTTTTGGGTCCCCTCAGAATTTTCTAACTCCCCTGGCCAAAGAAGGAGAGAGCAAGTTCCGAGAAAATGTAAGAAAAATTGCAAAAATAGGCTCGGGCCAGAAAAAATCACGAAAAATGGCTAAGTCCTAGTCCTAGAAGCATTTGGGACAAGTGGGACAAAAAGGCGCGGATCGGCCAAAATGAGCACAGGCGGCCCCGGAAACAATTGGGACATCTAGGACAAAAGTACGCGGCGGGCACGAAACGCCGATCTGGCCAAAAGAGAGAAAAAATTGGCTAACTGCTGAGAGGGTCGCCTTTGGGACAAGCGGGACAAAAAGACGTGAACCGGCCGAACCGGGCGAAATGAGTCAAGGCAGCCCGGAACAGTCTGGGATGCGTGGGCCAAAAGTACGCGAACCGGCCGGATCGGCCGAAATGAGAACTTTTGTCCCGGAACAGTTGGGACAAAAGGGCGCGAGCCAGCCGAACCGGGCGAATTTGTCCCAGACGGTCCAAAAACAAATGGGACATCTGGGCCGCGAGTGCACAAACCGGCCGGTTTGGCCGAAATGGGAAATTTCAGCACTGTGCCAAATGGGACAAAGGGACGTGTGGGACGCAAAAATCCGAAGGAGCCGAGAGCCAACCAAATCTTGCCACGTGTCCAACGCAAAGAGGGACAAGGAAGCCCATTTCAGGCGGATCGGAGGTTTTTGTCCCAAACAGTTTGGGACATCCGGGACCAAAAGATGCGAAGGGCGCGAAAGAGCCGGCAGACCCGTCGACCAATCAAATCATGATACGTGTCACAGGAAGAAAAGTCAACGTTTGGTCCGGAAACTTCAAACGGCCATAACTTTTGACTCCGAGCTCCAATTTTGATAAAATTGGACTTTCTGGAACGAGCACGACGTCCTCTACGCCACAAAAACTGGATTTCTTATTTTCAATGAGGATAGATATATTTAAATAAAAGAAACATATTCGGCTCCAGTCAGTCAATGCTCTTTCCCGTCAAATGACAGAAAACGCCTGCCAGGCCCAAAATAGCTGTCCGCACTCAGAAGGCCATAGTTTTTGCATTTCTCAACGAAATCACACAAAATTGGTACCGTTGGAATCATGGTTCCGAGCCTGATGCACAACAATCAAGAAATTATGGATTTGATGAGAAATTGATTGATATTTTTAAGAAAACGTGGCCGGGTTCAGAACAGTGTTTTATTTGGTAGCTGGGAGTGCAATTAAGAGGCATGGTCATCATTCCTTCTCTACTGCAGCACATGGGACAGCATGGGGAGCCTTTTGCAAGTAATGTATAACCATTTCACTCAATTTAATGCCTCTTACAGGTGGTTGAAGGATGGATTTCGGGATTTCCATTTTCCCTTCTCTTCTCCTTCTCATTTTTTCTATAAATTGGAGTGTTGGGCTCATTGTAAAGGGGGAGAGTTTTTGGGTAACAAAGCTCTGTCAAAATTTCTTTGTGAAGCCAGTGTGTTGTAGGCCCTTGTAGTGGACTCCTTGCATGGTGATCCAGGCCCTTATCTTGTAATAGACTGAATTGTGCATACCAGGAAGCAATAAAATACAAGTTTGTGGATGTATCTTCCCCTCCTGTGTTTTCTTGCATTCTTCTTGCCCCTTTTATCTTTCAACAAGAATATTTTGTCTATTATTATGTTCTTGCAGGAATTCACTAACATTGTGTATGCTTGGAATATTGTTGTGAATGCATTTTACTAGATTATGGAGAACTGTCATCGCCTCTTTAGTTGGTGGAGTGGCTAATGCATAGGCTCTGATTTGGGAAACCTTTATGCACCCAGGGGGAGGCTTGCAACAAATGAGGTTGCAAGTGTTAGGTCTGTTGCTATCGGGTAAACATTAAACCCTCTGTTGAATATTCGTTGATGGGAGTATAACTTATTTGGGGCCAATCAATTGGTGGGGGATTAGTTGGTGGAGTGGCTAATGTGTAGGCTCTAATTTGGGCAACCTTTATATGCCTAGGGGTGAGGCTTGCAAAAAATGAAGTTGCAAGTGTTGGGTCCATTGCTATGGGGTAAACATTATGTGGTTCTATTGAAGAGAGCATTGGAAAAAATCTCTGGTCAAGTATATGGGGCAGGTTGTCAAAGATATTAGTTGACGATATGGGTAAACATGCAAAGGTGTCTTCATCTATTATGACATCCTTATAATATGGGTCATGTAGGTTTTTGTAGGAAAGTGCACTTTCGAACACGTTCCTTTCTTACAAAACATTCATAATATTTCCCTTCTACACCAATTATTTTTAGGATTAGAATGTCTAGGATTTTGTGGACGGTGGGGAAAGAATTTCAAAAATAGAGCTAATGTATTTGGGGAAGCTAATGGTGTGGCAAGTATACATGTATTGATCTCCATGGGCGTGGGTCACTTACAATTTAGTGTGTTTACTCTAGCAATAAGCATTTCTTCAACTTGGGTTAAATTTTCTAGCTCTACGGGTTGGGGTCTAGGGATCCATACTATTTGAGGAGGAAAAGCGGAGCCCTTTTTTATATAGGAGCAGCCTGACTGCAAGCTGACTCTACCAATATTGAGTCTCATTTGAATTCCTGGGTAACATTAATTGCATAGACGGAACAAGGTTCATTGGGAATCAAGGATTCTAATGGGGCTCAGAATATATGTTGAACATTTTGAAAAGGATGGAGAGTGGGATTTTCAGATAGGGGGGCAAGTTGGGCTCAGAGGAGTAGAGTTGATTTTTTTTCTATTACGACGGGCTATGTGTTGAATGTGTCTTTGTGTGCCACATAATTTAGGCAGTGCATTTTTCATGTATTGTTTGTTTGTTCTGGTTGTAGGACAGTCACCGTTGAGCATTTATCATGTTCATCACTCTAACTAGATACCTACAATGTCAAAACATAGTAGTCAGATTACAAACATGTGCTTTACAACTTAAAGTAGTGGTGGAACGTATATGCTAGTAGGTAACTTTTGTACATACAAATACTTACACAGAAGAAGCAAATCACAAACTAAATCCAAATAGCATAGGGATCAAATATTGTTTGCACATTGATACACATTCTAGGAATGCCCAAGTTGAATGTGTTTACCTAATTTTTTGTTGTTGTGTTTGATAAATTTTATCCTTGGCTATTGTTCATAGTTTTATTTTAGTTTTTACTTTTAGATATATTTTATAAATAAAACTTATAAATAATTTTTTTAATATTTAGTTTTGTTGTTACTTAGATTTATTTTATAAAACATATAAAAAAAATTATGTTTGCAATTAAAATTTAATAAATACAATTCTATATTTAAAAGTTAGCATAGATATCTTAAATACGTCTATTTAAAAAACACCTAGAAATATCAATCTTGAGGTGCCTTTCTAATTTTTGTACATATACTTAAAATACAATTTAAAACAATAGGTGTTTGTGTGTACAAAAACGGTATCTTTATAAATGTGTACATCATATTACAAGAGGATGATCTAGTTTTTTGTAAAGCTATACACATTTGTAATTTATACAAGAGTTGTTTCTTTATTATGAGGGCTCTAGAAATGTTGTTATCAATTGTGCATGATCTAAGTCTTGCTCAGAAGCGGAAATTCTATGTATCATACAAGATAGTTGTTCCTTTCCTTTGTAGGTAGATGGAGACATGGAGAAAATAATCTTGTATGTATGAAAGAGTGCTTGTTTAATAATGTTCCATAAGTCATTTGTACTCCTTGATTTCTCTTTAAGAGCATTAGTAGATACACCAAGTAATACTAATGCCACATCATCAAAATTTGTTTCCCATATAGTCCTAGTTTGGTCTTCTACCATCATGTATAGTGCATATCTATAATCACATATAGTTGTTGGCAAGTTTTGGTGCAATGCCAAGGAAAATTGTTAGCAGAACTCAGTTTTTTCCGACATTGTTTACCATTAACAACTTGGGAACAAGTAGGATAACAATAGTTGTCCATGTTGAGATGTATTATAGTAGTAATAGTTACGATCTGATGGCTAGGTTTGGGGTGGTACAAGCATGAATATCAGCAAATTTTCTTTCCACCGGTGCTTCTGTACTCAATGGAGCTCAGCTAGTTGATGCTTATACTATGGTTAACCAACTTTTGAGTGATTTTGTTTCTGGTATTGGTGGTGCTAGGAATAGTTTTGTAGTAGGCACTATAGTTAGTGTTTTTTCTTTAAATGTTGTCTTTAGCTTTATGAATAGATAGAATTGGTGTTTGGATGGTAGGTTGACCATGTTGTGGTTGTAAAATCAGTATGTCCTCCTCACAGAGTACTCCCCATAAAGTTATGGTTATGCAATACCCTGTGTGGTCCTTTATAGTGACAATAGATCATTGCGTGCAGCTTCCATCTGTTCGGGTAGTCATGCAAATATCAGAACAAGAAGTAACTACACCAATAACATCCACTATGGATCCAAGGAGATCCTATTGGATTACATTGATTCTCGTGAAATGGAAGGAAGTTGTCGAGATCAAGGTAGAAGGTTGTGTACATATTTGCATAATGGATTCCATACTTAAAATGACTTCCCATGGGTTGTTGGTGTCTTTATACCCTACTTTTACATATGTCAGGGTCCCCTTAGAGATTGCGTAAATTGTTCCCACTTGGGTTTTTCCATGGTAGTTAACTACATCTTTACCAAAGCTCGTAACATTCATGTCGTTGCCAAGGGCATCAATTACATTGAAAATGAAGACTTTTCCTTCCCCTTTTGCATTGGTATAGTCATGAATTTTGCCTTTGTGAATCACTCTCGCTTCTAGTATCCATGTCATATGGTATGGATGTAATTTGTTAATTATGGTTGGCTTTCCAAATAGTGTCAGTGGACGACTGTTTTCCATTGCTACCAGCTACTACCAAATTTAGGTGAACACTGCAAGAAGTGTGTAGATGTAAGCAACGTACACAACTGTTGTAAAATTAACTTATAACCACATCAGTAGGTTAAATGGCAAAAAAATCTGTTTAATAAAGCCAATAAATGTTTTGGTAGTTTTATATTTGCTAAAATTTTAATTAAAATTTAGAGCCAATTAAATTGTACACCTAGTTTTATTATTGCTTAATTTTGCTCTTGTCTCTAAGCTATTCCTAACAGAAAGGGAAAAGACTGTTGTTTTTACTATATAACTGAATGATTTATCCTTGATCAGTGGATGTTGTAAACTACTTGGGTAATATTTATATACAATGCAGTTATGTGCATATACCTCTATATTTTAAACTACATATGAAAAATTTAATCTGTCCCCATTGGATGGTGTTCTTAGTTACTTGAGTAAGTTAAGGAAACACAAAGTGATTAAGATGGTTTTATGGCATCATTGCAGACATAGATGTACACGAACATATGGGGCTCATCTCTGGAACAGCAGTTGTAGAAGAGATGGTCAGGTCCAAAAGGTTACTTGTCAAACATCAACTCAAACTCGAACCTTGTGACTTAGGTTAAAATTACACAGCCAAACAATGAATAACTTCTTTAAACAAAGCCATGTTAATGACTTGAAGCTGCTAGAGCTATGGCCCGATTGCCATTGTGTTTTTGCATCCATTTATTTGATGCAAGACAAATAATATACATAACCCATATGATGTATAACGTGGTTTTTAAATTGGACGCACAATATTTGGCAACATGGCAAAAGTGACATGGTAATTCTTTCCAGACTGTATAGTAACATATCCCTTACTGCACATAGTAGATAAGGTTTGGCAGTTTGGAAACTTAAAATACCACCTTGCAAATGGTACTGTTGTACTTATTAGTCTACTGCACAATTACGTATGAAAGCCCTAAAGCGGACGGAACTGGAGGAGGAAAAAAATCCAACTTCAACTTAGCAGCGGCGTCTTTTGGTTTGCACATTGAAACAAGTAAAGAACTACGTAAGTTTTTTACAAGTTCAAATGGAAGAATTTTTATTACCTGGTTTGGAGCTTCTAACATTCAGATACAAATGTATTTGATTATACTAAATAAGTAACACACATATGCCAAAAATTGTCACCAGATTTATTTTAACGGCTTGATTTTCTGACTGCTTTTGGTATAAAGGGGTAAGAATTGTGGTGTCCTTTTGTTGTCATTGAAGCGTTGCTTATATCAAATTTTGGATTTGCCTGGGTAGTTGGTGGGATATAGGAGCCTACATGGGAAGGATTATAAGAGATATTGGTTAGCATTTAGAAAATTAGCATCAATGCCATTGACTCTGAGATTTGACATGCTAGGAACTACAGCTTGCACAAAAAAAAAAAGAATCAAATACAGCATATATTAAGACAATTCTCAGCATACCTCATGACTTGAGGAAACATGTTCACAACACCATGTTACTGGCACTGACGGACAAATGTGACAGAATTGTACTAAAAATCTTCATCAGCCATAGCTGACCTTGTTACAGGCACCGACCACCTGCCCAAATGTGCTGTATAGTTAAGGCATCGAACAATACCTCTCCCATTAGGACCATCAGGGAAGTCAATCACGCTTATACTACCTGCATCCAGATGAAAAGAGCCAATGGAGGATTTTTCAAGCCCAAGGCAATGACAAAGAATTCCAATATTTACTATTTCATGGCCTACAACTATAACATTCCTCTCAGGGTTAGAACCATTATTTTGCAAGTCTCCCAAGTGCCTTATCAGACCATTCCAAGCTTCATCATTCCTATCCCAAAAACTTGCAAAAAAGTCTTCAAAGTTATTGCAGTTTTGCTGCAAGTATTCCTGCCACCTGCCATGCTGACTCACTTGTTTCTGCAATCGTTCCTGCAATGATTAAGTCAAGGTAGAAGAGAATTAATTACCAGCTACTTACATACTTCTCATTTCACTCACTTTCAGTTTCAGATAAATGCATTGTGTACAATATAGAAAAATGGGAACAGAAACAGTGTAAACTCAATATCTGAAATGTTATAGACGTCCAAATATTCTGTTACTTGGCACCTGCATATGGCATTAAAATCGTTTTTTGCACTTTAAATGCCCGTATGGAATAGCAAATCACAAAAAAAATGCTGGCAAAATCCGCCTTCTGCACACTAGGCCAAGATTGTGAATTGTGCGGTCCTATTATTATAAAAACAATGTAATGATTTGATACTTACCGGCATAGGTATATCTCCAAGTTCCTGCATTTGTTTAATTTCCACATATCGAGGTACACAATCTGCTCCCAAGCAATCTGCAGCTTCCTGTACCTGAAAGTTTCAAACTCGAAAACTGTAATCATTTTCTTTTCAATCAAACTGTATCGGAAACACTTCACAATTTTAATAAACATATCAAACCTTTGCTATGGCCTCAGCTGTCTTAAAGGCAGAAGATTGAGGGCTACATATAATCGAGCTAACCCTCAAATCTAATAAAAGCTCTGCAGTTTTCTGAGACTGTTGAAATTATGATAGAAAAGAGGCTGCTTGTTAATCAGCGAGTTGGATTCACTCTTAGAAAATGATTTGGAAGCAAATACAATAAATCCACCTGAATTGTTCCGAGCATATTCATTGGCGCATCAAAAGATGTAGGGAGTCGTTCCTGCAAACATCCATATGTTTGTTTTCAAATGGACAGAGAGCATACCAAACCACAAATATAAAGAAAAAATTTGAGGAAAATGCGTACATGTGCAGTTATACAAGTTAAAAGAATCAATTAAATTTCCCACAAAAAAAAACAAAATATGATATAGGGGAAACCAACACCTAGATTAAAGGTTCCGGTTCAAAAGGAAGTGCATATTTGTAGAATGCTAGTTACAATTGTATATAATGTTATTTTAGTACAGGATACTCCCAGGATATTACCATGCTTCAGCTAACAAAGACACAAATCCATCCACAAGTCCTTCAATAGCATAACAAAATGCAGTAAAGTCGCTCAACTTGCAAGCTTTCTGTACCTTAAGGATTGCCTCAACACCTATGTTGCCAGGATATGGTTACGTGTACAGGTTTGGGTTCGGGTACGAGTTCAATACGCAGTTACGTCAATTTTAAAAAATGCTTGTGTACAATGTCTTGGATATGTCCGTACATTTATATTAAAAAATTACAAAATGATATATATATATATACACACACACACACACACACACACAATCATTTTACTCATTTTTTAGTCCATGAGAAATACAAATCTTGAAAAATATAGTACGATCAATGTTCAAAACATTCAATATACTTAAGATTTTACATTTTCTGTGATATATGAATATTATATTCCTTTGTGTTTCATCCATTTCCTTTGAGATTAATTTTTGTGTTGCGATGGTGGCCATAAAAGATGTATATAGGGAGCTCCTGAAGGACCTATTTAATTAGGTTGACTCTAACCTGCCAATGATAACTAAAGAGGTCAGTCCAATGGTTGGTTCTTGCATTCATATTATTCAAAATCACCATCTAATCCTCCTTAAGGATGTGGTAAGGAGTCAATGCTGTGCCTTAATAGTCTTTGAAAATTTAAGCTATGCAATCTGCGGTTCCAAATTTTTATATTAGTATTGATTCTATTGAAGATCACCTGAGATTTTGTCATAAATAACTTGTACGGAGGCTCAGATATATGTCCAAATTTGTATGAATAATCCCAAATAATTACCTCAAACATTATTGATATCCTTTGAATATTTTCTCTTCAATAAAATACAAGGATCATTTTTATAGTTTGGACTCCAATGTTGAACATCTCGGTGACAATGACCATATCTATCATGAGAAATGTGAAGTTTATGGAGTATGTGTAATCCTTACTAAGTTAGTGAGACAAACCGGGTACTTTTGAGGAAGAAGTTCTTTTGAATATAAACTTGTATTAGAACAAAATGGCTTGCGTAGAGATTGTTGTGTTCTCATCCCACCTTTCAAACTGAATCATGAAGGTCCACATCAACACACCAAGAAGGCATAGGCTATGTGCAATACTATGATACAACATGTCAATCATGTAGTTATTTCTTCTAGCATTTCAATGGGTCATCCTGACTTGCATAATACCATACATGGAAATATGAGAAATGTGAAAAAAAATTTAGAGTGTGAAAAAATTGACATTCAAGAGTGAAAGTATATGTGGGAAGAAAAAAGTTTGGTGGAGATATGTGTAATATGCATTTGTAGGCATAAGGTAGAGTCCATATCCATTTAGTTACTTATCCGACCTCTCATAAAAAAGGTAGTTGTACAAGAAGGACTCAATGATGGTTCTAGGAATGAGACTAGTAAATATGGTCCTAATATTGATATTCCAAAAGACAAAATCACTCATGAGACCTTACTGGAAATATATGAGGTTTGAAAATCCTTACAATGCAGAAGATCAAGAGAACTTTTCAACTGTTTGTAATCACTATTGTAGATTAGAGGAGCATGAAAACTCCTTAGAAGGAGGGGTTCCATTAGGATCCCTGAAGAGAAAAAAATGCTATAAGTTTTCTAGAGTGATTTCTTGGTCATCCATGGCACCTTAAAATGTTTTTTTTGATCCTACACCTCCACATTATGACTCTCTATGAAAGCCTCTCTCAGTTTTCTTTCCATCTCAGTTTTGTTCTCTCATTATCTTATTGTTTGTAAAAGTGACTGAATAGTCTAGTTTGTGTCTATGTAAGGTTGTCTAATGATATATTTTGCAAATGGAATATCGTGGCACCAAACTGACTATGCACATGCATTGAGGTGGCCTCATAAATTCTTGGGAAGGATTCATTTCAGTGCAAATAGTGTTTGTGCTTCTGGGCTATTTCGTCCGGGCGTAGTCCCTTAAGAGCCATGAGAGAAAAAAATGCTATAAGTTTTCCAGATGATTTATCAATCACCATGGAACCTTGAAATGTCTTGTATAATCCTACACCTACACATTGGGACCCTATATAAAATCCCATCTCATTTTTCTACATCTTAATTCGGTCATCTTGTTGTCCCATTGTTTGTAAAAGCATCGAATAGTCTAGTTTGAGTTAGTGTAAGGTTGTCCAATGCTATATTTTTCAAATGAAAGATCGTGGCACCAAACTAACTACACACATGCATTGGATTTTCCTGGTAAAATCTTGGGAAGGATTCATTTTTTTCCCAACGGTGTCGGTGCTTTTGGGCTACTTCGTCCGGGCGTAGTCCCTTAAGAGCTTTGAGAGAAAAAAATGTTATAAGTTTGCTGGGTGATTTCTTGGACATCATGGTACCTTGAAATGTCTTGTACAGATCCTAAACCTCTATGTTGGGATGCCTCTATGAAAGCCTCTCTCAGTTTTCTCCATCTCAATTTGGTCCTCTCAGTTGCACTATTGTTTGCAAAAGAACCGAATAATCCAGTTCTCAGTCAGTGTAAGGCTTGTCCAATGTTATATTTTGTAAATGAAAGCTCATGGCACAAAACCTACTATGCACACACTGCATCAGGGTGGCCTAATAAAAAACTTGGGAAGGATTCATTTTGGCTCCCAAAAATGGTGTCAATTGCTTTCGGGCTACTTCGTCTGGGTGTAGTTCCCTTAAGAGCCCTGAGAGAAAAAAAGGATAAAACTTCGCTGGGTGATTTCTTGGTCACTGTGGCACCTTGAAAGGTCTCATCTTGATCTTACACCTCCATGTTAGGACCCTCTATGTAAATAATACTCTTGGTTTTCTCCATCTCATTTTGGTCCTCTCGTTGCACTATTGTTTGCAAAAGCACCGAATAAGCTAGTTTGAGTCAGTGTAAGGTTGTCTAATGCTATATTTTACAAATAAAAGCTTGTGGCACAAAACCTGACTATGCACACATGTTAGGGGTGTCCCAGTAAACAATTAGGAAGGATTTTTTTCAGCTCTAAAATGGTGTCGGTGCTTTTGGGCTACTTTTTCTGGTCGTAGTTCCTTAAGAGCCTTGAGAGCAAAAAAGGCTAAAACTTTGCACTGGGTGATTTCTCTGGTCACCATGGCACCTTGAAAGGTATCATAAGATCCTACACATCTATATTGGGACCCTCTACAAAATCATGTCTTGGTTTTATCCATCTCATTTTGGTCCTCTGTCATTGTACTATTGTTTGTAAAAGCGCTTAATAGGCACTGTAAGTCAATGTAAGGTTGTACAATGCTATATATTGCAAATAGAAGCTTGTGGCATCTCATGGAACCGAATTACGCACACATGCTAGGGTGTGGCTAGGTACAATGGTTTCAGGGATTTGTTTTTGGGATTCTAAGGTACCATCTTCTGGGCTACTTCATTCTGGGCGTAGTTCCTTAAGATCCTTAAGAGGATCAAACTTCATCAGAGTGATGTCACCATGGCACCTAGAAATGTCTCATCTAAGATCTATACCTCTATGAAACCCTCTACAAAATATTATCTTGGTTTTTCTCCATCTCAATTTTTCATCCTCTCGTTGTACTATTGTTTGCAAAAGCACCGAATAGGCTAGTTTAAGTCAGTGTAAGGTTGTCCAATGCTATATTTGGAAAATGGAAGCTCCAAACTGACTATGAAAAGACATCAGGGTGGCTATGGTAAATGGTTGGGATACTGCCAAATGTTCGCAATGATTTCTAGGCTACTTTGTTAGGTTGTAGTTCCTTAAGAGCCTTGAAAGCAAAAAAGGCCAAAACTTCACCAAGTGATTTCTCGATCACCATGTGGCACCTTGAAAGGTATAATCTGATCCCACACCTCCATGTTGGGACCCTCTATGAAATTATTTCTTAGTTTTATCCATCACAGTTTGGTCCTCTCATTGTATCGTTGTTTGCAAAAGAGCTGAAAAGGCCAGTTTGAGTCAGTGTAAGGATGTCCAATGCTATATTTTGCAAACGGAAGCTCATGACACCAAAACAATGTGTGCATACATCGGGGTGGTCTTGGTAAATGCTTAGGAAGGCTTAGTTTTTTTTGCTAAATGGTGTAAGTGCTTCTGGGCTACTTCGTCTGGGTGTAGTCCCTTAAGAGCCTTGAGAGCAAAAAAGGCTATAACTTTTTCGGGTGATTTCTCGATCACCGTGACACCTTAAAAGGTATCATATGATCCTACACCTCCATGTTGGGAATCTCTAAAAAATTATTGTCTCAGTTTTCTCCATCTCAGTTTGGTCCTCTATTTGTACTATTTTGCAAAAGCACCAAATAGTCCATTTTAAGTCAATGTAAGGCTGTCCAATGTTATATTTAGCAAATGAAAGCTCATGGAAATGACCATACGCACACACATCACGGTTGGCCTAGTAAATTCTTAGGTTAGGGATCATTCATTTGGGTACAAATGGTACCATGCTTTCGGGATACTTTTCCTGGTGGTCCCTTAAGATCCATAAGAGAAAAAAAGGCTAAATTCTTAGGAATGTTACCTTGAAATGTTTTGTTGAGACCGTCCAAATCCTCTCTCATGGTTTTCTCCATCTCAATTTGGTCCTCTCATTGTACTATTGTTTGGCATTGGATAGTCCAGTGTAAGTTAATTAAGATCCAATGATATAGTTTTCAAACTGTGGCAACAAAATGACTACACACACATGTTGAGTTATCCTAGATAAATGCTAAAGGCTTCACCCAGGGACATAGTTCCCTTAAGAGCCCAAGAATAAAATAAAGGCTATAAGTTCACTGGATGTTTCTTGGTATCCTACCTTGAAATGTCTTGTCTAGATCCTACACCTCTGCATTAGGACCCTCTACAAAATCCTATCTCGGTTTTATCCATATAATTTTGGTCCTCTTGTTGTCCTATTGTTTGCAAAATAGCCGAAGAGGCTAGTTCGAGTTAGTGTAAGGTTGTCTAATGCAATATTTTGCAAACATAAGCTTGTGGAAACAAAATGACTACAAAAATATGTCAGGTTAGCTTGGTAAATGGTGGTCAAGGCTTTTTTTTTGTGCCAAATGGTGTTGGTGCTTCCAGGCTACTTCGTCTGGGTGTAGTCCCTTAAGATCCCTGAGAGTAAAAAAATGTTATAACTTCGCCGAGTGATTTCTTGGTCACCGTAGCACCTTGAAAGGTATCATCTGATCTTACACCTCTACGTTGGGACCCTCTACAAAATCATATCTTCGGTTTTCTCTATCTCAATTCGGATCCTCTCACAGTTGTCCTATTGTTTACCAAAGCACCGTATAGGCTAGTGCAAGTCAGTATAAGGTTGTCCAATACAATATTTTACAAACGGAAGTTCCTGACACCAAACCGACTGTGCACACGTGTTGGGGTGGACTGGTAAATGGTTTTCTATGCTTCATTTTGGTGCCCAAAATCCTTCAATGTGAAACAAGTACTAGGAAATATGTTAAGAAGTGATTGTTCATATAATATAGGTGGTAAAATGAGAATTGTAAGAAGATATTTTTCATACAGTATAGGTGGTGAAATGAGAATTTCTGCTCCTTGTTTGTTTCCAATATCATATTTTCCTTAGCTTCTCTTAGCTTCAAGAATAATAAATTCTCTACTAATAGTGCCAAACATGTGAAGGTGGAAGATTTTTTGGCACCACTAACCTATGTAAACTTGTTAGTAAGCATTTAAATATAATTTTAAAACCTACGAAATTTTCAAAAAATCATTGAAGTAAATATTCAAATTAAATTCATGTAGATGTATATCTAATCTTAAGTGAACATACCTTTGGAAATTCAATCCAATAAACCACAAGGATCAACTCTACGCTTGACAGTAACAAGAATTGCTTCATGATTGGATTCACAAAGCTTCCATAGATTCTTGTTCGATGGCCTACCTTGATATTTGATTAACAAAATATTTGTTGAAAGAACCAAATGTGAATAGTGAAGTATCTTTCTATGTGTTTCATAGTCTTTAAACAACCAAGCATTTGATTTTTTGATAGGATATATTTGAAGCCAAGTTCCAGTGACTACCACTGACCCAGTCAGATACTCAAGGTTTTCACCATCAATGACTGTGGAAGTAAAAAAAAAATTCACCTCTACATAACGAGACAAGAAGTAGTTTATTCCCTCTTTGTTAAATTATGTCATAATAACTGAAAAAACATGCTCTGCATCACCAAGTAAAACTCATATTCAAATTTAAAATACAATAATCCAATATTATCATTTAATAATTTATAAATTTATAACAAGACATGTGTGTACCTTGTTGCATTAAATTAGAGACTTGGTCAAAGTCAGGTGATGTTGTCATATAATCTGAAGACACTGTAAGTTGTAATCCTCATGGAACTTGATATGTGTTGATTGGAATTAATAGGTCTACAAGTCCATTCATCCACCCACTTTTGTGACTCACATTCATTCCAAACAAAATCAATGCATGATATATAAAAACATGTCATGCACCTAGTATGAATAGTGTAAGAACTTGCATTTGAACTATGGAATGAGTGCATATCACTTGATCCTGTAACTGTCATAAAATCTTCATAGATTTCCAAATGTTCTTCCTCTATCAACCAGAAATATATATGACCTGTTGAAATCTATTGATATTCATGGCCCATGTTCTTGTTACACCAATCTAATATTCTTTTTGTACCTGTAAATTTATCACCATCTTTGAACTTTAATTCTTCTCTTGCAAAGGCTCTTTTTACACATGCTCCTGCACCATTATGGTTATCCTTTCCCATGTCCTGCCTTAGTAATACTCTAGATATGTTGTACACCTATTGTTATGTGTATCCTTCTTAGCCAATAAAACATCTGTGCATTATTGAATTGTGACGTGCAGTTGTCTGACCAAATGTAATGTTGATTGAAAATAATGTTCCTCTTAGCCAGGTTCGCATAAAAAAACTAGAAACACCCTTGCACATATTCTGTAGAATGTGTATGATCATCACTGATGTAGAAATGATAGTCTCTTACTATTTTTTATCTTGCTCAGTGCTTTCTAGAGAGTGCATGAATGTTATATGCACGAAAATAATAACTTGCACTAAGTTATAATATTGTGACTGAACCTCCATTTGTGGCTATAACGAGTAATTCTTTGTGAAGTTAACTACTGAAATAATAGTACCAAGTGGGAATGTGTCCTTTATTAACTTGAATTATTCATCCAACCATCGAGCTCTATGTGTGTGCATTGCATACTCATAAACAATTTCCTCTCTGAATTTGACCATATATTATGATACGAGTAATTTTTCTATAACAAGTTCACATCTCTTAGATTATTTTCCATTTTTAATAGATATGCCATAAATTTATATTTTCTGAAACCAACTAATTCTTTTCCTACTGAATGTATACTATCCTCATGGATACAAATTTTCAATTTTGGAAAGCCGCCACATATGTTGTACACACTCCATCCAAACATGTTTTGTTATAAAAAAATTGACCAATTGACCTTTCAAAAAATATCGTAGGAGTAAATTCCCTTGTAGATTTTGGTGGGACATTTAATTCACACTCCTGTAATAAGATGTCAGCATGCAAAACACAACTTACTTGACAAAAAAAATCATAATGCATTAATAATTCAACATGATGCCTACAACAACAAGTGGTACGTGAGTGATTGATTTTTACATAAAAGGGTTTGTTCATTTCAAAAAATCTTTGGCTAATGTTAATTTATTGATTTTCATTCTTAAACTTAGAGAACACTTGTGTTTGAGTCATATCCAAGAATCGTTTTGCATGCACTTCATGATTATGAGAACCTATTCTTATTTTTAATGTATCTCTTCTGTTCGGTGACACCCTTGTCTTCTTGATTCCAAAAATTTACAATTAATTATTTTAGAATATTAGATGCATCATTGTATTTATGTGGGAGTCTACTAGATAATGCCCAATAGTCAATGTTATTCACTGACTCAATACTTTTACGTCTCCCTACTTGCTTTTATTAGTGTTTTTCTATTTAGCTTTAAGGCTCTAGTTATTTTTCTAATCAATCGTTTATTAGTTGTTTTATCACTTACTATACAATTAGTAAGTGCACATTTTGTGTAACATAACTATATTTGGAGCATTTGTTAACACCTAAAGTATGGTATGCTTTATGTATATTTTCAACAATTACTGCAATTCGATCATTAACATTAGATGTTCTTAACCTTAGGGTCTTCATTGTAGGTCTCATCTTGATTAATTTCATCAATGTAACAAATAATTGACATCTTTGTGTTTCATTTGAATTCTCAAAGTAATTATCTCAAATTTCCATAGCTTTTCTTCTCACATTTCTTTCAGACATTTTATTACGCATTGGTTTTATAATGTTTTCATCAATTTCAATTAAGTGAATGCAATTTTCTATGAAAAATGGAAGGATGTGTTCTTAGAGGTAAAGATTCATTAGAAATATTACTTTCTTCATTAAGTGTTTCCATGAAAATTTCACGATTAACATTTGGAATCTCAGGTAAAGGTTCAATGTTATCATTCATATCAAATTATTTATCTGTAACAACATTATCATTCAATTAATTATCTAAACTCATTACAAAATTATTAGTCTCCTCAATTTCATTATTTATTCCATCATTAGTTTTTAAAAAATCATGTACATTTGACATAATAGATGTACCTTGCCCTCCACAAAGTTTTTGCATTCACTTCACTTTCTTTATTATATCCAATTCTAATTGCTCCAGTATCTTGTTCTTGTCCTTCTTATTATCTTTGTGTCAGTATTTTATCCCCCATGATTAGAAAAACTATAGATAATGGAGTAGTGGATAACCTCAACTACTCAAAATTCATGCATAGGATTGTACATGAATATGCAGAGCAAGTAGAGTGGGGATAGAAATCCCGTGAAAGAGGTGGAAAGGGACGTTGGAGGGAAGATAATGCAGTAAAAAATAGAAACATGCTTTTGCATTTTCGTTTATGCTATTTTCCAAATCCCAAATCTCTTTCCTTAGACCAGGTTTGGATCCCCAAACATGAGGCGTGGACCTGCTAAAATACAACAAACCGCATGTTTTCAATAAAAAAAGTGTTAAAATTCATCTTCCTCGACTAAAAATCCCATAAAAACGATCAACACATTTATTAAAAAACATTTCCTACGATGTCAAGAAAACTATCCTCTTTCTAAATATATGATTTTTCAATTTTTCTGACAAGTATAAGGTTTCCATAATTATTGTTTCTAAGCTATGTCTTTTTATAGCTATTTTTTTTGAATTTATACATGTTTATCATTCATCATGTGTATCTTTTGATTCACTCATCCAAATTGAAAAAAAAATTATACAGTCACAAACTAGGACTAATTCTACACATATTAAAAAAAATCTAATTTTCGATATTTTTTGAGGTAGTTAGGGGGGCACGGTCGAGTTATCTCTTATTTTTCAAAATTTAAAATCTTTGTGCTTGAAAAATCATAAAAACAAAGTAAATACTCACTAAAAAAATATAAAAATACTACCACAAACTAGATGCTCTTATCTATCTTTCTACTAAAGGGTTTTCAAAAATACTAAATAATGCTCAAAAAAATGGGGGGGAGCACAACCAGCTGTCTACTATGTTTTTTTTAACAAAAACAAGAGCACCTATTGGTATTTTAGATATTTAACCCACTTACACTTAACCATTTTAAAAAATAAATAGTAGCCTTAGAAACTAGACTCAAAATGCTACGATTCATGTTGTTATAACATCTTCCAATTTTGAGTGTAACTATTTCAAATAAGTCGTAGAAGTTGAATATTTTTATTTTTCAGAAAAAGTGTCCACTTAAGACTCCCTTTTCGCCCCCCAACTTGGTGCACTTACCCTAAAGGACTTTTGCAATCTCCAATTTCCAAAACACAATTTCCTATACGCACTTACAACTTCGGCTCTAATACCATGTCAGAAACGTTGGTTGAATAATTAAAAAATTATTAAATTAAATTATTAAATATTGAAGCATTAAATTCCATTCTAGGAGTATAGTTTTAACCAGAGATATTTAGAATAAATGAAGTAAATGCATAAATACAAAGTAAATTCACAAAGTACAATATATACAAAAGTAAATAACACAACACGTGATTTATAGTCGGGAAAACTGTAGGTAAAAACCCAACATAGGATAAAGCATTTTCCTTGATTAGAATTTACCAAAAGATTTCACCCAACACCTCCACTTCTTCCTCGGTCCCACACAAATCAATTGCACAACAATTTACAATGTTGAAATAATAATATTTCACACACACATCTGAATCTCACAACCCCTAATTTTGTGAGGGACCGCCCTATTAAATAGGGTGGGTGATTCGGTTGCACACTTGTGCACCATTTCACTCTTTATTTTAATCAACAGATTTAATTAAAACATCCACCTAATGTGGAATGGGGAGACAACAATATTAAACCAAAGTTTGTATATAAAATTTTAAAATAAGGGGTGAAATGGTGGTCCGCCTAAATGGTGTTCCCACTTGACATTATTACCCCCATAGAAAAGGCCATAAAACCTTTCAACCAAATGTGACCGAAAAGCTTATCCAAACATTATTGTCAACATCTGACTATTGTGGCCTAGAAATAATTCTCTCCTCCTCTGTCTCATTAATTAAATGTATTGAATCTAGAGAATATCATGTTGCCTTCATCTCCAAGACAATTCTCCAACATTCCTTTTTTTTTTGGTATGATCTGTCTCCTACACCAAAGCATGATGGAAAGCAATTTTTCCTGGTGTTACGATTTTCCTAGTTGACATGTACGCAAAATGAGGAACCATAGACAAGGCACATGAGTTCTTTGAAAAAATGTTTAAAAACAATATGCTCATAGACTGTAATGGTTTCAGGAAATGCACAAAGTGGGTTCATTTAAAAGGCATTAGAAACTTTCAAGCAAGTACAATTGGTAGGTTAAATTCAAATTCCACAACCATTGTTGGCATCCTCATTATTTGTGCCAAAATGGAAGCTTCGAAACATGGTATGGATATCCATCAAAGTAGAAAGGATAGTGGGGTCTATCAAATATTGTAGTATGAAACATCCCTAATAGACATGCATGCAAAATGTGAGACCACACATAGGATGTGGGTGTCCTCACGAGGCATTGACACTATTTTAGACAAGGCAACAAACAGGTTAAAGGACTGCTAAAACATATTTATGTGCTTTTTAGGTGAGCATATGGGTTAATGTGGCATTTCTGGTTGGCTATGTATATCTCAGCCTTTGTGTGGATTATGAAGCTCAATGGTTGATCTCGTCGAGCTAGCCTTGGATGTAACTTGATTTGATAATGCAGATTAAAGTGGGAAAAATAATGTCATTCACCAATTTTATGAGCTCGATGATAATGTGGAAATGATCTTGTTTAGAACTTCTAGAACTATGAGCTTATCATGGATGTTAACTTCCAACTCGTGCAAAAATGAGGTCTTGGAAACAAGATATGTATGCAATCGTGAAGGCCTACACAAGATGTGGAATACTTGATAAAATGCCTCTGCAAAATGTGGTCTCATGGAACCTCTACCCCAACCTATGACCATCCTCATGTACTCCCAATCCTGGTTTCCCCTCTTGTATCTAGCATGTTTTTCATAGAGTTAGTTTTTCATTCATAATTGTATTGAAAATTAATATTCATTGATGAATATGTTTTTGGTTAAATAAAACAACTTTGTTTGTTGTTAGAACGTCAATAATTAAATTTTCTTGCATAACTAGAATGACCATTTATGAGTATTTACCCTCACCTCATAACGCATTTGAAACTAATTTAAAACTTGGACAATTTTTTTGGAAAGTGTAACCATTAGTTGTAATTCGAGTTCAATAATTCATACACACATTTAATTGTTAAACACATTGGAAAATTTGATAAAACACACGTTAAAACGATGTGCAACACACCTTCCCCCCATAGAGGAGATGCCAACATTTGACCATATTCCCTATGATATGGAGTGTCACACGAATCCCTTAAGTAACCTTGAATTATTGTTTGTTCATTTAACGGCATGCGATTTTGAGCCCGGTTGGTTGTTTTGTAGCTTAGGACAACTTCAAAAATTCACAAAAAAATTGATTTTGGCCCATGGTTTGGGGATTCGTATTGGGAAACGGATATCTGCCACCCCATACCTCTACAATGTCACCATGAAAATTGTAATCAGCCTTGAGTTTTGAGAAAACTACTTTGGAAACTAATTTTGCAAGCAGGGTTTGTACGCCACTTGTCATTCTACAACAAGAATAAACTTGTGCATTTACGACAATCAACTTTAAAAAGGTGGTCATAGATTGAACCCTGGTTTATAGAAATGAGTTTCCTCGATTCTAAGAGTTTATCTATATATAAGGGAGTAGATGGGAACTAACAAAATGTATGTTTGAGTGTTAGACGTTGGTTTTCAAACACAGTTTTATAGCCACTCTGACTAAATTGCTCACTTTTTTAAACTTTCAATAATAACTGGAAAATTTTCATGGACCCACTTTAACCTTAATAACTGATGAGAGACCTCCAGACACCTTCATGAGATTGTATGGAACCTCTATTAGTCACTTTCTTTAATAATTTTGCTTCTAGATAATATTGTGTTTCTCTCTCCCTCCTCTCTAAAGTTGAAAATGCATTTAAAACAAATATGTACTAATTATGCTCTCCAACTACATGTAAGAGTTTTGATATCATTGTGAATGGAAAAATATGCACACATGAAATATGTTAGATTGTAGGAGACTACCATGCCAACTTCTAGGGCTAACCATGTTTTTGGTTGCAAGTACCCTAGGCAAAAAAGATTCACAAGTAATATTATATTGTTTTTGTAGTTGCATGTTTGTATTGAAATGTATGTACTTGCTATTGAAATTGGGGCCTCGTCTAGTTAATGATTAGTGGAAATATCATTGTTGTATTAATTTAAGTGAGAACCACTTTTCATGTTATGAGGGAATGATAATGGTATGGTATTCGTAAAATAGTTTATTGATATTTTTGTATGATTAGAAATACACTTTCCAAATAAACTATAGATAGATGTGGAAGGAAAAAGGTGTCAGCACGTTCGTAAGAAAATATCATCGTAACTTGAATAAAGGAAAGAAAGATAACATTGTAATGTTGTGAAGGAATAATATTTTTTTATAAAACGGTATGTGTGTAAAGATGATATTGCAACGTAGAAAAGGAAAATAAAAGCTTTAAATTAAACTTTGCTATAACCATGGTTAGGTCATGTAATACCATTTAACGTTAATGAGTGTAGCATAGTGTGTAGTTAAATATTTGTTCTATTAAAGAAATCAACCCAAGTATCTAATTATGAAAGTAGTGTCAATTGATCATTGGTATCTGAGCAGTGCACCATCTTAGGGAGTTGCTTGTACCACACATAGGGAGGATTATGCTTATTAGGATGTGTAAATTGAGATTCCTTGTAAATGACGGTATAAAAGAAATATGTTTACCAAAAGAGACAAAAGTAAGAGGGTCACGTGCACATTGTATACCTTGTTAAAAGATCCAATCATTTATCATGATAGTCATGCAAAAACACTTCTCTTGTATATTGTAGAACTAAAGTAGGTGTTTGTGTGCATTCAAGTACACTTAACATGTTAACTAAGTATCATCTTGCTCATTTAAAGAGAAATACAGAGTAATCAAAGGATGGAATTTAATGATTCTCACAAGAAAATTTATAACAATGTATTATGGTAATACTATTGTTAAATGGTTTTGGTAACAAATGAAGATAAGGTGGAACCCTTCCACAAAATTGTAAATAGCCATCCATTTTGGATCAAAGTAAACCCTCAAGCCATATGATGCAAAAGGAATTTATAGGTTGTGTTTGTTATCACTCAAAAACTAATGTAATATTTCCAAGTTAGTTTATGTCATTCCCTTTTGGAAGGATCAACCACATTAAATCTTATAATGTTCTCACTTTATGGTGAGATGATGCCAATAACGGAAATAAGGAAGAGTATTTTTATGGTTCTTAGTAGGGAGTTAGTCTCTCTTATCAGTATCTTGTGGTAATAACTTCCCTAGAATTATCCTAAGAATAATGTTGTCTCACCCACCGATCAAATGAAACCCTATTAATATGTTAACACATGAGCTTTGTTTCCCTTATTGTGTCACTGGATGACTTGGAGTAATGTGTGAAAGACAACTTGAGCCAAGCTTAGTTGTTAATGTGGAAGGACTTCCATATGAACAACAAAGGTTCTATAAGTGATCTAATTGCCTCTAGTCTTTCGCAGCTTTGTTCTTCTATCTACGGCTTTCTCTAAATCTCCGCGGATTTTCCTAGACTTCAACAACTTCCTTCTTCTATCCGTGGCTTTCTCTAAACCTCTGCTACTTTCTCTAGACTTCGGCGGCATTTGTCTTTTATCCATGGCTATCTCAAAATTTGATTGAGGAATCCATTTTAGCTTGTAGTGACTTTGTATCAACCTGGAACCATTATGAATGCCCAATAAACTTGTTTGAGACTGCTGCTCACTACTGAACCACTAAACCACTTATTATTCTTCAATGACATCATCATGCAATCACCTTGAACCTTTGAATAGGCTTGCACTTACTCACTGTACCAATCACCTAGAACCTTTGAATAGGGTTGCAAGAGCAAGCACACCTTACTGAATCCCACTGTACTAGCACAAACACATTTGAACCATCACGTTAGCATCATAAACATCATCAAATGATCATAATGCAACATCCTCTTTTTCATTAATGTGGTTTTGCATCAATGACAACACCTAATAGGACCATATGCCAACATAGGAAACCTATTATGGTTTAAGAAACTTAGTTGTGAACATCTCACTTCTGAGTAATGGCTAGTATACATTTTGGGTCACGTTGAAGTTGTGCACACTTGGACCTAACCTTTTTTGTTATGAATTGAAGTTGAATTGTTGTTTTGACAGAAGTAATGAGAAAAAATATGGAAACTAACACATAATTGAACCTAAGAATGAAATGAATCTCATTTGAAATGTGGCATTTGTATCATAAAGATATTAACCATGCTTCCACAAATGGAATACTTATTATCAAAATGAAATGCATACAAAATTAAAAGTATAAACCATTTGTTAATTGTATCAATGCAATTATGAGTATTAATGTTATGTGGCTCTAACGGTATGTGTCTTGTGATCAATGTAGTTGTAGTAAATGTTGTGTCATATAACAATACAAAACTATTTTTTGCCAATTTTACTGCTACATTTTGAGTTGTGAAATTATGGGGTGTCACACTTAACCCTCTCCTTGAAAAACTATTTAGGAGCATGATAGAGTGCATAATTAGTAGTTCGATTGAAAAAAGGGGACATGCAAGTTTCAAGCCGAAGCACTCAACTATCGACCATTGCATCAATTCTGGTGATTGAAAAAGTATGGGGCAATCAAGGTGGAGAGATTTTTTGTTGTTATGTTGACTTTAAAAAACATTTGACATGGTTCCTAAAAATAAATCTAGAGTAGAATGGAGTAAATTGGAGTTCCATATGAATAGAGAGTGGTTATCCATAGACTCTATGAGCAAGTCAAGGCAAAAATTAGAATACGTAGGAGGGAATTTCTGAAAGTTTTGGGAGTGACATTTGTGTTAAACAAGGATGCCACTTTTCCCCACTTTATTTAGGGTTTACATTGATAAACTTGAGGAGTGGATAAACAAAATGGATAAAGGAGGCATTAACTTATCTAAGTATGTAGTAAAAATGCTCCTTTATGCAAATGACCTCATCCTAATTGCTAAAACAACATAGTTTGAGAGAGCACTTGAGGGCCCTTGCGCTCTTCTATTAAGAGGTTGGAATGTACATAAGCATCGACAAAACCAAAGTCGTGATCTTCTCGCTACAAAGAAAAAGCGAAGAAACTTAGCTTTCTCTTTGAGGGAAAACTGCCATAAGTAGTGGAAGAATACAAATATCTTGGGTTGGACTTCCCCAACAAGCTCAATTAGGAAATGTGCAAGGAAAATAATTCAAGGAGGGTGGAAAGCTCTATATTCATTACAAAATAGGTGTAGAAATGCATAATTATGGGATTGGAAAACCCAAAAAACCTTGTCTGGCTTGTTTGTCATACTAGTATTACTTTACGATAGTGAGGTTTGGGGTAACAATGTCTAATTTTAAATATAGACAAGTAGAGAATCTAAAAAACACTTAATCACAAGCAACTTCAATATTAAAACGTTGGTTAATCCATATGAGATTATGTTAGCTGAAGCATGAACCTTTACTCTAAAGGCATTAGCGATACTTGGCTGTAAACTTATTTGAGAAAAGTGCAAAGCATGGAAGTTCACAAGGGGCCGAGAATGGTTGTAGAAGAAAATCTAGGTAGGAGGAAAAACATGTGGATGGCACAAAGGATATACATGTGGTCATAGCAACTTGGGAAGAAGAAAGAGTACTACATCGAAGAATTTAATTCCACTTGTGATCACAGGGAAAAGGCCTACTTAGGGGCACAAATCAAATGGAACTTGAAAAAATGTTGATGGCTCAGTTAAAGACTAGTTCACACCATCTTAGGTATGAAACTAGAAAATGGAGATCCCCAGAAGAAGAGTTGGAAGAAAGAATGTGCATGGTTTACAACAAAGGAGTAGTGGAGATAAAATAACATTATATCATGGAGCGCACAACATCTAATGACATTTGTATCAAGTATGAGGACAATTTGAAAGTAGACAACCTACCATCCTTGTTTGAAGAAGAAAGACTTGTCAGAACTATGAATCTCTTGGTCAATATCCACAACAAAAGATGCAACATAAAAGAGACTCCAATTAGAGTTTAATTCTTTCCATGGTGTCTTCTAACACCACACATCTCTACGTCCAATCACTTTACAACTTTGGGTCCCATAAATTATTTGATGTTGTGGAAGTTATTAAAATCATTCATCCATTCATTTATTGGCCATATTTAAGGCATGCATACTTTTTTTTGGATTGAGGGTAAATTGAGGGTATTTGAAACCACAACCTTGTACATATGAGGATTTTAGAGAGGATCCACAACCTAGTTACAATGAAAGGGGACCGCATATTAGGAACCCAATTGAAGCAACCATGGAACCGAGGTGAAGATGCAGCAACCGTCAACATGACCGCAGCGAGTGGGACAATTTAGAACAGCTACCAGCGTCGACAGCGAGAGGAGCAGCCACCAGTAACAGCAGCAAGCGGAGCAACCACAAGTGTCAGCAGCGAGAGGAGCAGCCACGACCGCAGCGAGAGGAGCAGCAACTGTGAGCGGAGCAGCCACCAGCGTCAGCAGCGAGAGGAGAAGGAGCCACCAGCGTCGACAACGAGAGGAGCAGCCACCAGCGTCAGCAGTGAGGAGTAAACACCAGTGTCAGCACGAGCAGAGATGCCGCCTCTAGCGGTGAAACCACCTCCGAGGAGGATCGTGCCTCGGGGGGATTTGAAACCGGGTGGGCAAGCACACAACCATGTAACTTGACCGCACCACTCCCACCCTATCGACTAAGGCATGCATACTTATATGGTCACCCTTTAATCTAATCCATAGGTGTTAATCCCTTCCTCATATAAGCTTTCATGAAAACACTTGCAGAGTTTTCTTCTTAAAAAAATTTATACTTGGAAAGTTTGATGGAGAGTCTTTGTTTCTTTGAAAATCTTTACCATCAATGTTTTTTTTTGTTTTGGAGGTGGGGAGTTATTTTGTCAATCTTGATGAATTATGAATAAAAGATGCAGCAGGTTGAGTAAGCCCTTGAAGTGTTGGTGTTTTCTTGCAGTTTCGAGTGTTTTTTTTTTGCGTTATTGGAATGTAACTAGTTCACGAATGACGACTCTGGTGTGCAAGAGCCATTTCCTGTAGATTTCCAGCATGGAAGAGATTTTCAACACTTGAGAAGGGACGGTCCTGAGATATACAAAAATGGTAACCTTCGGCATAGCTAATTTGGGAGTAATTTAGTATGAACAGGTACACATGTCTGAGCTTACATGTCACCGCCTGGATTCAAACATAGGTTCCAGCCCTTGTGCATTTCAATATGAATGTGCCCAGATTGACAGTTTAATGTTTGTAGAAAGTTTGTAAATTTTTCTGCATGAGTCAAGCTCAGTTACTCAACAATGCTTTGTTTAACTTTCCCCCAATAAAACTGCAGAGTTTCATGCATGACAAAAACTAAAATAGATCTTTTCCTGGCCAGCAAAGCTTACCCGAAATTGATACAGACCAGCTACAGTCGCACTGATCCTATCCCTTATATGGAGCCATTTCAACATCTGTTGTACATCACTGCCCCCAAATCGACTCCTTTATATACAGCAGAAAAAATATTAGTATGAATAGACTTTTTTATTTATCAAGATTCTGTGAGCCAGAACCAAAACAAACACCTCCAGCCTACCTTTCCTACTCTCCTGTCCTTTATTTATGCTATTTTACCAAGTTAGGTTAATTTACTCCTCTAGAACAGGGGAAAGGAGAACAAACTCCCAAAATCTCTCAACTGTTCTTGACCTTTCTCACATAGCAATCACAACCTATATTCTCTCTCCTGCATCTTTCTCACACTGAAAAAAAAAACAAATTAAGAGCATGGTCTCATGGAAGGGCTTCTGCTCCTATTTTCTTATAGCAATAGGTCCCATGATTATTTTTGAAGCCAGCAACAGGAAATAATAGAATCCAGGCCTAAAAAATAGGAGCTCCACTTTTTTTGCCCCCTAAAGTTAAGAGGTTGCTGGAGAGGAGGGACTAGGAGTTTCCCCCTACAGTTTAGGCTGATTTTTATCCATGTAGAACATAAGATTCATTCCCACCAAGAATTAATAGAATCTAGGCCTAAAAAATAGGAGCTACACTTTTTTTGCCCTCTAATGTTAAGAGGTTGCTGGAGAGGAGGGACTAGGAGTTTCCCCCTACAGTTTAGGCTGATTTTTACCTATGGAGAACATAAGATTCATTCCCGCCAATAATTTATGGTGATTTTAGAGGAAAATATGAATTTTATTTGCCTGCAAATTATCATAAAATTGCAATGGGATCCTATAATATCTCTGTGGGTATTGTTAAAGAAAGTAATAAAAAACATGGGACCTTAAAATTGCTAAAATGCTCCTAAGTTTTCTCAACAACACCCGCTGAGATATTTATGGAGCCCTCTTCCTTTCAATGCTTTTCTTCCTTCAATCCACCTCCACGAAGGTATGCTCTTTGGTTTTTTAATTTTGTTGTCTTCAATAAATATTTGTAATTTCTCAAATGCCATTTTCTTCCTTTGTTCTTACTTTCAAGATGATTCTGGAGCCTTCTAAAGTTTGCATTTATATTTCCTTTTCATTCAGAGCCCTTGACACCTCATCATCATGCTCATTCACTTCTACACTTTTACTGGTCATCTCTAATATGGCTTTCTTCTCCTTTTCCTCTATACCTGCACACATACCAATCAATGAAAACATTAAATTTACATTATGGGACCCAAAAGTCCCTATAGGTACCTCCTTCAATGGCACTTCCACTACACTTTTATCCATCACTTCATATGTATGAGACAACTTCAAAATCAGCTTGCTTCAACTCCTCCATAAGCCACTTAAGCATGTTTACTAACTCTCCTTTGCACCTTCTTACACTTGCTTCATTTCTCGCTGCATGATGAACCGTCAAGAGCCCACCCTCTTCTTCAACCTCATCAACTCTTGTAGAAATATTCTCCTCTTTCCACGCTCCTGCAGCTGCAACCTCCTTTGGCATGCTCTCATCCTCTTACCATTCACTTGCTCTTCTTCTTTATCCTCCTTTATGAGGATCTTTTTTTCTCCTTGTGTCCTTTACAGTTCATTCAAATGACTGCTCCAAAGTTTCAGTGCAGTCACCTCTTCTCCAGTTGCCTCTACTGTTGTTGCTGTATATGAGTCAACAAAAATAGTTGTATGAGAATCAAGAATTCCCATTAACACCTTCACAAATGGTGTTTCAGCTGCACCCTCTTCCTTTTCTTTAGATTTAGGAGCTGATACTAATATCAATTGCCGCTTATGTCTCTCTTGTAGTTGAATGTTGTTCCTTCTCTTCATCTCTATTGACATCAAACGCATGCCATGTGCAAATAGATTTGCACTCCTCTCTTTGCTACAAAACCAGCTTTGATTCATAAGTCTCCTCTTCTTTTTTCCTTTCACATTCATCGTCTTGCCCTACAGAAGCAATTGTTGCAACATGCTGAAAATCTTCAGCTTCACCATCTCCAGACACAAAATCTATTGTCAATGGATGTCCTTCTGTTGCCTTCTCAACTGCAGAAAACTCTCCTCTATTTAACTATGCAAAAAAGGCATTAATGCCCTTCATCAGCAGGCTAAAAGAAACTACGAAATACTGGCAGATATTGTGGAAGGAGATATAGGAGATGTTGATGAGGCGTGCTATCTTGAGTGGACATGGCTTTTAGATATGAGAGAACTGGTATGAAAAGAGAGAATACTTCTCCAAAACAGGGGATTACTTCATACACTTACAGGTGTCTGTAGATATTCAGATCCCACCAGGAATGGTCACTCATTGCATTCTGGCAATATACTGATATGTTAAAAACTACCTAAGATTACTGTACTTGGAAACCATTGGAGGTAGAGCGGGTATACATAATACATCGCGAGTTCAAAATACATATTAGACGATTCAAAGTAATATATGAGTTTTGCATCCTTCCCTACTAATACTATAATTTAATTTTGAAACAGTTGGAGATGAGGACGGGAAATAATATGTACAAACTTTACCTTTATGCTCATATTGATTTCTCATAGGCCATGCAATTTGTAGGCAAAGACAATTTGTAGGCAGATGCAACTCAGCAATCCTTTTAGCTGTCCAGTATCTCCTATATTCATTCCGCATCTCCTGCATTAAGGCCAACCGTGTGGGACAATCCAAGCAATCTGAAACAATTTGAACTTATCAGTGCATGGATTACAGAGTTACTGACTCTTCACTTCGAAGACCTTTGTTCCAGCTAAGACTGCCTGAATATGCATTATAGAGAGGATAGAACAAATTGCCAGTTTCAAAATATGGTTTTCTTAGTTTTAAAAGTACCACCTTACAATGATGTGTGCCAGAGAGTCTGTAAGTGTACATCTCATTTAGGATAAGCTAAGCATGCAAAAACAACAAAGAGGGCAGGCAGAAGAATGGTGATAGCTGATGAATAAATGAATGCCTCCCGCATTCAGTGTCCTGATAACCTCCATGGTATTGATCAAGTACGGATAACTGATGGCTTTTTCCACAACTGGTGGGGAATGATGGGCTTCACATCTTAAGCTCAAGTCCCACTGCCATGGGCTCTTGGGTAGTAATGCTGGGATATCAACGCCAAAAAAAGTTTGGGGCAACTGGTGGGGAATGATGGGCTTCACATCTTAAGCTCAAGTCCCACTGCCATGGGCTCTTGGGCACCTTCCTGTAGCCTTGGGGATACTTGGAGATAGGGCTCAATGTAATCATATTAAAGAGTTCAAGCCCACCCCCATGTTCACCATGAGCCATTCCTGAACGTTTATCTAACATTTAGTCCAATGGTATCAGTTCAAGTGGTGAAAGTATTGAGTCTTTCATAACATAGCCCCAAGTTAAAATCCCAGCAGACATTATAAAGTGTTGAAATTGAATAAAATACCACGATGAATGAGGCTGGGTATGGCATACACCGAAAAATGAGGCTGTGTGCTGACCCTAAGTGAATTTGAGAAATGATACCACCTACGAAATGACATCTTAACTAAACTCGAGATGCCATGATACTTCTCAACTCATACCAGCAAAATTTTGCAACATGTACGTCCATAACCAGTAGGGTGTTTGTTCCTAACAAGATCATATTCCAAATGTGCAAACTTTAAATCTTTCAACATTTCCAAACTCCGCCATTCTGCCACTGGCTCCCCTTATCCCAGGTCATTTTCGAGATCATGTTCTTACATTATGTCTCAGAGGTATTCTTCGAATTGATTAACTGATTACCATTTTTACTTATGCACGATAATCAATAATGTTTATAACTCTTTAAGCTAGCTATCTTGACATGTTCTCCCATGGGGATGAATGCTTTTCTACTTTTCACGCCCCACTAATCTGTTTCATTAAATTATGGTCATTAATATAATTTGTTTCTGTCTGCAGCAATGCATGAGGGTGTTTATGCTAGCTCCTTCAATTCATTTGTGATATTAAATGATTGAACTCCCTGCAGCTCTATATAAAGCTGATGGAGACGATTTTAGAAAGCATGCCACGCGAAATCTGTTTCAGGGCCTCCAAGGAAGTGCTCGTTTGGGAGGGGGCTCCTAAATTTTCTTAGCTGGTGTGGAGAGTAATTTAAGAGTTTATAGTATTTATAGTAAATGTGGTCTCATGGTATATGGTATAAGAGATTTTTGAGTGTATGATGTATTTTTTAGGGGAGATATTTTAAAATGTTATATTTTGACATGCAATAAAATTTTAAAATAATTTTGCTCATTTATAAAATAACATTTGGTATAATATATTCCTACAAAATAGAAGTGGGTGGAGGAAATTTCTTGCCCCCCCTTATACCATCCGATCCTCCTCCTAAAAACATGGTAGTCTTATTTTGAGTAAAAGATTTTAAATTTCCTATTTCCCTAAATTTACTTTGTCGTAGGACCACCTTCTCAATAAAAATAGAAGCAACAGCCTCCTCCATGGGACCCCTGCCTAAAGCTCCCTCCACTGCTAAATGTAGCTCAGTATCATTATGCCTACCATTAAATTGCTTCACAAATAATAAATTTCTTTTCTCCCATCTTGTCCAGCGCTTTACAAGAGTTGGACAACACCAAACCTCGGTGAGACCCTTTACAGTTACCTTATAAAGAATTTAACCCTGGTTCTGCATTTCCCTTCCGTGTCACATCACATTAGACACATATAATCCAATAAATCAGCAAGTATATTACCTTTGTGTTCTGTTATTGTTTTGTCAAATAAAAATGTCTAAAAGAAGTACTAAACTGATTCCATGTCCATCATTAGTTAACAAAGGACCACTTCATATATCCCTTTATCTTCAGGTTATTAAACATTTTATTCATAAATTGTATTTGTTTTCTTTGGAATAATCGAGGTATTTATCAGAAAATCATTGAACTGGACAAAAGACTTATTTAAATGGACAAACAGAGAAAATGGATATAAGGCCCAAAGAATGGAATGGACGTAAATTATGTGATTTAGAAAACCCACTTCAAGAGATGAGATGCAAATGCCATCAAGAATAAGACGAAATGGCATGCTACAGGGAAGCTAACAGAAGAATGCACCCTGGTGGTATGTTCCCTATCTGCCTCCCCAACATTGTAAAATTCAAATTTGATAACCTTTAACTACATTTCTGATGGAGGAGCTGAAACAAAGGGACATTTGCAGAACCAATCATTGCATCACTCCAAGTACGTGAGAAAGTGCAGGGAATTAATTTTCTGTTGTGAGAATATAGGTGATGACTGTTGGAGTTTGTTGTCGGATGGGGTCTTGAAGGTTCATGATGCAGCGAGAAATGAAGCAAGTGTAAGAAGGTGCAAAGAAGAGTTAGTAAACATGCTTAAGTGGCTTATAGAGGAGTTGGAGCAAGCTGATTTTGAAATTGTCTCATACATATGAAGTGATGGAGAAAAGTGCAGTGGAAGTGCCATTGAAGGAGGTACCTATATGGACTTTTGGGTCCCATAATGTAAATTTAATTTTTTTCATTGATCGGTATGTGTGCAGGTATAGAGGAAGAGGAGAAGAAAGCCATATTAGAGATGACCAGTAAAACTGTAGAAGTGAATGGGCATGATAATGAGGTGTAAGAAGCTCTCAATGAAAAGGAAATGTGAATGCAAACTTTAGAACGCTCCAGAATCATCTTGAAAAGTTGAAAATAAGAACAAAAGAAGAAAATGGCATTTGAGAAAGTACAAATATTTATTGAAGACAAAAAATGAAAAAAACCAAAGAGCATACCTTCGTGGAGGTGGATCAAGGGAAGAAAAGCATGGCATTGAAAGGAGGTTTAATTTGGTTTTTTTTTTCAGAGTGAGAATGATGCAGGAGCTGAAACAAAGGGACATTTGGCAAAACTAATCATTGCATCACTATAAGTACTTTAGAAAGCGTAGGGAGTTAGTTTGCTGATGAGAGAATATAGGTCGTGATTGCTGTGTGAGATGCAAACGCCATCAAGAATAAGAGGAAATGGCATGCTACAGGGAAGCTGACAGAAGAATGCACCCTGGTGGTATGTTCCCCATCTGCCTCCCCAACTTATTGGAAAATTCAAATTTGATAAACTTTAACTACATTTCTGATGCAGGAGCTGAAACAAAGGGACATTTGGCAGAACCAATCATTGCATCACCCCAAGTACCTGAGATAGTGTAGGGAATTAATTTTCTGTTGTGAGAACACAGGTGGTGATTGTTGGAGTTTGTTGTCCTATGAATACAAGTTGTAGTTTCCCGGTTTTAGAGGAATAGATAAACATAACTTGGTAAAACAGCATAAATAAAAGACAACAGAGTAGGAAAGGGAGGTTGGATGTGTTTGTTTTGGTACTGGCTTTGGAGCCATGTAATAGAGAATATTGATAACTAGAAAGTATATTTTTGTACTAATATCTTTGCTGCTGTATATGAAGGAATCGATTTGGGGCCAGTGATGTACAAGAGGTTGAGATAACTCCATTAAAGAGATAGCAGCAGTGCTGCTGAAGCTGGTCTGTATCAGTCGGTATCAAAGCATCCAAAAATGTTGGGAGTAGAGAGAGGTCGAGATATTTTGAGAAAATTGAGAGAAGGATAATCAAGTATCTTCAAGAAAAAAAGTTTCAACATTGAAGTTTATGTACATGGAATAGAAAGAAAAAGAGATGGAGCAGTAGAAATGAAGAATAGAAAGAAGAATATTATGGAGACCATTAAAGACTTGAAAGAAATGATTTTGAGAACAGAAGGAGAGGAGAATAATGGAATGGCTCGCACCATGCATACCTAAGACGAAGAGAGAGTTTCTTGAATTAAGAAAACCTGTAATGTGATAAAAGAATCTCGTTCTGCTTGTTAAGTACCATCCTGTCTTGTTCTCAATTATCATCTATTCAACAATCATGTAGTCAACAGTTCTGTTTGTTATGCACCATCTGTTACATAGGATCACCTGTAGATTTTTTTCTCAGTGAATGGTTAGAAAGTGAAAGATATTAGTCTCCACACGTGTGGTTGATGGAGCCGGTAGCCAATTTAGGGCTTTCTTAGACGAATTCCAGGGGAAAGGCCGTTACTCTTTTGTCATACTGAATATGAATCTTTTACGTTTGTTTCTTTACCATTTTAAGTGAGTAAACAAATTAAAGCATTCGAGCTAAAAAAAAATCCTCTACCGATTGACGTATATGTGTATTTCCCCTAATACTTTTTAGGAGATTGTTTCAGAGGGTTAGTGTCTATTAATGTAGATTAATGCTATTTAGAAAGAATGTATGTATCGAAGCTAAATAAACCCAGTAAAATGCATGCTAAATATTCTGAAATATCTATCATATTGAACACAAATATTAATTTACAAATTTTATGTTGCCATATCTCTCTGATTTCAACGAGTATCTTCAAGTTCCAAACCCAGCATATTTGAAGAATTATCAGCAATTTGCGGAATGTATCCATTTCTGACTAGTCAAACTCTTGGTCGTCAATGCATTTTTCAGAAGAGAAATTATCACCTTAGAAGAATAGGAGTTTGTGGCTTAAAAATCATTCTTTTTGGAATCTGCATAGATGGCATGAGATCAGACTAGCTGCATGGAGATCCTAACGCATACTCATTTACCATGTTTTTATGGACAGGCACGGTTGCCACCCTACAAAACAGGACTACTTCTTTACTAGGCTTTACAAGGGACATACAACACTTCATAAAGAGGTGTGCTAAGGTGCTGATTAGGCAACATCAGCTGAAATAAGAATCAAGTTTTTCTTTTGAAGCAAAATGCAGCCATACAGTAATATTCAAATAAGCTAATAACCATCATTCATGCATTCTGTGCTATGAGTGTCACTTGTCTTGAACAAAATAACCATCACAGTTTAGTGAGTTAATTTCAATGACATAGCATTTGTACATCAGCATAATAATTGTCAGATTCACCATAGGAAGAAACATTTCCTGCTCCACCATGCTACATCCAAAGAAATGATTCAACAATGATGAACAAAGGGGATAACAACCAAAGTCGTTACCATCATGCATCTGGCAGATGAAATAAAGACAAGCGGCAGATTCCAAGGAAACAGAGACCTTGAACACCTGAAACCATGTGCCACAGTCACATCCCCTTCTGATACAGTCAAGGATGGAGTACCAAATGAATAGGAGACCTATCCTTGCAGTTACAGAGTTCTACACAGTTGATTACACACTAAACAACAGTATTCTCCTTAATTCATTCCAAAGGGCTTCCTCATTCATTTACAAACTGATTCAAAGCCTGAAATGGGTATCCTAGATTCCTAACACTCGTGCAGACTCTGCACCCAAACTGAGCTCAAAACAGAGTTACCAATATTCCCTAGATTCTCTAAACACATGCAGTGTTTCTCAGAACTCACTCTAATTCTCCTTCTCAAAACTTTTGTGAGTCTCTTTTCTAATATGGGTCTGATCGACTTTTCCAGTCTTAACAAATCTTTCCAAAACTGCATTGACTCGGTCAAAAACAGAACATGCATTGATTGATTTCAGCCTAAAATAGACCTCTTGACTCTTTCCCCATGACCTATAGAGTCCATAAATGCAAAAGATAATGTTTACTGCTCCAATTTGACTTCTAAGGCCATGGTCCCATGCTGGGGGCTTACTATTTTTATTCAGCGGGTGCTGCTGAGCAAAAACAGGAGCTTAAACCAATTTGCAGTCCCATGCAAGTTTGTTTTCAGTGGGTGCTGCAGAGCAATTACAGGAGTTAAAACTTATTTATGGTCCCATGCATAACTGTTTTGAGCTCTCTACAAATACTCAAAAAAAGACAAAGAACTTGCTGCGGATAACAGGCTACAACTTGCTGCAAATAACAGGGGTCTCCTCATATAGAGATTCACAATTCTCAATGTTTAGCAATGGTTTCATAGAGAAAGATGATGGTTTTGGTAATGAAAACGTGAATATAAACACCAGCATTAATGTCCCAACTTCCTTGCAAAGCAGGCTTCCTCAAGATATAGAGGTACTGAGGCAGAAGCTTGATAAAATTTGCTTGAAGGAAAATAACAATGCAAAAGGTTCACCTATTTTTACTCAGTCATCTTCTTGTAGAGATCAATCAGGTCTGAATAGTGCAGCTCCTCCTTTTCTCTCTAAACAGACCAATAAAAAAACCAGCAATCGGGACCAATTACAAGCTTTGAGAAAAGTTCACTCTTTACATATATGAGAGAACAAATGAGAACCCAAGCACAACATTAGAAGAAAAGAAGAGGGTCTTGTGTTCAGCAGTCAATGGACCTAGTACAAACACAAACAAGCCTACAAACCAAATTCCAGCAATCCCAAAAGTATTAACAGGCTAGTGCTTGGAGAAGGAGACAAGTTATTCATTTCTAGACCAGAGCTTGGTGAATGAAACCAGGTCTTCTTTTCCAGACTGGAGCTTACAGAATGAAACATAGCCTTCCTTTCTTGGAAAAAGCTTGCAAACTGAAACAGGGGCTTCATTCATTTTACAGAAATATCCAATAACCTTGAAGTACAATAACCATTCACAAAATTTTAAAATGGATTGAGCATAGATTAACAGACCTTCAATGCTTCATTCATTGCCTTACTAATTGATGTAACCAAGAATTCATTTAAATACTAACCACATGAAGGACCTTAACACAGAACTGACCATGAAAGATCTCATGCTTCTTAAACCAAAACTTAATCAGTCCCAACATCATGGGGAATAAAAAATCCATTACACTCTATTTCAATTTTCACTCTTAAATTGCATTTCAAGTCTCTCTAATTAATTTTTTGAAATTGAAATGACAAAAAATCAGGCTGTATCATTAGAGCAATGATTATTCATTATTATTTGCAAAGTGTGAAAGCATAGTCATAGTGGATTTTTTTTTTCATTCTACATGGTCCACTCCATTCCTTCCATTGAAAAATTCCACCAATGACAATCGAGCACCGTAGGATAACTTAAAATTCTTGTAGGATAACTTCAAATTGAAATCTCTTTGACTATTTGCTAATGCTCCAAGAAAATGAGTAATTATCCATGGTAATAATGGATAACCGCCATCACCAATAATATATTCTTTCATGGTTGTGAACCAATGGAAATGGAAGGACCATTTACCCTCTCCCCACCTTCACACAATCTATAAAAAGAACAATTCCGCAAGAGTAGAGTATCATTGACCAAACCCGGCCATCCAGTGAAAACATCTATGAAACGCATATTACTATTGACACTGGGTTGCAACGACATACTATAGTTATGATCTTTGCCATACCAATCAAACGAACACTCATTAGACAGAAGTTCAAATTGGATGTGAGTAACATGATATCTATAACACTACAACAATTTGAAAAGTCTTGTTTTTTCCGAAAACCTTCTTTCACATGCTCAATCATTAAATTGTTACTTGGCCACTGTATGACTTCTCAAACAATTGTGCATATAATTAATGAAGTTATTTATAATTCTTACCACTGTTGACTTCCCACAATCAAATAGCTCACTAATGGCAATCATTTTCATTTGAAACGACAACCGCAAAAACTACAATGGCCACTTTTTTCTTAACTAGAAACATCCCACCCTTTATAGATCTTGCCAATGATAACGGTTTATCACCTCGACGAAGGTATTCATTCAACAATTCACAAAGAGATGTAAATAATGAATAGGGAAGCCTAAAAAATGCTACGAAATCATTTATCATCACATGTAACTTTAAAAATATAGTGGTTCCACCAATGCAATGAATGGGGCTTAATATACCGATTCACTCTAAATCCTCCCTTCAAATTGAGAATTTGATAAATTTGTTTCAAGGATTGTGTACACTTTCTTCATTGCTTTGTCATGGGCTTGACTTATCTCTAGGCCACTCTCTCTCTACCACTGCAACGTTGTCACATTAGGTCCACCCTCTTCATCTTGTTCAACTCCACATTCTTCAGCTAGCACTTTGAGCTTTCTCAAAAGCTTTATCATCACATTTGTGATCTGCAGTGACCGACTTTCTCTCTCTATTGTTCACCTCATCATGGATGTGGTCTTCTCCCAGATTCTCAAATCTGTTTGCAACCCCTGTCAAAGGGCTGCAACATTTCTGCTCTCTCTATCCACTTTCAAGAGGATTTTCCTTCTCTCTAGACTGCTCTATCTCATGCCAGTAACTCAAATTTTCACCATCTTTTGGGTAGCAGTATTCTGCCTCTTCTTCAACCGCACTCATCATCTTCTTCATCCGTCTCTCTCATATTCTCCTTCTAACTCTTCATTTTCTTCTTCCATGTAATCCAAAATGAGTTGCATCTTCTCAAGCTCTTTTTTGAGCTCCACCATGTTTGCAATGAGTGGATCACAACCACCCTTACTCTTTTTCAACTCTAAAATCTCTCCTTTGGGCATTGGATTCTTGCACTTCCTCATTCTTTTCTCTTCATCTGTTATCCTCTCTTCCATGGTTTGCATATTGGCTAACAACTCCAATTCAGTCTCTTAGCATCCCAATTTTCTTCTCCTTTATGACAACCTATAGCTGCCATCTTCTCTTTCCTCTTAATGCCTTGAATGGCAATCTTCTCAACCCCCCCTTTTTCTCAACATATGCAGGACTTGTTCACACTTGCAGCCAACTCTCTATAGGGGGACTCTCCCTACCTCTCTTTCTTTATCTCAGGCAAGCTTCTCCTCCTCAACTTGCTCTCAGCTTCTTAGATTTCTTTTCACAACCTGACTTCTCTCACTGCCTCATTCAAGTTCTCTTTCACACGACCCTTTTGACTCTTCCCTTTGAGCCACTTTCTCTGCAAACTTATTTATCACAGCTTGCACACAACAGGCTTCTCTTTCACAACCTATTTTGGACTCAAAACAGAGTCTGCACACTTCTCAAAACTTCGCTCTTATCAGCAAGGATCCTTTTTCATAGCGTGCGTTCTCATGAGCTCCATCGAGGCACTCTCACTTCCTCAAACTCTCAACACTTGTTTCACAGTTTGCTCTGACTCAACAAGAGTCTTCCCAATCTTCTTGAAAACCCTTCTTATCACCTTCTCAACACTTGTAGGGCTTTTCTCTTACCTGAAATAATTTTCTATGAGCTTCAAAGAGCTCTTACACACCTTCACACTTCCCTCTAAAGAAGGCTCCTGTTTCACAGGTTGCAACTTGACTCTAGCGTGTTACTCTTCCAAAACATGCACTCAGACTCAGAAAGATCCTCTTTTCATCTTTCTCTTTCACTTCCATCAGCAAACTTTTGTTTCACAGTTTTTCTGACTCAACAAAAGAGTCCTCTCTTCGATCTCTTTCACTATTTCTCACACTGCAGGATTTCTCTAACTCGCAATAGGCTTCAATGAGCTCTCTTCTCAACTTCTTATCTTCACCCTTTTGCACATATGCAAAACTCTCTTTTCACTTGTTGTGCCGTGCCTGCTATTTTCTTAATAACTAATTTATGCACCCACCCAAGAGCTTTCTCTAGCTCTGATACCACTTGATACAGTCAAGGATGGAGTCCCAAATGAACAAGAGACCTATCTTTGCAGTTAAAGAGTTCTACAAAGTGGATTTCACACAAAACAACAATATTCTCATTAATTCAGCCTCAAAGGGCTTCCTTGTTCATTCACAAACTGATTCAACAGCCTCAAAGGGGTATCCTAATACTCATGCAGACTCTGCACCTAAACTGAGCTCAAAACAGAGCTACCAAAATTCCCTAGATTCCTTAAACACATATGTAGAGTTTCCAACAATTCCTTCTAATTCTCCTTCTCAAAAAAAAATCCGAGTCTCTTTTCTACAACTTTTCCAGCTTTAACAGTATCCTTCCAAAACTACATTGACTGGGTCAGCAAAAGAAACATGCATTGAATTGATTTCAGCTTAAAATTGACCTCTGGACCTTTTTCCCATGAGCTGTAGACTCCATAAATGCAAAAGATGACGTTTACTGCGTCCAATTCGACTTCTAAACCTCCTACAGAGTCCTCAGGTGAGTTTTCAGGGCTGAAGAAGCGTTCTTGACCTTTGTGGTGGTCTCAAGAGCTTTTGAGATATCCCTGCATCACCTTTTCTAGTCTGTGATGATTTTCCATCGTCATTTTTACACACATGCTATCCTTGAAGGAACAGAGGAGGAGGTATAGTCTGAAGAAAAAATAGCCCATAAACTTATACAGCAGTAGCAAAATTAACAGAACCTTTAAGCTAAAAACTGTATAGAAAAATAGTATACACACAAGGTCACACAATACACAATATTTCACCAGAGAAGAACCCTTTCGGGTAAGAAACGCAGCACAGCTCAACCATTTAGAATTCAATAACATACTTCAAAGTTCTGCTTTACCCTAATCAATGTGTGAGTATATATAACTTAAAAGTTCATCAATAGGAAAGTGTTCAAGAGGTATTACAATACAGCGAGTATCAAAACCATGGGCCAAGAATACAACTCATAATGATTACCCATAAAACATGAGTTATCTAACTGCCCATAGAATAGCATTGGTCAGACCACCCATCCGGGCTCAAAATACAGAGGGACAGTCTAGACGAGTGTAAATCATGGAAAATATACAACACATTTCCAACATAGTCCTCGGCCTCTCCCTTCACAGTTAAGCAAATATTTTATGTTAAGTTCCAGTGTAGTTTGTCTCTCGATGAATGTATCACCAACATGCATTATGGGAATCTATACATCATTCTCTTATTTGGTGCACGTTGCATGTTCTTATCTAAATCAATTTTGAAGGCTAATTTCGATGTGTGAGGATTGCATTGGTTTCTGATATGGCATACTACAAATTATAATATATGATTTGTAGGGTAGCACAGTCACACTATGCTCGTTGATTAATGAAGTATTGTAAAGGGAAAAAAACATTTGATTTCTTAAAATGTTAAACCTCTTAATTCTTCTGCAAGAAGTGCCATATTAAGGTGGTTAATGAGCTTGTTGAAAATATTGTCAGTTGATTAAGATTGCTAGAAAACAATGGCAAAGGATGCACTACACGTTCCTACAAGAAGTGGTTGCACAAAGATGGTTAAAGTGAAGAGAAACTGCAATAAACATATGCAAGGGAAGTAATGCAAACATAATCTTAAACTGTAGCAGAAAGAAATAATGGTACACTCACTATATAAGAAGAGATTTTAGCCTAGGAAACTATTCTGGGAGGAAACCCTGTAAAACAGCACCCACTTATTGTACTAACTCAACCATTCACAATACACAGATTTTCATTTCGTGGTGCTACTTAACCCTAATCCACATGCAAGTATTTATAGGCACATCAATACAGGAACCAATTGAGCAGTATTATAATACAATGGATATAAAATCATGGGCCGAGAAAACCACCCATCCAGGACGTGGAAAAAATTCTTGGGGTTGAGAAGCCAGGAGAGTGCCCCTTGGCCCCAGAATTGTTGGCAATGTTATACAATCTATAAGGGATGTAAAAGTACAGTAAAACATACATAGTATACAACACATATTCAGCATAAATGTCTGCTAGAAACGGATTTAGATGTGGCTAATAGAACAGACAGAAAAGGGTGGACATCATTGCTCATGGCAGCGAAAGGTGTGAACTGATGCGCTTAAGTTTGACAAGCTTTTGTATGTTGTCAGATAGAAACAATAACACTGCATTTCATGCAGCCATAAGAAATAAGCATAAAGATGTACATCACTTGACCCAACATATGTGTGTTATCTGATTCAAGATGTAAATCTGAGCAAGAGCCTCAATATATAACATCCCTCTTAGCAATTGTAAAATCTGAGTTTAATGCTTGGACAAATGTTGCAGGAGGTTTGGTGTCCTTAATCTGAATTTGTGAACCCAAAGTCTGACTTGTTTATAATTTTATCAAAGTTCCAGTTAGCATTTTTTCAGGATCTAAAGTTCGAGCTTGTTGTGGGAAGCCAAGTTTCCTCCAGTCTCACAACTCCAAACCCCAAAATTACAAATTTTGGCTATGTGCTAGGGACTTGGATATTGCCAGTGCATTTTTTTTTTTTCTAAGACATCGATGAATGTTAAAGTGTTTTCAAGAAACACAGAAATAATGGTATGGAGCTGCAGGCAGAAGATCACGGGTCAAATGCACTGGGGGGTACATTGAAAAAACAAATATGTTTTTTTTCTCAGATGCTGACCAGGCCCCTGCTGACAGGGCAGTTTGAAGGACCAGAACATGGGTGTTGATTATGATCATTTGCTTCTAGAAAGCATGGTATCATGCTGAGAAGAATCCGGGTCATAGTTCTTTCTCTGCAGACACTATTATGCCTAAATATGGGGTGAGCATTTAATGAAAAACAAGAGAACAATTATCTTGCATGTCCCACAGTTGTTAGATCGACTCCAACAAATACTGCTCGTTTCAGTAGCAATTTCTGAAGATAAACACCTGTATCTTTCATAATTCTTTGTTGGTACCCGGAATGGAATGTCTTTAAAAGTAACTTATACACGCTCTAATTTTTGGGGTTTTTCTTAATAATAAGGGACCAAAAATAGGGTTTCCTTAATGAGCAGCGATAAGACCAATCACACATACAAAGAGCAAAAGGGGAGTGAGGACATGACCTCCATTACATTTATACTCATTCAGTCAGTTACATCAAGAAACAGCTCTACTGAAGAAGAGATTATAAATTGATCAATTTTTCAAATTTGACCTGTTGGGCTGAGGAGAGATTGCTAATAGAATTGGTTGCATATGTTATCGATGGTGGACTCAACTTTCACATATGAGATAATGTCAAAAGCTTCCTCCAATGTTGGAGGTTCCTGATCATGTACGCATTGAGTTAAACTGAGATGAAGCGCAGGCCATATAAAGAAAGGTGCATTTTCTCTAACATGCTAGCCTGCTAGGATCAAGCGCATAACAATAGCTGTGTAAGGAAGATGCCAAACTGAACTACCAATTATGTACAAACTTGATAGTTTGTAAGTGGAGAAGTGCAATTTATATATATCAGTAGCATCACAGGACTGTAATTACCTATATTTTCAGCCTGATTCGCCACCTTGCTTGCTAACAATTATTAACAGATGTTATTGTTTCACATTGTTTTTAACAGCAAAAATAGAAAATTTTATATAAAGGTGTAAAACAGCTCTTAAAGGCATATAGCCCAATGAAAAAACAATCACCGCTTCCCCAATGCAGGGGACTATGCAATAATTTTGAAAGTGATAGCATTGAAATAAAAGCTGCTAGCCTTGTAGGATTTCCACCTCAGCTGACATATAGAAGTAATGTTAAATATCATGTCACGTCTGCTAGTCATCATTAAAGTTTTACAATGTAAACCATGACACAGGCTGAGTTTTTTCTCAACTCCCAGCCACGTTGCTTCAAGAGTTAGTTGAAAAGCAGAGTGATGGTAATTTGTTAAGAGTTTGGCATTAGGCCTTGTATGAAGAACAAAACAAATCAGTGGATTAGCCCATACAAGTTTACTAACTGGTCCTTACTCTGATTTATGCCGAACAAAATTTGCTAGCATAATGCTATGTTAAATAAAAATGAAATCAATCAAGCACACATTCATGGTACGCCTATCTGGTGAGAGAAGCAGCCCCTACTTGCCTAAAACAAATAAGGTTCTCACTCTTCTGCTACATTGCATTTGTTATGCAAGTAGAATGGTAAAACCATGTGCAAATTACGCTTCACTTCAGCTATACTAAATAGGTTCAAGAATTTTTCTCCAATGTATACAAGACAACAGCAAGCGACACCCAATGTTAAATTCCATTCTTAATACAGTTCCTGCTCACGATTGTTTAAATAAAAAGAGTAATCACATAACTTTTACTGTGGAGTAGTATACTCTAATTTACAAATACCCAGTTCCATGGTATGGAAAATTATCCGACGAAGTTAATAACCGATGCTGTGCACGCCACTCTGCTAATATGCGGAATTGTGGTATCTTGTATTGGATATGTGCATAATTTGGATCTAGATTCAATGGTACCTGTACATTATATACAAATTGAAAATTATGGATTCTAATAAGACCTGTATCACATATTAGTTTTTTGCCTACTGAATACAATTCAACAACATAAAAATAAGGCCTCAAACATGGAATAAAGGAGATGCCATCTATCGGTTATTCCTCTCTATCAGCATACAACTTTTGTGCAATTGCTTTGGCCCTAGAGACCTGGGACTTCATGGAAGGTGATATAAAAAGGGTCAGGCTAAAAATGCATCATAAGCATCCAAGCTGTTTGTTTGCTTGACCAAATCTCCAATTTGACTGCTGTCAATGTTTGAAGTCCTCCTTATTCCTTCCGACGGATGCTCTGAGAATACATCAGAACCCATGTGAGGCAAACTCAATAACTGACTCCAGTGTTCTTCAAATTTCGAATTTCCATCCGTGGTGTCTTTGTAGGCATTGTCAAATGTTTGAAGTAGGGAAGTTTGTCCATTGAGTTGCTCCCCTAAATGTGCACATATTTTAGGATCACCGTGCTCATTGGTTGCAATGTTTGAAGAGTTGAGTGCATCTTCAAACACATAACCAGACAATGTATCACATTCCATCCCACCCAAGCTTAATGACTGAGATTCAACTGAATCAGATGTTAAGTTTTCTAGCCCTTGATTATTACCGTCCATACTGTCAACTTTAGGCGGTTGAGTGACCAACACATCCAATCTCTTGCTATCTTCCAATACATGACTGGCCAATTTGTCCATATCCTTATCGCTGGCACCATGGATATCGTTGACAGGGCTCTGAAGGTTCAAATTTTCAATATTCTCATTCATGGTGGAAAGATCAACATCATGTTTTGGAGATGCTTCTTCATTTGTGCGATTCCCTGATTCTGCAGGCTGTTGATGAAGATGAAAATCACAGCTGGCCACACTTGAGGAATCACCGTTTCCATTGAAGATGTTGCTAAATCCAACCCTGGGGCTATTATGACCTTCTGGATCCTCCAATGGACAATTAGCTTGCCCATTGATATTCCCATTTGAAGATGAAATTCCTTCTTCCAATACATGTCTATCCTCTTCAATAGAATCTGACGTTTCAGTCAGAGAGCCTACAGAGCTCAGACATTGAATATTGCTAACCTCCTGCTGTGGGAAAACTTGTTCCTTATCTGCAGCTATTCCATAGTCAGGATCCTTTCTCATGGCGCTAGAAGCCTCCAATGACTCGTCTAAGAGATTTAATGTCTCCACCTCAAGCCCTTCTCTGGGTCCGAAACCTTCAACGCCATAATTTATTCCACTATCAAGCTCTTCCTCTACACTAATCTCCATAACAGAGGGCTTTTTCAATTCTCCAACTTCAAATTCATGATGGTGCACATCCTCTGATGACTGCCTTGATAATCCATCCACATCACTTATATCCCATAACTCAGTCCCAAGGCCTTCAGGGTTCATATCCATTTTCTTAATGCTACTGTTGCAACTATCAAATTCAAAATCTGGACTACTTTGCTCCTCTAATTCCTTTAGTGAATCGGAAGAAAACATCGCATCCCTTTCTGATAGATCTTGCATGGACAATTCATCAAAACCCACATCCCTAGAACCAGAAAATTCAGTCAAGTGGACTTCAGAATTCATACCTTCAATCGTGCTGCAGCTTAATTGGAGCTGTTGCTTGTCAGCCTGACTTGTTCCAGAGTGGGTGTCTTCTTCCTCTGTCTCATTACCCATCGAACAAGACTCAAATCCATCTGAGCATGCCGATAAACATTCATGGCTAGCGTCTTTATTCACCAGAAAACCCACTTTTAAATTACCTTCTTCCTCATCATTTCTTGCACAGACCTCTTCAGTGGGTTCCAGAGATTCCTGACTCTCCAGTGAATTCTCTTTGCCATTTGCGAGTACAAACTGTTCAAATTCCTCAATGCTGAATCCATAACTTTCTTCTGCACCGCCCTCTAATTTCTCTGGCTTTTCCTCATTAATTTTCATAAAATGCTCTATATCCAAAACTTCCTTCTTAATATCAATCTCATTACAAGGTGCATCCTCATCTGAATCAGAGTCGTGTGCTCTGAAAGTCTTCCAAGCAAAGTAAAATGCTAATCCTGATGCTGCTGCAGCTGCTCCAACCATGATAAGCCTGTTCCTGTTTCTCTTGGAAACCATTTTGACCGAATTAAATGACTGAATTGAAGGATTTTCCCAATACCCAATTCCTCCTAGATAGAATGTATCCAATTCGGGGCCCGAGAGGTGAAGAAACCAATTTTTAGAAGATTTTGGCAAGATCCACCAACAAATTTTTTTTATCCGTTTGCTTGCCGTCCCATTCAAGATTCTGTAACGGTGGGTTCTCCGTTTAACTGTTACAAGATCAGTATGAAGATACTGTTATTAGAAAAAGGTCTCGAGATATATAAGGGAAAAAGGGTGCGACAAACATACGTTTTCCGCACAAAGATAAAGTTGATGACATGGGATTATTAGGAGGATCTGCCTTTATCCGATAATCATAAATCCAATTGGACCGTTCTAAAGGAATATTTCTATGGATTTGTTCTATTATTTAATAGGTGATAGGTACTAGTATTATATGTTTGTTTAAGTGAATAGGTTCGCTGAATGCGAAAGTAAAATAAGGGAGTATGGAGAAGGAAACTGAAACATATAATAGAGCAGAAATGTAAATGTAGGTGGTAAAAAAATTGCGGGAGGAATTTCTTGAAAACATTAAGGAGAAAAAAATTACGAGATGAAAAGCAACAGAGTAGCAAGAGAGGTAATGACCAATGTGGATTAAGAGGGGAGAGAGGAATGAAGGTGACGAAGATGATATTCCTCTTATAAGCATGACAGAAAGAGAGGTGTGGAGGACATTCTGGAGTAACGGCCGAATGAAAATGGAGTAGACATTCTAAGGGGAGAGAGTGAGGGATCTCTCGATATATCTGTAAAGGACAGTCCTTGTCTTTATGTGCCTGCAATGTCAATAGTTTCCCATTGCAGAGTTAGCCCTTGAGATTTGTGGATTGGAAATACCCAAGCCATTTTGAGCGTAATTTTTCTTCACCCTCTGGAAATTGGTGGAATAGGAACATGGAGGGAATTATTGCATCCCAATGAGGGCCCGTGTATCGATCAAACTTGACGACAAAGAAGAGAGTCAGAGAAGGTGGAGCAGAGGAGTACTCGTAAACAATGTCGATGATAGATCCGGTAACGCCATTGACAAGACCTATATCCACCCATAAGTTAGCAGAAAGCATGACTTTTTGGTTCTTGCAGAGAAAAAAATTGTGTTGCAATTTATCGTCATCAGGCACTCCTGAGTCAGCATGCGTGGTGTTTTGAGAAATTGATCTGATAATGGGCGAGTAAAGGGACTTCAACATTTGAAGGTTGTGGTTGTTGACCAGGTCGTTTTTAGAAAAAATATGGGGGACATCTTTAAACTCAATGATTTCTTGTTTATAAAGTCAAGTATTTGTTCTTGACATGAGGAGCTCACAATCTTGCAATAGAGGGACAAAATTATGAATGTTGAGAAGAAAGTTCCAAAATGATACCTTTGCAAGAGTGGAACCATGTTCCCTGAAGATAAAATTTAAGGAGATGGCAATGGTGAATTCTTTCCAAAGGTTAACCTCATAGGAGTTACTGACATACAGAGGAATGTCCATGACAGGAGGAAGTTGACCAAGGTCCCCAACAAGGATGACAGATCTATTTCCAAATTCAAGATGTATTGGAGTATGGGAAAGTTTCACGAAGGTGGTAGTCAATATTGTTGAGCAACTTTGGGCCGATGAAACTCATTTCATCAATTAGAATATATTGGATATGTTTAAGGAAGTCTTGAAAAGATGAAAAATCTTGACCCTCAAAGAGATTGAGTTCTTTGGTAGGTATGCGTAGGTTGGCATGTATATTAGAAGCAAAAATGTTGAAAGCTACAACTCCATTTGGGGTGAGTAAAGGGAGAGGTGAAAGGCCTAGGGGCGACGCAGAGGAAAATGAATACTTGATATTGTTAGTGAGGTATGATTTTCTAGTACCAGTAGTGCCTTGAATAAGAAGCATCAGTAGAGGAAGGCTAGATTTGTATGCGAAGTGGTGGAGAATAGTATCCAAAGCCAATTATTGTTCTAGAGATAAAGAAGAAGAGGCAAGGACACACTTCCTTGCATGCAAAATGAAACATGTGCGCCATTACTGTCCTCAATAAAATTTGGTGCAAGAGGTTGTAAAGAAGGCAAAAAATGATGGGCATTGCAATTGTGCAGGGTGTCAAATGCATGGAGTCCCAACATATGCAGGTTGTCTAGCCTTGTTGTGTTGTTGAGCCGAAGGAAAGACAATAGATGTCATTCATTTAACATTGAATCCTGCCATCGTAGAAGGAACATGCCCAAACGGGCCGAGTGCATGTTGGAAAGCAGAAGAAAGTTTGCTCTGTGTTTTATGCTTCACTATTGGAGATGCCACACACAAAAAAGGAAAATTGCAGCCAACACATAAATGTCAAAGCAATAACCAGGAAGGAAACAAATAAATAGGATCTTAAATATAACAGTGAAAATAATTTGAAGACATCATTTTCAAGATGTGAAACAAATGCATAGAGAAAACATTAATGTGGGGAGCTACAAGATTTCAGTACCTCCATTACATATTTTATTACCATTCAAAAGCTTGCATGTATTCTAACTTTTGCAGTAAGTTTACAGGAAATGACCAAAATACTTGGGGTAAGTTATCACATAATACAATTTCACTGCAACAAGCTCCTACAAGATTGTCTTTTGATGTATGGTCTGTTGTAGATGCTTTCATTTGTACTAGTCGTATTTGGAAGTTCGTATAATTAAAAAAATCATTCTTTCTTTAACACGTAAAAATAGAATAACTACATATAATGATATTTGTGGATTTAATATATTTGCATTCCTTGTTCATAGTATCCTTGAAACCTTTCATTTAATGGGTCAACATAAACACTGACATGGAATTAATTTTACCTTTTGAAAAAATATTAATAAGAATCTAAAGGAGGAAGAGTTGGATATTATATATATTTCTCTTTAATAAAATAACATAATCATCAAGATAAGGCTAAGAATTAGAGAGCGAGAAAAATAATATTTCCATTCAAGTATTAAGTATAGAGTTGTCACATATAATGGATGGTATTCATGGAGATATATATTTGTTTACTTTCAAAATAATATCGTAAACCAAGATGTACTTACTCCAATTTAATGTGAATAACAATAACAAAAATATGCATTTAAATTATGGTATATTACCCTATAAACAAGTACGTAGAATAATGGTTTGAGGTTAAATCATAATATATTGTGAATTAATAGATATCTTATGGTTGATAAATTACATATACCATGGTTGTCCAAACCATTTCGAGGTGTAAAAATAGGGGATTCACAAAGGAATCCTACATCTAGAGTAAGAAATAATAATGAATCAGTATTAAGAATCTTTTGTAGCTAAATATAAAGAAACACAATGGTATTTTATGAAAGATGGATCAATGAAATAGGACAGGTCAGTTAATTATGTTTTGGTTCATCTTGCAGGCCTCTATGTTGTCACAGTAATAGCAGGAAAAACCATATGTTGTTTTACTGGAGTCAATGACCTAGGAGGATTAAATCTATGCACAGAAGTTGCACTAAATGTATGGCATACAAACAATTTGTATTGTTAGTTTGTATTCCAAGAGCCACCTTTCAGAAAATGTAGCACGACATTGAAGAGCTTGGAAACCTAGTTCCAACAAGATAAACTTGATAATTTTTTGTCTAGCAGAACCATAACGACGAGGTGGGCAATCGACAGGAAAAAAGAAGTTGACATTCTTCATAACTTTGTGAGCGAAGAAGATATTTATTTTAACAGAGATGGACTGACGACTTAAGTCCCCCAACTTAATAGATATTTTCATTATAGCATGAGTAGGAATACTCAGTCACGTCACATGATAGACTTTTCAATTTAAGGCTGAGGTTGTGCATCAACATACCAGTGGAAGTGGTGGTAAAGGAAAGGCCTTGGATTACTTTGGATTGGCATTGATATCTTACGTTGGAAATGTGCCAAGAGATTGAAGCTTGTGTTGTTCCTGCAGTCCATAAAGATGCAAATACTTGATGCTAGTGGTCTTACATGGCTCGACCCCACGCGGTTCGAAAATTGTTGTGTCTTGTGTTATTGATGTGCTTACGACCTCTATATGTTGGAGGGGTCATTCCCAAAAAGATTAAATAATTTTTAAAATTTCTAACATTTTAAATTTCAAAAAACTATTTTTTAACCATAAACATGGAACCCTAATCCCAAATGTACCCAAAAAAACAATAGACAAAGTTTAAACCCATAAATTTCACTGAATAAAGTTAAAATATTTAAATATTAATTATTTTTATATTATTATAATAGTCATTCCCCCGCTTTCCCCAAAATATTGGTATTTGTCACCATCTCAACAACCTCGTCCCCCTCCATCTTGTTGCCCCCCCCCCCCCCCCCCCCCCGTCCCCAAGACTTAGCTTACTGTGGGAAAAGGTCATGAGGGTAGTTTTTGATGATTTGTTTTTGGTTAGCACAAAAGAGATCCGTAATTCTTTGATTTTCTTTTCCTTTTTTGTTATTTTTTCAAATTTTGCTTATTTTCAATTTTCAACATTCAAACTTTTGTTTTATGACAAAACAATTGTTCCAATTCTATTGGTTGGTTGTCTAAGATAACATGTCAAAGGCTTCTCTCTATGAGACCATCAAACATTATTATGGGATGACTACAAGAAAATAGGAGCCCATTTGGCGTATACTTGATTAGAGATGGCTTAATCACTCCACCTAACCAATACATGCAACAAGGTACTACTTGACAAATAAAATTCTCATTATTCTTCTTTGTTGATAAGGAGGTTATGGCCGGTCTCAACCCATGCATAGAGAGGACGACATCTGACAAACTTCTTAAAGATGAAATTCAAGATGAGTTGCAACTTCCAAGTTTACAAGGGTGCAAAGAAAGACTTTTTCTTAGGCTTTATGCATTTGACAGAGAATAACCCAACATACATGTGACAAAATTAGGGTCATTTATCCATATACTTCTTAATAAATGCAATTTTAGTTTACTTACAAATTATAACTACCCTATTTATAGATTCTTGATGGGAATATTATGGTGCTCAACATAACTCTTCAAAGGCTAGTCATCTGTGTCTTGTGTCATTTTGTAGCATTTTTGGGCATGAGTGCAATTGAAATTTGAAACTTGTTTGAGACCATTTACACCAAGAAGCACAACAAGTTGATGCAAGAGTGCGTCAATAACCTTGTCTTTGCACAATTCAATTTTTGCCTTCACATCAAACAAGTGTAGGGAAAGGAGCCTAATGGCGCAATTGACTTGGATGACATTGACCCATATTTTGACTAGATTTCCACCAATGTGGAACCCATGTTTACCAATGGGGAGGTTGCAAAATGGAGAGAGTAGAAACAACATTTAATGTAGCAAGAGTGATGGGGGATGACATACTTGATGATGGTTTTTATCATGAGAATGGTTTACCATCCACTTTCAATTTGACGGAGATGGGGAAGGGGAATAAAATGTTATTTTTTTGTGTGATTATTAATTTTTAGTGATGATAATCAATCATCATATGATAATAAGATATGCACTCTAATTTTTTCCATAAATCTAACAGAAAATAGGCTTGTGTTATTGAAGTTCATTTCTTATGTTTTGACAATATTTTACATGTTATTTAAGGTTATTATGATTGAATATATAGCTTATTTCTCATTTTTTTGTCGAGTTTTCAACGAACACGAACCCAAGTAAAATTTTCCTTGTTGATTTTTTGTTGAATATGAAATTTTGAACTATAGGTGCACCAATTGATTTGAAAAAAATTGTTACTGTTAATCTATATCTCCGCTACACAAAAACGGATCAAAAAAGTTGAAAAGTCAATCTTTAAGCAATCCTTGGAAACAAATTATGCTATTTCAACATTATTCAAAAATGGATAAGAAAACTTGAAACATCAATTTCCCAAGAACCCTTGGAGACAAAACCACACAAACACATATATACAATAAATTATTAAGAATAGAAATACATACAAAAACATCTATACAATAAATTATTAAGAATAGAAATACATACAAAAATGCATAATAGTCCTTTTAAGTCCATAAAAGATACACTTATAATACATGGCATTCATTAAAATCGAATACACTTTTTGATATGTTTTTGACTTGATTTGACTAATGAGGGGGTGGAGTTTATGGAAGTTTAGTTTACTTTTAGTTTTTCTTTCCTTCTAATTTTTTTTTGAGTTTTTTCAAGCATTGAAAACACCCAAATGCCTGCAATAATGCTTGTATTCCTTCCAAAAACACCCCACAAATGGGTGTGTTATTTTCGGGACATTTCTAATAGGCGTCTAAGTCGTTTCGGCACTACCAAAACATTAACAATGCATTTCGAACCGGCAAATCACTTCGGAATAATTTCCTAGAACTTAGCTCCATATAGTAAAAATTAATACTGACTATGCACAGTAGTGTCACATATAATAAGAAGTGGGATAAGCAGCCCAACTTGATAACTAAGCATGTTGGTTATTATGGTTCATTTTAGTTTTTCATTCTAGCAGTTGTCTAGTTGTACCATCATTGCTAAAGTAAAGGCATATAAGGCAAGGTTCTTTCAAATTATCACATAAAGAGCTTTCACATCTTTTCCATTGTCTAAGATTCGTTATATTATTTTCCATCAACAGAATCTCATAAGCTTGGTAAGCGTTTCCAAATTCACTTTTCGAGTTTGTTAAGATGAATTTATAAAGATTTGACTAAGACTATGCACCTGGAGTAGAACAATAATTTGAAAATGAATTACCTGATATCTAAAATTCTGAAAAGCTTCAGCATTGAAGAAGATTACTAAGCAGTGATGTTCAAGGGACGAAATTAAAATCATGAACTTGCGTCTTGTGAGAAATCTCCATTTCCCACATTTTCACCAGGTTTTCAACTGTTTCTTCTAGGGAACCCTTAGCCCATAACTGCATAAACATATTCCCAGCCGTATTAATCAAATTGTCCAAGTTGGAAATATCTGACTACCATAAAAAAAATAGACCTTCGTCCAGATGTTAAGAAAGAGGGTGTTGACATCTATATAAACAGCACCGTGCCTCCACACAGTATTCTTCTTATCTCCTTTGCCTCACAGTCAGACGACAACATTGAAGATGGTGTCGATCAAATTATACAAACCTGTCCTGATAATGTTCACAAGGAGCAGCGAATGTTTGATGGTAGCTTCTTCAAACAAATATATGGATGAGAAACGGTTCGAATGAATGTACCTGTTAATGTAATGCGCAAAACGGTTTCCCGAGGACGCTCCTTCTGCGATGAATGAAACAAGATTTTCCTGTGCATAATATCCTCCTTCGCTTGTAGCTTGCAAACATCAACCATTTTGATGCATTTTCAAAGAGGGCAGGGACTGACATACTGAGACAGAATGATGACAGTACTTAGGTATGCAACACACTCTTTCTATGGCTTGGCATGGACGCAATGTTGGTTTACCTGCATCAATGCATGTACCATGACCCCCTATTTCCTATCATCCTTTCATCCTCTTGACAAGTTGTCAGTGCCAATACCTGGTGACTCCAGCTGAACAGTCAGCGTTTCAGACCCGTCAGTTTCTTTGCACCCACGGGTCATGTAGACCATCCTGCTAAACTAAATTGTTGTTGCCAAGTGTAAGGCTGGAAAACTGTCGTACGTTGTCGACCAAATCATCGCAGCCATTGCTGTCACTGTCAATGTCTGAGAGGGGGAGCCGTTTCCCATAGAGAACACGCCTTTTGGCATAATTAATTTTCGCTCAAATCAAATATAAAGGAAGTCAATGATTTCAAGGTCTGTTAGGTGGTGACGATGAACCTCTATGAAAGAGTGTTTGAACGCATGGATTCCAGCAAGCACAAACACATAATCGTCCTTGTTTTTTTAAGTAGGGGATCGAAACAAAAAAATTAAATAATAAAATTCAGTACCGAGATTTCAAAAATAAAACTCAAATCGAAAATGTTTTACACTGTGCAACACAATATGTTGCGATTGTGCTTCGGCAAAGAAATTGAAACAGCAAGTTGAAACACAGCAGTTCACAATATATATTGTGATCAATAAAAAGGAAAAGATTGGATTCTGAGAAACCTGAAAAACCAAAAACGTTGTGAATAAAAAATGAGTAAGTTCGGGTGTCTTTTACAGAGAAATGAAGAAGGGGTGTCTTTACATGAGATCCATTTAATGAACACTTCATGTCTTTAATTTAAACAAATTGAGTATGTTGCACCACTGTAAATTAAGAAGAATTCAAAACATCTGAACTTGTTTGATTTCCCCAATACCAGATGATTGATATCTCGGAATATTTCTTCACTCAATTTTTTCACAATTGCCGGTAGAACATCTTCCCTCTGCCATCCATAAACGAAGAAGCATGCCTCTTTCATTGCCTAGTAAGCGCGTCTCGAATATTCATCATAAACCTCGGGCAAATGATTAGCTGGAATATCTCTCCAAAAGAGAAAGCAAGTTTGAAGAAATCTAACAACTTGAATATCCCCTGGACAAGTTTCCAGTCCGCAAATTGCCACTCTGATCAAAATCTCCTCATCCAAGATATGTTGATTTCGCCGCTTTAGTACAAATTTCATTTTCCTGCAAGCAATGCGAGCAAAATAAACCACCATGAACGAGGACTGAATCCACGCCTTACTCTCTCCATCGTCCACAAGATTTCTTTTCATCAAAAGTTTAAAACAGTTATCCACTTGATCAACGAGGACTGAAGGCCGAGATTTCATCCTTGATTTGCAGGTTTTCAAATATTCATTGCAAAGCATGCCATATTGTGGTTCAGATTCTATTATCTTTCTTTCCTCCTCGCATCTTTTGCACTTACAGGAAAAGCCGAAGGCTTCGCAAGATACCTTTCGTAAACAATAAGGGACAAAAACAGGAAAATAAGGGATGGTGATTACCTGCCCTTTTTCAATCGGTTTGGTTGCATGAATCCTCGTAATATCGCTAGAATTTATTCTTGATGTGCAGGGCGCGCATGAATGGTTTACAAAGGAAGCTAGCAGCCATACTCCATAAAACAGCCTGTTCGCAGAATTCGAAACAGTGTTGAAAATGACTGATTTCTTTGCCAATTTGTTGAATTGCTGCTGGAGAAGAGTCACCCAATGCAATGCGTTTTATTATGTGAAGGACGAGCTTGTTGTATATTTTACCGACTGTAACTGCACAGACATTCTTGTAATTAGCCGCATTTGCAGACGAATAGGTCTTATTGGCAATGAAATCCGACATTTTGGGAACGAATTGCGACAGATGACTGGGAATGTAGGTGGCATCAGAAAGAAATAACTGCAAAGTTGTCTCCGCAAAAACGCAGGGCATCTTTCACATTTTGAAGCAGGCCATTATTGACGGGATCCTCCATAGTTTTGTAAGAGAGGGCCAAAGCCTTGCTATCAAAACTACCCTACCTGCTTTTATATTTTCCGTCGCAAACAAACCCCTGCCGCATTCATTGCTTGTCATTCTGAGCTCTACGGACCCAATGAAATCCCCATCCTGTTTAAAGAACCTCGGCCTGTGCTCACCTGCTCCTGCTCCTTCTATAATGGCGTTTCAGACCTGTCAGTTTCTTTGCACCCACGGGCCATGTAGACCAGCCTGCTAAACTAAAATGTTGTTGCCAAGTGTAAGGCTGGATAACTGCCGTGCGTCGTCGACCAAGTCATCTCAGCCATAGCTGTCGCTGTCAATGTCAGAGAGGGGGAGCCTTTTCCCATAGAGCTACAGTGATCAAGATCCTCATAAAAACATATCAATGGTTTTTATACATTTTCCAATTCATGGGAAAGTTTCAGTGTTTTGGGAATCATTCTCCATCTTACTGAGCCTCACAGTTTATGAGTTAACCATTTTTTGTAAAATTCAGGGAAATCTGGGAGAAATTAGATAATTGAGGAATAGATGGAATAGTTTCTCTGTTCCACTTGTTCCCCACCTTATCACCTTGACCTAAATGGAATGAGAATTCGACTAAATTAGGCCTTATCAACACTTTGGGAAGTGTTCTCAAATTCCCCATATTCCTTGAACCTTCGACTTATCTAACCCCTTCGTATGAAGTAACAGTGAAGTAGTGAAAGCATAAAGTTTTGACACCCTTTGAATAGTTCTTAGGTTCCCAAGGTTCCCCATAAACCCACTTCGACCGATAAGGTTCATTTGAAAAAGCATTAAGTTAATCGAACAAATCGGGAACTTCTTGTACTTGGGGAGCAGTTCAAATGTTCCTCACCTTCACTGGTTATCCACATCGGAAAATGAAGGGGGTTAAATTTGGAAGAGTCGGTTAAGATGAATGGTGGTGGAACTGTGGGAAAAGTTCCACCATTCCAATGATTCACTGCAGGTCTGCAAATTCTGCAAGGGAAGCACTGAAGATGTGATTGGATAATTTGGGCACTCCATGAACCCACTAAACAGTTTGAATGTTCCACTGTTCCTTTGGAATCCTGCATCACTGAATAAAGTGAAGGAGAAAGGGTGGGAGTCAGACATGTCGATCTTTAGCGGAAATATGGGAACAACTCCACCATTCCATTGGTGACCCAATTAACTACCCAATATTCCAAACAAGTAAAAGGCGAGTTGGTGATGGAAGGCCTAGATGGAACTAGTTCCAGAGTTCCTCCAGTTCTCTGGATTGCCCCATGTGCTCGATTGTTTTGTAAATTTTCTCAATAACTCCCAATTTTGTTCCAAAAAGAGGAATGTGAATGGTCATAAACTCATATTTTTGCATGGAATATTTTATTTTTTCCCAAATGGAATGTATCAACTCATATCTTGGAGATGAAATATCACAAATGAGGATAAAGTGAAAGGTCACGTGAAGGAAAGATGAAGATTCACATTGTAAATCTATAAATTTTTAATGCATTCTCTATTCCCAAAGGTTGGAAATTGTTAATTGTTGTAATTTGTTGGATTTCACTACTACATCAAGCAATAAAGGCTTCATTTCCTCTATTTCTTTGTCTATATACCTATATCATCTCTACTCTCCAACTTTGCAAGCATGATAATCTTGTATAACCAAGGAAGAATTGTGCACCTTTGATCAATGAATTCATAGAACTTTATGTCTCCAATTTGTTAGTATTGTTGTTGATTGCATTATTTTGTTCTTCTAATTGAATGTGGATCTACTTTGGTTAATGTATGTGAGTTCTATAAGTATACTCATAACATTAACCATACCTCCCTATTTCTCGTTCTCCTCTTTACCGAAAGGATGATAAAAAGAGAGAAGGATAGATGAAGGGATGAAGAGTGGAAAGGATGAGAAAAAGAGGGAAGATGGAAGAAAATATGCCCCAAAAACATAAAACAAAAAATAAAACAAAATGAAATATGGAGGTGATTTTGGAATCACTTTGGTAGGGAACAAAAGACGACCTCAATGGAGACGACGACAATGTCCTATGGACTTGTGAGTCAGAAAAAATCATGACAATATGGAGGGAGTCCAATGGGAATCCACTTGGATGGATGTGAAAGTTACGGGACCAACGGGTCAAAGGCAGACATCAAAAGTATGTAAAAAAATGCGAGGATGGTCAAGACAATGGTCGTGACAGAATGTGGGGGAAAAGTGAATGCAATATCCTTCATATATAAGGAATTGAAAATATGCATCCAGGTGGGATGAAGATAAAATATGGCCACAATGGTGGGCTTAAGATGAAATATGGTGTCCCAAGAGGGACACAAAGATGGATCAAAGTGGGATGCTGGATGCGATTAAGGATGTGTGATGAGATTTGAGATATTGATGGAAGTCCAACAAGACTAATAAAGGTGTGTTATGAACAACACACAAGTCAAAAGTGGAAGAAAAGATAATTTGGAAGAGGGATTAGGTGAAAGAGGATGAGGAATGAACATTTAGGGTTGGGTCGATGACAACTTAGCTGGGTTGGTAGCGACTGGGGTTGGGTCGACGATGACTAGCACCCATCGAATGACAAACACCAGAGGTCAGTGGCCTATATAAACGGCGGAGGCAACCAACTAAGCTCATTTACATTATGTAAAATTATCGATCAAGAGCTCCGAGTGAGAGAAAAATTGAGATTTAGAGTGAGATGGAGGCCAACGGAGCAGCGAGGAAGTGCCAGAGGACTTGGAGGATGGTAAGTGCCTAAGCCCTAGCTTTGTTTTTAAGTTATTTAGTTATTTTTATTATTTTTTATATTTTTTCTTTATTTTGAGATGGGCACCAAGGGTGGTTAGTGGTGACTAGACACAGTTGTCATTGATCAGGGCCTAAGGGCCGGCACCTAAGCTGGGTGGCATCGACCCGTACTGGGTCGGCATCGACTGAGCAAATATGGGATTTAGATGATTAGATAGATGAAAAATGATGATTTATGATGTTTGGATGCTAATGATGTGATTGTTTGATTGGATTTTGTAGGCTAGGGACACATTATATCTTAGAGATAGAGTCCCAAATATGTATGATCAGATTAGAAGGGATGTGACTGATGTAGAGTGGGATCACTTGGAGGTAGTAGGATTGGGTGGATTCCGCCATTATCAGAGGATACTGAGGGATGTAGGATTGATGATTGCATTGATTGATAGGTGGGATGTGAGGACTAGTACATTTTGGTTTAGGACATGGGAGATGACGGTGACACTTAGAGGACATGTACCATATTTTGAGGTTTCCGATACAGGGGGAAGCCATAGAGCCTATTACAATGGAGAGGAGATTAGGTGTATTGACATGGCTATTTGGAGCCGATGCCCCACAGATCACATTTACATCAGGGGCCTTTCATATAGAGGCACATATGAGCCAGGGACACCTAGGAGTAGGTTGATATGTTTGGTCATGATGGCAATCTCATGTTATGCGCTACCAGATTCTTAGTGGAGCTAGATTTCCATGGACATTAGCGGGGGTGCTCGCAGACATTGTGGAGCATAGGATAGTGTTCTCATTTGGTACAACATTATTATCTTATATATATCATGAGCTATGGATGTATATTATGGAGAGGAGATCTAGATTAGATGTGGGATTTTTACTTCACTGTTGGGATATGAGCACATAGTTATGATTAGGCCGATAGGGCTTCCATGGGTGACTGGGGACCACATAGAGTTACCCGTTGGATTTTTGAGATGGAGGGCTGACCAGGCTCATGGAGGCCAACAAAGCCCATGGAGATAGAGGGGAGTGAGGAGAGGATTGGTATATAGAAGAGGTTGGGGGGATTAGATGTGGAACAGGTCAGATGGAGGCCATACTGAGGGTTTCCCACATGGCCAAGCATGAATATTGAGCTATTTGGCATGAGGAGGATCAGATGGGTGTAGGAGCCAAGGCCAGAGATGGTGGAGGTAGTTCAGTTTCCATGAGTGATGAGGTAGTTTGGGGTTGTATAGACAGTGTTGTGGGATCCTATCAGATATAGATGAGATGAGGCAGAGAGGGACTTACCTATTCCTTGATGGCCAATCCATTGGAGGAGGTAAGAGACCCATGGGATAGTGATGATGATATGGGAGTAGGAGAAAGATTTGTAGAGTGGATGACAGAGGCATGGGAATCCCAATCAAGCAGAGGAGAGGGCAGGAGCTAGGATTGGATGAGGATGAGGTAGTATCAGACATGAGAGGAGGAGGCATCACCTGGAGGAGAGGAGGGTGGAGATGGAGGGGTGGTAACAGAGATAGCCCATTTACAGGTGGAGTTAGATGCTTCTCGTCAAGGAGGCTACAAGATTTATCAAGGAGAGATACCTGGCTATACAAAAGAGAGACATGTATTGTAGATAGAGGGAGGCCTATAGGGCCAGATTTAGAGATCTTGGATCCTCTAGTTGCAACATCAGGGAGTGAGGCACCAACATCTTCACAAGGAGCTAGCCAGATGGCTCTTCCGAGTACTGTATCACTAGATCAGTACAAGGCACTAGGTACAAAGGCACACTATTATGAGTGCATAGTTACGCTGAGGCTACTCTGATGTGCCGCAATATGTACAAATACCTAGAAGGGGAGTGGAGAGTAGGGAGCTCAACGTGACCTAACACCATCTGGGAGCACAACTAGCATGGCACAGCTGAGGTGAGATCTAGGTCCAGATGATGGAGGAGATGATGGACACATAGAGATGTGCAGGTGCCCTGCCCCAGGGGGCAAGGTTCAAGCTACTTAGCATTGTCTGATGTTTAGTTCACCACCTTAGAGGGTGAACGTTTGTCGTATTGATTTTTGATGTATATATTTTTGAGATAGATCCCATAGAGGCCTATCATGGATGTATGGATACATTTTGATGAGGATATATATGTATATATGATTTTGTTGTAGCTTATATGTGTTGTGTGGTTAATGTGATGGATTTGATGATTATGCATATTGATGCTGTGATGTTTAGATGTTATGATGTTAGATGTTTTGTATTGATGTGATGATATGATAGATATTGATATTATGATTTTGATTTGAGGTATGATGTGATTTTGATTATTATGATGTTAGTGTAGATGTAGATAGTATGATGATGTATTAATTAGATGTGATGTGATGTATGGGTTAAATATATAATGTGATGACATGATAGATATTGATGTTAGATGACATGATATATGCGAGATGATATGAATTGGATTAGAGTATATGTGATTAGATGGGAAGTATATATTAGACTAGATGTTGATGATATGATTAGGAATGATGGATTCAGATATGATTAGATATATATGATCTTCGGTTTATGATTTTGGATAATTTAGGAATATATGATGGATTGATAGATTGGATATAGATGTTAGACATATGATTAAACATATACAAAATGATGATGAGTCAGTTAGAATAGATAGAGAAGAGATAGTGGTAATCATTAAGAGAGTGTAATTGGATAAGATGTGACCTTAATAGGTGACAAAATGTGAGGAAGTACACTTCATCATAGGGAGGATCATACAAGAAAATATGCTTTTGGAACTAGATTGGAGGTAAAATGTGAAAGGGAACAATGACAAAGAATTGCACTTGCGACCATTGACAAGTGTTAACACATAACTAACGATAGTTAGTCATACTTAAGATCATGAGGGAAAGATGGAATGCGTGCTTATAGACCTACTGTAGACATGAAAAATGGGTTAAGATGGAGCTTGTATGGGGAAAATAGGTTCTCCTTAGGTGGCAGTCCTAGGTCTATGCCCCATAGCTATGAGAAATATGGTGCAAACTGATCAATGCGGGAAGTTTTTTGCAGATGGGAAAGTTGATCGATGCAAGAAGCTTTCCGGGAATGCTTGATTTTGATATTTTTCTTTTTCTTTTAGAGATTTGGAAGGGTAATCAATGCAGGAAGCCTTTTACTGCCATATATAAGAAAGTAGCCATCCTTCGAGGGAGTGGTCTACATTAGGATTTTTACTTTTGATATTGAATTTTGAATTTTTAGATGGGATAAGATATGCATGATAGTTATCCTTTGAGGGATCAGTCTATACTTTTGACATTATATTTTTTTATATGAACAGATGTCCTTCGAGGGAGCAGTCTATTTTTGGATATGATAGCTTTTTGATATGAGCATCCATAATTTTGACTTTAGGATAGAGCTGGGGATAACCAGTAAACCACTTGGGGAGGGGATGATAAGATGTACAAGAACACCTATGGACCCTTAACATGGTTCCAGTAGGTAGATAAGAGGGTGATGGATGTAATGATTATGGGGTTCCCACCTAGAAGGAGGAACTTTTCCATAAGGAATATGCTATGGGAAGAGCTGTGGTGCCCATATTCAAGGTCATAGATAAGGAAGTGATGGTAGACCACATAATTTCAAATCATTACAATGAGAGATGGAAGGACTAGTGATGGAGAGCAAGATCTTAGGGTGTGACTAAGATCACGTTGGTAAGTATGTTAATAGTAGAAAGGTTGTCACAAGTGAAAGGCATTGAGAGGTTCCATTTTCTGTTTACCATCAAGAGACGCTAAACGATAGGCTCTAGACCCATACTTATGTGTGATAATGTATGGTCCAATCCAGTTGGGAGAAAACTTTCCACATTGGCTCCTTTCTAGAGTAGTGACATTTTGATTTTATTTTAAGACTAAGTCACCAATATTAAAGTCACTCTTTGATATGTTTTTTGTAAGCACATTTGATGCACTCTTGATAAACATGATGATGTTGAAGAGCGATTAAGTGACGCTCATCTAATAATTCAAGTTGTGCTAGATGCTCTTGATGATAGTCCTCATTAGAGACAAAGTCGCGCAGAAGGAAACCCGTAAGGATGGGATTTGAACTTCAAGAGGAAGAAAAAATCATAGAGCCATAGACAAGATAGAGAAAGAGTAGCACCCATAGAGGTGTGGATGCTAGTCTGATAGGCCCAAAGAGAAAAGGAGATGTGAAGGTGCCAATTACAATCCTGATTTATCAACAATTTTGGCAAGGATATTATGAAGAGTCTTGTTAGTGGCTTCAGACTTGGCCATTAGCTTGAGGATAGTAAGGAGATGAGAAGATAAGATTTATATTGAAAGATTTGCAAAGATTCTTAAGATATATTTTTTTGAAGGACTTTCCATTGTCTGTGATGATTTTATGAGGAACGCCAAAGCGACAGATGATATGTTGATAAAAAAATCCAACGATTTTGTTAGCTTTGGTGGATGCAAGTGGAATGGCTTCCACCCATTTGGTGAAGTATTTAGTTGTGGTGATGATAGAATGATGACACTGAGAAGAGTGTGGATTGATGAGGCCAATGAGGTCGAGACCCCACTTGAGAAGGGCCAAAGATCTTGAGCCGATGTAAGGCCTGTCTAGGAATGCAGATGAGATTAGAATGTTGTTGGAAATTTACACACTTTTTAACATACTCACAACAGTCTTGATTGAGGGTGGGCCAATAATAACCCATCCAGAGAACGTGTTTGGAAACAACCAAACCACTAAAGTGTCCACCACAGATACCTTTCATGGACTTCTTAGATAACACATGTAGATTCATGAGATTTAAGGAAACACTAATAGAATACCATCAAACCCACGTTTGTAGAGGATGCCGCCAAGGATGACATAGCGGTTGACACATTGAAGAAAATACCTCCTACCATTTTTAGGATAGGTCAGAGGGAATTTTGGATTGAGATAAATAGTCAAATATTTGAGAATACCAGAGATCCGATTGATTGGTGTCAACATGATTGACATGAGGAAGCTCATGGACATGAGATGGTTGATCAAGACGATGGACAACAATAAAGTTTTGATTCTTACTGTTTCCCATGGGATGAGAGATATGAGATACCATCATGTCTATAAAATAGATTAGATGAATGAGGGACAATTTGGATGGTGTAGAAATCAAAGGCCTCAAGGAGAAAATCGACATTGTCCTTATATTTTTGAAGGACTTTTTTTTACATTGATAGGTTCCTTTGACTTGATTGATGATAAGCTAAGAGTCACCATAGATATCGAGGATTTGGATGCCAAGACATGAAACATTTTAGAGACCCAAGATGAGGGCTTCATACTCAGCCATATTGTTAGTGCATTCAAAATTAAGCTTGTAAGTGATGGGGATAAGAGTATCCCAAGGAGGAATGATGATAACACTTAATGCCTCCCCCTTGCTGACACTTAGATCCATCAAAGAAAGTGTCATCCGGAGAGGAGAAAATTCATGATTGATGGTGAAGATAGACTCATCGGGAAATTTTTCATGAGGAAGATGATTATCAGGAAGAGGGGATTCAACTAGTTGATCAGTGATAGATTGGCCCTTGATTGATTTTGAGAGATGAAATCTAGGTCAAACTCAGTCATGAGCATGAGCCATCGAGTGATGTGATCATTATGATAAGGTTTTGAATGCATGGTTTTGAAGAGGATGAAAGTTAGTGATGACATAGGTTTTGTGATTAAGGAGATAATGATGAAGTTTAGAAGTGGCAAAGAAAAGAGCACAACACAATATTTTCATCTTCAGTGTAGCAAGTCTCATAATCGTGAAGGGTGTGATTGATGTAATAGATGACCTTCTCCCTACCCTGCTCATTGGATGTGCCAACATGGCACCCAAAGCATGATCAGTAACAGATATGTACAGATAGAAAGGCTCCCCCTCATGGAGGTGTGAGCACAGGTAGGGATAGAAGATACTACTTGAGATCATCAAAGGCCTTTTGGAAATTTTCATCCAAATTAAAGTCGATGTCTTTGTGAAGAAGATGATGAAAAGGTTGGCAATGGTCAGAGAGTTGCAAGATGAAGCATAGACTGATTGAAGTCGACCTTGAAGACTACAAAGTTGCTTTAGATTAAAAGGAGGGTACATCTCAAGGATGGATTTGATTTTGGCGGGGGTCAACTTTAATACCCCTAATAGAAATGATGAAGCCAAGGAGTTTTCCAGTTAGAACTCCAAAATACACACTTGGCTAGATTCAGACGAAGGAAGAATTGGATAAGACATGCGAAGAGGATTTCAAGAATGGAAAGATGATCCTGTCGATGCTTGGATTTACCCAAGAGGTCATCGACATAGTCTCTATATAGTTTTATGGATAAGATCATGGAAATATGTAGGTCATGGCGCACTTATAGGTTCCCCCATTTTTTAATACCAAAGGGCATGACATGATAACAGAAGGTCCCCCAAGGGGTGATGAAAGAAGTCTTATGTTGGTCTTCAGCTGTGATGAGAACTAATTATAACCAGAAAAACCATTCCATAAGAGAAATCATCTCATGGTTAGCTGTGAGGTCAACAAGTTGATGATCAGTGTTAGGAAGAGGAAAGTCATCTTTAGGGCACACGAGATTTAAATATCAAAATTTAGTATAGATACAGAAGATTTCCTAAAGGATTTGGAAATGTGTACAATGTTAGAAAACCATTGTGAATAATTGATAGGTATGATAGAAGTTGGCGGAGAGAAGGCGTTGCAACTATCCTCTTTGATAAGGAGAGCAACATGATGATGCATGTGGTGAAGCATCTACTTAACAGGCTTGGAGTTAAGGATGTTAACAATGTTGTGGACTATGATATAAGGATCAAGGCCTGACATGTCCGCATAGGAACATGCAAAGGCTTGACCATATTTAGAGAGGAAGGTGGTGAAAGACTAAAGATTTTGAGGATTAAGGGATTGACCCACTTTGAGGATGTGGGGATCTTGTGGAGTCCCTATGTTGATGTCAATGGTGGATTCACTGAGAAGAGTGGATGTGTCAGAAGGTAAGGACTTATGGAGATAGGAATATTCTTCCCCCATATAGGAAAGAATGGAATCGTTGTCTGTGTATTCAAGAATGTCAATAGTAGGGGAGTATTCCTCTACCATAATTAGGAAATTGAAAAGGAAGGGACCTAATTTCACCTTCACACTGATAAGTGAGCGGTCCTAGAGTGATCATGGAGATTAAAAAAAATCTATAAGAAACGTATCATCAATATATCCATAGGAATCATCATTGGTGGAGAAGAATGTGGATGGTAGGGGAGTCTTCCTTTACCATATCAGGAAGTTGAAGAGGAAGGGAATGGTTTGCATAATTTCATTTTCACACTGATAACCTGAGTAGTCCTAGAGTGATCATGGAGATTAAAAGATTGGTCTAGATGATAATGGATCATGTAATATCCTTGTTCATAACATGCCCCATGAGTTTTCCATTGCAAATGATGGAGGTAGAGTGTAGGAAAGGATTTTTATAGAGGAAATCAAATCCATTGGTGTATGGAGGTTGGTGTGAGGTTAAGGGTCAATACCCACCATAGTTGAGATTGGTTTGTAGATGAGGTGGTCCAAAAGAAATGATATCCCTGACATTAAGTTGGTACATTGGTGCTTTATCGGGTCTACCAAGTCTGATTAGGCATAGGAAGATCATTGAGGGTGAGAAGGCGATATTCCCCCAATGAAAGGAGTTGCATCAAATTGTCGATAGATTCGTTAGTTAGGTATCTTAGATGCAGGGACAAATGAGCTAGTAGATACTTCAAATGAATCTTGTTTAGGGATAAGCACATCATTTTGTTGATAAGTCATATGTGACATGCTTTGAAGTGAAGAATGTCTGTGGGGAGTGTAAGGATTTTCCCCTCATGCTCATATTTGATACAACGATGGAGAGTGGAAGGGACACAATGCATGGCACAGATCCATGGTCATCCAAGTAAGATATTATATTGGAAATCCCCTCAAAATGTAAAAGAGCTCATGAAGGAGTCTTTCACTGACGGGGATGGGAAGGATAATTGTGCCCAAAGTGGGGGCCACAACATCATTGAAAGCAACAAAGGACCATGGGTGATTGAGTGAAAGCTGAGTTGGGAAGCTTGAGTTGATCAAAGGTATGAGATGATATGATGTTGATGTTGGCTCCATTGTCTATCATTGAACGTCAGATGAATGTATCATTGATGTGAAAATTGATGAAAAGTGGGAGGTTATGGTATTCAAGCAAGATATCAGGGATTTCAGAGTCATCAAAAGAAATGGCAGAAAATTGTGAGTGCTCCAACAAGGGCTGAAAAAGGTTGAGTCTCATCACTAGTGATAGGGATGCGTTGTAGAGCATTAATGAGAGATTTTTTGTGATTAGGGGAGATTTGGATGAGCTCATAAAGTGACATCTTAATAGGATCTTGATGGAGCTTCTTCATAATACTTTGTTTGATGGCAGCATGTTGTTAGTATAGCAGGGAAACTAAGATGGATACTTTAGCTTTTGAAGAAGATGATGGAGTAGGGTCTCTAGGTGGGGTGATGACGATAACATTGGTCTTAGATTGAGTAGGTGGTTGAGAATCATGAGGGAGAGACATGTGGTGATACGAATGACATACATAAATAAAGGGGGCCCTTCTTTGAGATAAGTATTTCTTGGAGGAGGGACATGAAAAGGTTTTAGATGAAGAAGATGATTTAAAAGCATTGGATGATGAAGATTTGATTGAAGGATTGTGATTGGATGTGGGTAAACTAGTAGACTGGAGGGGATGGTATTCTTCAATGAGAAGGTCTTCCTCCTTTGTAATATTTATGGATGAGGGTTTGAAGAGACCTAGAATGTTTCATATGATGTTCAAGGTATGATGATAAGTGAAAATGACATTAGAATTGAACCAAGTGGGTTTTTGTCCCAAGTGAATCAAAATATTTGATGGGAGGAAGAATGATGGAAAATTATTGAATAAGGCATTGAAGAATTTATGAATAGGATCCAATGGGAGTTTATGATGAGGGGGTTGTGTGGATTGTAGATGAATTAGGTTTGGAAGTGGTGGATGAAGGTAAGAGAGTGTTTTGCTTTTATGAGGCTTTGCGGGTGCCTTTGATTCTGATTTGGTCTTGGGAGAAGAGGAGATGGATGGTTGTGATTCTAATTTAGATTTTAGAGGAAGAATAGGTGGATTTGATTTGGATTTAGTGATGATAGGGAATTTGGATGAAGGTGTTGGCCCCAAAATAGATGGGGGTGCTCCTAGGATTGATGATGAGACATTGGATGACTTAGAGTGATGGGGCTTAGGAAGGAGATAACTCAAAATTTTTATTTGGGTGAGTGAGATATTTTTGAGGAGGAACACCAAGGTTCTTAGATTTTTTTGTTGTGAAGGTTTTCCCTTAGCAGGAATAAAAATGATCTCTACAGGGGGATGGTCCTTAGAGGTAGGTTTGGATGATTTGGATGTAGATTTTGTGGATATGGAGGTTGAAGGTGAAGGGGATGTTTGGATAAGAGGCTTAATCGAGATGGGGGAGGTCACAAATTGTATATATTTTGTAGGTGTTCATGTGGGGGTGATGTGGATGAGATGGGGATATCATTCGTAATTGTATGGGGGGAAGATATATATGCTTAGTAAGTTCAGATGTTGATATGTGAGTGGTTATAGCCATAGATGTGGTGATTGGTAAAGGAACATGGAAAGTGATCTTTTATGAGGATGTTGTGATAGAGGTGGGGATAGATATGGGTAGGGAGTTAGATGTAGTGGGCACATGTGTCATATGTGTGGACATAGATGAAGGAAGTAGACGTGATTGAAGTGGATGTCGGTGGAATTATCATGGGTATAGTTGGTGTAGGTAAAATGGGTGTAGATATGGGTATGGATGTAGGTAAGATTGTAGATGGGGAAGGGGAGATAACAATAGTCATAGGTGTAGTAGATGAAGGAATGGTAGGTAGGTGGTGATGTTAACTCTTGGCTTAGAGTGTTTATTGTGTGGGCATTGGGTGATTGAGACATAGGAGGAGTCTAATTATTTGGTGGATGGTTGGGGAAAGGTTGTTTGAAGACATCGAGAGAATGATTAGGGGGTGCATTGGGGTTATCTAATTGAAGGTAACCATGATCTATGAGTCGTTGTAAAATATATTTAAAGGTATGAAACCTTTTAATGTCGTGCCCATAGACTTGGTGATATTTTCAATAGTGCTCCTCGCGATACCATGTGAGTTTGTGATGCGAGTCATCAAGAGGTTAGATAGGGGGAAGTTGGATGAGATGCACAACCATTAACTTGTCCAAAATAGAACTGTAGGATTCCCTGAGAGGGTATAGTTGGGGGTTTTTCTAGGAGCCCTTTGTGGAGGCTTAGTGTGGGATGTAGACACGGAAGAAGATTCGACTACGATGGTGTTAGCCATGTTTTTAGATTTTTCACCATGGGTAGATGAATTAGTGAATTTTGGTTTTGGTTTGTTGGATCAGAGTTTAACATGGCCTTTCATAAGGGTGTGAAGTTCAAGTTTACAGGGCCATGGTGAATGCCTCTTCAAAAGTTTGGAATGATTAAATATGAAGAGTGGAGGAAATATGCTTCACACAAGACCATGAAAAGAGTTCAATTAGTTCAGTCTTTGGAAGGGAGAAATATAATTGATTGATTATACCATGCCATCTAGTGACAAAGTCTGCAATAGATTCATCATCAAATTGTCTAATGGCATAGAGTTCTATAATGGTGATTTTATGCACAATGTTAATATAAAAGTGCTCTAGGAATAGTTGTGTGAGTTGGGTGAAGGAGAATAGATAATGTTGAGGAATGTTGTTATACCAATCCAAAGCGGGGTTGACCAATGACATAGGGAATGTACGGAGCATAATATCTTGGTAATGAGAAATAAGGTAACATGTGTGCCTAAAGCACAAAGATGATGTTGTGGGTCCTCCTTACTATTAAACATGGAAAATTTTGGGATCTCCCAATGTGGGGGATAATATTTTATGGGAACTGATGGATTGATGGGATCATTGCAAATATGTTCGTAAGAGAAGGTGGTCTTAGACCCCAAAATAGTGGCTTCGAGACTGCCCATCCTACTTAGCAAAGCATGAATAGGATCAGTAGATGTGTGAGGATGAGAAACAAATGGATGATGTTGTGGGATATAAGAGGTAGATGGGTGAGGTTGTGGATGTGATTAATATTGTTGTGGATAAGTAGGTGTTTGAGGGGGTGGTTGATAAGGGGGAAGATTGTTGAAGGGTTGTGATTGAATGGGTTGGGAAATAGGATGTTGTTGAGAGGTAGGGAGGTAATTATATGGATAAATTTACATTTTTTGTTGTTGAGAGATGAGGATGTTGGATTGACCTTGAATGGTGTGAGTGGAGACATAAGTATGGGTGGTTGAGATTCTTAATTAGTTTGATTACGAAATATATAGCGAAAGGAATATCGAAGGGGAGGTTAGTGAGTGTGGGTAGAATCTGAAGGATGAGTTTGTGATGTGATTTCATTTACATGGACATGGGATCTAGAAATGGGGACTGACTTTTGATCTTGTTGTTCAGGTGGTGGAAGGATTAAATTAGACTCTTGAAATGTTTTTGTAAGGGTGATAATGATGAAAGTGGATGAGGAAGTGATGGGGATGGAGGAATTGGGTGTAGTGTTGATGTGAGGAATATTGGGAGGAATGAGGACCACTAGCTGAGTGGATTGGTGAGCTTGAGGGATTGTAGAGGAAGATTGATGGGAGCCAAGTTCACATGTATCCATGACAAGCTCATTCATGGCTCTAGGGAAGAATAAAATGAGTTGTGATGTGAGGAATTGGATGGATTTAGGGAGAGAGTGATAAGCATAATTTTTTGAAGAGGCAGGTCCATTGATGGGGAGATTGGTAGATTTACGAAGAAGGTAGTCATGAAGAGGAACTGGGTTGGCATTAGGAGCTCTTGGAATTCCACACATCCATGAGTGATGGTATGAGGCCCAAAATTCTCTAAGGAAATGGAAAATGGGGGTGTATTTGACCTAGAAGGAATGGAAGCAAAGGGGTTAGTCTCAACATAGGGGTTATTTTGGATAGCTTGGGACTCGTGGAGAGGAGGAATAAAAACCATAGGTTGGGTAAGTGCAGAAGAAGAGACCAAGGTAGTGAAAGAGATAATAGAAAGGGATGAAGTTTTTTGAGAAGGAATGTTGGAAATAGGAATGTTGTTGGATGACATGGTTTGTTCCATTTTTCTTTCTTGAGAATGTGTAATAACGGGCATGAAACAATAAAACAAGAAACTATGCTGATTTTTAATATTTCAAAAAAGTCACGCAACAGAGTTTTAATTATCTTACTTATTAGAAGAATGTGAGAAAGAAAAGAAAATGGGATCAAAGGGGAACCTAGGAAATGGAAAAACTATGGATGGTTTTAGGTTGTTTTGGTTGGCGTCCTCGATATACCCAAAGGTATATGAGGCTCAAATCTGTGATGACTACCAGTATGGGGCTTGATATTGGGGCCTACCCCCACACTTCATGCACCACAGTGATAAGGGTGTCAGGACGCTTAGCCAATATACCGATAGTCAAAAAAATTATAATGCGGCTTAGAACACCGTGACGGATTTCTTATTGGGTGATGAAATCCCAATAGTTCCACCTAGAAGAAGGTGTTTAAGATGTGTAAATTGATGTGTGCATTTTGGATGTGTGTGGAAGGAGTGAATGTAAAGAATTGACCTCCTAATTAAACTATGTTTGTCAAGCAAGTATGAAGAGGTTATTTTTAAGTCCAAAATCAAAATGTGAGTCTTGATGAAATTAAGAAGAAAAAGAAGGGAGAGAGATGCACAAAAGAGCAAATAGGGAAAAATGAAGAATACTTGGATAATGTTATTTTTCCTTTTTATTTTATTTTAAGCAAACGCGTTGTTGATCTAAGCAAGCAATCCACCACGTACATAAGCAAGTGAATCTCCCACAAGTGAGGTTAGTAGAAAGAGAGGAATGGAAGGTGGAAATAGAAATGAAAAAAAGTGAAAGAACTCACCAAATAAGGTTTGAGTCCCACTAGGCATGCTAGAATGTTGGCCAAAGTTTCTCGTTCCTATTTCAGATTAGTGAAATGGTAACAAATAAAACCAAGCAAATCCAATAATGAGAGGGTTTAAGGCTACCTCTAGATGAGATGATGATGGATACGGGCATAAATATCCTCCTCGTATTGAGCTTGATTACCTACACAAAAAGAGATAAACTCATCATGAAAAAATAGATTAGTAGATAGGATGGTGGGTTTCCTGACAATGTCGGTCTTGAGAAGTGAAAACTTCCTAGGATGGATATCAACCCACTTTGATAGAAAATAAGGATAAAATATAATGGATAAATGATATGATGCAACATAATCTGAACTAAAACAAATAATATGAAATGAACTAGATAAGATAAAATGCATATATGATAACAGTAAGTGATGAAAAAACTAAACCAAACCTGATCAGGTTGACGACAACTTGGACTGCAGGGTAGAGTCAACAATGAAACTGGGGAAGTATAAGCCAAAAATAAATGCAAGAAAAACATATCTGAAGGAATTGTTCTGAAGTAGATCTTGGAATAATGATGTTGATGATGCAAAGATCTTGGATATGAGTGAAATAGAAAGGATGCAAGAAAATTTATAAATGTGATGAAAGAAGTGATAACTTCTGATCAAGTCAATGACGACCTAGGTAAATCAATGATGACTATGTGTGATGCAAGTGAGATCTGAAGCAACATGTGTGTAAAATGGAAAATTGGTAGATCTGAGGGACTATGGGATCAGAAAGTAGATAGCTGGTAGGATAGATGATAGGAAATAAAACAAAGGTGGATCAGGTCGATGACGACTGGTGCTAAGTTGACGGTGATTAAGAGGTGATCTAAGGTTTAAGAGATGAAAATGGATGGAAATGAAATTTGTAGAGAGATTTGATGATGAATAATGTAGGGGAAGAGATATTATATGGTAGATGAACTTGTAAAACTTGATGCAAAATAATGATAGGATAGCAATGGGGACTCCAATCATGCAAAATAATGATACCAAGAAAAGAGAGAACTTCAAATCTCCAAAGATAATGTAAAAGATCTCCAAATTAGCTCCAAGGTGGTGATAACAGCTGCAAAGAAGAGCAAGAAACCAAGCCAAGATTGCAAGAAATCTAGAAGTCTCAAAAATTGCATCTCGATGAGAGGAGGGGTATGGTCATATTTATAGGGTCGACGGTGACCCATATGGGTCACCGATGACTGCAGTGGTATGTTGATTTTGGTGGTGGAAATGTGATTATCTCAATGTAAAGATCCCCTATGTGGTAATAGTCAATTTTACTCCCACTATAAAAGGAAGGAATCCCATGCGCACTGGCCTATCACCCAGCAGAAGTTGAGCTCTCACCCGAGGCACGCGCGGGTGCTGAGTCTCTCTTTTATGTGAGTTTTAGTGGGAAGCATTCATCTATGAGTAGTATAAGAGTATTCAGGAAAGAAGTTTAGACATACAAGAATCATAGGGCTCAGAACGGCCTCCAGATCCTTGTAGTTTCTTCAGACTGAGTGTTTTAAAAGACTCCATAACATATATTATAACAAAAAGAAGATACAACCATTCATTCATAGCATGAAAGGAAAGAGAACTTCTATGAATGAAATATACATAAAACCCACTGATATTCATATCTAATTGCAATAGGTAACCTCATTGTATTCATCATTTCATTACAAGAGCCATAGAGGGCAGACCACAGTCATGCACATCACTAGGCTTGTATAACTATGCCAAAGAGAAAAAGAAATTACAATGCTAAGCTTAGTACATTCCTTTCTACATCAAAGTTCCACTCGTAGTAACCCTGCAGAGCCTCACCCATGTTATCTCTTTCTCTATGTATATCTCTTCCTCTATCTCTATATCCCCATCTATATGTTATCTCAGTCTCCTTGTCTCTGTGTCTATTTTCCCGCTGCAGGCACTTGTATTTATCACCTTCCTGCACTGCCAACTCACCTTGCCACGCCCTCAGATCCGTCGCCAAGTGTCAAATGTGGTCCTCCAAGTGAGCATGTTCCTTCAGGCCTGAGCTCTCCACTCCATCTCATGATGATCTTCTAGAAGATCCCATCACTGGCATGCTCTTTCCTGGGCCACCTATTGCCAGGTTGGCATCTTATCCATGCGCAACCGATCACGCTTTTCACGTGTTCTACCTTTGTTGCTTAAATCGGCTAAGTCCTGAACCTCCTTTCACGCGCACGCACACTATTTGCTTCCTTAAGCCTTTTCTCTTGCGCACTTTTTCCTTGTGCCCATCTTGTAACTGGGGTCCTGCATGCCCACGTGCCTTCATACTTAGTCAATATTTTAGGGGCCCAACATCACCCCACACTATGCCTATTCTCCACCCTCAAAAACATCTTACTTGACCAAGGTGCAAGCTGGTTCAATGGAACCAAGATGAAGACATATATTTTACAAAAGAATAAGGAATGAAAGAATAGGGGAAAGAATGAAGAATGGGGGGGATTTTAATTCAAGAGGCTGGGAAAGTCCCATCATAGATCTACCTCCAGCTTGCTCCACACTTCGACCTCACCCTTCACCTTCTGGCATAGGTCACCCACTAGGGTGCTCACTTCATCAAAGCTTAGGCCAGCTCCCTGGGTGCCCAAGGTGTCCACAATTTGTTCCATTTCCTTACCCAGGTCCATGAGCTTGTCCATTCTCCTTGTAATTTGGGGGTACAGTTCCTTCAGCCAGGCCTTAGTTGAGCTTCTTAAAGCCTCAATCACCTCTGATTTCTTTTCTACCTTGGCCAGAACCTTGTCCCTCTCTGCCCTGTTCCCCTTGTTCTTCTCCTGGAATTCTTTCAGCTCTGCTTCAAGCGTGGCAACCAAGGAGCTTGCCACCTTATCTCGATCCGCATGTGTCATATGTGGCTTCTGTAGACTGGGTAGTGACCTTGATCTCCATGAGTACTTGGCTGTACTCGGAAACAAGTGCTATCACCTTTAACCGGTCCTCCTCCTTCAGGCATGCGGCCACTTCCTCCACAGATTCCAATGCCAAGGGTCATCTCTCCATGGTGAGGATACACATTAAGTCTTCTAGGCATTCCAGTGTCGATGCGTACCTCTGGGGGATTGGTGTTAGATCTGGGTGTTTTAAAATGATGGTGCTTTTTATTGATTCTACCTTTCTTGTAGACCTCCTACACCTTTTCCTTTTCCTCCTTGAGCTCGTGCTTCAGCTGTGCACTGATTAATTCCTCCTGCTTTAAGTTTCTGGCCACCTTAGCCAACTCTTCTTCCTTCTTGGCCAATTTTCCCTCTAGGGCCCTTATACTGTCATTCCGCGTGAATAGCCTCACCTCTGTTTCCACCGTGACCTTGTTTAGAGCATTGCACACTTGCTCATCTGAGAGCTCCTGAGCATTCACTAAGGGGTTGTCTCCCTTAGACTCTGGCAACATGATAAGTGCCTTTTGGCAGACTTCAAAGTTTGGCTCATCGACGTGGGACTCAAATGCCCAAGAAAGCATCTTCTTGGTCCTGGGGTACGCACCCTCCTTCTCGAATGATCCCATGGCTATAAGTCTCTCAGTGGGTATCATGCTCTGGAATCATGTGCATAGCACCTTCCTTGAATCATCCACGTAGCCCATTATCTACCTTTGTTCTGCATCCAGAGGTCTTCTACCTGAGCATGCGCCTTTGGGGAAGCTAACTGTCAGAGTGGGGCCTCCTAGGCTGTCATGTCCTTTTTCAATGCTCTCCTCCTTCCCTTCCTTTAGCACTATGTCTGCGCTATGCTCTAACTCCTGGTCTACAAGGGCCTCAAGCATCTTCTTCACTTCTCACTCTGCCACTTTGGTTATCTACTCCTTGGTAAAACTTATGTCTCCCTGCTTCTCCATGGCATCCTTCTCATCCATCTTTGTATCTTCAGTGCCTTCATCACCTTGTGTGCCTTTCCATCGCGTGAATATGAACTCTTGCTTTTCATCCCCACTCTCTTCCTCTGAGTCATAGACACTAAATACATGAGGTTCTAGGGGTTCCTTGTCTTTCTCTGGCTCTTCCTCCTCATTGCCACCTCCTTCACTCTCATCCTCTCCTTCTCCCAGGTATCTTTCCAAGCTGTCGGTCACCTCCGAGTCAGCTTCTTCATCCACCCTCTACTTCTTCCTGAGAGGTGTCTTCTAGTCAAGGAGATTCTACCTTCTCTTCTTCCTCTTGTGACTCCTCCATGGTGGTGGGTTGTTTGGGTGCCTCTACTTCTGGCATCTTCTCCTTTACTAGAGACTTCTTTCTCTGAACATAGGTGCTTGGCTTGGCACTCATAGAAGGCATGCTCACTGTCTGAGTAGTCGGCACACTTGGTGCTCCTTCCTCTCCTCTGCCCCTCTTCTTAGATGTTGGCTTCTTCTTTCCCAAGGGGTCTTCAGGTATTGAGATCTCATCCACCAAGTATGTGCCATTCTCAAACTTTGGCCTTATGCACATGTATACGCATCACGGATCCTCCAGTGATAGGAAGTGTTATTGGCCTAGTCATATGGATCTCGTGTGACACGTACTTCTCCACGTATGTGCACTTACCTCCAGGATAGTTCAGTTTCTTCCTCATATCCCTGTGCTCCTGGTCCAACTTTCCTAGCTCCAGCCTTAGCTTCTTTGATTCTTTAAATCTGTTCACTCCCACTTGGAAGTACTGGGTAGTGAATGCGAAAGGAAATTTGCACCAAGGGCTCCATGATTCATCAACAAGTTTGAACCTACCCAAGCAGTAGTGCTGGTACACCAAAACTCAGATTCTCCTTGTGTGGCTACTGGGAGTTGTTCAGGGATCCTCCACTCCACCCTGAATGCATTTCTCAAGCGTGTATACCATTTTTCAAGTTGTGCTTTGTGGGGAGCCGTCATTGTATCACATGCATATTTTTCAAACCTCTTTGTGGTGAAGGGTCTTCGGCTGGGTACTCCCACACAAACTTATCTGGTGCATCTGGCACTCCAATTTCTACAAACACTATGGTGAGCAGGACATTGCCAAAGAGGATCTTGTCCCCTTCCTTCATGCACTTTACAATTTCCTCATAGCAATGTATGCAGATAAGTTATAAATAGTCCCCTCTGTAATCTTCCTGCAGACATGTAGCCATGGCTTGTTGACTTGCATCCATCTTTCTTGGCCATTCAGCTTCATTACCAGGTGCATGGCCATCTTCATAATGGGGTCCTTGATGTCTGAGATGTCATAGTACCATGACCCTTTCTTGCAGGTGTACTCTGTGATGGTTTCTTGAATAGCCTCCTTGTCACCAAGGTCATCTTCTAGGCTATCTCCCTCACATATGAGGCCTGTAAACTATGCAATCAACTGGGGAGTCACGCGCATCTTATGCCCAGCAAAGTGGAAGTAGTCCTCATGCACCTGAGACATCAACCACTAGTACAAGTGATCTGGCTTCCCAAAATAAGGCAACTCGTAGAGCTGCAACAACCCTGCCTTCGCTAGCTTGACCTTTACGTCATCATTGTAGATAGGAAACCTTCAGGTGTTCACTTGTTGGTTGGGCATACCAATTCTAATGCCATCTCCTTTTCTATAGTGTTGGTGTGGTGATTATAGTCACTGACTGGTATGCTCCTCAAATGGGATTCCCATTCCTTCCCCATCATCACTCCGTCAGGGTACTACATTTCTGCATACCATTCTTCATTTGTATCTACCTCAGGTTCTGGTTGTTTAGCCTTAGCTTTTCCCTTCCCTTTCTTTGGTGCCATGGTCGAGGTAATTGTATCACTCCAATCCTCTCCTTGTTACTCTTCTTTCCTTCTCCCAACCTTCGATCTCAGATCCATGATACAATTCTTCTAAACCCATGCCCTAGTTTGTTGAACCCTAACTTTGATAAATTCTTCACAAGACAACGTCTTTTTACTTCTTTCCACACCCATGTAATTCCTCCCTTCTGGTTCACAATCTCAAACTAGCTCTTTACATTTTTAATCACACAGATCTTCTCCTTGATCGAATCTGAAAAAAACCCTAGCTTATATCTTTCACTTATATCTCCAACTCTTCATTTTCATAAAGTAAAATGAGAGTGCCCCGACCCTCTATTTATAGTTTTTCCTTTTTCTGGTCATTAAATGCTACTTTACCTACCCCATACTTTGTTCATTTAATGTAGATTTTTTTTTAACAAATCCCATCTTCAGTGCCTTCACTCACGCCCTTCCTGCGTGAAAACCCTCTTTAACTCGTGCTTCCTGCATGAAAACTCCTCCAACCTTCTGGCGCGTAACTAAACCATCCTGATAGGAGACTCTTACGCACACTCAACCCATGCCGAAGGCACTTCTTCTATCTAGATTCTTTCTTTCACCTACCTCATGTTGCTTTAAATGCACTTCCTTTTCCTTTGTACGTGGGATCTACAAGTAGCTTTACCCTGGCACCAACCATTCTATCTTTTCTCTTCATCTCTCTTTCAACCGGGCTACTCAACAAGGCTCTTCAACACAACTTCCTTGGTACTTTTAATCATGTGCTTCTTCACTTTTCTCCACCCCACACTTAAATGATGTGTGGTCCTCTGTGCACTCATAAATTCTCCAAAAATAGCAATAAGGTTACCGGCGCCCAAGGCGTAAAACAAAACAACAACGCGAAAGGGAAACACAAGGAAAGGAAAAAGCATAAAGGAAAATTCTAAACTAACTGGAAAAACTACCTTATTTACAAACACCAAGAAGACTTATTTATAGTAGGGCTTCAACCTACTACCATTGAAGTGTCCAGGAAACTTTGTCCCATCCAGTGCTTGTAACTGGCATGCACCTGAATCAAGGATGTACGAGATTGTGTAGGGACCTAACCAATGGACTTTCAACTTCCCAGGATGGCACATAAACTTAGAATCATATAGTAACACCATCTGCCCAACCTCAAACTTCTTGTTTCTAATATGGTGATCATGCCAAGCCTTTTGCTTTTCCTTTTCCACTGTTTGGCTCCAACGGGCAAGTGATCGTCTCTCATCCAGTTTCATTAGTTCATCAATTCTTTCTTCCAGTGCTTGTTCATTGGCTAATCCTCCTGCACGTGCTATTCACAGAGAAGGTAACATAAATTCAACTGGAAAAATAGCTTCCATGCCAAACACCAATTGAAAAGGTGTGGCTTTATTTAGTCTTTTATATGTAGTCCTGTAAGCCCATAAAACTACTGATACCTTGTCATCCCAATCCTGTCTTCCAACATCACAGATTTTGGTCAAGGTATGACTAAGTATTTTGTTGAATGCTTCCACGGTTCCATTTTCTTGTGGGTGATAGGGTGTAGTCTTATGATGAGCCACCATGAACTCTGATAGTAGGATCCTCACAGTCTCATTCAGAAAATGCATACCCCTATCACTGGTCAAACTCAAAGGGCATCCATACCTTGTGATAATGTTCTCCCATAGGAACCTTGCCATGTTGCTGCCGTGTAATCTTTAGTCGGGCTGCTTCTGCCCACCTTGTGAGATAATCCATGCAAGTGATGACATAACATGACCCAGTCCTACGCGTTGCTGGTGCAATAGGTCCTACAAAGTCTATCGCCCACTTTTCAAAAGGCTCCGCACTAGGAATAGGATGCAAAGGCATTTCATCTCTTTTTCCTTGGTTTGCCAATGCACTGACAATGGTCACATGCTTTACAATAATCTCTACAATCCCTGTACAAGGTTTCCCACCATAAACCTGCCATTAAAATCTTGCACGCGGTGGCATCACCTGCGTAATGCCCACCCACACTTCCTCCGTGTGCTTCCTCCATGATGGCCAGGCACTCATGCTCTAACACACATCTGTGCAAAACTTCATCACATCCCAATTTGTATAAGTCTCCACTAATCAACATGTAGGGCATGACGCATATGGCCAACTGCTTCTTTTCCAATGCCTTCATTCCATCTGGTGCCACACCTTCTTTTAAAAATACAACAATCTCTTCCAAATCTGAGGGCACGTGCCACAATCTAAATAGTTGTGCATCTGGCATTGCTTCCTCAATACTTTGTGCATCCTCTCCTGAATCAATTCTCGATAGATGATCAGGTCCACAATTGCTTTTTCCAGGCTTTACTACAACGGTGAACTCAAACTCTTGAAACAACAACACCCATCGACATATGTGCCCTTGAAGAATGGGCTTGTTCACTAAATACTTTAATGCCATGTGGTCGGTGTAGAATATAAAGGGTGTTGCCAGCAGATACTGTCTAAATTTGAAAAGTGCATAGATCATTGACAATGCCTCGTGCTTGGTTGTGGTATAATTCTGCTCTGCTGGTGTTAACTTCCTACTCGAAACAGAGAGGATGATCAACAATCCCCTCACCTGGTTGTGCAAGTACTACTCCAATGGCGGTTCCTGAGGCATCTACATGGACATGGAAGGGCTTGTCCCAAGAGGGAAATCATAAAATAGGCACGGTAATAAGCCTATCTTTTAATGTATCAAATGCCCTCTACTGCGCCTTTCCCCAATGGAAGGTACTTTTGTGTCTAAGAAGCTCTTCTAAGGGCATGGCGATCTTGGCATATCCCTTAATGAATTTCCTGTAATAGCCCATATGCCCAAGGAATCCATGCACTGCGCTCTGGCTAGTAGGTTCCCTTAACCCCACAATAACTGCAACCTTAGCGGGATCTACCAGCAAGCCCTCCTTACATATGATATGCCCCAATAAAGTCCCAAAAGGTGTAGCAAACACACACTTCTTAATGTTGAGGGATATCCTCAACTGCCTACACCTTTCAAACATTAATCTCAAGTTGTCACAATGGTCCTTAACCAGACCATATACTATCCAATCATCCAAGTAAACCTGGAGAAACTTATGAATGAAGTCCTGGAATGCTTGCACCACTATGCGTGAAAAGACAACAGGTGCATTCTTCAACCCAAAGGGCATGACCATATATGCAAAACTTCCCCACTCAGTGGTGAAAGTTGTCTTCTCCTAGTCCTCCTTTGCAATCCGACTTGGTGGTATCCTAAAAATCCATCCGTAAAGGAATAGATTTCGCGCCCAGCGACTCCTTCCAAAATTTCTTCAGTGAAGGGGGTCGAAAATGGATCAATGACACAAACTACATTCAATTCCCTATAATCCACACAAATTCTAATCCACCCATCCTTCTTGATGCTAATTACCATCAGACTTATCCATTCTGATTCTTCTACTGCCTCAATGATCCCAGAAGCTATCATCTTGTCTATTTCCTCCTTAACCTTCACGCGTAAATTGGGATTCATCCGGTAGGGCCTTTTTCTAACCGGGTCGCGCACCTTCCTTCAGTTTTATCCTCATCTCCCCCAAGGAATGGTGAACACCTTTTAGCTCATGGTACCCACGTGGGAATAAATCCTCGAATTCACACAACAGATCAATGATCTTTGACACTTCCTTCTCCATCCAATAATCTCCAATAATAGCTTCCTTAGGTTCTTCTTCTGAACCGATGTTAACTTTCTTCATCTTTAAAGGCTCATGGTAGGCACGTGCATGAGCATCTGCACTATCCACTACCTCACACATTCCTACAGAATGGCTAACATCTAAGCTTTTTGATTCCTCTCCATCAATCACATATACTAACTTTCCCTTCTCCTTTTCCAAACACGCACGCTCAAGCTGTAATTCTTCTGTTTCTTCAATCTCTTCAAAGCGCGCCTCCAATCCTGGTTCACCTAGTAATTCCAATAGCCTATCTTCCATTCTGGCACTATCCCCCATGGTAAGGTGCTTGATACCTTGCAAGGCCTTATCAACTGATGGTTTGGTACTCCGATACTCAAAGGCTTGAATAAGATCAGCCGCAAGCTCTTGCCAATTCCTTGTCTGGCGGCGTGTCTCCGAATGAATGTACCATGCACATGCACAACCCTGTAATGTAGAATACAACTTGTGCACCTAGAGGGATGGTGGCAAGGCTTCTGTGCCTTCTCTCTAGACCCGTTCACACTCCTGGATATGGAAAGAGGTGGGCTCCTTCCCATGGTACTCCCTGATGATGGTGGGTATATTACTTCTAGAAAATCTGACAGAGAGAGCAATTCTTACCTCGTGCCACTCTAAAAGGCTCTCCTGATGTGTGGCCCACCAATGAGCTGTTGTGCCGAGCAAGACGTAACTCAACATCTCCCTCCATTCCTTCTCATTCTTCCACTGAGCTTCTATCTCCTGTAGAAAGATCTCAGGGAAGGCTCCTCCAGAGTACTTGGGTAGTTCTTTTCCTCCAAGGTGCCGAACCATGTGCACCTTTGTTACCTTGGTCACCGATCCTCTCAACTACCATCCCATTAATTCATAAGTCCCATGTGCCCAATTGTCACATGCCAGGCTGGTGGTATCACTCACTGACTGAGCATCTTCAAACTAGATAACCCCATTAATAGGGTGTACCATCTCAGGGTCTCTGATTGAGCACACATAAATCTTGTCCAGAACTTCTTCTCCCAATGGTTCAATGTAGGGCACTGACTTCCCATCAACCAGGGGTATAATGACCCGCTCCTCTTTGTTCTTGAAACTGATGTACCCTTTGTTGAACCGAAGGTCCACATTGTTCTTGTAACACCAAGGGCACCCAAGTAATGCTGGGAAATTGTCCACCTCGGCGAGTGCCAAGACTTCGAAGTCCCCAGTAAACTTGGCTCCCTGAATAGTAATAGCCACATCCTTCAAGACACCGATGGGCATTGCCTTAGTCTTGTTTTCCATATACAACACATTTGAAGATGGCTGTAATGTAGGTCTCCCCATCTGATGCCATGCATCCAAAGTCAAAACATTAACTTCCACACCAGTGTCAATGAGTATATTGCTGAGGAGCCATCCATCTACAACTGCATTCAATGTAATCTCCTTGTCATAGTCGAGGCTGTGAGGGGGAAGGTTCACGTGCAAGACCTACCTCTCACACTCTTCTCCGGCACATGGTACCTTCTCTCTCAACCAGGATCCTAGCAAAGGAATGATGTTCTCCTACCTTAGCATTTTACACACCTCTTTGACCTCATCTAGGTCATCCTTTTACACCTTGACTCTCCTTCCTTGTTCCTCCCTTCTGGATTTCTCCTTTAGACACTGGATCTCCCCTTGCAAGCTTTGAATAACATCCATGGTGTCCTGATATATCTCCTTCTGATGCACGGGGTCTGGATACTTTCCATGAATGACCTCTTCTCTTGAAACCAAGTTCTTCTGTCTTGGTACTTCCCTTGCACGCATGTGGCTTCTACCCTTGTTGTTACCAAGACAGGCTCCAAACCTTCATCCCGTGTTACCTGAGGCATCCATTGTATGTCTACCTTCTTGATGCTGACCATCACAGTGCCTTTTTCCTTCTGGTGCTACTGATTCATATGCTCATATAACTCTGGGCACTCCTCATACTTATGCTTCTTTCCACACCACGAGCACTGCAACAAGTCTGGGCACTCACGCTTGTAATGTTCTGTAGATCCACAGTTGAAACATGTTCCACATGGGAACTCACTTCTTCCTCCATGGTTACCTCATCCATGGAATCCTCCTCAAAAACCCCTTCCACACACCCCCCATCTGCGCGCTCCTCATAACGGTGATCATCATTTTTTGAACCACTGGCAATGCTGGTTTGGCACACCCCATGATCAATGGCCTCATGTATCTGATCAATGAGCCTATAGTCTTTAGTATCATGGGTCGTGGAGGTGTAAATATTGCAATAACAAGATACATTCTTCCTGATCACGCACTGCAGCAAGGGACATCTACTTGCATCATGGTCCCCATGACAAATCTCACAATCTACTATCACAGTGTGTACCATCCTCCAGGGGAAATTATCCTTAACGTGCCCCTCTATTTCACAATCCATGCACCACAAACCACTGTGAGTCTCATGGACTGAGTTCACAGATAGCTTTTCCAACTACTTAGCCATAGCAGCAATCTGAGCCTCCAAGAATGGGCTAACGCTAGTATCAATACTACCAACAGCTTTGGCATGCAAGGCAGCCTCCAATGCTTTGTGTAGGATCTGTAAAAGTTTTATGAGACAAGGCCCTTCTAAAAGGGGTGATCAATCCTCCAAAAAACCACTGTGCATGCTGAGAAGGATGTATATCATATGACAACTTAGACAAGAGAGTTTTAAAGTGCGCATCATACTCCCACACACTCTCTACCATTCCTTGTTGTATCTCCTTCAAAGCACTAATGATTTTTTGCTCAACTCAGGAATGTGGAACTCTGCCAGGAATGCATTCTTTAAGGCAGTGTAATCCACCACCATTTGATGAGGGTCATACTTTCTATACCAGCTATGTGTGTGCCCTTGCAACGTGGTTACAAATTGACTAGCCTTTCATTCTGGGGTTGTGATACCTTTCACGCACCATAGCAGTTCACACTTGTGAACATGTTCTGCAGCATCCTCAATGCCCCTGTAATCTGGTAAATGTAGAGACATTTCAAAGAAAACTTGAGGTGGTGGCTGGGGTCCTTGTCCTGAACCAGAGCCTTGGTTCCCTCTGGTGTTTCCTCCACCACCTGATCCACCAGGTCCACCAGGTCCTGTACCTCCAGAGCCACCAGATCCACCAGAACCACTGGGTCCAATAGGGCCTGTAGGAGCTGTGCCAAGTGCCCCCATGGTCCCACTGAACTGTGCACCGACGGTCTGTGATAGCACCCCACTACCACTACTTTTTCCCGTGCCACTCCCTGATGCAAGACCAAAAGCTTGTACACTTGCCCCTTGTCCAAAAACTCCTCTGAATACTAGAATATGTGCAGCCATAGAAGAAGGGAATGTAAAATTGTATCTCCTAGGCATGGATCTGTCTCTTCCACTAGTTTCAACTGGATCAATACTTCTTCCTGGTTCAGGAAAACCAAGCACCAGGGCTCGGTCACTGGGTGGGTTTAGATATGTGCCAATGACTCTCCTTTCTCCATGTGATGAGCTCTCACCAGAAGCCGAAGGGGTCTCCCTTACGCACTTGCCAAGATGGGGTAGCACAGACTGCTCAGGTTCCACATCCTCCGCGTGAACCTCAACTCCTTCCCATAACATCTGTCTCCATAAATCCATCACACTAGTAGCCTCACATCATCTAGTAATCTCCCTTTCACGTGCTTTGCCATACTTGAGCCATCTTTCTTCCCTCTCCCTTTCTGTCATCTCATCTGCCATCTTCCTCCACCCGAGCTTCCTTACCCAGCACTCAGAATGGTTTAGCCGGCCATTGGGAGCACCTCTAAACTCATAGTAACCATTAATATCTTCATGGCTAGAGGAATAACATGTAGAAATGTTCCTCTAGGTTCTCATAGAAACTCAAACTCAGCAATCTCTGGGCAAGAATACGTGGAAATGGCATATTCCAGAGTGTAGCTAGCTAGTACTCCTCCCCACCAGTGATCTACAACATGGGTCCATGTCAGATCTGCATCCTGTAACCTTTGGTAGTCTTCTTTGGTCCATATCCATGATCCATAATGCCAACTTGATCTAGAAGCATAGGCTGAAAGCCATCCATATAACTCTACTGGGAAGCAGCAGAAAAAAGTCTCATACAGGTCATGGTAGAGATTCTCTTCTACCCATCTACATGTATTAAACTCAGGTCCAGTGCTGAATCTCTAGGAAAATTCATCTTCCATGCTCTTGAACCACGATTCAACATTTTCCAATGTTAACCGATCCATCATTACTCTTTACACAGATCATGATGCATGTTATATCCCACTACAACTTCGAAAAGAGGGTCCCGGAAACAAAACCAAGATGTAGTCAATTTTACTCCCACTATAAAAGGAAGGAATCCCATGTGTGCCAGGCCTATCACCCAGCAGAAGCTGAGTGCTCACCCGAGGCACGCGCGGGTGCCGAGTCTCTCTTTTATGTGAGTTTTAGTGGGAAGCATTCATCTATGAGTAGTATAAGAGTATTCAGGAAAGAAGTTTAGACATACAAGAATCATAGGGCTCAGAACGGCCTCCAGATCCTTGTAGTTTCTTCAGACTGAGTGTTTTAAAAGACTCCATAACATATATTATAACAGAAAGAAAGATACAACCATTCATTCATAGCATGAAAGGAAAGAGAACTTCTATGAATGAAATATACATAAAACCCACTGATATTCATATCTAATTGCAATAGGTAACCTCATTGTATTCATCATTTCATTACAAGAGCCATAGAGGGCAGACCACAGTCATGCACATCACTAGGCTTGTATAACTATGCCAAAGAGAAAAAGAAATTACAATGCTAAGCTTAGTACATTCCTTTCTGCATCAAAGTTCCACTCGCAGTAACCCTGCAGAGCTTCACCCATGTTATCTCTTTCTCTATGTATATCTCTTCCTCTATCTCTATATCCCCATCTATATGTTATCTCGGTCTCCTTTATCTCTGTGTCTATTTTCCCACTACAGGCACTTGTATTTATCACCTTCCCACACTGCCAACTCACCTTGCCATGCCCTCAGATCCATCACCAAGTGTCGAATGTGGTCCTCCAAGTGAGCATGTTCCTTCAGGCCTGAGCTCTCCACTCCATCTCATGATGATCTTCTAGAAGATCCCATCACTGGCATGCTCTTTCCTGGGCCACCTGTTGCCAGGCTGGCATCTTATCCATGCGCAACTGATCACACTTTTCATGTGTTCTACCTTTGTTTCTTAAATTGGCTAAGTCTTGAACCTCCTTTCGTGCTGCACACGCTATTTGCTTCCTTAAGCCTTTTCTCTTGCACTTTTTCCTTGCGTGCCATCCTATAACTGGGGTCCTACACCCACGTGCCTTCATACTTAGTCAATATTTCAGGGGCCTTATGAAATCTAAATCATTATTCCCTAAAGGAAAAATACTACTTTCTAATTGTGGATCATATCCTACAATAAGTGAATGGTTCGGAAATTATTTCTATGCTTGATGGATTCTTCGGATACACGCATATTGAAGTTATAAAGGAAGACTGGTTCAAGATTGGTTTCACCACTCCATGGGGCACATTTTCATATCACCATATTCCCTTTAGGTTCATCAATGCAAGTTCCACGTTTCAGAGGGATATGGACTTATATTTCAAGGATTTGAGAGGAAAATTCATGGTGATGTATCTAGATGATCTCACAATGTAGTCTAAGAAGATAGACGAACACTTGTAATAGCTAGAGAAAGTGCTTATCCATTGCAGAAGACGTCACATTATCTTAATCTAAAAAATTCAATCTTTGGCATAATCGAAGGAAAATTCCTTGGTCACATTGTGAGTAAGGAATGCACAAAGATTGATATGGAAAGAGTGTAGGCCATCCAAATATTTTCTCTACCCACGAGTAAGCCAGGTGTGTAATCTTTCTTTGGAAAATTAAACTTCTTGAGGAGGTTTGTTCCATATTTCAGTGAGCTCACAAAAGAAATCATCCATATGATGAAACCTAAGGAATATTTGAAATGGATTAAAGAAGGGAAAGAGGATTTTGAGTCTATCAAAAGTGCTATTACAAAAGCACCCACTTTGGTCCACCCTTATTTTAATAAAGAGTCCATTATGTATTGTTATGCTTTGGAATATACCATTTCAGTTGTCCTCATTCAAGAGAATGATGATAAATTGTAGCCACCCATTTCATTCATGAGTGCTTCTTTAAAGGAACATGAGCTCAACTATTTAGAATGTGAAAACATGTCTATACAATTGTTAGATAATTGAAGAATTTTAGGTTTTACCTTTTAAATTGCCATACTATTATCATGATCCATAGTCTGGCTGTTAAATCCATACCGATATTGTAAGATCCTGGTACAAAGAGGGGAAATTAGGTGTTCAAGGTTTAATAATATGACCTTGACATTAGGCCTTCCAAATTGGTATGAGAAAATAGATTGTGTGAATTTATGGATTGGGAAGAACGGGAAGATTGTTCCAGTTGTTACATTTGTTTGATCAAAGACCTTCCTCTTGTGCTCTTCGTAAGCACCACAAGCCCTTACTACTTTGACATAGTATAATTTTTGACCTATGGTGACTTCCCCCTAGGAGTAGATTACAAGCAAAGGCATACTCTCCACCTCAAAGAATAAAATATGTTATTTTGGATACTTTATCGTATAAGAAAGGATCAGATCGTACTTTTCTATGGTGCACTGAGGAAGAACAAAAAAATAAGATTTTCAAGACATACCATGATCAAGCATGTGGAGGTCATTTCTAAAAAATGGTATCAACCCATAAAATTTTGAGAGTTGGATACCATTGGCCTGCCCTCTTCTGAGATGTACAAAAATGGGTGAAGAAATGTGATCCATACCAAAAATTCGTAATTGGAAACCAATACTTGTTATTTTACCTCTCAGATCTGTGATCATTGAGGAAACCTTTCAACAATGGGGTTTGGATTTCATTGGTTATTAAACCCATAATCTAGTACATGCCATATGTATGTCGTCACTATTATTGATTACTTCACAAAATGGGTGGAGACTATTCCAACCAAGCATGTTAACTTAGATACAATATGCAACTTCTTGAAGGAGAACATCATTTTCATATTTGGGGTACCAAAAAATAGTAGAAGACAATGCTACTTACTTATCTTCTGGTGCATTGATGGATTTATAATATAACCATGGTATTTCAATATCTCACTCTGTTGATTACTATCTGCAAGGAAATAGTCAGGAGAAGTCAAGTAACAAAATTGTTCTCATGTTTTTTCAAAAACTAGTGGATGTCAATCGAAGGGATTGTCATAAGAAACTATATTATGCATTATGGGATTATTGAATAATGCCCAAGAGGGATATTGGAACTTTTCATTTCCAACTGTTATATGGACTCGAAGTTCAGATAAAAATTTCTCTCAAATGACCGACCTTATAATTTGTGAAGGTAATAGAAAATTGAGAATACTCCAATTCTCTTTATACTTAGAGAAATTGGATGAAGATAGAAAGGTAGCATTTGATTTACTAAGAAGACACCAATAAAAGGTGAAGAAGATCTTTGATAAAAAGAAACAAGATATAAGTTTTTAGATTCGAAACATTTTCCTCCTTTGGGAAAAAAGGAGAGAGCCCAAATGAAGCCATGGAAAGTTTGAATCTCTTTGGCTTGGCCTCATCCAGATCAAGAATTTCTGCAGAGAGAACACATACTATCTTTTCTTACCTTAAAAACCCCATTGAAGCTTCTTCGTAACAAGAAACATTTAAATCTCTATAAGTAATGAGGTTGGTTGTCCCTGACCTTGTACCATATGTGATTTAGGATGTTGTATCAGTGTTTCCCTTTTTGTTGTGTGTTTCCTTCTTTTTTTTTTTTTGTTTCCCTTTCTATTTGTCATGTGTGTTTTGTATTTCACTTGTGTATTGTTACTTTTGTTAGTCAATGAATAAATGAATATATTTTCCATTTTTTAAAGCATTGTTCTAGTTATTCATGATATTTATAGAGTTCTACATTACTCCCTTACTGTTTAATGTCCCCAAACTACAGTCAATTATTGTTATACAAAATGTTTAACATGCAAAATTGAAATTTTAACCATGGAAACTAATCCTACAATTAAAAATTCCGTCTGGTCATTGTGAACCTTTCCTTTGGGAATCCTATCCTTAGTTTCTTCCTCATTCTATCTTAGAGTAATGTGCTAAAAATATTTTCAAGTGTGTTTCATGTGCAGGGATGAATACCTAAGGTGATTGAAGAATGTCATTGAGTTTTAAGGAAAACCAAATTTCCCTAGAGGCCTTGAAAAGGGACATTCTTTAACATTTTGTGGCATATGGATATCCTTTGGAAGTTGGCAGAGAAGATTCAAGCCACCTGGGAGTTGGATAGGATAGTTCTGAATGCAATGAAGGAATTTTAGGGAAAATATGTGGAGATAATTTATCCCATAAACCAAACAAGAAAAATATAGTCATTCTAGTGATGCAATGATCAAGATTCCTTGTGAAAATAGATCAATGGTTTGGAGACATTTTTCAATTCATGGAAATGTTTCAGTGTTCTGGGAATTTTTATCCATCTTACTAAGCCTCATAGTTCCAAGAGTTAACCATTCATTTGGAAAATGTTAGGCATAACCTGACTCCCCCATGTTAGGAATACTATATGGCCACATGTGACATTAGGATATGAGGATTCACCGAAATCTCATGTACTCCCATTAAGAACATTGGGCAATCTCAATGGAATCGAAAATGCTCATAAGTTAGCCACTCAAGAGATTAATAAAATCCTAAGACTCATTGCCTAAGGCTAAATGTCACCCACTCAACACTCATAGGATGAAAAAATGTTTGAGCCTTTTCCTTATTGGAGTAGCTTTTTGTACTACTACACCAATCCCAATACTCATCATTCCTACCTCACTGGAGAAAGGAGTTACAATATCGAAAATGATAGCTAACTCATGATCAACTGACAAATTGAATTGACTTGGTGGGCTAGATCCAAAACATGGGTGGGAGTTTTAGGTTTTTCGGGGATTCAGAGCCCCATATTTTAGAAATTTCTCTCTCCCCTTTTCGGATATTACTCGACGTAGCATCTGAAATAATTTATAACCACCAAAATTTCCTACTCCCGAAGGCCCCTACCCTCGAAGTCTAAAATTTTTGGACTTCAGACCTCTCTAATTTTGGGTGTCATTTACTTGCCTATTTGGAGTTCCTTGTCTTAAATCCTAAAGTCGACCCTCTTAAAAATTCGGAACGATTCACCTCTACAAAACCTAAAACTAGCTCACCTTCTATTTATCACATGACGAGTCTTCTTTGTTTCCACCTGTTGCATGCTGGGTCAATACCGAGTTGACCCAATTCTCTGTGTGTTCCAACTCTAAAAGCCCATTCTTCTTAGCTCAAGTTAGATCATTTTCATCACGCCCAAATTACTACCTCAGGGGGGTCACCCTTTAAGCTCATCTTCTTGTGATGCTAGGTTCATTTGTGGAGCTCATTGAAAATCAGGTTACCATGTAGATCATTCCACATAGCTCAATTAGATGAGTCTGTCAAACACTTCTCTCGCAACCATGTCCTAAGTGACTGCCAGGCCTTGAGTTATTTCGATCACCTCTCCCTAGACCATCATTGACATGACCGCTCTATCACGCGGCCCCTTTCTTTACACCATATGCTTTCGCGAGCTTCTTCATGTCAAGCCACCTGAGTTCACCCGTGCTTGCAAGTTTGTTCGGACCTCACTTCATTCCACCATCTCATCATATGGAGATACAAGGTGAATTTCGAGCTCCATGAGTCTCATCGTGACCTTAAAGTCCTCGAGTCTATGGGTTCTTGGACTTACCTGTAATTTTTTCTTCCCATATGTATGTGCCACTCATGATCCATGTGGCACCCATTCCCTTTATCTTGGTGTCTGGGTTGATACATTCCCCGTCACTGACCGAAATGTCTTCCCCTCATGTCCCAAATGTACCTTGGAAAGCATGTTCGAGCCACTGGTTGGTACTTCCATATTTGACTTTTCAACTCTTGGACTCATGATCAGATGAATTCGATGCTTTATTTAATGTCCTGCGAGCTCCTGCACCAATTTAACAGGACTCTCCCCTATGCATTTGTCGAGATCACCCCTATGCCATCTCTTAGCTCAATCATTGAGCCATCAGTAAGATCGGATCTACTTAATGCTCCCTAGGTCTCCTTTATTTTCATCATGCCCACCTTGGCCAAGTCAAGCCTATATCTCCTACGTTGCAGGCCATTCATGCATCAGAGCTTGTCAAGTTCAATGAGTTCTTTTGGGCTCACCTCTTGAGATCCTTTGCTATATTGCCCAGATAGTGAGGTTCGGCCTTTCTTTGAATCCTCCACTGAGATGTATGATTATGAGTTAGACTCAAAGAATGACTCGAGCTCTTGCATCCCATGTCTGACCCATGAATTGATTCGAGTCATACCACTTTGCATTGCATCAGCTGAGCTTGGGGAGCTCAAACCTCTCTTTGCATGTTTTTATGAGCATTGATCTCTTTGTTTAACTTCCTGTGGAGTGAGTTATCACCTGCAACACCAAGGAACTTCGACAATATTTTGACATGGCTCGGGCTTGATCCTAATTCTAAACCCTCGGCCCCTTATATTCTCGCAACTTAGGCAACTCACATAGTACTTGTCCAGAGACTAAAGATGGTGAGCCATCTTTCTCAGCTCGATGGTACCAAGTGAAACCCTATTTGATTTGTTGTGGGTATGTACAGGGCTCTGTTCCCATCATTAGATAAAATTTGGTTAAAGAACCCTAAGAAGGGAGCGTTCTCACTTTCCAAGGCATTATTTAGAAACTGCTTTTAATGAGGAGCTACCTGCATTTTATTATTTTTCTCACACATATCATGGTGTTTCCTTTCACCAATGAATTCCACTTCTGGATGTGCCCCTTTTAAATATCATCTGTGCGGGCAAGTGGAACATTAATTGTGCTGAAATTGTTTATCATGAGTTTGATTGAGCAATTTTCTAGTGTTCAATAGACTAAGAAGTTCTATATGACTTCTTATCTCATGTATACCCTAGCCACATCCTGGAAGTGGTTAGGGATTTCACCTACATGGAGGGCCAGAAGAATGATCCTATTTATGAATACTTACCCTGAGTTTACCATTGAAGCTAGCAATCACAATTTTAGAAGAGTCAATGATGCTTTCACCATGTATATTGTAAGACTCTTAGAGGGTAACACTGCTAGGAGATTTTCTGATGAAGCTAAGAACCTGATAGCCAAGTATGGGGCTTTCTTCATCCAATTTAGGAGGTTTTCATACATCAGGTTGGTTATGCTATGAAAATACACCCCTCAAGTTCCCCATGTTTTGCAATGATAAAATGGCTCTTGTTGAAGTGTGCAGGACAACTTGATAAACTACATAGAACCTGCAGGGATAAGAAGATCACTGGCCTTAATTTCCCTATCTACTTTGGGAAACTATACATGTAAAACAACTTTGGATGCCCAAAATTTAGAAAGGGCTATCGCTCCTCTCACTATCCATTTTTTCAGACCTTGGAATTTTTTTGATCTCAAAGAATTTTATTGATCAGAACCTCAGGATAAACTATCATCACAAGCCTTAATACTGAGGATTATTGGGCTGATTGTGTAGATGATTTTGAAGCTAGATGAAGGCACTATGGTAGAATCTCTCTACAAAAAATTAGAGATCTCGATCTCTACAAAGTTCCTAAAGGATTTAAGGATGATGATGAGGACTTATAGTCTTTTGAATATGAAACAACAATTAAACATACTCCTTTAGAAGATCTGGATTGGTACAAAAAAGAGAGAAATGATTTGGTTGAGATTATTGCCCCTGTTCTTCTAAGAACTAAAGGTTTGGGTTGACAGGAAGGTTTGTGAAAGCTCAATAAGAATTAGGGTGGATCTTCTTCTCAGAGATACCTCTACACCAAGGAAGGAAGCACATACAACCAATACTGAGGTACTTGAGAAAACCAAATCATTCTCCCTCAATGAAAGGGCTTCATCTACTCCTTCTTCTACTCAAGTATATCAAAAGAAGATCAAAGAGGTTAAACAAGAACCAATTGAGGAAGAATCTCTTCTTGAGTATTTCATAATTACCTTGCTGAGGAATAGAGAACATTATTGATTCTTCAGGTGAGAGTGATGAATAAAAGGGAAAAGAAGTTCCAGTAATCCTGAAGGAGCTCCTGAAAAATCACTGTTGCAGAAGGAAAAGAAGTGTTAAGTATTGAACATCCTAGTACCACTTAGACTCCTATACAAGGAAGATCCTGCTTCTCCATGTTGAAACAATCTCTACTAGAGGCAAGTATGGTTAATAAACTCTAAGTTCCATGACCATCACTTGCTCATTGGGCCTCTTGCCTTCCTCTTCTTCTTCTACCTTTTCCTGGGTGCAGCCCTTGGTTGATAGCAAGGAGACGAAAATATTCTTCTCAAATCTAACAGGGCCAAATTTTGATGTTGTGGCTGCTCTGTTGATGTACTCTAACTCCCCCTCCAACAAATAAATTCAAGACCACTTCAATATTAGTAACTAATGCTCAGGACCAACAATTCCTCAGAAGTTACAAACCCTAAGGATGATAAGGAAGAAATAGATCTTTTGATCTCAGATTTAGAGCTTTCAAGGATCCCAATGGGAGAATCCACTCCTGAGAGTGAGGTGCATAGCCTTCAAGAAACAATGTAATAAGGGTTATTGAAAGAGTTGAGAAGGGTTAGCAGACCATAGAACAAATAGAAGAAAGGTGAAAACCAAGTTCTTTCTGACTTTATCAAGTCATTTATTGGCCAAATATAAGGTTTTTAGATCCTAACCCACTAACTTCTCTTCCACCCCCCATGATTCTCAGCTGATGAAGTTACAAAGCATCAAAGACATACATAAGCATTCTACTTATGGGAAGGCTGTTGAGGCCATGGTGGATGAAATGACTATAGCAGGCTTGAATTTCATTGAGGAAGCCTTCAAGGCCAATGAGAAGGTGGCCAACTTGAAGTAGAAACTCTCCTCCTCGATCAAAGCTATGGATAAAGAGTTGAAGCTCTGGAGTAGTTGTATTACAGACCTCCGCCTATTGGGCCAAACTAATGAGAAGATCTTGTTGGTCAACAATGTATTTGGTGATGCCAAGAATAACTTGTCAAAGGCATGGATTTTCAATTTCAAATGGAAGATGAAGGTTTTGGAAGAAGCACTGGGATAATTAAAGAATGTATGGCAGAGAAGAGAGTCTTTCAAAAATTATGTTTCCTCTGCCTTTAAAGATATCCACTACTAACTTCAAGATGAAATTTCATGCATTCCCTTCTCTCTTCAAGAAATCAAAGCCCAGTTCATAACATTTGTCAAGGATGACTTGTTTAAAGAGGAGTCAATTACTAGAGAGAAGATAAAGGACATTTGCTCCCTTCAATCTAAAATTGCTGAGGCAAATAAAGAATACCTAGAGCATACCAAATTTGATAAAGATATGGAGAAATTTCTAGGCACTTGAACTTGCACCACTTCCAACACCACAATTCCAAGAGGCATGGAAATAGTAGAAACATTGAAGAAATTCAGATATCAGATCCTCAAATTAGTGGGCCCACCTCAGCCATAATCATATGTCTCTTTTTCGAGCTCCTCTTTCTCCTCTTCTATTGTTAGTGTTGAGAACCTTGTAAATTAATTAAGTACATTGTTTTGTGCATCTCCTTAATTAATAATTTAGTTAAAAGAAATGGTTACCAAATGTAACAAATTTGTAAGATATATAATGAGCTCTCCATGCCATTATAAGGGGTTGGAACTCTATTTTTTTTTTAAAGTGTAAAAGAGTCAAAAACTATCAAAACAAGAAGATTTCCCTTTCTTTTCCTATTTGTGTTTATTCATTATTTCCTATCTATTAAAATTATTGAATCATTAATCTATTTTGCATCAAGAAGATTTGTATTCTTATGGATGTCATCTCTAGAACTTTGTGTTTGTGAAATAACATCTTATGGTTTTAACACAAATGATTTTATTCTATATGATCCCAATTCAACATTTAAAAGGAATAATTTTTGCTATCTATATTTCTCGAGAATGCTATTCTACATTTTCCCATTCCTTAGTTCTTATGACCTTTTGTATTGATAATCGGTCATTTAAAACATTTTCATGATATCAGAGTTACTCTTTAAAACTAAACGTTGTATATTTATAAATATGTTTTTTCCTTTAAATAAGGGAACCTCTCCCATTAAAGAGGAGTGAATTTCTGTCCCCTGACTGTTGCTTTCATTAAAGTCCTTATTTGACAACCAACAGTCTGCAACCTGATTAGAAGTTTGAAAATATTGCAAGTTGATTATTTCTCCATAAATCATCTCCTGTATGAAGTGCATGTAGATCTCAATGTGCTTCATCTAAAGATGTTGAACCAAATTTCAATAACTCGATATTTTTCTCATGTTGTCATAGTAAATGATAGTATGTTTCTGAAAGTTAATATACATGAATCACTCTTCTAGGGTTTCTTTCTTGCATGTCATACCGCAACCTCTTTGGGTGCTTCGGGATAGTAATTTTATTATTTAAGTTATAGGGTTTCTCACCCTTTGGGCTCACCTATATAATTCCCCCCTCCACTTCGAGCCCGAATGTTAATGCCGAGACTGGAGCTATTGGAAATACGAACAATGACACCACTATAAAAACATCCTCGAATGTTTGTCCCAAAGGTCTTTCACGCGGTAATGTTTGTCCTCCTGATGTTGTATTACCTATTTTTGAATTTAATGATGTGTACCATTGGCTTGAATAGATCTACCTTCTCGCTTACTTAATGGGTCATATCCCCTCTGAAAGAATGCTCAAGTCCTAGGTTAACTCATCCTAGGATGCTCATGGTATGAGGTTTGAGAGTGTGTAAAACATGACTAAAGGGTTATTCCTTTTTGGTTCTCTTACCCTTCACATGTCCTTGCTATCCTGGACCGATTGACTACTTGGTATGTTTGTAACTCCTTGTTGGTTCTTTCCTTTTGGAAAAAGTAACTTGTGGTGTCTGAGTTTGTGACCCTTAAATTCTGTCTTGGTTGAATTTCCTGATTTTCAACTTCAATGTGTGAATTTTCTTCACCAAACCGCCTCCTCTATTGGGGGAGTTGTTTGCATGGAACCGCATCACTTTTATAGTCACAACCCATAGAAATAGACCTATGTTGAGGTAGACCTCTCATAAGAATTAAAATAATTCATGGATATCCAAATGGGTGACACTCGTTACTCACAGCGATTTCTTTACACCAACTTACCTAACACATGCTTTTGTTGCTAGGATTCTAATCAAAATATCAAGGATTGTCTGCTCTATGTGTTAGGAAATCAGCATAAGGTGGCTACCGAATCCGTTAAGCCCCTACAAGAGGAAGGGTGGAAAACATTCGAAGGGTGGAAAAATAATAATAAAAAGGTTCAAGCCAACGTGATTAGTAACAATGTTTCTAAAGAGCCAGCTGTTAAGGAACAAACTTCTGGCCCATGTCAGACCTCAGAGCTAGTCTATGAAGATTCTCCAGTCTCATTTTCCAAGTTCTATAACACCCCCAAAGTGGATGTAATTCTCATGGACCCATCAAACTCCATCCATACCTCCTAGACACCTCCGACTTGCTAGTTGCTCTTGACAACCTGCTCACAGGGCCCGTCCAAAGGTCTTGAAGTCCCTCTCAACACCTCATGGGAAGTCATGAACATATCCTGACACGTAGTGTGGAGTCAATAGAGGAGGATTATAACATTAAGTATTCATGACAAAGGAAATTTGAGTTGCATGTTTTTTTAAAGCATAATAATGCTCAATTCCTATAAAACCAGTTCGATTCCTTAGATGTATTGGATACTGATGGTATGACCCTTGACCCATGTTCATCATGAATTATATGTCATGGAATGTGAGGGCTATTACTGACTCCAATCATAAGTATATAATTAACAATGCTTGCCAAAAAATTATGAGTTTAGATGTTTTATGCTTACAGGAAGGTAAGGTTATAAGTTTTTCAGTTGTCTATGGTTTGTAAATACATTTGGCGTGACAACCTGGCTTTTAATATTCATCATGATGGAGGACGTGGGGGTTTAATTTCCTTTTTCACCCCAAATGGCAGCCCTTCTTTTTGGATCATGATGTAGACCCCACCTATAGATCCATATGGGATCTCTTTAATATTAAAAGCCACCCTTTTGGATTCATTAACATTTATGCATTGAATGATGTAGTTAAAAGGGTTGATCTTTGGAAGTGGATAGCCAATGAAATATATGATGCATATTGGGTCATCTGTGGTGAATTTAATATGGTTGAGTTTCTTATAGATAAATGTTAGCGCCTTCTTATGTAATGGAAAACTGGTGAAAGGGAGGCATGGTTTTACATGCGTAGTAAATTCAGGTCTTATGAAGCAAAAACCTCACGTCAACCCAACTATAAAACCTAGTTCACTTGGTCGAATCTTCGAGGTGAATTGGATCGGGTTCTCAAATGGCTTGACAAGGCCATGTTGTCCAATCAATATTTTTTTGATTTTGACAACAGTTATTCCTTTCCTATGGAAGTGATGTCATATTTAATACTTTTTGACCACTTTCGCATCATATTTTGTATCACTTGACAAGCTAAAAGGACTTTTAGTCATAATGTCCATTTTTTATAATAATAATGACCTTAATGGAACAAAAACCCACACTCAATCATATCAAGTGAGTTTGGAGCTTAAAACCTTAGTACTATCACCTTCAAAACTATCACTCACCTCTTTAGTCTAATTGGACTCAATGGTGGGCTGATATGATGACTATGATGGCCATATTCCTAAGAGTCTATGGGTGACATCTAGCCAATATTTATCATCGCTCCTATTTTATCACCTCTTCCAAACTCAGTTGGGCGGTGGTGGCACTTGAAGGAAATACCTTCTCTGAAGCTTTGCAATTAGAGGTGTTTGATCTTAGATAGAAAATACAAATTACAAAAAACTATACTTCTCGGGGGGCATAGATCAGTGCATGCCTTCACTGGCTTAAGGTTGGGGATCAATTTTCAACGAAATTATTCAATCACTCAAAGAAAAACATTCCTTTCACAAGATTTGATTCATTTTTGATGGCAAAACTCGTATCATGGATCCATAACTCATGTTGTAGGCCTTTTTTAATCACTACAAGTAATTTTTCCAAGCTCAAGCTCCTTCGGCAGAACGACAAGCTGCCTTGGATCAATGCCTTTCCATGGTGCCATGCAAAATTTATCAGGTACAAAAAATTGTCTATAATCACCTTATTTCCCTCTAGAATAGTTATAAGAAGTGATCATATAAATGGAAAATGACAAGGTACCTAGCTACGATGGCTTCCCCTACGAATTTTATAAATCAATTTGGGATACGGTTTATCTGGACCTTTATCAGGTTTACTTGGAATGATTTTAGTGTCAGTCTCTTTGCCCCTATAGTAACAAAGAGAATATCAAGTCCATCCTAATCCTGGAGACCCTGAGATGATAAGAAAAATAATTCCTATAACCTTTCTTAATGTGTCTTACAAAGTCATATCCAAATCTCTTTCCATTCATGTGTGAAACATTCTTCCTACAATTATTTAGTCGGATCAAATTTCTTTCATCCAAGGGCGTTATATCCTTGACAATATAATTTCAGTCTAGGAAGGCATGGAATGGGTGCACAGATCCAACTAGCAAGCCCTCTTCATCAAAATCGACTTCAATAAGTCTTATGATTGAATTGAATGACCTTTCATTATTTCTACGCTTTGAGCTCTGGGATTTGGTCCCAATTTCAGTCAGTCTGTTAATATTCTTTTTACGCATGCATCAACCCATATCACCATTAATGGGCAAATCTTGTCACCATTTGGTATTTTTAAATCCATCTAAAAAGTATTTATGTTGGCTTCCGCCCTCTATGTCCTTGTAGCTGATGGATTTGGCCACCTGTTATCCAAAGCTAAATCTTAGGGGCTTGTTAGGGGAATTACCTTTCCCTCTATTGATAAATCCTAACTGCTTAATGTCCATTTTGTGGATGAATCCTTCCTTACGCTCATTAAGGATGAAAATAACATTAGTAATGTTATGTAGTGCATCAAAACCTTCTGTTTAACTTTTAGATATTCCATTCAATGACGTAACATGTAATTTTATAGACATTCATTCCTCCATGCACCCCCTGGATGGCTATGTATGCTTGGAATATTCTCAACCATGGTGAAATGCTTAAATTTCTTGGTATCCCATTTTCATTTCAAGATTCACTTGCGGAGCTTTGGCATTATGTCGTGTAACAGGTGGCTCAAAAGTTGGAATACTTGATTACTAAGCCGATGTCTTTAGCAGGAAAATTTCATATCTTCTCCCAAGTGCTTAAAGCCACACATGTGTATTGCTCGTCATATTGAGTCCCTTCCAAGAATTCTGTGAAAGAGTTAGAAAAACTACTCAAAGGCTTCCTTTGGACCAATGCTTCCACTAGTAAAGGATTTCATAGAGTTGTATGGGATAATTTTTGCCTCACTATAGATTCATGAGGTTTAGGCCTCATTAATATTCTACATCAAGGGTAAGTAATTTGTGCCAAATGTATAATCTGTAGCACATAAGGGGAATAAACATGGAAGGTTCTCCTACACAATGGCATTACCGAAAGCTCCCCTTATGACCATTTGACTTGGAAAGGCATTGGATTTACCAATATTCTCATTTCCCCCATTCCAATCAAAGTGGTTCAAAATTTTATGCTTAAAATTATTCGGAAATCCTAGGAGTATATCAAACCATAGCTCATATGGGATGAAAATGGCTTTTATGACAACCTTTCATTTGACCACTAATCTTTGTGGTGGTCTTTTGTCATTTAATGTCAGGATCATTGTCTGGCCGAGGTTCCTTGGATTCTAGTGCTCCACCTTTTCAAGAAAGGCATTCACACCATCCTATTGACATTTTTCACACCCCATGAGAAAAAGTCAACTCAAAACTTTTAAATTTCTCAGATTGGCTAGGTTACAAGTTTGGCTATTTTTGGGTCATCCATCTCGGAAGAGGATATAGATTTTAATTGTTTGGTTCTAGACAGTCTTGGAAGTCACATTTGAATCAAAAATACAACTCAGGTACAATTACAAATTGTCATTGCTCATGGATACAACCATTCCATTTGTTACCCTCATTAGAACTGTGCAAAAACCGTAAAAGACCATTACAAGGCCCTGTGGAAGGTAGAAAGGACAACATGTATCATACATAATGTTCTGAAGATGAAAACAAGTTGTAGGGTTGATGCATGGAAAAGGTAGTTTTATAAACAATTTTCATTTCCAATGAGAATAAAAAAGTTACATTTGATTTTAATTTATTTTCATGATTAAGTGAATTATGTAAGTGTTCTGAGTTATATAAGTTCATTTATTATCCATACAAATGAAGAAAGTACAAAAAATAAAGACATACATCTCATTACACAAAAATAGTTCATTTATTCATGAGGAATAACAGTATAGTGAACCCACACAAGCCGTGGGAATAACTCTAAAATAAATTACATAAAAGAAAATACATGCATGTAAAGCTATGAGTAAAAGAGAAATGGAGATCCATCATTACCTGATTCAGCCTAGAATTTACTAGATAACACCCTAGACATGTTGTCCCATCACTCAGCCTAGACTGAGCGCTCAACTGAAGCGTGCAAAGGTACCAGGTCCCTCTTTAGGGTTGTCATAGTAGGATGTTAGCAGGATGAAGCAAGAAACATATAGATCCATAATTAATCCATCATTCTAAAATGCATGCCATATTCAGATTTATGAAAGAACAAGCTTAAACAATATTCATGATTGAATCAAGAACTTGCACTAATCAATTACACATAGGAATGACACTTAGGTTCGGCCAATATCTTCCATCTATTAATAAACATAGAATCTCCTTACAATAATGGAAATCTATACCGATGCGCGCATGGATCTAATATAGTAATCCAATCATATGCGCATATCTCTATATCTCCATACATCCATCTCTCTATATATATATTTTACTATGTGCTTCAGATCATATATATATAGGGTGGGGACTTTCCCTTCACCACTTATCTATTTCAAAAATAGGCCACATGCTATTGATAGCCATGCACCATTTATAGGCATAGCCACACATGCAAGTGTGTTATCTATAGACCTCTTATAATTAATTAAAGTGACAATCCTATTCTTAGCTCATTTCCATGAAAAATGCTTTGATCTGATCCTCCAAAGATAGATAATGTGTGGCACACACGTCTCTGCATTGTTGGTGTGTTCCACACACCATCTTCTAAAATAGGTCTTCATGCTCAAAATCGGCTAAGTACTGAATGCGTGAACTTCTGTTTTACACGTGCATTCTTCCTATCCATTCGCACCCTTGATCCTGGCCTTCTCTCCCACACGAAGTTCTTGTGTGATCTCTAACAAGTGTTTTCTGATCAACATTACCCCACACTAATCTCATTTTCATCCTGACAATGGGTATCTCCAAAACTCGAAGTAAAGAATAGAAGAATGGAAAGAATAAGAATGAAATGCAGGGCTTAGCCCCTCTTTGAGTCAGCAAAGCGAAACTGGTTTATTGCTATTCTACCAGCAGGAATCTATGCAAGTCTCACAGATTCTACCTTCGGGGGTTTGGTATCTCATCCCAGTAGAGTATTTCAGGCTGCGAAAAGAAAGGAATGAAAGAGGGAAAAGAGAAAGAACGGATCCGAAGGAAGAAAAGAAATGGATTCCAAAGCAGAAAGGTCAGAAGATTTATGTTTTTGGGTTGGTAGTAAACAGAGCCAATCCTACTTGCATAAATAAACAAAGCAATACTGATGAGCAAATGACAGAAAAGTAGATATGAATCCAACAGATTAAACACACACAGATCTAACGTAAGAAAGATCTAATGCATAACACAGCTATTGAGCACAAAGTCTTAATATTTGTATTACTGTTTTCTTCTGTTACAAGAAAGCTCAAAGTCTTTCTCTCCTCACTTCTATTTTCATCTAAAAAATGTTCACCCCTGAATACAACAAGTATTCCAGTATTTATAGAAGAAGAGGAGGAAAAGAAGACAAAATGGAGCCAACCACCTATTTACAAAGATATTTACAAAATATCTAAAAGTCATGTTGACTTTTGACAACTTGATGGATGACATCATCCCATGATGCAACATGGATGATGTCATCATTTGCATCAACATACTTCAGACATTCCAACAAGAAAGTCGGAGAAGAGAGAGAAGAAGAAGAAGAAGAAGAAGAAGAAGCAGCTACTCATCGTCATCATCCTGCGGCCGAAAGGGGGTTGCCTGCCTATTAATTTGTCCATCTGATGGACTTCTTGTAACCTTCTGAGTTCTAACCTAGATGATGTCAATGTGACCTTTTCAATTCTGAATCTCTGACATCCATACTGCATTCTGCCTGTGACTCGGGCATCCTGACCCTCCTTGATACTTGTACTTCATCTCTTCCTCTGTGAGCTTAGCCTTTCCTCCATTGGATTTGGTGGGTCTCTTACTGGATGTAGACATATGTTCCTTTGAACTCAGCTGCTGATCTGCATGAAGAAGAAGCGAGACCCAATCCAAAAAGGTTGAATTAGCCATTTGATCTTCCATTGGAATGCTAGCAGAAGAAAGAGTTAGAGATTTTAAGGCTCAAGGCACAGGGCGCATAAAAGATGCAGTTAACAGGGCTAAATAGATAAGGCACACAGAAAAGGAGTGTGGCAGAGGCTAAACAGGCGCCAAAGGCGCATGGCGCATGGATGTTGCATATTGCATTTTATAGAAGGGCACATGAAAATTGTATGTTACATTGAGATTTGATGCGCCCTTTGGCGCATGGATGGATCGTGCAACATTGACTTTTCGTGCGCCAAAGGGATATGGCGCGGCGCACGAAGGGTTTACACAACATGATGTTGTTGTAATCGGGGATACGCCTGCGCCTCTATAGCTTCATACTTGCGCAAATATAACTTGTGTAACATAGAAGCTGAGTGCACCATAGGCGCATGGAAAAGGGATGCAACATAGACGGATGGTGCGCCAAAGAGGCGCATGGATGTCATGATGCAGCAGGCAGAAAGGGCGCGCCATTGGCGTGGGTTTAGCTCATGTAACAGGGCGGGTAGATGCGCCAAAGGGGCGCAACTGTTCTTAGTGTAACAAGACGCGCCAGTGCGCCAAGTGAAAAAAAAGAGCTTTCTCAACGGGGTTTCTAACTCTTTTTCTTTCTTTCCTTCATTTCCAAGACTGCTTGGGGAGACATAAGGTTTCAGACCAAAAAGAGGTTTTCAACCAAGCTTTTCCGAAATAACACCCTCTGCCAGCAGATCTGGAAAGAGGGGGGAAGGGAGGAGGAAAAGAAGAAATAAAACAAGGCAGCACAGGGGGGAAAAAGCTCAACCTATTTCTATTTCAAAACCAACTGACAAGCTAAACACCAGACCAATAACGCATCGAGAACCAAAAACACAAAACGTAGAAGAGGGAGAACCTCTTACCTGATAAATAGCAAAAGTTTTGAGAACGGGTCCATAATACGTTGAAAATGACGGAGCAGAGGCTGACAAGCTTAGAAAAATCACGTGCTTCGCAAAAGTGAAAATGACATTTGGGCGCGCAAAACACATATATATAGAAAAACCAGTCATCAATGCGCCACCCACTTTTGAAAGGGCGCACGGGAAAGTTTGGCGCATCAAAGCATTGTCGGCATGAACTTATGTGCGCCCTTTGGCGCACCAAAGTTGTTGTCGACATGAAGTTATGTGCGCCCTTTGGCGCACCAAAAAGTGGCGCAACAAAAGTTGTACCAACACAAGCGCATGCGCCTTGGCGCACGCAGGGAAGGTTCAACACACTTTGGTGCACCGAAAGTCGTGTTAACATTGAAAATTACGCGCCAAAGGTTTTAAAGGGGGCGCACCAAAAGTTAGTGTTGCAAAGCAATTTCATGCGCCCAGCCAAAAAAGGCTTTAAAAAAGACTAAGTTCGAAAACTAGATTTCCCGGGAAGGGACTTTACAACGTTTCGAACGCGAGGGATCCCTATCGAGGGATCGAAACAAAATTTTTGGTATGGTTATCGGTAAAATTGCCCTTGTCAATTTTACGGGATAACAGTTGGCTCTTTCTGGGGACTATCCTTGAGCGAACTCGGGGGTAGAGAATCCCAGATCACTTGTGCCTATCCATTGGGTAACAGAGTCAAAAACAAGGGGGACCGGAGGGAGAACAAAAGAAACACATGACAAACCGAAAGAAAACACACGACGAAAGCAAACACACAACTTAAAAGCAAACTGTACAAAGAAGAGAGCAAGCTCTACTTCCTGAAGATCTTCAGATGCTGCCCGCTATAAGGAAGCGGGAGCTCAGTTCCATCCAGATATGAGAGATAGAAACTATTCTCTCCGTTGATTTGCTTGATTTTGAAGGGCCCTCTCCATAGGGAATCAAACTTTCCGTGCATACCCTTTGGTTCTCTTCGCTTGTCCCATAAAAGGACGAGATCTCCCACTTGAAAATCCCTCTGCTTGGCCTTCTTATCGAAAAGCCTCTTAACTTGATTCTGATGTTCAGTGATCCTATCGACCACCTTCACTCTCTTTTCTTCAAGTTCTGCCAGATACATGATTCTCTTTTCAAGAGAACTTTGGAAAGTTTCATCTTCAATGGCTCGTGCCAAGCGCAGAGCAGGAAGTTCCGCAGAAATGGGAAGCTCGGCATCAATGCCATATAACACTTGAAAAGGTGACATGCCGAGAGATCTCTTGGGAGTAATGCGGTCCGCCCACAAAGCGTCATACAAAGACTTGTGCCACATCCGCTGATTTTCATCTACTAACTTCCGTATGATGGTCACCAAGTTCTTGTTACTGGATTCCGCCTGACCATTTCCCTGAGGGTAATAATCTGAGGCATGAGCCAAAGTTATTCCATACTCATAACAAAAACTAATAACTTCTCAAGAGGAGAAGTTAGAAGCATTATCAGCAACGATTTTGTTTGGAACGCCGAACCTGACAATGATATTTTCTTTAATGAAACTGCAAACCACCTCAGAAGTGGCATGCTTGACAGGTATGGCTTCCACCCACTTGGTGAAGTAATCCGTTGCTGTAAGGACATAGCTATGCCCGGAACTCGATTGAGGATTGAGTGCGCCAATAAAATCGATTCCCCATTGCCTGAATGGTTCATTGATAATGACCGGCCTTAGGGGAAGGGCAGCCAACTTGGGCTTGCCGACGAATTGTTGACAGGGTTCACACTTTGCCACCCAGCTAGCTGCATCTTGAAAGAGCGTCGGCCAATAGTACCTGGCTCGAATGATCTTGTGTGCTGTCACGGAAGAAGAAAAATGGCCTCCACAGGCTGAATTGTGAAAACTTTCCAGCAGTTTTACTTGCTGGGGCTTGTCGACACATCGCAGGAAGACGCCGTCTATCCCGCGCTTATATAAACCGTCATCCCAGATGACATATTTAGCTACTCTGAGCTTTATAGTGTGCTTCTCCTTTGCAGTTAGGTGCATCGGGCATTCGCCGTAGGTAAGGAAGAAAGCGATGTCGGAGTACCACTCATCACTAGTTGCAACAAATAGAACCAGAGGTAGAGAATCAAGCTCCTTTAGAGGGCTTTGCGCTTCGTCGGTACAGTCCTCTTTTCCTTTAGGGCTTTCTGAATCTTTGTTTTCAGCCATTAGCTGACACAGGCCCTTGCCCCTTACCAGCTTGGTTGGTTTAATATCTAGGTCATACTCTTGGACCTTTGCGATCCAATTCCCTCTCAAACTTCCTAACTCCTGCTGAGTTAGAATTGACTTTACCGCCATGTCAGGGACCAGTACCACCGTATGTGAGTTTAGAATATAATACCTGAAATTCTTCACCGCTTTGGCAACGGCAAAGGTGTGCTTTTCCAATTGAGTCATCTTCAACTCGTGAGGCTTAAGGGGAGAACTCATGAATGCAATCGGGGATTCAATGTCTTCTGAATTCTTTTGCATTAAGATTGCAGACACAGTGTGCTCAGATGCGTAGCTATACATGATGAAGTCTTTGGAGAAATCGGGACATACCAGGACTGGCGTATGAGAAACAGAAGCTTTTATTTCTTCAAATGACCTTTTTCCCTCTTCACTCCATTTGAAATTTGGTGATCCCTTCATCATGTTCAATATGTGGTGAGTCTTTTCAGCAAAGTCAGGAACAAAACGTCTGAGAAAATTCACCTTTCTGAAGAAAGAATGAACACCAGTCTTGCTTGTAGGCAGAGTAAGGCTTTGAATAGCCTTAACTCTTTCGGCATCTATCTTTGTCCCTTCTTTGCTAACCACATGCCCTAGCAACTTCCCTTCCGTGACTCCGAAAACAGACTTTTTTGGGTTTAGGGAAATCCCATGTTCTCGGCACCTGGCCAAAACTTGCTCCAAGTGATCATAGTGATCACTTCGTTGTTTAGAGAACACGGTCAGGTCATCTAAATAAACCACAATGACCTTCCCCATCATACCTTTGAATCCGAAGTCCATGGCTCGCTGAAAAGTGGCACCAGCATTAGTTAGGCCGAAAGGAATCCTGCTGTAGGCAAATGTACCCCAGGGAGTAGTGAATGTTGTTTTGAACCGATCCTCAGGCGAAACTTCAATCTGATTGTAACCTGAAAAACCGTCAAGCATGGACAGCATCTCTGATCCAGTTACTGCTTGCAGAACTTGATCCATTATCGGAAGAGGGTAGTTGTCTTTCAGCGAAGCTTGATTCAGATTTCGAAAGTCTACGCATATGCGTATCTCACCATTTTTCTTGCGCACTGGCACAATATTTGCTACCCAAGTACTGTGATGGATAGGGAATATGATTCTCGCATCCAGTATCTTCTGAATTTCAGCCTGGATGGTACCCGAAATCTTGGGATTATAGTGCCTCTGCTTCTGGCGGAAGGCTTTGGCATCGTCTTTCAGCGGTATGTCATGCTGAACATCCTTTGGCTTAAAGGACTTTAAATCGGCATAGGACCATGCCAATACATCTATATATTTCTTCAGCAATTTGATGAATTTCCGCTTCTCTTCAGGTGTGCAGCATTTGCCAATGTTTACAAATTGCGGATGTGCCTCTGAACCTATATTGACTGGTTCTGTCTCTGGGGATGAGTCGGGGTCATCTCGCTTCTTCTTTTTCACAAAACGGTCGTGCCTATCAAACAGGCGCTCTAGAGAAACCAGGCCCTTTGGAATTTTATTTCCCTTGAGCTGACATATGTCGTCCTTCTCCTCTGATTCATGGTTTTGACCGTTGATTGATTCGCGGCATGTAGAAGTGGATCCTTCAAAATACAACTCGTCAAAATTTTCTGATTTTTCCAGAAAGGCAATGAGTTGATTATCGTCGTTGAATACTTGCCAATGCTGAGAGTTGTCTGGCACGTTTGGGCGGAAAACCACCTCAATGGTGTATTTGTTTGTTTTCAAACCTGGATGTGGGAGCATGAGAGATGCTGAAACAACCAATGAATCAGCCATGTCATTTTGGGCTCTTGGAATCGCCTCTATTGAAAAAGCATCAAATTCTTTGATGCTGTCCCATACCACGTTACGGTAGTTCCTGAGCCTTTCATTTTTCACTTGGTAAATCCTTTTGACCTGATTTACAACTAGCTCAGCATCACCTTGTACTTTTAGATTTTTTATTCCTCTTTCTTTTGCGGCTTGTATACCAAGTAAGAGAGATTCATACTCAGCAGTATTGTTGGTGTTGAAAAATTGTAATTTGAAAGAGAGAGGAATGACTTATTCCTCAGGAGATATTAACACGACCCCAGCGCCACATCCACTAGTTGCACAACTCCCATCGAATTGCAATGTCCAGATTTTATTAAGATCTCCTTCCTGAACGAGAACAGCCCCTGTTTTATCCGTCTCAGTAGATAAGAAGTAATTCTCCATCCTTGATGATTCAAAAAGGATTTGAGCTTTGGGGTCTTTAGAGCTGGTAACCAAGTATTTCTTTTGTGATTCTGGCTCCAAAGCCTGCATTACGCCTTTGACTGGAATTTTAGCTTTGGACCAGTCCATATGAATTTCTCCACCAACTTCGCTCCAAAAACTTCTTCCCAGCAATATTCCATATGCTGCTGGAATGTCAGCAATGAGGACTGTCATTTTTACTCTTTTATCTGGGAAAGCCGCAAATGCAAATTACGCGTCCTTGATTTGGCCAACCAACGGGACTTGCTTATTTTCTAAGGAATAACATCTGCCGAAAGGCTTGGTAAGAGTGAGGCCCAAAGCATGGGCGAATTTTTCCGGCACGACATTATCAGAAGCTCCGGAATCAATTATACAGTTGCTCAACTTATGACCATTGATCAGCAGAGAGAGATAGAAAGGTTCTATCTTGCCTGACGCAGATGTTGAAGCAACATTTATGCGGGATTCAGGGGGAGTGGAAAGGATTCCTTTTGGGGAAGCCTGATTAGGTATAACAGCTTGACTTTGGATATACTTAGTTAATCTTACAAGCTGTTCGGGGTTTGACTGAAGATACTCAGCTTCAGACATTTGAATCTTGGTCTTTTTTGCATGATCTATAATATCAAATGCGGCCAAGGGTTGCATTGGTAAAGGAATGAGTCCCTCACCTCGCGATGATGGAATAGGATTGGTGGTCTTAGTAGGAATGTGAGAGGACTGATTTGGAGGAGAGATAGGGGGAAAAGATTTCTTTGTAAAAGATTTGCCAGGGAGTTGAGTAGGAAGAGGATTAGCTCTTTTAGCAATGATCGGAGGCGCGTTTGACACGGCCTTCTCCTGCTGGACATGGGCAGCAACTTCTGTTTCTTTTCCTTGCGAACGAGTAAAAACAGTGTATGACTGTCCACTTGCATAGCCTTGAGTACTCTCCTCTTCATCAGATTCTTCCTCATCAAATTCCATGTACCCGATAGTAGAGTCGCCAGTCGGTTCACCGACATCTTGATCATCTTCGCCTTGAGACGAAGGCTCTTCATAATACTGCTCTTCTTCTTCAATCTCGGCCAGAGCATTGACCGGAGGAGCTTCAAGTGCCAACCGTGGAGCAGCTGTAGGTAAGCGCGGTCTTTGTGAAACATTGTTAGGAATGAAATTCCTTCGCGGAATATCCCGGTATGAGGAACTGGGAGAAGCCTGGGCCAACTGCTTCTTCAATGCAAGCAAATCGTTCGCCATCTTTTGGAATGCTGGATCAGATGAAGTGGCGGGCGAAGGGCCCAAAGATTTAGTCTTGGCTGATTCCTTTTTTAATTCACCGGATATTATCAGATTATCTTCTATGCGAATGGCAGCGGCTTGGGCAAGAACCAAGGTGGCAACTCGTTCCTGAAGGAGCAAGAAACTAACTTTCGAGCTCATAGCGTTTACGAAGAAACACTTTTGATTTTCCGGCATTGGAAGCATGGCAACAGGGACACGGTTGATTAATGCATTGAACCAGGCGACAAAATCGCGCATGGTCTCATTCACCTCCTTCTTCAGGTGAGTGATTCGTGATAATAATGCAAACGCATCCTCTGAAGGTTTTTATCTGTCTTCGAAAGCATCCCGTAAGGTTGCCCAACTGGTGATAGATCCGGCCTGCAAATGTTGAAACCATTCAGCCGCAGGTCCTTGTAGGGTTTCTAGAAAAAGGCAAACCGACACATCTTCGTGGGTCACATCCAAAATACTGCACAACATGATGCATGCAGATATGTGGGAATCCATGCTTTGATTTCCACTCCCGTCGAATTTGGGAAAATTCTTTCGATTTCCATGAGGGAGCGTGTGAACTGGATGTGGTAAAGCCAAAGGACCCATTGCGTTTCCCCATGGTACCGCCATCTGAAAAGCCGGAAAGAGAACACGAGCTGGAATTGTAGTTCCGCTGAGTAGCAAGGCACTACAAAGGGATGTGGATGCCCCCTACAAAAGACTTTTTCTTCGTGAAGGTGAGACACTCCTGGATGACCGGCTAGCCGAGCTTAGTGCTGAAAAATGCGCCGGTGTTACGCTGAAATTGTGCCTTTGAAGCAGATCGAAAGTAGGATCAACTTCTCCACGGGCTCACCTGCTGCGCGTAAAAGGTTCACTCGCCAGTGTACCTTCTAGATCTGCAATGTTATGGTGCAGATTTAGACTTTCTTTTTGGTTGTACTGGCTGATTTTCTGGTCTTTCTGACAAAAACCAGCAGCAAATACTTTTCTAAATATTTAAAACTATCCTCTTCAGAAAACTGATTGCGGTTAAATGACAAATTACAACGAGGATAAGATGGCAGGGAAGATTAGTAAGCTGATTTTCGGATCTGATTTTAACTTTTTTAAGAGGGTTTCAAACTTTTTTGCAAACAGTCAAAACTCAGATCTACGGCAAAATACTGGATTTTTATAAAAACTCAGCGAACTAAAGTTCTGTAACTGGGCCCGATCTATGGACTCTCAGAAGAAAATTTTTCAATTCAGAGCACTTTTGCAAATTTTTTGGATTTTTATGAAAAAGTTCAGATTTGCAAACAGGCAGCGATTTTCTTATTTTTTTTCTGATTTTTATATCTTACTACCCTCATAGATCTGACCGATCTATTTGATCCCCAGCGGAGTCACCAAAAACTGTTGGTCCGAAAATCTGTCGCCTGGACAGATCTATGGATAGACGAGCCAACAGTGTGCAGGGCTTAGCCCCTCTTTGAGTCAACAAAGCGAAACTGGTTTATTGCTATTCTACCAGCAGGAATCTATGCAAGTCTCACAGATTCTACCTTCAGGGGTTTGGGATCTCATCCCAGTAGAGTATTTCAGGCTGCGAAAAGAAAGGAATGAAAGAGGGAAAAGAGAAAGAACGGATCCGAAGGAAGAAAAGAAATGGATTCCAAAGCAGAAAGGTCAGAAGATTTATGTTTTTGGGTTGGTAGTAAACAGAGCCAATCCTACTTGCATAAATAAACAAAGCAATACTGATGAGCAAATGACAGAAAAGTAGATATGAATCCAACAGATTAAACACACACAGATCTAACGTAAGAAAGATCTAATGCATAACACAGCTATTGAGCACAAAGTCTTAATATTTGTATTACTGTTTTCTTCTGTTACAAGAAAGCTCAAAGTCTTTCTCTCCTCACTTCTATTTTCATCTAAAAAATGTTCACCCCTGAATACAACAAGTATTCCAGTATTTATAGAAGAAGAGGAGGAAAAGAAGACAAAATGGAGCCAACCACCTATTTACAAAGATATTTACAAAATATCTAAAAGTCATGTTGACTTTTGACAACTTGATGGATGACATCATCCCATGGTGCAACATGGATGATGTCATCATTTGTGCATCAACATACTTCAGACATTCCAACAAGAAAGTCGGAGAAGAGAGAGAAGAAGAAGAAGAAGAAGAAGAAGAAGAAGAAGAAGCTACTCATCGTCATCATCCTACGGCCGAAAGGGGGTAGCCTGCCTATTAATTTGTCCATCCATGGACTCTGATCTTGTAACCTTCTGAGTTCTAACCTAGAATTCATCCATGTCAATGTGACCCAATTCTGAATCTCTGACATCCATATTTTATTCTTCCTGTGACTCGGACATCCTGACCCTTTGATACTTGTACTTCATCTCTTCCTCTGTCAGCTTAGCCTTTCCTCTTGGTTTGGTGGGTCTCTTGCTGGATGTAGACATATGTTCTTTTGAACTCAGCTGCTGATCTGCATGAAGAAGAAGCGAGACCCAATCCAAAAAGGTTGAATTAGCCATTTGATCTTCCATTGGAATGCTAGCAGAAGAAAGAGTTAGAGATTTTAAGGATCAAGGTGCAGGGAGCATGAAAGATGTAGTTAACAGGGCTAAATAGATAAGGCACACAGAAAAGGAGTGTGGTAGAGGCTAAACAGGCGCCAAAGGTGCATGGCGCATGGATGTTGCATATTGCATTTTATAGAAGGGCGCATGAAAATTGTATGTTACATTGAGATTTGATGCACCCTTTGGCGCATGGATGGATCGTGCAACATTGAATTTTCGTGCGCCAAAGGGATATGGCACGGTGCACGAAGGGTTTACACAACATGATGTTGTTGTAATCGGGGATACGCCTGCGCCTCTATAGCTTCATACTTGCACAAATATAACTTGTGTAACATAGAAGCTGAGTGCGCCATAGGCGCATGGAAAAGGGATGCAACATAGACGGATGGTGTGCCAAAGAGGCACATGGATGTATGATGCAGCAGGTAGAAAGGGCGCACCATTGGCATGGGTTTAGCTCATGTAACAGGGCGGGTAGATGCGCCAAAGGGGCGCAACTGTTCTTAGTGTAACAAGACGCGCCAGATGCGCCTAAGTGAAAAACAGAAGAGCTTTCTCTTAACGGGGTTTCATAACTCTTAGATTTCTTCTCTTCTCCTTCATTTCCAAGACATGCTTGGGGAGACGATAATGGTTTCAGACCAAAAAGAGGTTTATCAGACCAAGCTTTTCAAGAAATAACACCCTCTGCCAGCAGATCTGGAAAGAGGAAGAGATAGGGATGGAGGAAAAGAAGAAATAAGACAAGGCAGCACTGGAGGAGGAAAAAGGCCAACACTATTTCTATTTCAACAACCAACTGACAAGCTAAGACACCAGACCAATAACGCATCGAGAACCGAAAACACAAAACGTAGAAGAGGGAGATAACACCTCTTACCTGGATAAATAGCAAAAGTTTTGAGAACAGGTCCACAATACGATTGAAAACGACGGAGCAGAGGCTGAAAAGCTCAGAAAAATCACGTGCTTCGCAAAAGTGAAAATGACATTTGGGCGCGCAAAACACATATATATAGAAAAACCAGTCATCAATGCGCCACCCACTTTTGAAAGGGCGCACCAAAGTTGTTGTCGACATGAAGTTATGTGTGCCCTTTGGCGCACCAAAGTTGTTGTCGACATGAAGTTATGTGCGCCCTTTGGCGCACCAAAAAGTGGCGCAACAAAAGTTGTACCAACACAAGCGCATGCGCCTTGGCGCACGCAGGGAAGAGACTCAACATCACTTTGGCGCACCGAAAGTCATGTTAACATTGAAAATTACGCACCAAAGGTTTTAAAGGGGGCGCACCAAAATTTAGTGTTGCAAAGCAATTTCATGTGCCCAGCCAAAAAAGGCTTTAAAAAAGACTAAGTTTGAAAACTAGATTTCCCGGGAAGGGACTTTACAACGTTTCGAACGCGAGGGATCCCTATCGAGGGATCGAAACAAAACCCCTTTCTCATTTTTCAGAACCAAAACAATGCTGGACATTGAGGTCATTATTCCTTCTAGAAGATCCATCATCTGCGCATTGAGCTTCCCAAGCTCTTCCAACTGAGTCTTGTGTGTCTCTTGTGCTACTGCCAAGGCCTCGCGCTTCTGCTTAACCATTGACAATATTTCTGCATGGCCCAATGTCTCATCCTTCATTAATTTCTGGACCTCATTGTTTTCTTCCAAGGTCTTTATGCTGATAAGTGCCTTTAGAGTTGTGCATATGTTCAAAGCCTAGTATGCTTTCTTCAATACTTCTTGTAGCGCTTGTAGCAGCCCTTCATAGGATGCAATATTTCACATCACTGAAGCTTTCTCTTGTTCTACCTCTTGCTCTAAATTCCTTGGCACTAACATGCGTCGAGGTTCATCTTCAAGTACTAGGTCCACCAACTTTCCTACATAATGTATCGCTAAGGGGAACGTCTGTGGTTCCTTGGTCTCTAAGTGTTGCCTATATCTTATGACATTATCCCCAATACTTCATTCTTCTTTTGTGCCAATCCCCTCTCTTATGTTATGAGTGCTATCTCCGCATCCTTTATCTTTAGCTCCTACTGCAACTACCTTCTTGGGTGCCATTTTTACCTTACAATCGTCTCTTTTTTTTAACTCTGTAATTTGCGAATCAAACCCTAGCTTGATTCAATCATGCCCTAGGTGGAAATTTCATGCCCTAACTCCTCTCTATCACCTTACTTCACTCAAATCCTTCACCACCAGGGACGCAAGATTCTTTTCACACAGATCTATTTGTCATGCTTGGTTTCACACCCTTCACACCTTAACCTGATCACTCGGATCTTTGCACTTAGCTCTTTCCTTAAATGCTCTTAGTCACAATGGTAAAAATGAATTCACATCTCATCCTTATATAATTTTTCAAATTTTGATACATTTATTACTCCTTCACCTACTAAATAGCCTCTCATTTACTGACCAAATTCATCCATTCCATGCAATAAATCTTCGCGCCCCATCTATAACCTTCTAGTGTGCCTTCTTACCCTCTGGTCACAAACTTCTCTTCAACACGCACCCTTGCACCCAAGTACCTCATCACTGTACCTTCCCCTAGTAATTATCATGTCCTCTATTTACATCGTGTTATACTATCTATTCATTCATCTCCATCCTTGGTCACTTTTGAGAAGCAATCTTATTTTGACTTAAAGCGCACCCATAGCAGCTTATTCCTTTCACCTTTCAATTCCCATAGTCTTTTACTTAGATACCTAAACCACCCCACACTAAAGGTATGTGAAATCCTCTACACATAAATATGCTTCATGTAGTAAGTAGATTCATGCACCCAAGTGTGCTTATTACACAAGAAAAAAAATTTGAAAAAGTAAAGTGACAATTAAGGAAATACATTAAGGAAATAAAGAATTAAAAACGTAATCTAAATGGCAATACTACATTATTACAAACACCAAGAAGAATTATTTATAGTAGGGCTTTAGCCTACTCCTGTTAAATTAACTGGGTAGCCGTGTTCCATCAAGTGCTTCTAACTAGTAAGCACATGATTCAAGTATATAACTGATGGCATACGACCCCAACCAATGTACTTTGAGCTTGCCTAGATAGCACAAGAACTTAGAGTCATAAAGAAGTACCATTTTTCCAATCTCAAACTTCTTATCCCTTATGTTTCTGTCATGTCATGCTTTTTACCTAGATTTTTCTTACTTCTGACTCTAATGTGCTATGGCTCTTTGCTCATCCGGTTGAATCATTTTCACAATATGCTCTTCTAAAGCCTGCTCATCAGCTAGACCTCTAGCGTGCATGCAATGCGTACAAAGAAGGTAACATAAATTCTATAGGGATAATGGATTCTTCTTGCCAAACACCAATTGAAATGGTGTGGCTTTGTTCAATATCTTGTAAATTACTCTAAATTCCCAAAGAACAACTTACACTTTGTTCATCCCAAGTCCTTTTTTCCAACATCACAAATTTTTGTCAAAGTCTAGCTCAAAATCTTGCTGGAAGCCTCAGTAGTTCCATTTACCTAAGGATGGTAGGGTGTAGTTTTATGTTTTGCAACCATAAACTCATCTAATAGGATCTTGATTGTCTCATTCAAAAAGTGTGTACCCCTATCACTTGTCAAGCTTAAAGGACATCCACATCTTCTAAGAACATTATCTCATAGAAACCTAGCTGCTCTAGTTGGTATACAAGTCCTTCGTAGGTGTTGCTTTTTCCCACCGTGTGAGATAACCTATGTACAAGTGAAAATATAACGTGATCCAGTCCTATGTGCGCAGCTGGTGAAATAGGTACTAAAAAATTCAATGGCCGATTTCTCAAATGATTCAGCACTAGAAAATAGGTGTCAAAGGCATCTCATCTCTTTTTCCATGGTTTTCATAGGCACTCTGACAATGATCACATGCCTTACAATATTATTTATAGTATTTATACATTGCCTCCCACTATAATCCAACAAGTAGGATCTTCTAGGCAAGTTGCATCACCTACATAATGGCCTCCTGCAATATCACCATGGGTTTCTTCCATAATGATCCTTATGCTCATGCTCTAATACACAACGACATAATACTTCATCTCTACCTAACTTGTAGAGGTCACCACTGATTAACATAAATGGTGACACATGTATAGCAAATTATTTATTTTCTAATGCCTTCATGCCTTCTAGTGCTACACCAGTACGTAAAAAGACAATAATGTCTTCTAATTCTAATGGTGCCCACATTATAACCTATATAATTGTGTATCTAGCATAATTTCTTCAATTGTATGTGCTTTCTTCTCCTGAGTGAATTCTAGACACAAAGTCTGGTCCAGAGTTACTTTTCCCTAGCTTCACCACAAATATGAAGTCAAACTCTTAAAGTAGGAGTACCCATCTGCATATGCACCCCTATAAGATGGGCTTGTTTACTAAGTACTTTAATGTCATGTGATTTTTATAAAACACAAATGGTGTTGCTGACAATTACTATCGAAACTTGTGTAATGCATGGATCATTAATAGAGCTTCGCGCTCTGTAGTTGTATAATTATGTTCAGTAGGAGTCAGCTTCCTACTATCAAAATAAATTGGATGATATACAATACCTATCACTAGGTTAAGCTAATACAACACCAATGACCATGCCAGCGGCGTCCACATGCACATGAAATGGTTTATCCCATGACAGAAAGCACAAAATGGGCGTGGTAGTAATTTTCTCCTTTAATATCTCAAATGCGTGCATTGCTGTGGTTCTTCCCTAATAAAACGTACCTTTCCCCTTTAATAACTCTTCCAAGGGTGTAGAAAATTTTGGCATAGCCTTTGATGAATTTTCTATAATATCCTGTGTGACCTAAAAATCTGTATGCACCTCACTTGGACTGGTAGGTGCTTCTCAGACCTAGAATGACTACAACCTTAGTTGGATCCACCAGACAAACCTTCCTTACAAATTATATGTCCTAACAATATTCCAAAAGGTGTAGCAAATATGCACTTCTTGATGTTCAAAGAGATACTCAATTATTTGCATCATTAAAACATTAAGTATATATTGTCACAATGATTTTTCACAAGCCCCATATACTATCCACTCAACTAGATAAACCTGTAAGAAGTTGTGAATAAAATCCTTCAATTACTGAACAACTATCCTGCGAGAATATAGTAGGCACATTTTTCACTCTAAAAGGCATCACAAGTGTAAGCAAAACTGCCCCATTCAGTAGTGAAATTTTTCTTTTCCTGATCCTCTTGAGTAATTCTAACCTAATGATACCCTAGAAAACCCATCAGTGAAAGAGTATATTTCGCGCCCTACAACTATTTCTAGTATTTCCAAAGTAAATAGCGTAGGGAATGGATTTGTTACACATGCAACATTCACCTTCATATAGTCCACATATATTCTAAGTCATCCATCATTCATGATACTGATCACCATTGGACTAACCCATTCTGACTCATCAAGGGGCTTGGTAATTCTATATTTCAACATGCTATCAATTTATTCCTTTACCTTTTCGTGTAAATTGGGGTTCATTTTGTAAGGCCTGCTTTCTAACTAGTGTGTGCACCATCCTCAAGCTTTATTTTCATTTCCCCAAATGATTCCTACACATGCCTTTAAGTTCATGATACCCTCGAGGGAATTAGTCCTGATAATCCCTGAGTAACTCAATAATCTTTACCACCTATGAGTCTGACCAGTAGTCTCCAATGATGGTCTCCTTCGGCTCGGCCTCCTGAACCTATATTCACCTTCTTTTTCTTCATGGGTTTGTGATAGGAACACGTATCCTTATCTACACTATCCAAGACCTCGCGCACCCCATGTCAATGTTTAATATTCTGTTTCTCAACTTCCTCATCATCCACGATGTAAACCATCTTTCCATTCTCTTTCTCAAGATAAGACGTGTTCAAGTAGTATGGATTCCATTTCTTCTTCCCTTCCAAAACGCACTCTGAACTCTGCCTCACCAAATAATTCCTAAATATGCTCTTCTAATTTTGCACTATCTCTCATAGTTAAGCGCTTGATAATTTTTTAATGATTCTTCTATTGGAGGTTGGGAAGAAAATTAGTCAAAGGTATAGATCATTCCTGATAGTCAAGTTTTGCTAATTTCCAATCTCTCGATGTAGTTATACGTATACATAACCAGGCATGTGTGCATCCTTGTAGAGTAGAGTACAATATATGCACCCCAGAGTGAAGGTGGTAATGCTTCATGTCTGGATGTCTAGAGTCTTTCACACTGTATGAATGTGATACTGAATAGGTTTATCATCATAATAAGTGCATATCTATGTAGGTGCATTGTTCCTTACAAACCTAATACATAAAGCGACTCCAATCTCTTTCCATTCTATAATATTATCTCTATGGTCTACCCACCAGTGCACTGTTATCCTGTGTAAGGTATATACTAACATATTTCTTCTCTTAATTTGATTTGTCCACTATGTTTCCATGGATTTCAAAAATACAAGAAAGATCTTCTTCCCTTGTATACCATGGTACTGTGCTACCTATCCATCGAACAGAAAAAAATTCCATTCTTACACACAACTACACTTTTTTACCTCACACCCTACGATTTCATATGTATCATGAGCCCTATTGTCACAAGCAATAATCGTAGTATCACTAATAGAATGAGAATCTTCCCACTGTAGGATGCCTTCCTTTGATAGCTCATTGACCTCTGGGTCTTGAATAACACATACATAGATTCTATTTAAGTCCTCCTCACTTAGAGTCTCACCATATGGTGTGGACTTCCCATCTATCAAAGGTAACACAACCATTTCCTCCTTGTTCTCAAAGCTGATATGCTCCTTATTGAATCTTAAGTTAGCATTATTCGCATAACACCAAGGGTGTCCAAGCAAGGTTGGAAATTTTTCTGCTTTTGTAAGTGCTAATACCTCAAAATCCTTAGTGAACTTGGTCCCTTGTATGGTTATAGATGCATCCTTAAAAACTACTATGGGAGTGGCCTTAGTCTTGTTTTCCATAAAAAACACATTAGATGATGGCTGTAATGGAGGCATCCCCAGTTTGTACCCATGCATCTAATGTAAGAAAATTTACTTCCACACCTATATCAATCAAAATATTTCTCAAGATTCATCCATCTACAACAGTATTCAGAGTAATTTCCTTTGTCATAGTCAATGTTATCAGGAGGGGAGATTTACATGTAGGATCTACTGTCTAGTCTCAATAATTACGTGCGGAGTGTTCCCTTTTAACCAACTTCCTAATAGTGGAATGATGTTATCCTGGTGCAACATTTTACATACTTCCTCTCAGATCATAGATATCAGTTTGGAATGTCTCTGATGCTTTCTTCTTCTCTTTGAAGTATTCTATATCACCTTGAAGATTCCTTAACACTTTCCATGGTATCCTGGTAAAATTCCTTCTAATGAGCAAGGATCTGGGTACCATGCATGCAAAACCTCCTCCTTGGTGATTATAGGCTTATGGTGCAATGCCTCTCTTATGCACGTCACTTCAGTTTATGTAGAAATCTTCACTAATTAAGGCCTCAGGTCTCTGGTGCTATCTTGAGCATCCACTGATTTTATACTATGCACTGGATTCTAACCATCCTCGACACCTTTGTTTTCTTTCTTATGCTACTTACTCAGATGCTCATATAAGTTCAGGAACTCTTCATAACTATGGTTCTTTCCACATAAAGAACATGCAATATTCTGAGGACATTCACGCCTATAGTGGTCAAGAGATCCACACGTATAACATGTTCCATGAGGGAACTCACCTCTTCCTCCACCATGGCCTCATCCTCCATATCCACCATGATATCCAATTCCCCTTCTAGGAATTCCTTCAAAATGGCCCTCAGTCCTATCATAGCGTGGTTAATTATGATCTCTGAGCCTTGGTGCTCATTCTTCCCCTTAGACTTATTTGTTACATGCTTGTCTTTCATACTCCTAGTGTCTATGGCATCTTAAATTTAACCAATCAACCAACAATCTTCAGTATCATGAGTCATGGACCTGATAAATTTTGCAAAAGTAGGATACATTCTTCCTTATCACATGTGTTATAACAAAGGACAATGACTAGCATCATGATTCAAATGAAATATCTCACAATCCAATAGTAATGAGTGTAAAGATCTATGAGGGTAACTATCCTTGGTGTGACCTTCTACTTCACAATCTATACACCAAATTCCTGAGCGTGTTTCATGGGCTGAATTTGTCTGATAGTATTCTCTAACTTCTTTACCATAGCTATAATCTATGCCTCTAAGAATGGACTAACGCCTAGTGTCAATGCTCCCAACTACCTCATCACGCAAAGTATACTTCTAGTGCTTTACATGGATCAGTGTATGTCTTATGTGACAGTGCTCTTTTGAATGGTGTAATCAATCCACCAATGAACCATTGTGCATGTTGGCTTGGGTGAATATCATAAGATAGCTTAGATAGAAGTGTCTTAAAATGGGCATCATACTCACATACACTCTCAGTCGGTGCCTTGCTTGATATCCTTGATTGCACTTATACTCTTCTACTCAAACTCAGGGATATGGAACTCTTTCAAGAAAGCATCCTTCAATGCTGCATAATCCATGCAAGTTTGATCAGGGTCAAACTTCCTATACTAGTTGTGTGCACATCCCTGTAATGTAGTAGAAAATTGACTTACCTTACACTCAGACAGCCATGATCCCTTTCGCATGCCACAAGATTTCACACATATGCACATGTTCAGCAACATCCTCTATACCTCTATACTTCAGGAGATGAAGAGACATCTCCATATAGATATTATGTGGTTGTTGTGGGCCTTGACCACCTGATCCAGAACCTCTTGTGTTTCCTCTCCCTCTAGAACCACCAGATCTAGAACCACCTATACCTCCTGATCCTCCACCTGTAGCTGTGAATAGGACCTGTAGATGTACTCCTTATGTGCTCTGACAGTAGTACTATACTGAACCCCTATAATATGTGAGGTAGTTCCACTTGCCAGAGGTGAATCCAACATTCTATATGCTTGCATTCTGTGTGGATGATGCACCTAAAAATGTTCCTCCAATAACATTAAAGTCATCTGTCCTTCCATTGATGTACTTGCTCCCTGACTTACTCCTACTCTCCTACTTCCCAAGTTAGCTTGTTGGTTACTTGTCCATACTAGATACTAGAAAACCAAGCACAAGGGATAGGTCACCAGGTGGATTAAGATGCATGCCCATGGCCTAGGTAGTCTTTGCTGGCGCACTTCTGTGTGAGGCCAAGGGGGGATCTCTATCATGCTTTCCAAGATGGGGGAGTTCCTGATGCTCTGGCTCCATGTCTTCTACGTGAGATTCAAATCCTTCATGAGCCATCTCTCTCCTCAATGCCATACTTTCTGTAACAGAACGTTGCTTCTCTATCTCCCTCTCACGCCTCATTATACTTAATGCCTCCTTTCCTCTCTCTACATTTCTAACGACTAGGTCTGCCATCTTTTACCAAACATGTTCCTACCCTCGCGTGTGGTGAAGTTTAGTTAGCCATCAGTTTACTCTCCAGGTTCAAAGTTACCATCAAGATCTTGATCGTTAGTGGAATACCTTGCAGATATACTCCTCTTGGATACCAAAAAATGGAATTCAGCTACCTCCAGGTAAGAATACATCGAAATTGAATATTCCATAATATAATTGTTTAGAACACCATGAAACCAGGTATCCACAACACGGGTCTAGATCATATCAGCATCATAAAGGGCCTAAAATTCTTCCTGTGTCTAGACAAGTGTGTGATACCTCCAATTCTTCTTAGATGCATAAGCAATCAGCCACTTCATATAATTCTACTGGAAAAGATGGTGAAAAATATCTCATATAAGTTGTCATACAGATTATGTTCTACCCAAGTGTGCATTAAACTCAAATCCATTGTTGAACCATCATGCATATTCTTCCTCCAAATCATGTATCCACTCCTCAATACTTTCTAGAGTTAACCAGTACGTCTTCATCATGAACCATTCTGAAAATAACTTAAAAAGAGGTCCTAGAAATATAACCAATGATGCAGCCTAGAATTTACCTGATAACACCCTAGATTGTGCTGGCACATCACTCAGCCTAGAATGAGTGCTCACCCGAAGCACACAAAGGTACTAGGTCCCTCTTTAGGGTTGTTGTAGCAAGATGTTAGCGTGATGAAGGAAGAAACATATAGATCCATAACTAATCCATCATTCTACAATGCATGCCATATTCAGATTTATGAAAGAACAAGCTTAAACAATAATCATGATTGAATCAAGAACTATGCACTACTCAATTACACATAGGAATGACACTTATTTTTGGCCAATATCTTCCATCTATTAATAAACATAGAAGCTCCTTACAATAATGTAAATCTATACCGATGTGCGCATGGATCTGATATAGTAATCCAATCATATGCACATATCTCTATATCTCCATACATCCATCTCTATACTACCCTATGTGCTCTCATATATGTGTATATCTATATATACTATGTATATCATATCATATATATATAGGGTGGGGACTTTCCCTTCACCGCTTATCTATTCCAAAAATAGGCCGCATGCTATTAATAGCCACGCACCGTTTACAGGCATAGCCACACATGCAAGTGTGCTATCTATAGACCTCTTACAGTTAACTGAAGTGACAATCCAATTCTTAGCTCATCTCCATGCAAAATGCTTTGATCTGATCCTCCAAAGATAGACAATGTGTGGCACGCACGTCTCTGCATCGTTGGTGTGTTCCACACTGCCATCTTCTAAAAATAGGTCTTCATGCTCAAAATCGGCTAAGTCCTGAATGTGCCAAATTCTATTCTGCGCATGTGGGTTCTTCCTCTCCAATCACATTCCCTTGATCCTGGCCTTCTCTCTCATGTGGACTTCTTGTGTTATCTCCAACAAGTTTTCTCTGATCAACATTGCCTGTTCAGATGGACTCTCCCAATTGGTTTATAGTTTTCTTCAATGCTCCCTCTTCACCATCTTCTCCAGTTGTTGCCTTTGTACCTGAAAGAGAACGAAAAATTATGTTATAGATCTGGATTTCTATGTCTATTGTACTCATAGATTTAAACAAACATATTTTCTTAAAGTGAGCTTGAATTCAAATGTTGCGGAATTAAAAGGATACAGTTTCAGAGAGAAATTTCAAGAAAGAATAAATAGGTAACAACATCAATTTCTATAGCACACATTGAGGCCAGTTCCAAAAAAGATATAAAACAAGATCATCAAGAAAGAATGCAATCCATATTGTGCAAAAAAATTTAGGAATGGATAATCATGCAAATTACAGTTGTTGATTGAAACCAGTCAACTATTAGAAATAAGCTCATTTTTTTTTAGCTCCAGTCATCCAATGAGAAATAAAACTCTAATTTTCAAAGTGAAAGACTTAAGAAATGCCACTATAGATTATGAGTTTTAAGTGCAAATTACAAAGTACAAGCTTTAGTTATCAAGCAATTCCAGAAACTCAAGCAATAACATCTACAGTCAAAACTGCATCTACATCTACATATTTCAGTTCTCTTACAACATAAAAAATGATCACACAATCAAGGTATTGTGTACTTTCTTTCATTATACAATGAAGGCATTATAATAGAAAACATAATGCATTCAACAAAGAAAGCAATGCTCCTCATATTTAAGGTGGATCAGCATAAACTAAGATTCACAGCTCAACAAATGTAAATTCACAGCCATACAAATGAAGCAATGAAGAGTTGCAGAGCAAAAAATATGTTTCATGGAAGATTACAACTATTATTTCAAGTTCTTGAAGGATTAGCAAGGAGGGTCATATTTCATAAATTATATCTGAACAAACAATTCATGGTGATCAATAACAAAATAGTGCTTCATAACAACTTATGCCTTCATCTTGAAATAATGGAAATGAATTAACCACACATTCAAGGAGTTAACAATAGTTCATTGTGGAGAAAATATTATCCACACAAAGGGGGAAAATTACATTCATGTAATAAAACTTGGTTTCTTATTTCAAAGCAGCTATTAAACTATGATTTCAGAAATTTGAGACAATAATTTTCAACAAATGAATAATGCATGGAATATTGATCAAGTGCAGTGAATTAAAAGAAAGGGCCAAGGAGCATTGAAATATTTCAACACAATCTAAATTCTTCAAGTGAATTTACAATATCATGACATAATACTTACTTTGCTTACAAGTTTCTAGGTGCAGCGAAAAAGAATCAGGTTTGAACCAAGCATTGAATCATATGCACAATTAAAATGAGTATACATAGTTTAATCAAATATCAAGAGAAGGCATCCAACAAAGATTTGTTTAATTTTGAAAAGGTACCAATCTCCAGATATGCAAATCAGCTTCGGATGAAGACTTATAGCAATGAATACTCATAGCTCAAGAGCTAAACAAGATAATTGAGTTATCTAGAGATTAATGGTGCAATAAAGGAAAAATATTAAATTTATCTAATTTAGGAGGCTGCCATATTGTGTTGTACAAATATAAAGTGATCTAAAAGCATGCAAACCAAGCTATCACGTTTTGGTCTCCTCACCAAACCAGTACATAGGAGTTATGATAGTTTTGGATATTGTGTCAACAAACATCATCAAAGGAAAATCAAATCTCTAAAATGGGAAATCATTTGATGTAGAGATAAATACAATGAACTGAGCTTACTATTCCATGTGAATAGATCAATGTGTCAATAATGAAACATGCGCAAAGTAAAGCATTTCTAAGAGAGAACCAATGTGGCTACAAATGATTGGTCCAAGGACAACATGAAATACACCTTTACCATCTTGTAAAAGTAACTTCTAGGAATAATTTCCATGAATAGGTTTCCAGTAAGAGAAATTCAATATTTTCATATTCATATTTCAGCTACAGTCATACGAGTCAGCCATACAATTCAGATTTCAGACTTGCAGAGGTCCTTAAATATCAAGAATACAAAATTTTAGAGCTAAACGAGCCATAGTTTCACATCACAATGTAATCAATATGACAATAAGCTATTTGCTAAGATAGAATGGTGGGTCAAACAAGGAATACAAAGCTTCCCCTTCAAAGACAACAAACTGTTAAAGACAGATATGCGTATAACTCAACCCAAAAGGTTTAAATTTGTACATTTGTTCTAAGCATAAGAAACCCTAATTATACTCAAGTTAAATATTCACTGATAATCATATGATGGGTCACAGTCTCATCGTGAGGGGGAAAAATATTCCCATTAAAATCATGATGTTTTGACCATAGTTCTTATGCCATGTAAAAATCAAAGGACCAAACATGATTAGTATATTTGACTTTGGTCCACACTATAGTGTGCTTTGAGAATATGCAAAGGGCCAATCAAATGATAAAGGTCCATAACCTTATTTTACTTAATGATGCATAAGAATAAAAACACATTGGTGGAGCAAAACCTTGGTGAATCAAACAACATGAATAATGAGGCCCATGCACCCTTTCCACGAGGATCAAGCACATAATGAGGGAAATAAGAAAAAGTTTAGATTTCATATCAGTGTAAAAGCATGAAATAAGGTATTGATTATTTTAATCCTTCAAATTGAAGATAAGGGCATTATATCTGTATGTGCACAGGTGGACCCAACAATGAGGGTAATTCATTTTTTTAAGTATTGTAACAAAAGCATTATGTATGCTTGCACATAAGTGTATTTTTGCATGCCATCACAAGAAGACAAAATAGGTTTCACATCAATAGCAAGAAGAAAAATTTGCATGCACATTGGATAAGACTTGAACAAAAAGCAAGTGGCTAATTTTATCCAAAACTATTCACCCAAGTATTTTAATTGCATTTAAAATAGAACAATCAAATGCACTTTGACTAGAGTGTATTTTTGTAACTAAGGCTATTAATGCCTCATTGTAATCATCATGTCTATTTTATTCCTTTATTTATTCATGATAAAGGGGTAAAATTAGCATACATGGGCGAGTATAGATTGTAGTCTATTTTTAGGAGGGGTTGGGTGAAGTATTTTGCTATATATTGTGTGCACTAGCAAGGCACAGGGAGGGAGGACTTTTTGGACACATGAGTGCTGAAGCATATTTTTGCCTATTTTTCCTTTGAATAAGAACTGGTTATTTCCTTTCCAATTATTTGCAGTGGTTTGTATCTTTCCATTAATTCTTGTGAATGTTAATTCCATGATTAATCATCTTACCTTGCTACAAATCTGGTATTTTCTGCATAGTCTTAGTGTGCATGTTTAACTTGTTGTATTGTTGTGATTTATCCCTCAATACATAAGTGTTTTTCCTTAAGGTTTTGTTGAAAACCATTAGTTCATGCATTTGCAATTTGTTCTCAATTTTATTGTGCATGTACTCAGTCAAATCCCTCAATCAATTTGGTGTATCACCCCATTTAAATTCTAGTTACAGTCATCTTTTTTACCCTCAAAACCCCAAAAAATTAGTTTAGGATACATTAATAAGGAACTGACCTTGATACCAGAGACTCACCTCAACAATAGGTATACCCACAGACCTGAGGTGTTTCTATTGTATCTATGGAAGTGAGAGATAAAGTAAGCTTAGAACCCTTGCTATCATCTCTCAACAAGGGTGCAATTATGAGAGATAACACATCTAAGACCTCTTTTGAAAACACACTCAATATTAGCTTCCTTTACATGAGATGAAGGATCACTTCACATTGGATCTTCCTAATCAAGCTATTATCAATGAAATCATTTCCTTTGTGTCAGATCACATGATCCAAAAAATATTCATTCTTTCATTTTACCCATGGTGGATGAACTAGAAATGGTATGTGGACACCCTATTGTGAATTACTAGGCTGGATGTGGTTATGCCTGGCTCTCACCTCATTTTACCATGGCAAGAAAGCTCAATACTCGGTGGGGATTGAGATCCTCAACAAAAAAATGGAAAAAGAGATTTTATGTTATTTGGTCCTCCTATGTGGAACCAAAAATTTCTCACTTTTTGTGGTGTGTTCTTCACCAAGGCCTTTCTCTTATGTCTGCCTGGTTCACCTTGGTGTTTCAGCCTCCAAATTCCCGTTTTGTGGTCATCTAGAAACCTTGTATCAATTTTTCTAGTATTTATGCAAAGCCCAACGAGCTTGGAATTGGATTCATTATTTCTTCCCCCCCTTCCATCTAGAGTGTTTTATTAGCAGCATGTTATTTTAGGAGACAATCCTTGGATGCAACACAAATTTTACCAGATTTGGCATGATTTTAGAGGGGAAATCCTTTTCTATCTTTGGAAATAAAGGAAATCTTGTTTATTTTCTAATGTTGAAATTGAAAAACAATTTGTTGGGAATTTAGAACTACAGAATAATGTTATGATTCAATAACAAACCAAATCAAGAAAATTACGGATCTGAACAATTCCCCAAAATATACAATAGGGGAAGTATAAACTAGAAAATCTAAATAAAAAAAATTACACACACATAACACACCATGTACTGTGGTTCACCCAATGTGGGCTATGTCCACCAAATATAGAGATATCAATATATTACAATGAACAAGAATACAACCAAATCTTACATACAAGAGTAAAATGCATCTCTCCAAGAGTATCTCCTCCTCCAAATATCTAAATATATCTACATGAGTGCACTACAACCATGCCTCCAAACCACCACAAGATCTCACATAACCAGGAACTACTACATCTCCCACTATGCAACCAAGCTCTCATGTGAATCTACAAACAAGACCTCTCACAAGGGTCTACTAATGTGAAACCATAATTGTGCACTAATAAGTAAGTCTCTCCTCCATCACTGCATCATCCATTACAAACAAGAAGACAACCTCCTCTACAATATCTGGATACTATACTGTATCCAAAAGCTATCAATGAGCTAAAATACTAGATATATATGGACCAAAAATACAACATGATCTCATGGATATAAAATACAAGATCTCACAACAACACGTGGATCTATAAGATGAAATACTATGTGATTTGCATACTATGCAAACCATTACATTGAGACAAGACAGTACAAATGAAATACACTAGAAGACATAACACTCTTGTCATCATTTAGATGTACCTATTATTTCCTTGTATCCATTTTCTCTCCATTGAAGCCATGTCTTCATGTAACCTTTTTCTTCTTTTTCTTCTTCTTCATCTTCAACCAAGGAGAATTAACATTCTTCATCAATCCTACTTTTCTAACCCTAGTTTTCTAGCTTATATACACATACACAAACTTAGGGAACATTAGCCATGCAATTGCAACCATCCAATCACCTTTAAATCTAAGGGTCGCATTAAAACCCATGATTTCAATATAAACTTCAAGGTAGCGCATTTCAATATAAACTTCCATGCATAGGTGACAGACACCAGTTTCTCGACCGAAGCCAGTCCCTACTAGCTAACTGAAATTGGTTATTGTGTAAAAAAACAAACTGTAAAGCATGCTATCTTTGAAGCAATCTAGTGCCACAACCAAACACAATTATCTATTTTTAACAAATTTGTGGTGATCACAAATGCTAAATGAGGGGGGTGGCCTCTTATTGCTGCATATTCAAGTTCAAGCCAACAAAGGGGCAATCGAGGTAGAGCATTTACAAACACTCCTCCATTATTGGGGTGATGTTCCTTACAATGTTTCTCATGATTCAACATCCCCCCTCACTGATCCTCTCCATAAGGTGGTACAACAGTAGTTGTCCCAAAGGTGGTGGTTTTTAGAGCCTCTCACAATTCTAGTTATTCATTCAGGTCCACTAGTACCCTCACAGCTAGCCCCCATGGAGGAGATTCTCCCCTCTTCCTTTATCCTGCCACCAAGGTCGCAATACCCCATGCCACCTAGTCAGCTCAGCCAGGGCTCTCCGGCTCCCCCTAAGCTATGCTCTTAGTATGGTTGGATCCTCTAGCCTCCACTCGAGAAGTTTCCTAGGTTGTCTCTTACTATCTCATCCTCTCGGGCCACTTTTGAAGATACTAAAGAAGGAAGTTATCCCGGATTTGGTTGGGACATGTCAGATAGTGGAAAATTCCTACTTATATCTTGTTCTCATCATCAACCCCACCCCCTACATGACAACAATTTGTAGTGGGGACTTAACTTCCTTTCCTTCTCTTCTCTCTAATGTTTTGTAATTGGTTATATTCCCCGACTTTTTTTTTACCTAGTTTGAACTCTGGGTTTTGGGGTGTGCTTCCACACCTCATGTTTTTTTTGTGAATTATCTTATATAATTTTACTTGTTAATATAATATAAGATCTTATTAATCAAAATAATACAAAAGTGTATCATAATCCCTTGTAACTAAATAACTTTCATGGTCGTGTTGACTATTCCCCTATATTATACTACTACAAAAGATATCGCAATCATATTTTGATTCTTTCTCAACTAACTAACATGACCCGAAGTAAGAGAGAAACTATATCTTGAGGTATATTTTTGATGATCTAGATTACTGAGCCAATTAGAATTTGCAAAGCCAACCAAATCAATCTATGTCTCTCCAATGCAGCTCATGAGGCTCCTGCATAAATTTGGACATGATCCCAACAACGTCTGAAAGATCCAAATGAGTGTGAGTCAGATAGATCAATCTCCCCACCAAATTATTATAAAGGACATCATTGACTGAGGGAGTGGAGAAATCAACAACGAACTTAACCACAAAAAATAAGGGAGTAAGAGATGGATTACAATAAGACGTGCAAAACCTAGCTAGTAAATTAAACATGTACTAAGGGTGTGCAATCATTATTACTGAGTCATATTGGGTAATATATATCCTAAGAAAGTAGTGAAGCAAACCTAATTCATACATGAAGAACTTGTTTGATAAGGAAGTCTTCACATAATCAATGATTGAGGAAAATCTACACGTGATCAACATATAGAAAAAATGATGAGCATGGAGTCATCTTGCCTCAAAATATAAACATTAGGGTTAGAGTGACACCTAATGAACCTTGATGCAAGGTGAATGGAGTCCATATTAACATACCAAGCTCAAGGGGATTTTTAAGGCCACAAATATACTTTTGTAACTTTCAAACGAGGGATGGATCATGGAGATAACCAGAAGGTTATTCAATATAGGTATCTTCCTCTAAGTCCCCATGAAGAAAGGTACTCTTAACATCCATTTGATTGAATTACCACATGTTCATGGAATTTATGGTGACGGTCATTAGAATGGAAGTCATCTTCGCAATGAAAGAAAAGTTCTCTGAATAATCAACCTTAGCTACCTGGGATAAACCCTTAGCTATTAGTCATCCTTTATACTTCTTGACATTCCCATCAACACCATACTTTTTTTGGTACACCCAATTACACCAAACAATATTTATTACTTTTGGAAGATGGGTGATATCCCAAGTATTATTCTTCATGAGTGAGGAATACTCCTCATCTACAGAAAAACCCAACTCAAGAATCCCAAAAGCCTCCCAGAAAGACTGAGGGTCGAAAGTAGAGGAAAATAAAGCATGGAATTCAATGGACTTTAAACGAGTATGTATCTCATATGAAGGATCCCCTATTAAATATTTAACACTCTGTAATGTTTTTCTATCCCAAAAATGAACGGGAGGAGATTAAGTCTCAACATTTATAGATTCCTCACTCAAGTGAGATGAGACATAGTCATCATCATCACTACTATAAGAATTAGAAGACCTTAAATCATGAAGAATAGAAGGAACAAGAGGATCAGGAGGAGGAGCTTCAATAATATCATCATCAAAATAATCATAATCAGAATCAAAGAGGGGCATAATGAACTCAACAAGTGGAGAAGTGGAAGTCGAAGATGACTCATCACACTTCACACTTATCTTAATATAAAGTTGATGAGTATTAGGTTTTAATAGTCTATAGTCCTTAAAACCATTGGAATAGCCTAAAAAACAAGGTATGGACTGTGGTTCTAAGGATTTATGTCTCTTTTTGAGAATCCAAGCCATAACAGTTGATCCAAATACGCAAAAGTGATTGACATCAGGTTTGCATTCAAATTAGGCTTCAAAGGGCATCATCTCTTTTACTACCTTGTATGGAACACGATTCTAAATTTAGCAATCAAAATTCATGGATTTGGCCCAATACTATGGAGGAAGGAATTTAGAGTGGACCATATAAATGGTCATCTCCTTAAGAATTCAATTTTTTCATTCCACAACTCCATTTTACGAAGGGATGTAAGAAAATGTATGTTGTAAAGAAATCCCTTCAGAGGTACAAAAATAAATGAACTTTTTCACATATTCACCTCTATTTTCAGTTTGAAGAACCTTAATAGATCTTTTAGATTGTTTCTCACCAAGATCCTTAAAGTATCAAAGGTTATCGAAGACTTTAGATTTATGTTTGATAAAAAAACCCAAGTGTAGTGTGAAAAATCATCAATGGAGGTGAGAATGTAGAGATATCTAGTAAACAAAAGAGACGGGAATGGTCCTTAAATATAATTATGAACAAGTTCCAAGTAATGATAAGCTCTCAAGGATTTTCCTTTGTTAAAACTTTCTTCAGGGTGCTTTCTAAGAGCATAACCCCCACAAAGACCCTTCAAAAATTTGGCACAGGGTAACCCACTAATCATTTCATTTTGGCTCAATTGTTCAAGGTAAATATAGTTAAGATGACCAAAATTATCATGCCAAATCTTGCTAATCTCATTACATGAGTGAGTAAAGAAGTGGGTATCGAATTAGAAGTAAAGTGAGATAAGGCATACAATTGTGACTGTTGATCCACCTTTCCCTCAGCCACTGTAGACTCACTGTGAATCTCATGAATAATCATCGATTTAAGATTAAATTCCACTCACATTCCTTTACCAAGATGAGTGATTTGATAAACCAATAATAGATTGGTAGAGAGATAGGGAACACTCAAAACAAAGCTAAATGTTCCACTATGTACTTTTACCGATCCACTACCAGAAACTGACACTGAAGTATCATCACCCAAAGTGATTTGGGACATGTCACATACTTCAATGTTGGAAAATTCAACATGTGAAGAACTTATGTGGTCTGAGACATTGGATCTTATGATCCACGTTGATGAAGGAGAAACTCTAGCTACAAGGGATTTTTTTTTTCTTCTTCTCAGATTTAGACTCCTTTACTTTGGAAGACTTAGAGTTTCAAAGGATTTTATTTAATATATTCGGGAACACTTATATTAGTTTATCAAGTAAATGAGTTAAGTAATCTTTATTTATTTTTATCATACACTGATGCTCCTCATGTACAATATTTTTAGAATAGGAACACCTACACTTTTCATTCTTCACTTTAAGCTTAGAAGTAGAAGCATTCGTGGTGGTTTTGGTTGGTCTTGGTTACCTTATTCAATTAGTATTTTTTCTCTTTATTATTTTCCTATTTATTTCCCTTTTCCTTATTAGTAATTGCAACAAGGGCACATGAATTGGATTTAATTGCTCCTATTAACATCAACTTATCATGTTATTGAATGAGCTGGGATAAAAATTTGTCAAATGAGGGCATCTTCCAAGTAGTACCTAAAGCTTCTTTTATGGCATGGAACGCAGAAATGAAGAAAGAGTATTCAGAGCCAAATTTAGAAAGAATCAATGATATTCAAATGGACATCCTTTTTTGTGACTCCACATTCCTTTAAGATCAATGGAGTATGGAAATTTTTTGAGAAAAAGGCCTGTAGGTTATCAAATTTACTAGGAGTTAATCCTAGTAGTTCATTTTACAACTCATGTGATCTCATGCCATCTTCTTTTCCAAACATATTGTCTAAATTTTTCCATGCATCATTGGGTGTTTCAAAATACTTAATTTGGAAGAGGAAGTCACAAACACATAAATAATACCTTAGGCTTCATCACATTAGTTAAACCACCCATATTTTTCACTCTCATCATTGGGTTCATTTTCCACTCCCATTGTGATACGGTACACCCCTTTACCTATTAGTTTAATTATCATCTTAGAATTCCATTTGAAGAAGTTAAACAATGTAAGAAAAGGTAAAAAAACATCATCCATTGTGAAGAGAGAGAAAAAAGATTGCAGAAAGAAAGGAAGCACACACAAAACCTAGAACAATATTTTCACTCCTTGTTTGTGGCACTTTATATTTTAGTGTGTTGGTTACAATATGATGTGATTGTGCATCATGAAATAGCTGGCCACTCAAATTGCAATTGGCATTAAAATGTGCAAGTGTGGAGACCACAATAATTTTTGAGTGATCACATAAAATCAACACCGGAAGAAAGCATGAAACAAGGTGAAAACACTTGAAGGGAGAAAAAATAGTCATGTGTGAGAAATAACATCTCACATCATGAGGAACTCCCTTGCCACAAGGCTATGAAGGATGTGCTCACTATCCTGCAGTCACTAAAATGAGCCAATAGGCCTCTAGAAACATAAAAGGACATCCAAAAGGAAAACATACACCCCTTCATAAGAAACCAATTAGAAACATCCAATAATGCTAGTTTTTCAAATATTTTTCCCAATTAATTTAATTATAAAAAATAATTTAAAATAAATAAAGGGGTTTTAATTTTAAAAATTCAACTACCTCTAATTAAATTAAATGACTTGATTAAGATATATTTCCTTTCTCTTTAAAAAAATGTCTACCTTATATTAATATAAATAAGCTATGTTTTTTATTTAGTCCCAAGTTTAACTTAAGACAAGTTAAGTTATATTAAAAAAATTAGGTTAAAAGCAAGTCTTAAAAATAGAAAAGGTGGGTAAGAGTTTTAAATAGGATGGATTTTTTTTAAGGTGGTCGATGGGAAATGGAGGAAGTTACACTTTGGCATAAAAGAGAGGAGATTGAGGTAAATCCCCTGACTCGACTCATCCAGGGATTCGGGTTCAGTTAGCAGGTCAATCAAGAATTTCAAATGGTGTAGGGGATATATGTTTGATGCCTAATTGAGGGAGTAAATGACAATAAGGAGTGAGCTTGGAAGGGTGGATCCATTACGAGGGTTAGATGGTGGAGGTATCAAATGGAAATTCACAATGAGAAAAATAACCTAAGTTTGTGGAAGAATAATAGTCAAAGTGAGATCACGGGAACAAGACTGAGTTAGAAGATCAACTAACAAGGTTAAAGTTTGTAGGGTGTATGCATAGGGTAATGAACCCGATATCGATGGGAAAAACACAAGCATCTCAAGAAATAAGGGCCCCGACACGACCAAGTAGGGAAGAAATTCACCCCATGACGAGGTAGAAGCTCAAGATAAGAGATCAAAATTGGGATGATCCCAAAAAGGAAGAACAACATGACCAAGAGAGGAGAGACACGCTCGACGGAGATGAGATTAATGAAAGAGGAGAAAATGAGCTTAAGGATCTTTCAAGGTAGCTTACTGAGTTGTTGAGAGAGCCTAGGTAAGAGAGCAAGGAGCTCAGATAGAAGAGCATAGGAAAAAGATCATTGAGTTAGGGAGGAGATCATGCAAATCTTGGGAGAAATGAGAAGAGTTTGAGTAGGGGAGGAAGGAGGAGGGATATGGAATTTTAGGAAAGTAGAAAAATTTAAATTGAACCTTAATCCAAATACAAAACTAGAAGACCATAAATACCTCCAAAAAAGATATTTTTCAAAAATGTAGTTGCAACCATCCAAATCTAGCATAGAAACCCCTAAACTACAACAGAACAAAGAAAAACCACAAAAATTCAACAATAAAATGTTAACCAGATTATTACAATATAAAATGATTAATGAACTTACACGAGAAGCGATAGAAAATCAAATTCATAAGTAATTAGAAAAAATCAAATGCGAGTACATGTTTACCAATAACATAGATTTGATACCATGTGATATTGGACTATGATGATTCAATAAAACTTGTCCACATCAAGAATGTTACACTCCAATGGGATGGAAAAATGCTCCAAGTAATCAACACGAGATTAATCAAACAACAAGAATAATGCATATGGGAAAACAAGTTTACACATACTCATAGATCAAAATAAAAGAGTAAAATAGGAGTGTTGTATAAATCCCAATATAGGACTCATCATACCTCCTCGAGGGAAAAAGGAGACGATATGGAAAATGCTAGTACCTCTTTTATGACGCACTAAGACATATGACAAATTCCATGAAAAAATATATCATATACCTCCTATAACACCTAATGACCCATGACCTCACCTAAGTGATATGACTCACCACGTGTGAGGTGGAAAATACCCCATATATAATAAGAAAAACATAATACCTCACAACAACATGGAAAAGTTCCTCTATTCCACCTATTCCTTGTCTTACTACCTTCACTGAAATGGAATGAGAATTCAAAAAAATTAGGTCGTATCGAAACTCTTGGAAATGTTCTCAAGTTTTCCATGTTCCCCAAACCTCCAACTTATCCAACTCCTTGGGACTAAGTAATAGTGAAGCGGTGAAAGTGGAAAGTTTTGATACCCTTGGAATAGTACTTAGGTTCCCAAAGTTCTCGAAAACCCACTCTGGTCGTCATGGTTCATCTAGAAAAGCATAAGGTTAATTTTATGAATCGAGCACTTCTTGTACTTACAGAACATTCCAAATGTCCCTTGCCTTCACTAATTATCTACATCGGCTGATGAGGGGGGTTAAAGAGAGTAGATTTGGTTAAGTTGGCCGATGGTTGAACTATAGGAATAATTCCACCATTCTAAAGATTCACCATAGTCCCGCAAATGCAGCAAGGGAAGTACTAAATACGTGATCGGATAAGTTGATAAATATATAAACCCATGGAACAATTTCATTGTTCTATTATTCCTTTGGAATCCTGCAACACTGACTAAAGAGAAGGAGAGAGGTTAGAAGTCACACATTTTATTCTTTTAGGGAATTATGGGAATAATTTTTTCATTCCATTGGCGACCCAATTAACTACCCAGGCCACCAAACAAGAAAAATGTTATTCAGTGATGGAAAACCCAGATGGAAGTGTTCCAAAGTTCCTCAGGTTCTTTGGATTACCACTTGGTCCAAATATTTTGTAAATTTTCTTAATAACTCCCAAATTTTTTCCAAGAAAAGGAACTTGAAGGGTCATAAACTTGGATTTTGGCATGGAATATTTTATTTTTCAAAAATGGAATGTATCAAATCATACTTATGAGATTAAATATCACAAAATAGGAGAAAGTGAAAAGTCATGTGAAGAGAAGATGAAGAGTCACAATACAGAATCTATAAATTGTAATGCCTTCTCCATTCCCAAGGGTTGGAGATTGTTGATTTTTGTAAGTTTTTGGATTTCACTACTACATAAAGTAATAAACTTTAAATTTCCCTTATTTATTTATCTATGTTCCTCTATCATCTCTACTCTCCAAATTTATAAGCATGGTGATCTTGTATAACCAAAGAATAATTGTGTGTCTTTGATCAATGAATTCATAGAACTTTGTGTCTCCAATTTGTTGATCTTACTATTGATTTTATTATTGTGTTATTATAATTTAATGTGGATCTAATATAATTAATGCATGTGAATTATATAAATCTAATCAAAACATTAACCGTCTCTCCATATTTCTTCTAATCCTCTTTACCTCTCTTTACAGTAAATTCCTCCCTTGTACATTGTACAAGTTTTTTTCAATAGGTTTAGTGGAGTATTCATGTGTGATCCTCAACTTAATAACAACCCCACAATTTTACATAGTTTACATTCAATAATGAGATCCTCCCTATACCCAAGAAGGAGGGGCTTAGCCCCATGAATGTTGGTGAAAACCAATAATTTGCACTACAATGATTTATTTCACTAACAAATATATAGTTGTCAAGATCCTATTGAAATATTCACCCTAAGAATGCAACAAAATAAGAAATCCAATGATACCATAATATAATGGTAGACCAAATCTTCCTTAGATGAGATGAGCATATGCATTTTCATAAGAGGTAAGTTAGTGATTCATTACCATTTATACTAGTGGATTGAGGAAGGTTGCTTCCATGGAGCCGCCTTATAATAACATAGTCACATGAAATGACTAGATGAAATTTTAACCATATGTAGGATATGGGACTCGAGTGCTAGATTAACTATATTAATAGTATTGATGTAGGGCATAGAGTGAAAGGGTGATTATATGGGTGTGACCTATTGCATCTAGGATTTCTCTAGAATAGTACTTGTTGAACTTCATGACTTGTTTCGTGAGTGGTTCATGCTATTTAGTGGCTTGTGTGAAGATTAACCCTTGAACTAGGAAATTCCTATATAGGGTTATGAGAATATTGGGAAAGTATACAAAAATTTCAATGGGGTTGGTAAACCTCGTTGAATGCTTTATCCCTCTAGACTTTCCTTGTAAACTGGTTGAGAGAAAATATAAGCAATAGAGTATTAATATTTCATTTATGAATTAGATGTCATAAAATAATTTGAGACTCACTATAAATAATTATTGATATGAAAATAAATATGAAGGGATCTAGAAAAGAAAATGAAGTTTGTTCAAATGTTAGGTATTATATATTGTGATGACGTTAGTTTTTCTTCCAAAGTCTAACATCCGTCAAGTTATGGAATAAAATGCATATGAAAGTAAACTTATGAGTTACATTTTCCATTTGTTAGTGAAATATGTGAGTGGTAGTATATATGTGGGCCCAATGTTGTGCGTCTTGAGATTAATGATGTAGTAGTAAGTATTATGTCAATCAATAAACAAACATTATTTTTACCAGTTTTAGTGTTGCATTTTGGGTTAAATCGTAGGGCATTACAGATGTAATGCCCTATAATTTAACCTATAAATCATCCCCTACACAACTCATCACTTTCGATGACTTATACATAGATGACATATTTATATGTAATACTCTATCTATTCATTTATCTATTAATCAAGTACATATATGTAGTATCTAGGTTAAACCACATAATAAATATAATGTATGTACTCTCAAATTGCTTCAATATCTTGGTATTCCTACAAATAATATTTTGTTTGATAATAATCCTTGATATCGTTGTGTTACTCTACCCATCACTATTGCTTCTATCAAAAATCTGAATTCATTCTTGGTTTCTTTTACTCTTAGTTATTGTAGTTTACCTTTTGGTCTCCCCTAGTTATGTGCATTTTAGGATATTCCTTCTATCATCCACAAATGCATTAAGTTTATCCATAACAAGAAGGTTATCATTATTCGAAGTATTCCCTTTGAGCATTCTACTACTATTTTTCATATTCATTATTCCATAATTAATATTCCCATACCTAATGCATCTATAGGTCGTGATTTGGTTTCACACAATGTCCATCACCATTCTATCCCTCCTAGGTTCCTCTCTAGGTCCATAACATTACCCGCTACTTCTCACAATTCCATATCTCTTAGGTTTCCTGATAGGGATTTGTTTACACACACTTCCTCTCATGAATCTTATTATATTATCTCTCCTAATAGCCCTTTGATTACGCACACGACCTCTCACAACTCTAGTTTTCCCATCTCTCCGGATAGCCCTTTAATTTCCTGCATTGCCTATAATAGCTATAAATTTCCAAGATCTCATGACTATCCTTTTCTCGTACACACTTAATTTCATGGCTATCATTCTTCTATGTATTCTGATAGGCCTTCAAATTCAAACAAATTAGTTCTCATAGACCTTCCTTTTATAGGGTCCTTTCTAGATCCTCTAGTTCACATGCTTTCTCCCACACTTATCATAGGACTTCTAGTTCCCATGATATATAGGAATAATTTTTCTTGTAGACCTCCACGTAGATCCTTGGTTACCCATACCCCTTATACGTCTTTGTCTTCATCTATATCATCTTTATCAAGTATTTCCACCACTGTACCTATCATATTTGTGTTATCTCCTTCCACATAACCGAGACCTATGCCTCCAACCTACTCATCAGTTGTGCATCCTTCATAGGATCTCATTAGATAGTTTAAAGTTTCCCCTCTTTCCTGTACATAGAGAAGAACTTGGAAAATATAAATATTCATATATTCGAATTTACATTATAATTTTTTATAAATTTGGTTTGTTAAATGTCATACTTCTTTACTCCTTACACAAATACATTCACAAGGTATTTTGAGCAGGATGCATGACATATACAAAGTGGTATACAATAATAGGTGTTAGTTGGACCTTTACCCCGACTTTCGATACATCTAGGTGCATCTATTTTACACTACATCCAAGTGTTATTATTCTATTATAGTTCATTTTTACTTCCTCAATGGTTGATTATAGATATTATGTATATGTTATCTTTTTATCTAATATAAATAACACGTGTCTCATAGAAAGTTGACCTTTCTTGTGTCACATTTGTTAGGGTAATTATATTTTACCTAGGTTAATTATGCATTACACATAGTTAATTTGATAATTCTTTAATTGTTATATGGTTATATTTATTTATAACCTTCTATATTGTTTTATTCAAACATACAAGAGTTGTTATATTATTTTAACAATACTATTGTTTGTATTGTTTCACAATTGTACCCGTGCAACCCATTTCTTTGGTTGTATATTTATGTCCAATATGTATAAATATTACAACAAATCTATTGTAAATTGATTTTTGATGATTAATAAAATATTTTATGCTCCCATCCCTATTTTACATTTGGTACTAGAGCAAGAATATGGACCTGTGAAGTAAAGAAGGGTTGGAGAGAGGTTATAGTAGGAAGAGAAGTGTCTTGGAGAATAATTTTATTTCCAGGAGAGCTTGTGTTACCTTCAATAACATCCTAGTCATCCCTGCATCCCCACAACCCCCTCTTTCATTTTAGGTGTTTGGAACACAATTTTATTTTTACACTAGTGCCCCATGCATTAGGAAAAATTTGCTGCATAAATTAAAAAAAAATGAATTCCCCCATTAGGGGTTTCTCAGCTAAGGATAGTTGACTATATTTTTCTCTACAAAGTATCTATTAAATATATCAGTCTATTTGATATGGAGCACTCCCTGCTATTACCCATGTAGTGAGTTACAAATCGAGTTCATTCTTTCTTTGGCGACCAAGCTGCTTAGGTTACATTGTTTGTGCATCTATATGAGCCACATTTGTGTGTTATTTGACCAAGATTTAGGGAGCTGCCCCCTCCTACACAACCAAGGTATTTGTTGAGGCTCTGAATCAAGCCAACACACTAGTGTTTGAGTCACCTATCCACAGATACTATTAAAATGATGAGTCACGACCTGCATTCAAGCCTCTCCACATTAGCTCGAGCCAGCATTGAACGACCTACACAAGAAACCAACATTTATTAACAAATCAATCAAAACCTGCACAAAGCCAAAAATGAGGCATCACATCAATGGCCTAAAATAAGAAAATACAATCGGTGGAATTCTAAATATCACTATGAATAAGAAATTATAGATCAACGGCTGATAAAATCCAAAGCATTTGTAAAAGGCAGGGAATAAGAGAGATCAAAGGAGATAAAACAAAAATCAATCAACGGCTAAAACAAAAAATGAGATCCAATTTTCATAAAAGTAAACCCTAATCCACCATTCTTCTCTCAACCAGCCATGTGGAATGACATACAACTGCTAGGTGTTTAAAAGGTTAGTTAATCTATTGTGGGTTTAAATACAAAAAACTCCTTTTCATTGCATAAACGCATTGGTCGCCCTATTGGTTATTGGCAAAGCTTTAGGGGGGAGTGATGCATGGTTTGAATCCCACCCCTATTAGTTCCTTTTTCCATATTGAACTTAGAGGATAAATTAACAAAATTTCCATACTTAGCAGCAAGAAAACCTCTGCTAAAGCCTTTAGTTACAGCTAAATAGGCCACTTGAAAATAATGAGGAAAAACCCTAAAAAAAGGGTCAAATTTTTTTCTCCTAAAATGCATTGACCCTTTAAATTGATGGGGAGTAATAAGGACACAATGCAAACATTTTGAGCCCTCCCATCCATCTATGAACAATTGCACGACTTAAATCCCGACTGAGAAATTATCCAAGTATATAGCGAAGTTACGCGCGTGTATGAGGATATTTTTTTTGAGACGGTGTCAATAATCACACAGACCCCTTTCAGTATTGTCTTGGTACCACGTATCAAATTATTTCACGTACATTAACACCTCTTTCACGTATCACCAAGTATATAGAAAGGGTGAGCTTATTCCATGTATCAGCGGGTATATCGGAAGGGAGCATATATAGAAAGGTTTGGTATATCATACTGATGATATATAAATTGGGTGACCTTATACCTAGAGTGATAAGAGCCTAACCTTGTTAGTGGATTCTACAAAATGGGCACCAATGCCCCAAAATCCTTTCTTCCAGATTCAAAACTACTTAGAGGAAACAACTATGCTACATGAAAGACAAAAAAATCAAGACATGACTTGAGTTTGAAGAGATATGGACTGTTGTGAATGGTACTCTGATGAGATCAACTACTTATGCAACACAACAAATACAATTTGATAGATCGGATCAGAAATCCAAACTTATCATCTTGTTTGGAGTGTATGATGATGTGCAACCCCAAATTTGAGATGCCAAAACAACCAAAGAAGTGTGGGATAAGTTAAGCACACTGTACAAGACCAAAAACAATAATGTCATACTAAATTTGCAGAGTCAGTTACACACATTGAAGTTTAAGAAAAATGAGAAAATAGAAGCTTTCTTGAGAAGATTTGCAGAGTTGAGGGATTCACTTCTAGCCTTAGGAGAGGAGGTCACTAATGATTCTCTCATTCCCATTGTTCTGAGATCCCTCCCTCCTTCATACCACATTTTTGTGACTACAAAAAACTTGTCATAAATGAAAATTAGTTTCAACAAGTTAGTGAGCCTACTGAAACAAGAGGAATCTATGTACAATAAAGATTATGAAGAGGAGCATGCACTTTCTTCTCATCAAAAATGGAAAGGAAAAGGGAAAGGTAAACCTAATTCCTATCAAAACTTCCAATATAAGAATCAACATCAGCAAGTGGACAAATAACAAACAAGAAATGTCATATTTACAAAAGAGGACATGAATTAAAATATTGTTGGTATAATACATACAAGAAAGGTTCATCAAGTAATTTTGAACCTGTTATCCAAAATGAGCCCCTTGCTCATTTTGTGGTTAACTCCCCTTCATTTCATTCCTCCCTTGTGCCTCAGTTAGAATTTTTTACTTTTTAGGCACTCAAAATGCTCTGGAAATGGCACCATTGGATAGAGCTCTTTCTCAGATTTCCAGAAAGGTAACGTTTTCTTCCTAACTCCATGTATATTTAAAGTTATGGCTCGGTGGAGTTTTTGTGGGAAATTTTCCCAAGACAACCCCACCGGCCAATCAGAAGTTGACACGTCAGCTTCGGAGCAAGCGGAGGTAGGAGAATTTTTTTAGAAAGTTTTCTAAGTGTTGGTGAAATGGGAAATTTTCCCATATAAGGCCCACGCCAATAGAAGGAGGCCACGTGTCCTCAGAAGGGCGAAGGGGGGAGAAAACTTGAGAAATTTATCAAGTGTTTGACAAGGTTTCAGAAGGAGTGTTTTAGCCCTAATGGTCCACTGACGAATTGGATGAGGCCACGTGTCCAAGCAGGGGAAGAAGTTGGGAAAATTTCCCAAGGGGCGGCATCCGATAAAAGTTTCACCTCCAAGGCCCGCATCCAATAGAATCATGACACATGTCACTGCGGCATCGGGGGTCAGAGTTACAAAAGGATTTTTTCCTTTTCACCCAAGTATGGAAAAATCAAAAAAAGGAAAACCCTCCCCCCAAGGCTCGAGCTAATAGGAGGAGGAAACGTGTCCCAAGACCAAGAGGAGCACAGGGAAAAGTTGGGAAATATTTCCCAAAGAAAATTTAAAGGGAAAAATTATGAAAGGAAGTCCTGCCTCCCAACAACCTAAGCCAATCAAATTAGGCCACATGTCCATGTGGTGGCTAAAATGCACGGTGAACCCACTGGAAAAATGAAGAAGAAAGAGCCAACAATGAATCACGTCATGCCACGTGTCCTCGGGTTATCCAGCTGGTGGAGAATTTTTTGGAAAATTTTCCAAAGGCCGAAACGATGGGAAATGAAGTAGGACAAGCCCACAACCAATTAGAATGTGCCACGTGGCACTGAACCAGTGAGGCATGGAGATTTTGGGGGAAATTTTCCAAAATGCAAAAAGATGGGAAATTTTCAAATTTTCGGCCCGCTAATCCATTTTGGCCCTGGTTTTGCCCTAAATTTTCAAATGAGCATAACTTTCGATCCAGAGCTCAGTTTTGGACGTTCTTTATATCAATGGAAAGATGGTGAAATTATATACTTGATTATAGGGTCAATTTTGTGTTTTGGTGGAGTTTGGAGAGAGAACAATTTAAAAAATATCCTCTGGCACGTGGAAACCAATAGAAATGACGTTTCAACCACCATTTTTAATGAAGAACGGCTTACATTCTCTCCCAACATGGTTAAAAATGTTAGGGAATGGAATTTTAAGGATGCCCATGCTATTTTATTGCATTTTGGTTGGTGGTTGAAGCTGCTCTCACGTTTTCTCACATTTCTCTCTCCTGAGCTCGAAGGGGCATTGTTAAAAGCCAGATTTGGCTCATTTTGAAAGGGTTGGACATTTTTATGTTTTGTAGGCTCCCTCTTTCACCTTAGAAAGTGATTTTGTGGAATACCAGACCTCTTTCAAGACTGCGACATATTTTCTACCTTCCTTTTGATGTAATGTATGTATTTTGATATTGGAATTGACAGTGCAAACTCTGTGAATGAGTTTCAGTCCTCTTCTTGTGTTGTTTGATTCATCCATGATCTTTCATTACATTTTATCAGTTTGTGCATGATGTTTTGCTGCATTTTTGTAATCTATGTCAATTTGCAGAAGTAAAAAAATGTTCACCACTCCTTTAGTGCATCACCTTATTAGCATTAGTTTTAATTCTTTTGCATGCTCTATCTTTGTCCCCTTGGAATTTATAGTAGGATTTTGAGTTTAAACCTCTGCAATTTTCAAGTAATACACCTGGTTAGAGGAGTTGAGGAGCCAACCTCTAACCTGGAGATTTTTTTTCCCATTTTTACAAGTCCCACACTTGGGGAAAAGATTCAATGTTGTGCAATCACACTGGATGTCCAAATGTCAAACTAGAAATTTGATCAACATCCAGGGGTGCTGCTGATTTGCACTAATAGTTTTGGCACACCCCATTCATTGCAACAAAATTGATGTGGATTTGTTGCAAGTTTCTTGCTTAAAAGAGCCCTGAATTACACATCTGGTGATTCCAAGGAAGAAGAATCAACTGGTTTTTACAGTCTAGACCTGTAAATCCATGAGAAGAATCACCACAAGGTCAAGAGTCAGAGAAGAAGAAGTGTTGTTTGAGTATCTACAATTATCTCCAAGAAGAAGGAAAAGAGGGATGAGAATTCAAAGGTCTCCATCTCCACCAAACAGAACTCTATCAACTCCTCCACCTAGTAGATCTTTCATCCAATCAACAAGGGTTCTAAGGCCAATAAGAATGGCACAACACAACCGCTATGTCAATTTCACTGGCAGCAGCCCACTTGCTCTCAATGCACAAAATCCAATCCCAGTTGCAGCATTGAAGAACATTCCATAATTTACTGGAGAGAATTAGACCACTCCTGGTGATCATGTCAAGGATATTGCTAATATTTATGCAATCCATGAGATTAATGAGATGCAAGTTACTGTCAAACTGTTGGCATCTTCATTCAAAGGGAAAGCTATGCAATGGTTCAGGAGCCTTGATTCAGGCTCTATCCAAAATTGGAACTAGCTATGCATAGCCCTCCATGAGCAGTTTGGAGAAAAGGAGGATAACTTGTCCCTTTTGGAACAATTGACAACTATCAAGAGAGCTCCCAATGAGCAGCTGACTGACTTCAACTTCAGATTTCAAAGGACTTGGGAGAGAATTCCAATGGCAGTAAGGCCAACAATAGAAGGTGCTTTTCTATATTACCTTAAAGCTTTAAATTCTAATATTTCTATGTTGATTCAATCCATGGAAGGCACAACTATACTTGTTGCTTATAGCATTGCCATTAGAGTTGAAAATTGTCTGATTCAAGCTGGTAAGCTAGCTCGCTAGGCCTCCAATGCCATTGTATGCAAATTTAGAGAGTCCAACCACTAGTTAAGCTTGCCTATTTTAGCTCCTATTCCCACTCCTAGGAATCAGAATTCAAGTGAAGCTTCTACTTCATCTTCTCGTGGCCTCAAATGAACTTCAAGAAGTCATGAAGCAATTGCAAAAACTTAGGAAATGAGCTGGTTACACTCAAGAGGTAGCAAGCCCAAAGTTTCAAGCCTTCATACCAGCCTCAAGCTCAGCCTGGCAGGTAACCATATCAGCCTCAAAGACCACCTAATCCAGCTATAAACCTAAATCAAGCAAGGCCTCTTGCCAACAGACCATTTCAGCCCTATAATCCCAATGCTACATCTGCCGCTAAAGCACTAGTGCCAGTACAAAACAACATAGCTCAGGAGTATGATTGGTTTTTCCCATGCAATGAACCTCACAACCAGTCTATGTGCTATCAATGGTGCCCTAAATCAAGCATTAATGGTAACAAAAACTGGTGTGGAGGGTGAAGGGATTCAAGGAAATAACCAACAGCTAGAAACATCCCAGCAATAATCAACTCCCAAATGATACCACACTTGTAAACTGGTAGGCAGAAGACTTTTGTGGCATGAATCAACCAATCTCCCAAAGTGTTACAGCCCAACACAAGGTCAAAAAGGAGAAATTTGGGTGAAGGACAGCCATTGGCTCCGAGTAACCCATAACCTTCTACCACTCCACAAACTGTTGGCAAACAAAATGTAGTTCCAAACATGCAAGGACCACCCAAACCAGCGCTTAAGCCAACCCAGATGCCAGTTTTTGCTGCCCATATGCATGGAATGAATGTGCAGGCCAAGGGGAGAGCAAAGAGATGCCTCATCTCCATTCAACATCATTGATCAGATGAAGAAGACAAATGTAAACATATCAATGTGGGAATCACTATCCATCCCAGGCCAAAGAGATTTGCTACAAGCTGCCATGAAGGACTTGTCAATTTCAAATCAACAGACCCAAATGTAAGGGAAGGTACTCATAAATGCTGCCCAGCCTGAGGGGAATCATGGAAGACAACAAGGTAAAATGTTGAAGCCCCCTCCATTCTATGTTTCATTGATCATTGGAAACCAATTAGTACACAACTACATGATTGATTCCCGAGCAAGTAGTTCAGTAATGCCCAAGAAAATAGCTGATCAGTTGGGGCTTCAATATGAATTCATATCCAAAGGGGTAGTGCAATTAGATGGGACAGTAGTAACAATAGGAGTGATTAAAAACTTGAGTCTCACTTTGCATGCATGCCCCAACGTTGTTGTTTTGCAAGAGGTCTCAATAATAGATCTTCCACCACTCTTTGCCCTATGTTTGTTAAGGGATTTCACAGCTAAGATTGGAGGTTACTTATCTGCTGATTGGTCACACATGTTATTCAGAATTAGATATGGAACTAAGGCCACAATCAGATCTGAACCTATTGCAAACTTTCACATTGAGCCTCACACTCCAAGCTAAATCAATACTAATTGTTCAGCGTTTGATCAGGAAGATTATCCAAGCACTGATGAAGCTGACACCAAGGTTGGAAGCATCCCAGATTTGACTCTTGATACATGGGCAAGCAAGGTGCATGCTTTTGATCCTTATCAAGAAATAGAAGAATCTGAGCTAGGATTCTATTGCATGTATGAAGAAAATCAGCCTTTTCCTAACATCACCAAGCCAGACCACAAGGATGACAATGAGGTATGGTAGTTGTTCTTTGATGGATCAAGGAGTAGACAAGGTGTAGGAGGGGGAGCTATGCTTGTTTCACCTCAAGGAATTAAGTATTATTCAGCTTTTAGATTTCAGTTTGCATGTTCTAATAACACTGCTGAATATGAAGCTTTGATACAAGGATTGCATTGGTCAATCAAGAGAGGAATAAAGAACTTGTAAGTCTTTGGTGATAGTGAGTTTATTTTCAACCAAGTTAAGGGGAAACATGCTACCAAGAATGATCTGCTCAAGTGCTACGAAAGTAGGGTGTGGGACCTCATTGAATATTTTGAAGGCTTTAACATCAATACCATCCCTAGGAAAGAGAACCAAGTTGCTGACAGGCTTGTAGTAGTTGGAGCAGCCTTTGATGTTGTTGAAAGCATCAAGAAAGACAAAGTACAGCCAAGCATCCATGTGATTGTAAGGCCTTCAGTGCCAGACAACAATGTAAGTTGGCAAGTGTTTGAAAATGATCAACAAATCATCCACTTCTTGCAGGAAGACTCTGAGTTCTCAGTTAAAAATCAGGAAAAGTTAGAACATCAATATGGTGATCAAGTGGTGCAACTAAGAACCAACAAACTACCAAAGGGACTTATCACTTTGGAGTCCATTTTCAATCCTAATTATCAGTTTAGGAAAGAGAAAGAAAACATCCGATTCAGGGGAGAAGATTTAGTGCCCATCCTGGTGGAAGAAGGCAAGTCACTCCAAATTGGTAAAGTGACAACTGAACAAGAAAGGTATGAGTTCATACAGCTTTGTCATGAATTCCTTAATGTGTTTTCCTAGAGCTATGAAGATTTGAAAGGTTTCAACCCCAAGATAGCTCAACACACTATTGAATCAGACCTAAGTGCTAAACCCATCAGGCAAAAACAAAGGCTAGTAAATCCACACCTGGAGCCTCTCATGAGAAAATAATTGAATAAGTTGATAGAGGAAAGTATCATATTTCCTATCAAGCATTCTAGTTGGGTAGCCAACTTGGTTCCAGTTAGAAAGAAGAGTGGAGAGATCAAATTGTGTGTTGAATTCAGAGATTTGAATAGAGCATCTCTCAAGGATCATTATCCACTTCCTTCTATGGAGTAGATTTTACAAGTTGTTGCTGGCTCTGAAAGGTTTTCATTACTTGATGGCTATTTAGGGTACAATTAGATTATGGTGAAAGAAGAGGATCAGTTCAAGAAAACCTTCACAACCAAATGGGGGACCTTTGCATATAGAAAAATGCCATTTGGACTGTCCAACGCTGGGGCTACATTTCAAAGGGCAATGGACATGGCATTCAAGGATTTGATTAACAAAATGGTGCTGATTGAAAGAGGGTTTGAAAACCCGCAAGTGAGGATCACGAGGAACGATGTGCACATCAATGGATGTGCAAATGGCAGCGTGAAGAGATCTCAGGAGGAGCGAGCATCAACCGAATGTGCATGCAAAGATCTAACAAATGGGCAGAACCTAGTTAAGCCATAAAACTCTCCTCTATCTCATAGATCAAATGGGGTGTACATATAGGAGGTGCTGAGTAACCCCCAGTGCTGCAATCATGAAAACTCAAGTAGAGAGGGGGAGTTACATTCCCAGAATAGAAGTGTAACTCCCAATGATGCATATGACACACTGACGTGTTGACGCAGTGTGACGTGCTGACGCACTGATGCATAAGGGAATCTCATAATGACCCCTAAATGACACATGGACCTACGATCTCACCTAAGTGAGATGACTCACCTGATGATGTGGAAAATACACACACCAACACCCCCCCTTCATCGTAACTTAGGATGAGGCAGAAAGTCAGAAACAAGAAATGGGTCCTGGCACAAAGCCTGATGAGGTACCCATGTACAAGAAAGAAGTCCCAAGCAGTGAAGGGAAACCCAGTGGGAAAAACATCCACCACAAGAGAAAAAAAACACTCTCTAATCTAAGAAAGATGCCAAAAATGGGTCCCGGCCATAGACGAGCCTGAAAGGGTACCCATGTACAAAGAGGAAATCTCTCAGAAAGAAGAAGAAGAGAGAAGAAGAGGGAGACGAGAGGAATGCAGAAGATGCCATGGACGGATATGAACTCTGCAACTCTATGAAGTCTCCCAGAAGAATGTCGATGATGAGATTATCTACCTCTAGACTGAAGAAGAGCCATCCACAACGAACTATGTGCCTACCCTTAGGAAGGACAAAAATGATGTGCTGGAAGTCTGTCCACTCCACAAAGGAAACTGAAGGTAGCAACATGAAGAACTCTGAGTCTGGTGCACTGAAGTGTGACATAGGTCTAGCGAGTGAGTACCAAGGAACTGAAGGTAATTCCCTGTGCGTAGAACTGTCAAAGTGATGAGGAAGACCCACAGAAAGGATGTCCAAGTGATGTGAAGGGAAAAAAACATCCTCCACAATAGAAAAGGGATCCACAGCTGAGGGTGGATCAATGAAGGTCTCCGTAAAATTGGAAGTGACATGATTCCCGGAAGGGGCACTCCCAACAATAGAGATGATGAACTCCTCTGAAACACATGTAGATGGATGAGGGACCTGTAGTGCATCACAAGTAGACTCTGCGAAAAGATGACCAAGGTCAAGCAGATACTCGTCCCAATGAGGGGGCTCAACAAATAGAAGAGTGATGTATGATAGGTATGAGTCATCCAATGAAGGTAGAGGAGTGGAATGGGCCTCACACACTTAAGGTGGAAAGGAGGCTGGTGTAATGATAGTGTGAGATTGAGTATGATACTGCTTGATATCTGATGAGATGTGGGGGGTGACAACAATGTTTGAAATAGTGAGAGAAAGAGGAGAAGAGTCCTCTGTAGTAATCTCGATATCAAAATAGGGTGCACAATCCTCATCATCAGAAGTAGAACAAAGTGAGCCTGTGTCAGTGGAACTATCATCACATAAAGAAATGGAGGAGACAACTGAATCAGCAGTAGCAACAATGGCAGCAGTATGTGAAGGGTTTCCATACAAGGACTGAAGAATGCTCCAGACACGGTGAGGTGGATCTGAGTCTGCCACGTGAAACCAGAGAGAACGAGAGACATGCATCATCATGTGACCAAAAACATGGTCACACATGTCGAGGAAGTCCTCTAGATGACAACAATTAGCAGGTGCAGGAACTGGCCCAAGCAAGAAGGGTAAAAGACCCTCATGGGCGAAAGTAACGTTCTGTGGACGCACGTCAGGCTGAATAGGTCTCTCTCATGGTGAGAAGTGGGCAGAGGCTGTAAGGCGATCCTACGATGCTCACGTCTGGAAAGAGCACTCTTCATGATGAAAAAAATGCAAGATACAAGGTGCAAGACGTCGGACTCGGCCCGATAATGCGTCTGCATGTGTAGGCCCAAGAGTACAAGTAACCCCCCCTAGAATGTGGCACTTTATAAAAGTAGTGAAATTTACAAAATTGGCAATTCCATCATGTAAAGTTGTTGAAAAATCATGCAAATTTGACTAAAGAAGTGCTCAGATCTGAGCAACGAGTCTAAAGTTATGGCATAAAATACAATTCCCGCAACTGATGGAAAAATACACTAGATGCTGCAAAATGCATTAAAAAAGTGCACGAAATTTTGGTAGGGGTTTGTTTTGACTGCGAGGGGGGGTTAGCCTCCTGCCAACCCCGGACCTTGCCCTTCATCTTCAACACGTGAATGAAGGACATAATACAAGCCAAAATACAAGCCCAAAATTAATACAATGTCATTAAAATGAAATGTTTTGTTTTTTAATCACCCTAAAACATCAAAAAAGAAGGTGGGGACATGTTTGAAGTGAGAAACCGCCAAGGAGACCACAAAAAAATGTGACAGGACTGTTGTAGGGCCACGTGGAGATGTGGAAGCGGATGTAGGCGTTGGAGGAGAGCGGGTTGTTGTGAATGGAGAACCACGAGGAGACCACTGCCAAGTGCTGCAGGTCGCTGCAGAGTTGAAAAACACTGTGCAATGTAAATAAAGTCGTGTGACTATTGAAATGGCTGTGCATGCTACGTGGCTAGAGATACAGGCTGCTGGAGATCTATGTGGGAGGAGTATAATCTAACGCATGGTGGCTAAGCAATAGCGTGGAGTGGGGTAAAGTGCGTAGGGGAAGGTCTGCCATGAGTGGAGGCCCACGTGCTTGCTAGATAGGAGGTAATGGTTTTGACCAAAAAAGGCAAGTCAAAAAACATTTTTCCAAGGAGACCATGAGTAGCACAGGGAACCACGAGCTACATAAGGAACCACGAACCAACAGTGAACCAGTAAACAACAGCGACCCAACAACCACGAAATAGCAACGAACCAGTGTTAAGGAATTCAAATAAAATGTTTTTCCAATGCAGAAGGACGCTAGTGGAAGGTGGTGGATGCTGGGGAGAGCAGCAGTGATGTCAAGACTCGGGGGGGGGGGGGGGGGACAATGCACAAATGATGTGGAACTGTTACAAAAGCACCATACATAAAGCACTCCAAGTGCCAGCGAAGGGAGATGAAGGCAATCGATCGGTCGAAGATTGAAATTTAAACCCCAAAGCTATGTATCCAAACATGTAGGTCAAGGACATCCAAACAGACCCGAGCAAAAGAAATGCAGAGCCAGACTGAGCGAACAATGCAAACAGACAATGCAGGGGCAACGAGAAGACCAATGCTCTCATGTTCAATCCAAAACACGAGATGCCAAGAATGAGCAAGCAGAAGTTTTTTTTTGTAAAATGAACACAACATGAACCAGGATAGCAAGGGAAAATAGTACTCGAATGGTCGAAGATGGGTTCAAAAAATTGGAACTGCAATAGACCTCAAGGAAACAACTCCAAACACGCATGCAACCTCGGAATAATCGAGTGGTCAGAAGACATTAAACTTGAAAACCACCAGAGACTTGAGAAACCACCTCAAACACACAAACAACCCAAGGAGAGGTATAAACACCCCAAAATCAGTGCAAGTAAAGCTATGGTCAAAATTTCCATTATGACACACGCTATGAAATCTGGATATCATGCTGGAAGCCGGAAAACACACAGAGAAATGCCAAAGGGTGCAAGGATCCACAAGATCCACTCTGATACCATGAAAGAGGGTTTGAAAACCCACAAGTGAGGATCACGAGGGACAACGTGCACATCAATGGATGTGTAAATGACATCGTGAAGAGAACTCGGGAGGAGCGAGCATCAACCAAATGTGCATGCAAAGATTCGACAAATGGGAAGAACCTGATTAAGCCATAAAACTCTCCTCTATCTCATATATCAAATGGGGTGTACATATAGGAGGTGTTGAGTAACCCCTAGTGGTGCAATCATGACAACTCAAGTAGAGAGGGGGAGTTACATTCCCAGAATAGAAGTGTAACTCCCAATGACGCATATGACGCACTTACGCACTGGCATGCTGAGCCGCACTGACGCATAAGGGAATCTCATAATGAACCCTAAATGACACATGGGCCTACGATCTCACCTAAGTGAGATGACTCACCTGATGATGTAGAAAATACACACACCAACACTGATATATCTTGATGATATCAAGGTTTTTTTCAAAAAATGCAGCAGACCCATCTCTTTCATTTAAGACAAGTATTCCAAAGGTGCAGAAGATTGGGGGTATCTTTGAATCCAAAAAAGTGTAGTTATTTCTAGCTCATGAAGGGAAAGCTCCTTGGCCACATTGTCTCCAAATAAGGATTAGCAATTGATCTGGGGAGAGTTGAAGCCATAAGAGCACTGCCATTGCCAAGTCATAAGAAGGCCCTTCAAAGTTTCTTGTGAAGGATAAATTTTGTTCGGAGGTTTGTCCCAAATTTTGCAGCCCTAGTCAAGCCTATCACCAAGATGTTAAAGAAAAGCATAGCTTTCAAATGGATAGTAAGAAGGCAAGGCAAATTTTGAAGCAATCAAAGATGCCATCTCACAAGCCCCAACTCTCATTAACCCGGATTTCTCTAAGGATTTCATCCTCTATGCATTTGGAGGTAATGATACTATTTCTGCAATTTTGGTACAACAACAACAAAGGCAATGATGAGCAGCCAATTGCTTTCTTCAGCCAAAGCCTAGAGGGCTATGAGGTGCGATATTCTTTCATTGAGAAGCATGTTCTTGCAGTAATTAGGAGCCTTGAAGAAATTTAAGCATCTAGTTTCAAACAACAAGGTTCAACTGCTGGTTTTCTTCATGTGGGAGTTAAAGACTTCCTCCTCAATAAAGACCTAAATGAAAGGAGAGCAGGGTGGATCACTCGTGGTCATGGAGTATGACATTGAGATCAAAGTCACCAAGTTGGTCAAAGGAAAAGGATTGTGTGAGCAGCTAGTCTTGAGCAAACACGAGGAAGCATGCAATGAGAAAGAGGTTGTTTTGGGTGTTGCAATACAACCATGAACGAGGAAGCATTCAAGAAGAAAATGATGGTGTCCTCACTCCTTGCTAGACCCCAAGACATAATGCACTTCCTACACATAGGTCTATGCCCTCTCTAGAGATGAAAATAACCACAAGGAGACACTTCAGATTGTAGGCTGTCCCATATGCCCTTGTTGATGGCGTTTTATTCAAAAGGGATGTGAATGGAGTGCTGCTGAGATGCATTGGTACAAATCAGATTCACAGAGTGTTGGAAGAGTTCCATGGTGGATCAAGTGGTGGTCATTTTGCACAAGAGTGACAGCTCTCAAGATCATGGGGGTTGGCTATTATTGGCCCAAGATTTTTTAGTGATTGTTATGCATGGATCAAGAGGTACAAGAATTGTGCATTCTTCATAGGTAAGGAGAGACTAGCTGCCCTTCCATTGCACCCCAATTTCAGTTGACCAACCATTCATGTAATGGGGGTTTGGACTTCATTGGATTCATTAATCGAAATTCAAGCCAAGGACACAAGTGGATTCTAACAGCAATAGATTACTTCACCAAGTGGACTGAGGTAGTAGCACTTAAGGAAGCAAATGAATCTAGCATCCTGGACTTCTATGAGGGCATAAAAACTAGATTTGGCATACCTGCTAAAATAATATCATATAATGCATTGGCATTCATTGGATCCAACGGTTAATTGAATGGGCTATCAAGAATGGGATCTACCTGAGTACCTCATCAAATTATTATCCTCAGGGTAATGGCCAAGCTGAATCTACAAACAAGAACTTGTTAAGGATCATCAAGAGGACTCTTGATGAACATCAGAGGTCTTGGCATACTAAATTGAAATCAGCCTTGTGGGCTGATTGAATAACCCCCAAGAGATCTATAGGTAATTCTCCATTCAAGCTTGTTTATGGAAGAGAGGCCAATTTTTCCCATGTCACTTGAGTTGCCAACATTAGAGCTCATGAAGTAGCTGGAGTTGGTGGAGTTTGGGCCCATAGAGGTTAGGTATGTAGAATTAATGGAGCTCCAAGAATTTAGAAATCAGGGCATCCCAAACAATGGAGGAGGATCAAGCTTTAATCAAGAAGACCTTTGATAGAAAGGCCAAGGATAGATCCTTCCAAGTTAGAGATCTAGTGTTAAAATGGGATGCAAACAGAGAAAAACCGGGGAGGCATTCAAAATTTGATTCCATTTAGAGTGGTCCCTACATGCTCACAAAGTGTAAGGACAACAATGCCTTCCAATTGTCTACATTGGATGGTGAAAAATTGCAGATTCCAGTCAATGTAATCAATCTGAAGCATTACTACTATAAGAAATTCTCCACCTTGTACATATTAGCTCAAATTTTTCATTCCTCCAAGTGCTTGTGCACATTGTTTGTTGTAGATTAGTTTTGCTTTCCCTAAGTGCTTTGGCACAAGCTTGCTGTTCCAGGAAATGTGTTTTGCAGGCCTTGCTCCAATCAGATGGTGTTCTGCCCTCCATCTTTCTCCTTGTATTGTTTCTAATTAGCAGGGGGTACCAAGCAGAGATTTTATGACTCCAAGCCCAATGGATTGCTTCAGGAAACTGGATAACTTCATCCAACAGGTAGATGACCCTTCTGAGTTGCCAAATTGTTATCCAAAATGAGCCCCGTGCGCTTGTTTGTGGTTAACTCCCTTCATATTCATTCCTCCCTTGTGCCTTACTTAGAATTTTTTACTTTTCAAGCACTCAAAATGCTCTGGAAATGGCACCATTGGATAGAGCTCTTTCTCAACTTTCCAGAAAGGTAAAGTTTTCTTCCTAACTCCATGTATATTTAAAGTTATGGCTCGATGGAGTTTTTGTGGGAATTTTTCCCCAAGACAACCCCACCGGCCAATCAAAAGTTGACACGTCAGCTTCGGAGCAAGCGGAGGTGGGAGATTTTTTTTGGAATTTTTTCTAAGTGTTGGTGCAATGGGAAATTTTCCCATACAAGGTCCGAGTCAATGGAAGGAGGCCACGTGTCCTCGGAAGGGTGGAGGGGGGAGAAAACTTGATAAATTTATCAAGTGTTTGGCAAGGTTTCAGAAGGAGTCTTTTGGCCTGATGGTCCGCTGACGAATGGGATGAGGCCACATGTCCAAGCGGGGAGAATTTGGGAAAATTTCCCAAGGGGCGGCATCAGTAAAAGTTTCACCTCTAAGGCCCGCATCCAATAAAATCATGACACGTTTCACTGCGGCGTCGGGGGTCAGAGTTGTGAAAGGATTTTTTCCTTTTCGCCCAAGTATGGAAAAATAAAAAAAAAGACAACCCTCCCCCCAAGGCCCGAGCTAATAGGAGGAGGCCACATGTCCCAAGACAAGCAGAGCGTGGGGAAAAGTTGGGAAATTTTTCCCAAAGCAAAATCAAAGGGAAAAATTTGAAAGGAAGTCCCACATCCCAAAACCTGAGCCAATCAAATTAGGCCACATGTCCATGTGATGGCTAAAACGCAAGGTGAACCCATTGGAAAAATGAAGAAGAAAGAGCTCGCAATGAATCACGTCATACCGCAATGATGGGAAATGAAGCAGGACATGCCCGTTGGAAAGCTGGTGAAATTCTCTACTTGATTATAGGGTAAATTTTGTGTTTTGGTGGATTTTGGAGAGAGAAAATTGAAAAAACGCCTCTGGCACATGGAAACCAACAGAAATGACGTTTCAACCACCATTTTTAATGAAGAATGGCTTGCATTCTCTCCCAACATGATTAAAAATGTCAAGGAATGGAATTTTAAGGATGCCCATGCTATTTTATTACATTTTGGTTGGTGGTTGAAGCTGCTCTCACGTTTTCCTACATTTCTCTCTTCTGAGCTCGAATGGGCATTGTTAAAAGCCAGATTTGGCTCATTTTGAAAGGGTTGGGCATTTTTATGTTTTGCAGGCTCCCTCTTTCACCTTAGAAAGTGATTTTGTGGAATACTAGACCTCTTTCAAGACCGCAACATATTTTCTGCCTTCCTGTTGATGTAATGTATGTATTTTGATATTGGAATTGACAGTGTAAGATCATTCATAAGCTCTGTGAATGAGTTTCAGTCCTCTTCTTGTGTTGTTTAATTCATCCATGATCTTTCATTAAATTTTATTAGTTTGTGCATGATTTTTTTTTGCATTTATGTAATCTGTGTCAATTTGCAGAAGTAAGAAATGCTCACCACTCCTTTGGTGCATCACCTTACTAGCATTAGTTTTAATTCTTTTGTATTCTCTATCTCTATCCCCTTGGAATTTATAGTAAGATTTTGAGTTTAAACCTCTGCAATGTTCAAGTAATACACCTAGTCAGAGGAGTTGAGGAACCAACCTCTAACCTGGAGATTCTTTTCCCATTTTTACAAGTCCCACACTTGGGGAAAAGATTCAATGTTGTGCAATCACACTAGATGTCCAAATGTCAAACTAGAAATTTGATTAACATTCAAGGGTGCTATTGATTTGCACTAACAGAACCTTAATACTACAAATCTCAAAAGGGACATACAAACTATAATCAAGGGCAAAAAAAGGGGAACTAGAAAAGAAAACCCCATCAGCAACGAAGTATTGCTGAGCAAGAAGAACATTCAGATACTGAAGACTACTTGTACACTGCTCGATCAAGTTAACCTTCCACGTCATCTAGTGATGTCTGGTATGTTGATTCGGGAGCCACTCGACACATGACCAGCCACAGAGACTGGTTTACTTTAATGAGGGAAACACCTTCGAAAAACCATGTTTCATTAGGTGATTATTATTCATACACAGTTCAAGGGATTGGGAACATTTCTCCACCCCTTGGTTTATGCAACTGTAGATTATTAGATGTACTATATGTCCCTGGGTTGAATAAAAATTTGTTGTCAGTTAGTCAACTCCTTGATCATAACTTGAAAATTGAATTTGATAGTCATTTTGACAAGAAAATGTGTTTAATTTGAGACAAATCACGAGGCTCAAAAATAGTTTGCAAAAGCCTCCAATGTAGGATGCATGTTCCAACTTGATTTTTTTCACAGAGACGATCAAGCACTTGTGGCTAAGAACTCTACCTCTGCACATAGTTGTGGCGTCGAAGACTTGGTCATGTAAGTTTCAAGTATCTTGAGACACTTTTCACGGTGACATAATATGGTACATGGGATTAGCATCTCTCTCAGAAGGATACATACAAGTGTCCTCACTGCCTAGCAAGAAAACAACATAGAGCTTTGTTCTAGAAGAGTACATTTTTGAGATCATGGAAAACTTGACTTGGTTTATACCGATATTTGCGGTCCGATGCAACCAAGTCATTCTGGGTTTCAAGTACTACATACTTTGTGTTGACGACTACTCAAGAAAAATGTGGATTTGTTGTCTTCGCAAGAAAAGTGAAGCATTTAAAACCTTCAATAATTTTCAAAGTAGCAATTAAGAATGAAACTAGTGGTCACATCAAAACTCTCTGCTCAAATTGAAGGGGGCAATTCACCAATAATGAATTCAAAGCCTACCTACAAACTCATAGGATTTATTTGACAAATTCCTCCTCCACACACACCACAGCAGAACGGTGTTGTTGACAGAGAAGAAATCCTACTATCATGGAAATGGTGCGACACATGATCGATGACTCTGGTCTTGAAAAGACATTCTAGGTAAGAAGCAAGTAAAGACAACAGTGTATTTGTTGAACAGAGTGCCCATAGTTTCTCTTGAGGGAGTAATGCACCACAAGAAGCATGGAAAAAACAGGAAACCATCTATTTGCACACCTTAAAGTATTCGGGTGTGAATGTAAGTATGCAGATACCCAAGAAAAGAATAGAAAGAAATTAGACATGAAGTCACAAAAAATTATCTTCATTAAGTACAATGAAGTGACTCCTAGATACAGATTAATGGATCATAAGATCAGAAAAGTATACACCAGCAAAGATGTTGAGTTTTTTTGAGAAGAAGGAAGCAGAGACTCCTCCTCCAAACTCACTAGATGTAGATTTTTCTCTAGTTGTAAAAATTGGAAGCGGATGTTCCCTCAGAAGATGAAAGTAACGATGGGGATGATGGTGTTGATAAAATAGAAACACGACCCACGGGAACAGTTCAACGTATTCCCAAGTGGTGTACTAGCATGTTACAAGATGTAAGAATGGATCCTCCACCAGATACATCCACCCCTAGACCATGGAATCACATTAAAGCAAGAGAGGAAGTTAAAATTTTCTTTGATGAGTAGAGTTATTGAATTTGATGAGCCCTCTACAATCCAGGAAGCCCTATGGTCAAAAGCTTGGAAAGATGCCATGGATTATGGATATCAACTCAGTGATGAAGAATAACACTTGGACAGCTTGTCGATCTTTCACTAGGAAAGAAACCCATTAGATGCAACTAGATATTCAAAACAAAGTACAAGGTATATGGGACCAGTGGACAAGTATAAAGCGTGACTAGTAGAAAAGGGGTATGCACAAAAAGAAGGCATTGACTATAAGGAGACATTTTTCTCCCACAACTAAGATCAAAACAATCAAAATGATCTTTTCTCTAGCTGCACAGTTTGGTTAGAAAGTCCATCTAGATGGACGTAAAAAGTGCCATCTTGAATGAAGATTTTACAAGAAGAAAGTCTACATGACTCAACCTAAGGGATATGTTTATACCTAGTCAAGAAGAAAAGGTATGCAGACTCAAGAAATATATTTATGGCCTTAAACAGGCACCATGGGCATGGTACATCAAGATTGATGAGCATCTCGTACAACATGGATTTGTTAGAAATCCATATGGTCCCCAATCTTTACCTCAAAAAGTAAGGGGGCGAGATTGTTCATTGTTATTGTCTATGTCAATGATCTAGTCATCACTGGTACTTCAATGAGGATTGATTGATGCAATGAAGAAATATCTTAAATCGATCGTTCAACATGACCGATCTTGGGCTGATGTACTATTGTCTTGGATTGGAAGGATGGTCAGAAAGAGAATCACATTTTTTTTTCTCAGATGAAATATACCAAGACAACACTCGAGAATTTTAAGATGATGGATTACACACCAATTGCTACACCTAGTGAAGACTAGATTACAGTTATCTCATTCAGATCTATCTCCTGACGGTAAGTGCCACTCTCTATCGGCAGCTGATTGGGAGTCTCATTTACCTTACCTACACTAGACCAAATATCAACTTTGTAGTCAGCTATCTATCCAGGTTCATGTGGGAACCCAAAGTTTTGTCATTGGAAGGATCAGCAAGGTGCATTTTGAGATATCTCAAAGGATCAGTGGATCTTGGTCTAGAATACAAGAAGAACGAAAACTTATTCTTGGCTTAGGATACTCAGATTTAGATCATGTAAGACAATATTGATGACAGAAAAATCCACTTCATGGATTTGTGTTCTTTATGGGATCTGGACCAATATCATGAGAGAAGAAAGAAAAAACACTTCATTTCTCACTCTCCCACAGAAGCCAAGTATCATTCTGCAGGAGAAGCTGTCTGTGAAGTGATTTGGCTACGTCGCATACTAGAAGGACTTGGAATACCACAAGACAAACTGACCACCATGTATGTTGACAATGAAGGTGTTTCTCAAACTTGTTCACAATCCAGTTTTTCATGAGATAAACAATACACATTGAGGTACAAGTTCATTTCATATGTGAGAACATTTGTTGAAGCACAACATCCAACTTCAATTTTGTTCCAACAGCTGATTAACGGGAAGATATTTTCACAAAGTCACTTGTATGCGACAAGTTCAAGTTATTCAAAGAGTTCCTCTCCTTCATCTCTTGAGACAATGCACAATTAAGGGGGGGGGGGAATGTTAGGTTAATTATTAATTAAACATATATTAAATATGCATTTCATATTTAATTAATTTAATTAATGTTATTAATTGTTATAATGGTTAGTTATTGGTATTTATTAACCTTATATATTGTTTTATGTCAAACATTACGAGTATGTTATTATATTGTTTTAACAATATTATTGTTGTGCTTCCCGGATGTAATATTTGGAAGCTAATGTATTTTAAATTTTTTGTTGCATTGTTACAAATTGTCTTTTGTTTGTATATTGTTGTCCAATATGTATAAATATTGCAACACATCTATTGTAAATTGATTTTTGATGATTAATAAAATATTATAGGCTTCCGTTCCTATTTTACAACATATCATCACCAACATTCGATAATCTATCATGTTAATTGTGTGCATGTATACTTTGCTTAATGCTAAATCAAATGAAGCAAGAACTACCACCTAAAATAGTTCTACAATTTAGCTAAAACAAAGCATAAACACCATCATGATAAGAATTAAACAAGGGTTAGATGCTAGCATTCATCAATACAAACTTTGAAACTAACAATGCTAAATATCTAAACTCCTCTATTCTCTAACAACAAATAAATGAATGGACCTAAGTAAGCTCCATGGCTATCAAAATAGTTGTCCTTAATGCTCTAAGAACCTAGGAATGGGGGCTAATCAAAGTTGGGCTACAAGACCCTTTTGACACCTCCCATATGACCCAAGCACTTTAAGAAAGAGGCTTAACTCTTCAAGATGATGAACTCTCAAAAGGGCAAGGTGCAAGCTCTTAGTCTCTTTGCTATATGCTTTGCATTTGCTCTCTTAGAAAGTTTAGGTGTAAGTAAAAAGGTAGGTGGAGGGCTCTTTATATAGCCCAAAGGATAAAGGATTCAACACATTCTCATGAATGTGGGATAAAGGTAAAACATGATTAGGAATGGATAAGGTTGCTTTATTAAAGGTAACCTTACTTTAGAAGAGTTTAATACATGTTTAACAAGTCATGGGAGTTGGGGGGGATTTTAATTAATCAAAGGTGATTAATTAATAGGTAGATGTAAGCTTATAGAAGCTAATTAGAGGAATATTAGTACGATTTAGGCTATTATAAGGGGATTAAATCAATTAAATATTGATTTATTGGTTAAATGGAAGGGAAAGCTAATTAATTAATAATAATTAATTAGTTTAGGTAGAAGGGGTGATTTATTAACGCAAGGTTGTTAATTAGGGTATTTGTTGGATAGGCAACTTAATTAATTAGCTTAGTGTAATTAATTAATGATGATATGAGGGAAAATGAGTGCCTTTGACGATATGTCGTTGATTTGCGAGAAAGGGGATAATTAGCACAATTTAAGTATTTAAATTGCTTGGGCGTAATTATAGGTGTCTACATTAATCATATTTTTTCACTCTTATTTCATGCATAATGTTTACGGGTATGTGTTACTATTTGTTTGTTTTCATTTTTTGTGGCCTATGAGCCTTGACTGTCTTGTGACACCATAGTTATTCCCAAACTAAAATTTAGTGGAAAATATTTAATTTAATTCATAAATATTCCAGTTTTTGAAATTTTCATTTGGCAAAATGTTATGTTTAGGGATAAATATTGGGTTGCCTAAAGTTTCTAGGTTTAAGTTAGTTTTAGGGTTCAGTTCACCTAACATTTACACCAATCACTGATTTTTTATTTAAATCACCATTGGCGCAAAACTGAAATTTATAAAATTCACCTTCATATGTATAGTGATTACAAATTTACAATTTGGAATATCAAGTACACATCAAATTTTCTTCACAATTCCCTTAAGTATGGGCATTGATGATCAAGATTGACTACATATCACAACCCTTTAAGAGTAAATGTATTTTAACAATTAATATGTTATTATGTTGAAGTTGCATATAATATAAAATGTCAAAAATGCTATCAGTCGATATCAAATTGTTTTTAAAAAAATATAGTATATTGTGTTATTGGATAGTAGAATAAATATATGCTACTTACCGGTAACATATACTGTGTTATTAGTCAGTAGAAAATATTTACACTATTGGCGGCCAATTGGATATATTTATTCTACTAGTTGGTAGCATAAAAATATGCGAACGGTCAGTAGCATAAATATATACTCTCGGTTGGTAGCAAAAATATATGCTACTGGCTAGTAGTATACATATATGCTACTAGTTGGTAGCATATATTATTCTACTGACCGGTATCATAAATGTTGCTACCAGTCGGTGACATTTTTTAGTGATGTAGTTGAATGACGGACAAAAAAGAGTCTAGCAATTATTTTTTAGTTACGCCAAATTTTGCAAGGACAAATTTCTCATTGAGATGATCAATTTAATTGCTAACATCCAAAATTTTCAAAAAAATATTTTTCCTCGTACAAAACTAGCGAAATAAGTGCTTTTTCAAGAAAAATCTATTTTTTAATTTTTATTTACATCATATTTTGCAAGAACATATTTCTTGTCGAGATGGTCATTTTAATTGCTATTGTTAAAAAATGATTTTTGGAAAATTACATATGTTGTTGAATGAAAACATATAATTTTGGCCAACAATTACTACCACTTGACACCATTATCAAATGATTCACCAAACCATTCAAAAATCATTTCCTTCAGATTCACCATAATTTCTAAATCCATTTTCACATATTCGCCAAATAATATCCATGATCGTTTCAATGGGGGGTCTTAAAAATTTCCCTGGGTGTCTCATGTTTATTGTGTCATTCCTATCTTATTTGTTATTATTTTCACTTGTTTATAGGCCTACAATCCTTGATTATCTTGCAACACTGTGGACATATCATGTTTTTGGCTTAACACCTTTTGAGTGACATTATTTACATATGCCTCATATATGATTACACTAGTGTTGTATATAAACACATTTAAAATCATCTTGTTATTAGATATGTGGTTTATATCTATTGTTATTATTATTTTTCTTGTGTGCCATGGTTTCCACCATGCAGAAACACCTTCCTCTTTGCAAGTACAATTTATTCAAGGTGGTCACCTCTCTAACATTCTACAGTCGTTTATTGCTTCTTAGACATATTTTTCATGGGTACACATCTATTTATTTTGCGACAAGTTCTTTACACAAATTTTTCACATGAAACAAAATAGGGGCATTAATTTGGGTATATTCTACACTTACAATAAACACATGCATAATTTTTGGGTAACATACAAGTATAAACAGGGTATGGGTACTTAGAAATCTGATAAAGAACATAATTTTAGACAAAAATACAAAGATTCAAAACCATATAGATTGGTCAAGACCACAAAATGTTCTTTCATTGGGGTAAAAACATCAGATTTCTCAACAATTTCAATTTTTAGCTACATTTTTAGGTTTTTGGCACAGTTTCAAACTTTTTTTTTTTTAATAATGGCAAATAGTTTTTTGAAAGGGACTATACCCTTGAATACAAAATAAGGCCTTTAAGCCGAAATAAGAGTGAGAAACATAGCAGGACTAACCAAGTCCAGGTAATACAATGAAATTCCACGTAGCCTAGAAACAGCTACACAAGCGAGACTTAACAGGAAAAAAACAGTATCCTGACAGCCAAGAAACAGTAAGAATAACAAAAGAGAGCAGTAGAAGCATGCGGGACTACTTCTTGGTTTCTTGATCAACATTGATCTTGACTTTTTTCCAAGCATGAAACATACCCAAAGTGGTCATGTGGGCAGCATCCGTCTTATTGAGCTCCTCGATGGTTCTTTTGCTCTCTTTTTCATTGCCCCAAAGTGCAGCCGGGACACCGCTAAGGTTGGAAACACTTTTGGCATGCCCCAAGATGAATTCCTCAATGGCCCTAAAGGTGGCAATGTTGTAATCATGCGTAGTCTTAGCCTTCCCAAGGCAGGAGTCCAAGGAGGTCAGCTTTTTGTATATGTCTTCAATCTGACTATTGTCAATGCTCCCTTCCCCCTCCATGCTTTTCTTACCTTTTTGCTTAGCTAGGTTTTTGACCTCATCCTTCAGCATTTTTATCTCAGCCTCTAAGGCCTCCAGTCTCTTGGAAGGGTTATCCATCTGTGCTTCCCGGGGACTGGCACTACTTATGTTCAGCAGGTCACGTGCAATGTCAAGATCAAGAGGCTCTTTCCCTGCTGCAAGAGTCTCAAGGCTGAGTCTCCTAGAAGCCCTGGTGAGTGGACGTTTAGAGGTAGAGGTGAGGTGGGTGGCAGGAGGAGCAGTAGGAGGAATAGAAGGAGAAACATGTGCAGCCGGCATGGGGGTAGCAGCACCGGTGGCAGGGGCAGCAGCAAGGGCAGCAGGAGAAGCAGGACTGGCAGCAGCGGAGCCCATCGGAGCCGGGCTAGGAGAGGAAGGAAGACCGGGGTACTTGAGAAGGCAGTATTTGTGAATTAGCAAAATAAGCCCTTGATGCAAGGGAACCGCCCGGGTATGCTTCTGGAACTCCAAAATGGAGCGCTCAAGAGAGTTTAAAAGATAATGAGGGAAGCAAACCAATCCGTTCCTACGGAAGTGGTTTAAAAAGATGCGATGCTTAGCTGGGACAGTAACAAACCTACCTTCCAAGGAGATGAAACGAATCATCATGCGAGTGACTTCATCAAACGGTGATGGAATTGAGCTTACAAGCAGACCCGCTATGCTAAAAATAAGCTTCTCATCTTCCTCCATAAATCTTCTTTCTTCAGTTTCTTTGATAACCCTTTTGTTGAAGAAGCGGTACCCATCCAGGCTGAGACCGGTCGCTTCAGCAATGAGCTCTTCATTGACAAGAATTTTCTGTCCCCCATAGTCGACAGTCCTCTCTTTCCACTCTTTAGCAAAGCGTACTGAAATAATTTGATCATGTCCTTGCACCCTTTCAACAAAGCTGGTGAAGCCGCCTATGCTGAGAATGTTCCAAAGCTCGGTGTTTTCCTTCCAATCAGGGTCCGCGCACGGCTCAATTTGACAGGGAGGTCCTCCCATCTTCTCAGTGGTGTGCAGGTTACCACAAATTCCAGAATGCCGCTGAGCATGAAGAACAGTTCGTTTCTTACTGTTGAAGATCGCATAAGACTGGGAACTGTAGCCATTGGTCTTCTCATGAACGGCTGCGTAATTGCTGAACTGAGCGTGCGGGAAGTCGCGTGTGAAAACCCTTTCCCTGTCAACAATCACTTTGTATTTATCATCGGTTTTCGTGGAGTTTGGCATCCGGATATTAACAGCTGTTGTACCTCCCGCGTGCATGATTTTCAAATCTGGATGACTCCACTTGAAGTTTCTTAAATAGATCTTGCTATTATTTGAAAAAGATATTATTTGCCTCGCCATATAGAATAAAGCAGCACGTGTGAAAGAATTGATGATTTTGATTTTCCTCCAAAGATTAAGGCTTATCTCTAGAGATTGCTTGCTTGTGAAGATCCGCATGGATGCTGTTGTGAAGCTGATTAGGGATACTATCATTATCCCAAACAGTAAAATTTATATTAATGCCATAATTGGCCAGTGCATCCGCCAGATTGTTGCCTTCCTTGTAAGTATGTATGATTCTGATACTATTGAAGGTGTGGCAAATGCTTATGGATTCAGAGATAAAGTCTTTAATACTCCAACTGGGAGATGAGGACTGATTAAGAAGCTTAATGATATTAAGGGAGTCCCCTTCAACAATAAGGTTCTGAATATTTTGAGCCCGTGCAACTCTCAAGCCCCAGAGAGCAGATAATGCTTCGGTAAAATGATTGGTTTGAATTCCCATTTTTCCAGCATAAGCAACAATCAAATTACCTTTGTGGTCTCATATTGCTCCTCCTCCAGCTACTGTCCCAGGGTTTCCCTTAGAGGCGCCATCAAAGTTCAGCTTGTACCAATTAGAGTCAGGAGGATGCCATTTAATCAAATATCTATCTACACTATTCCCAGGGTTGCTCCAATTTCCAATGTGCCAATTAGATAAAATGTGATCTTCATTCTCAGGATAACACTTGTTCTTGGGGGGTTTAAATCTGGCCATGTCCTCTTTGATACCTTGAGAAATTTTGCCAATACTGATTTTATAATTCTGCTTCTTATTTCTGAAAATGATATTATTTTTGTCCTTCAAAATCCTCCAGATTAAGTGTGGGATTGCTAATTTCCAGATTCTTTTGATAGCACAATGTCTGAATGGTGGGTTCCATTGATTCCATAGCTGATTAAGGTTCTTCGGCAACACCCAAAGAGCATCAAATTTAGAAAGAACAAAGCTCCAAATTCTATTGGCATAAGCACAATGTATGAACAGATGACTAATGTCTTCATAGTCATTCCTACAAAGGTGGCACCAATTAGGAATTATAAATCCTCTTCTCATCAAATTGTCAGTGGTGAGAATTCTACCTCTGATGGCCAGCCAAAGAAAAATTTTTATTTTGGGGGTTAAGTCAGGCATCCAGATCTTGTTCCAGTTAAAGTCAGATTGGTTACTGTGAGAAAGATTGGTATAACCAGATTTGACTGAGTATTTCCCATCTTGTGAATTGCTCCAAACCAGCTCATCCTTGGAATTCAGCTGACTTAAAGGGAAGAGGTCTAAAAGATCCTGAAGGGAGGAAGTAGTTTGTTTCAGCTCAATTCGTTCCATAGAAAGTCTTTTCCAAGTCTTGTTGGTGCCATTTCCTTCAATACATTCCTTGACTTTAGTTCCATACTTGCTTATAAGGCTATCCTTAGCTGTCCCAAATCTCTCCAAGAGGTTGTCACTGAACCATTTATCCTCCCAGAAGTTTATCTCACTGCCATCCCCCACTTTCCATTTGCTGCCCTGCTTGATGAAGTTTCTACTCTTGACCAGATTATTCCAAAAAATGGAACCATTGGATAGTTGTTCTTCATGCAGATAGGAGTAGACAGCTTGTTGATTCAAGTATTTTGCTTTAATAACATCAATCCAGGGCTGTTTCTCAGATAGCAATCTCCAGCCCATCTTAGCGATGAGTGCCTCATTCATTTTCTCAATATTTTTTATGCCCAGCCCTCCCATGGATTTTGGGGTGCAAACCTTATCCCAGGCCACTAGGTGAATTAATTCACTCCACCATGACATTCAGTTTCTACTATAGTTTCATATATCTTGGGGCAATGATTCTCCTCTTTGCATCAACAATGTAGACTATTTCAGTACATGCAATTGTGTGGCACATGGGAAGGGTATGGGGAATCCATTCTCTTTTCTACCATGTGTCTTAATTTACTAAATTGGGCCTAGATCCATACTTAGGGGTGTGGTCCTTAGAGTTATGGAAAGTATCCAAACGGCTAAGTTATTTGTAGGTATAATTTCCTCTCCTCTTACAATTAAAGGGGGATACATCATATTTTTTATTAAATTTGATACATAATATTATTCATTAGTTGGTGTTTTGGAAGTTCATTCTTCTTCTTCTCTGCTTGGTACTATATGTTGGGTTGCTTACAGCTAACACTCTGGTTTTTCCTCTGCATAATTGGGGATTGATAATCCCCAATCCTTCAGTAAAGTTCAACAAATTCAAAAATGCAACATCTTAAAGCACATGCAAAGAAAAAAGAGTTTGTCTTTGCAAACAAATATATGTATTCCTTCCTTGTTTACATCTCTTTCATTTCACTCTTATGGAAAAAAATTCTTTCATATTACACTTACATTTGAGTTAAATTTCAATTATTTACTATGGATATTGACTACACTCCATTTTAAAGGTTTCATCATGAAGCATGATAACACCAAACATAGCTAGATTCTGCAAAACAAAAATTCAAGTGCATACAAAGTGTGTCTACATACTAAGGTATCTTTTCCTGTAAGTGTGTAATTTCATTTCATACTTAAAAGGGAAAAATTTTAGACAATCAAATTTGGAAATTCACTCTTTGACACTAATATAGTCACTAAATCATGAATGTACTATGTACATCTAGCCTCTAAATACTTCATTTATATGCATAATTCCTAAGCAAGATAACCAGTCATTAACAACACTTGTTTTTATTTAACATTGCTTTTATCTTTGTTACCTTTATTGCTTGTTGTTTCTATACTTACACCTTACAATTTTTCATACTAGCTAGCATTTTTCTCATCTCTGTTTTCACTTTTTTACCTTTTGAGTCCCCTCTATAGAACCTTCCATTAGGGACATGTGCTCGGGCGTTGATGTCCCCTCTGGGCATTTCTCCACTTTATCTCTTTTTCCATATTTTTGGATGTTATTTCTTTATTGTTTTTGTTTATCACCCTATGTTGGCCTTTCACTTGTTAATGATGAAACTTAAATGAAATAATCATATATATACATGACTTGTTTTACTCCATTAGGGGGAAATAATTCAACAGGCATATACATCTACAAGGAGCTAACATTTTATATGTACTACATCAAGGACTGCATACTTCTCTTCATATGAGGGTTTATTTTGAATTCCATACCACACATTTTACATCAAGGGACAAAGTAGTGGTAGCCTGTTATTCTTTGTGCTAATGACACTAGAGAAACATAGGTCAAGAGACAATATTTCAATCACACAAACACAAGAACTACATTGAGTCTAAAAAGTAGTGCAATGCTTGGCGATAATCACATTGGGGTAACCGCTGAGGTCAGTATGACTCAAACATATGATTTTTTTATTCATCTAATGTGTACTTAAGTATTATGTAAGTAGATAGGGTTTCTTTTATAGGTACACATGTGGGTGAATAAACTTGTAGTGAATTTGACATGACCTACAGTGAATAAGAAACAACATAGAAAGAAATAGGACCAAATCTATTCTGCAAAAACCATCACCTAGAATCGAAGCTAGTGTTATGACTACCCTGTCCCATTTTGAGTGATCCTGTCACTGAGATTGTCACATTCCAGAATCATAGGTAAAGCTAACATGGTCTAAAATACACCCTTCCAAACCAATCTCCAGCCAAGAATAAGTTCAAACCTATGGAGGAAAACTGAGTGATTCTACAAACCCTATCTATCACTCTTTCTTGTATTTATATAGCTAGATATTACTTGAATACTATTATATTTATTTGATCAACAATGTCCTCACTTAGATTAAACTTTTTAAAATCATTTTCTGAACTCAACCTATTTTATGCCCATTATTGGATCTTTCATGACTCCCCATAATTTTGATTCCAATGCTTCCCCATTCTATATCCAGGTTCAACTTTGTAATCTCCCTGTTAAGCGTGTCCTAGTTGATCATAGATCTAGTATTAATATCTGCACTCTATCATTTCTCCATCAAATAGGACTTTCTACTATTCATCTCAATCCATATACTCTTATATATCAATCGATTTGATGATACACCTAAGAAAGTATTGGGAAAATATCTCTTCCCCTTCTATGGGATCTTTCACTATTAATGTTTTACGTCACTTTATGCCTCATGATGTCCCCTATACCATCCTTCTAGGACATCCTTGGTTACATACTATGCATAGAATTATTTCTACCCATGCCCTTGCTACACCTTCTTCCATGGATACTACTATAATAGTTTCCACATCTCAGGTTGTTACTCCTTATGATATCCCCTTATACATGATGTTGATGACATTACCTACATTGCACATCCTTCTCCTCTTGGGGTGAACCCTAGTTCTATTTATTTACACGATCAATTTTATATTGGCACCCATGATACTCCTTCAATTACGTCTCACTCTCAATGCACTTCTATTGATCATATAGTTAGTGCTTCCAATGTTACATCTCTCTCCACACCTTCTTCATCACAAGTTATAACGCCATATGTTGGCTTGAAAATGATTCCTAATGATTTCACTTTCTTATATTCTATGCATGATTCATTTACTATGGATGCACCTTATCTTGTTACATCCACGGGGGAAATCAATTTCCCTCTTTCCACATTTATGTAAATGGTCACATGGGCTACTTCATACTACTTTATTGCTTATGTTCTTCCTAAATTGCACCTATTGCTTTTGATGAGTCTTATGTCTCTCCCTCCATTTCCTGACATTGATACTAATGAGCCTCCTAGTATTACATATGTTACACATATTTTGACTCACATATTGATCCTTATGTTTGCACTATTATCACCATGTCCAATAATACACCTATTCTATTTTCTCCTAATGGGTACATTCTTATTATTTATACACTTCCTACTCATCTAATTAAGATTTTGGAATTTATAGTATTTTCCTATCACCTCCAGAAGCTCTTGTTTTTACTTATGTTCTACCTATTCTAGTTTCTCCACATGCATGGCACAATCCTACTCCACATGTTATGATACATGCACTTTTAACGACACTAGGTCCTTTCCTCATGTTCACATATATTCATATTATTTAAAATATTGTGTGCCCTTTCCTACTACTCTCATTGCATAGATCATCATGGCATTCACATATGGGGGCCTCTTCATTCCCCTACAGTACCCGATGATGCACTCTTGTTCCTGGTTCATACTTTCTTTTTTAGGGAATCCTTATTTACATGAACCTCACTTTTCACACATACACCAATATATCCTTATTCCTTCCTTCTATATGTTCTCGTTCACATATTTATAATTAAAAATACAAAAACATGTTTTTTTACTTCTTGATCGAATGTAATCTCTCTTAAATATACTACTACATGGTTCAACTTTGCTTATCATGTTACTACGATTCATATTATGATTTAAATCATTTTTCATGCACACATAGTATATTGAGGTAAATGTAGTAAATTTATAGGTTGTTACATAATGTATGATGTTTCCTTCTTTCCATTACCAGTCCCACTGAGGCTCTTGAGGAAATCAACCCTTTTCCCACTTAATATCAGGGGCTATCATTGCAATATTTCACATTTTCATTCCTATATTTAGATATTAGATTATGACATACTATTTTTCTCTCCTAACATGCCAAGAGGTGATTCATGTGTATCATTTTCCTTATAAGACTCCTTCCAATCATGGTTGTCTATTTTTCTCTTATTTCTATTATTTGGGGGTTATGCCCTATGTTTGTTTATTTCCTTGTTTTCACAAGTGATTTAATATAATTTTAATTAAATATTTATTTTAGAGTAACTTATTGTAACACATTATATTCATGTAATAAATTATAGTAGTTCACAAGTAATAAGAATTTAATGGTGTAAAACCTTAAGAAAATGAGAGAGGGATGATGACTTAGTTGATTCTGTGCAACATGGGAGTGATCTAAACTGTATATATACTATAATAGGATAGGAACAATGTCATAAAGTTTGATGAATATTAAAAAGTAAATAAATGTGTAGAACAGAAGCTCCCATGGGAGGATCGGATCATCCCTGGCGCTAGTGACCAATTTGGGCACTAGTGTCTGCTTGGTGCCCAGGTTCTGAATTTTTCTATGTAGGAAGGTTTTCGCTCCAATATTCATTTTATCACATCGAATTCATTGTTAGCGTTCTGATAAAACATGTAACCTAAACAAATGTCTACTTACACATGTCCACAAACCACATCAAATCTAATAAAAATAATGTAGAATGTGGAGTTGGACTGACACCAACGGTCACCCGAAGAGTGAACTTATGATCGAGCACTGCACTACATATTATAATTCATGTAGTTCTATGTGTGTATGTGTATCCATGCCCTAGGTTGCACTTGTGCAAGTCACACAATGATAGCGGGCTAGATCTATATTTTACAGAGTATGCAAAATGTGTGTAATGGAATATAATGAACTCCCCTCCTATGTTGTGTATACATATTGATGCATCATTTTTCCCTTGTATGAATGTAGTTTTTTTGTGTAAGATTAGGTGTTCATAGATATTGCTTATATTGTTTGGCCCCTTATTTAAGAGAATTAACTAAGTATATATAGGATTCCCTTGTTTGAGTTTTATAATTAACAATTGGAAGGATGAATCAAAGTGTTAAAAGGTGACCAATAGGTGAAAATACCAAAAAGAGTAAGAAGAAGGAAAATACAGACATAAGTTCCTAGGCGGGATAAGAGCATCTAGGAACTTCTGTCCTAACTAGGTGCTAGTATCCGAGGCCATTAAAAAAATGAGTTAAGTGCTGGCAGAGTTGTAAGATATGTAAGGCCAATAGATTATAAGAGATGAAGGAACCAAAAAGGAAAAAATGGGTTGTCAACCAATAGTTTTCTTTCTTAGGAATATGTATACATTAGTATGATTTATGACCTATAAATGTACCCAAGTACATAGATTTTTTGTACACATTTATCTCCACTGTATGTTGTTTAGTGAATATTCAATGGCATAAAGTAGATAGAATATGTGTACCTTGTGATCCGATGAAGAGTGTAGCTGATAACGTGGTGAGTGGACAAGTAGCCATGTGAAGCGTGAAGTGATCGTACTACAAAGCGTGGAAACTAGGAGAGGGAGGTAGACCCGAGGGGTGAAGCGTATGTGTAATAACATGCTTATGGAAATTTTTCTTGTTGATGCGAGTTCATTTTTTTAAGGACAGACCTACAAAATAAGAGCAATAGAATATTCAAAGTCTCGTATGTGAAAAATTTATTTATAAGTAAGTAAAAAGTGTATAGAAAGTAATAGTCAAGGAAAGAGTGCACCTAGTGTATGAGAGAGTATAAGATAGAAGGTTTTCATGTTTTCTTTGGAGATGTTGCTAAATTTAAGTGTCTTGTTGTGAAGGGTGAGGTTTTTGGGTTATTTCTTTCCAAGAGTGAGTTTTTTGAGGGATCTCATGCTAATAACGATTTTATTTGGTGATCTCACACCAAGGGTGAGTTTTTTGGGCAATCTCACGTCAAGAATGATTTTTTGGCTGATCTCATGCCAAGGATGAGTTTGTTTGGTGATCTCATGCCAAGAACATTTTTTTTTGGTGATCTCACACCAAGAGAATAATGTTGGGGAGAGAGGTCTATTTTTCTCTCCTTTCATGACACTTCTCAAATAAGTGCCACTTGAGATTAACACATCCCGATTTGTGATCATATTGTAACTGAATTGCAGCTAATTGTTTGAGTTTTATAACTAAAGGTAAGTGCGTGATACTGTAGATCCATACCATAAATTGCTAAAAACTATATTGAACTAAGAAATTCTATGATTCTACCCCAGGACACAAGTGCTCAGGTGGGACACTAGCGTCCACCATTCCTATCTAATACTAGGTGCTAGTTTTTGATTTGTTTTATTATCCAAGTTTAATTCTAGACTAATCTACGATTATGTGAATTTGTCAATTATGTATTGTGTTATTCTATTTTGGATCTCTGAGCTCTTGTTAGGGATGATTTTTTCACCCAATTAACACCCCCTCGTTTGGGGAACATGTGAAAAATGTAAGAGGAGGTGACCCAAAAAATGGACCTAAAACTTATATCCATATATGATATTAGATACCTACAAGGAGTAAGGGATGTGCATGGTACAAACCAAGGCACATGTAAAAAATGTAGGCTAGAAACAAATGTTGGGGAGAGAGGTCTATTTTTCTCTCCTTTCATGACACTTCTAAAATAAGTGCCACTTGAGATTAGCACATCTCAATTTGTGATCATATTGTAAATAAATTGTAGCTAATTGATTGAGTTTTGTAACTAAAGGTAAGTGCGTGATACTGTAGATCCATACCATAAACTGCTAGAAACTATGTTGAACTAAGAAATATCTATGATTCTACCCTAGGACATAAGTACTCAGGTGGGACACTAGCGTTCACCATTCCTATCTGATACTAGGCACTAGTTTTTGATTTTTTTTATTATCCAAGTTTGATTCTAGACCAATCTATGATTATGTGACTTTGTCAATTATGTATTGTGTTATTCTATTTTGGATCTCTGAGCTCTTGTTAGGGGTGATTTTTTCACCCAATTGACACCCCCTCATTTGCGGTACATGTCAAAAATGTAAGAGGAGGTGACCCAAAAAAATAGCCCTAAAACTAGATATCCATATCTAATATTAGATACCTACAAGGAGTAAGAGATGTGCATGGTACAAACCAAGGCACATGTAAATAATGTAGGCTAGAAAAAAAATGTTAGTGAAAAAGAGATAGCATGCAATAGAATATAATGTAGTAAGAAATGATGAAGAAAAGAGGTGCTATGAAAAGTGGGTTGTAGACATGTGACATCGCTCATAATGTCATAAGACAACAAGGGCTGAAGTGGCCATAAGAAAAAAATGATAAATTAATACATAGGGCATAGCCCCCAAAAAATAGTAGACAAGAAGTAACAGATAACTATGGTTGTATAGAATCCTGTAAGGAAAATGCTTCGCTTAAAGCACTCGTTAACATGGTAGAAAGATAAATAGTATGTCAAAGTACGTATACAGTAGTGAAAATTAAGTGACAAGAAGTCATAAAGACTGTATCGATAGGACATATGAGTGTGGAGTATGAGAGTAGAAAAGGTATATTCCCCCAAGATCCTCGATATGATGGATAAATAATAGTGTCGAGCATCATTCATCATGTAAGAATCTATGAAAGTCTTTCATTCACCTTAAGATACCATGATGAGTTGTTTTAATTGTATTTATAAACAAATCATCCTCTATATTTTGATCAAGTCATTATAGTCATGTCAATGTATTTTCTAAGTAATCTGTTGAACATTATCCTTATAAGCTTGACCTAATGGCCTAATTACTAATTGATATAGTTATAACTAGTTATATTTATTTTGTGGTAGTTTGTGTGTATTTATTCTTATTATTCCAATAAGTTTTTTGAATGATCATATATGTGATGACACTCTTGGGTGTAAGAAATTTTCTGTATGCAACAACTCGTATGTAGCAAAGGAACCATCCACAACAACTCGTCCAAACCCAAAGAGCCTGTATGTAGAAACCCATTTGCAGCCAAAAGAGATCACCTATAATAAATAACCCATGTTATCAAGAGCTTGTGAAAGGCATGATGAATGACAATCAAGTCTGTATGTGCCTCCAAAGAATCATTTAAAAATAGAAAATGTAGAACTGGAAGATAGCTCAAACTTTTTATCTGATCATTCATTGCAAACTATTGAAAAACAGATTGATTGCGTTGACACGTGATTGAAGGAACTTGTCAATTAACTGAATATTGTTACACCCTTAATTATATATCTTACATGGGATGGATATAACTGACTTGTGGCTATCATAACTTCTTATCATGATGTATCTCTTTCATATATGATCTATTATCATTAGTTGGTCGGCCTTGTTGATGGACATATCATAGGAATAGTATAAATAGGGGTTATATGTAGTGGATGATCATTATGTTGAGTATTTGAGTCTTATTATATGTTTTGGAGGTTTCCCCCTTGAAGTGGCCAAGCTATTCTACTTTCATATTGAGAGAAATTATCTTCAATATTGTGTTATTTGGTGTTCTATTGCTGGTGATAATCATAATTAATCAAGGAATTTCATTACAAGTGGTATCATAGCTTGATCTCGGCCAGGGTGACGTCAAACCCTAATTCTGAAGGTTCGACTATATATTAAGATTCGTAGCAAATTTTTCTGCAATTGTTTTTTTGGTGTGGTGAAATAAGTCAAGTAAGCTTCTCTCCAAATTTCAATAAGTTTTGACTTGTTTTGTAAAAGTTATTATGGTTCTATATTTATTCATAATTTGGCTCCCTAGGGTGTAATTTTTGGAAATTTTTCAAATTTCTTATATTTTCAGAAACCCCTCAAAAAAATAGCTAGAGTTTATTTTTTATAAATTCCTATATTCGGCCAAAAAAATTACGAAACCCTAAACCCTAAAATTATGCCCTATTAAGTCTACCCCTAGGCCCAAACCCTTTGTCATGGTTAGTAGATTTACCTGAGGCCAAGGAAAAAGGACAAGCAACTCTAGGAATGACCACAAATAAGGAAGATATTACTTCGGTGTCTACTAGTTTGGGAGTATCTGAGGTGGTCATCCAACTTCAGGAAAGGGTCAACAATATGGTGAGTAAGGATGACCTTAATGTTGAGCTTCATCAACTGAAAGGTAGAGTTAGGAGTGAGATTCAAAATGGATTTTCATGTAATGCAGTAGGAGTTGTTGCATATTATTTCAAATATAACTTCTAATGCTAGTCATATGGGTTCCACTAGAAATGGTCACACAGATCCAAATCACTACAATCAGGGAGGATCCTTTAATCATTCAAGTGGATCTTCTCACCAATGAAGGGGCATGATTCCAAAAGTTGAAATGTGTAAATTTGATGGAAAGGATCCACTCAATTAGATTACCCAAATGGAAAATTTCTTTGATCTCCATCAGATCCTAGGAGGACAAAAGGTAACTATGGCATCCTTATACCTAGAACCTGATCAATTTGTTTGGTATCGTTGGTTATGTGCTCAAAGGCAGAGGAATGGCCTAAATTTCACCTAGACTATTTTCATTAAAGAGCTTCAATTACACTATAGTTATAGTGTTTCTGAGAATTACTTCATCTAATTAGCAAAGTTACGCCAAACTGGTTTAGTTAAGGAGTATGTCCATCAATTCCAAACTTTTTCCTTGTGTGTGGAGAATATTACATAAGAGTATTTGAATGACCTATTTCTGAGGGGTCTTAAGGACCACATTGAGCATGAGGTATGCATGTTTAACCCACTCAAGGTTCCTGATTCTATTATCATGGCATGTTGAGTAGAGGAAAAATTTCTTTCCAGTAGAAGGCAGTCCTTTTCTAGCATAAAATATCATAACACCTTGTCTCCTTCTTACCCTCGGCCAATTCAGTTGACACCCTCAACAAATTGAAGAAAAAAGAGCCAAAGGGTTATGCTTTAACTGTGATAGCAAATATGGACCAAATCATAAATGTTCTGAAAAAAAATTGTTCTACATTGAAGGATCTGGTGATGAGGAAGAATATGAGGCAACATCAACAGAGGAAATGGAAAAATTAGAGGAATAATTTGGAGATCCTCAGCCCACTATTTCATGTCATGTTCTATCAGGTATTATTACTCCAAAAAACCCTTCAAGTTGTGGGTTATATTAAGAAGCAGAAGATAACAGTCTTGATTGAATCAGGGAGCACACATAATTTCATCAATCATAAGTTGGCAGCAAGACTAAATTGTTTCATATACCTAGTACTTGAATTTCAAGTAATGATTGCAGATGGTGGCACAATCCAATGTTTAGGTAAATGCCATAAAGTCAAAATCATGATGGGTGATTACACATTGGAATCTACGATGTTTTCTATTCCCATGGGAGGAGCCGATATTGTCTTAGGTGTTCAGTGGCTCACTACTTTGGGCACCATAGAGATAAATTTCTAGGAATTTTTCATGCGCTTTCATTTTGAGGGTAAAAAATTTGAACTTCGAGTTCTACAAGCTAAAGATCCTCTAGTGGTAAGTTCTCACCAAATGCAGAAGATTCTTAAAAAGGGGTCTGAAGGTTTTGTAGCTCGATTATTCTCTATAGAATTCTAACCGCAAATGAAGGTATTGCATCCTGATCTTCAAAAGGTTATTAATCAAAATGTATTTGTATTCAAGGAACTAAGAGGATTGCCACTTGAAAGAGAGCATGATCATGCTATTCAATTGATTCTAGGAAGCCATTCCCCCATCATCAGGCCTTATAGATATTAATATGTGCAAAAGAGTGAGATCGAGAAGATGGTGGAGGAAATGTTGGAAATGGGTATTATTCATCACAGTCATAGTGCCTATTTTTCTTCCGTGGTGATGGTGCATCACAAGGATGGAAGATGGTGCATGTGTCCAGATTATAGAGAGCTTAACAACTTCACTATCAAATAAAAGTTTCCTATTCCCGTGATTTATGATTTATTAGATGAGTTACATGGTGCCATTTATTTTACAAAACTAGATTTTTGTTTTGGGTATCACCAAATTAGAGTCAAGCAAGAAGATATTCATAAGACAGCCCTCAGAACTCATCAAGGCCATTATGAATTCCTAATGATGCCATTTGGTCATACCAATGCTCCATCCACATTCCAAAGCTTGATGAATTCAGTATTTGGACCATTCCTAAGAAAGTTTGTCTTAGTATTTTTCGATGATATACTCATCTACAACAAATCGTGGGAGAAAAAATTACATCACATCAATACTGTCTTAGAAGTCTTAGAGCAACATCAACTTTATGCCAAGCCTTCAAAGTTTTCTTTTGGGGTATAGGAAGTGGAATACTTGGGTCATATTGTTTCTCATGAAGGTGTTAAGGTGGACCCTCACAAGCTCCAAGCCATGGTGGAATGGGAAACCCCAAGAACCCTCAAACAATTACAAGGTTTCTTAGGTCTCACAGGGTATTATCACAGATTTGTCAAAAACTATGGTAGTATAGTAACACCACTCACAAAATTATTTAAGGACTCCTTTCAGTGGAATGAGGAAGCATCTAGGGCATTTGAAAAATTAAAGGCAGTTGTGTGCACCACTCTAGTATTGGTAACCCCAGATTTCTCCAAAACTTTCGTATTTGAGTGTGATGCTTCAGGAAATGGAATCAGAGTAGTACTAATGCAAGAAGGACACCCCATTTCTTTTGAGAGTCGACAACTAAAAGGAAATAATTTTTTAAAGCTCACCTATGGAAAGGAAATGATGGCAATACTACATACAGTCAAACAATGGAGACCATACTTGATGGGTAGACATTTTAAGCTAAAAACTGATCATGATAGTTTGAAATATTTCTTAGAGAAACATATATCTTCAGAAGAACAAAAAAAATGGGTCACTAATATTTTGGGATATGACTTTGAGATTGTTTATAAGAAAGGAAAGGAAAATTTGGTCGTTGATGCTCTGTCTAGGAGGGATGAGTTGGCCCAAAAGCATTGTTATGTGCCATATCTCTACTAAATGCAGATTGGGTAGATCAAGCACATGAAGAATGGAAGAAAGATGCAACCACACATACTCTCATTGAAAATCTCTAGGTGGATCTGTCCATATCAGCTCAATTTATATGGAATGGGGATACATTGTGGTACATTTAAGAACTCTATACTTAAACACCATGTTCTTTCAGAGCTACATTCCTCTCCAATAGGTGGCCATGCTGGGGTCCTAAAAACATATCATAGAGTTAAGAAGGATTTTATTTGGGAGGGGTTGAAAGGAGATGTTCAAAAATTTGTGGTAGAATGTTTGGTTTGCTAAAAAATAAGGGTGAGACCATTAAGACACCTGGTCTTCTCCAACCTCTGTCTATTCCTAGTGAGAGATGGGAAGAGGTATCAATGGATTTCATCACAGGATTACCTAAATCAAAAGGGAAAAGTGTCATCATGGTCATGGTAGACAGACTTACCAAATATACTCATTTTTGTGTCATGGCTCATCCTTTCACATCTAGTACAGTTACCATCTCTTTTATGAATACAGTTTAAAAGCTCCATGGCACACCAAAAATTATAGTAAGTGATTGTGATCTAATATTTACAAGTAACTTTTGGACTGATTTGTTCACCTTGTCTAGGTACCCAACTAGCCCAGAGTTCCTCTTATCATCCCCAAACAGATGGGAAAACTGAGGTGGTAAATAAATGTTTAGAGGGATATCTTCGATGCTTTACTTCAGATAAACAAGAACGTTGGGTGTAATGGTTGCCACTCGGAAGAATGGTGGTACGATACTTCATTTCATACCTCCTCCAAACTGTCTCCATTTCTAGCACTTTATGGGTACCATCCTCCATCACTCATATCTAGCTTGAAGGTCAAACCAAAGGTGAGAGTACCTCTAGTCTTAGAGAAAATTTGGCACAGGCACAAAACCGTATGAAGCAACAAGCTGATCAACATAGAAGTGAGTGATACTTTGAAGAGGGAGACTTTGTTTTTGTAAGGTTATAGCCATATAAGTAGTTATCCTTACAACAACAGAAAAAGGATAATAAGTTTGCTCCTAAATACTATGGTCCTTACCGAGTTTTGCAAAAAATTGGTAGTGTGGCATATAAGCTAGAGCTCCCTCTAAGAAGTAGAATACATCCAATCTTCCATGTTTCTTTCTTAAAGAAAGTTATTGGGAAACACATTTCCACCCAATTAGTGCTTCAAGAACTAGACGAGGAAGGAAGGATCATATTGGAACCTGAAGGCATTCTTTAGAAATGCACCAAAAGACTGAGGACTAGAGTCATTACCGAGTACTTGATCAAGTAGAAGAATATGAATATTAAGGATGCATCATGGGAAGATGAAGCATTCATGTATCAACATCCAAGGCTTCCCAACATTGAGGAAAATGTTGCTTTGAAGGGGAGGGGCATGTTACACCCCTTAATTATATATCTTACATGGGATGGATATAGCCAACTTGTGGCTATCATAACTTCTTATCATGATGTATCTCTTTCATATATGATCTATTATCATTGGCTGGTCAGCCTTGTTGATGGCCATATCATATGAATAATATAAATAGGGGTTATAGGTAGTGGTTGATCATTATGTTGAGTATTTGAGTCTTATTATATGTTTTGGAGGTTTCCCCCTCGAAGTGGCCAATCTATTCTACTTTCATATTGAGAGAACTTATTTGCAATATTGTGTTATTTGGTGTTAAATTGTTGGTGATAATCATAATTAATCAAGTAATTTCATTGCAAACTATTGAATAACTGATTGATTGTGTTGACACGTGATTGAAGGAACTGGTCAATTAACTGAAGATCAACTGAACACCTATTATGAGTTATGTTGCATGTGTTGAATCTCTTTCTATTATGTTAAAGATCTTTCACTTAATTTGTTGAAAGTATTAGTTGAACTATTCTTCTTCTCACGTCTTGTACTATAAATGAGAAGTATAAAAGAAAGGGTTAATGATGAAGACATATATAAAGATAGATTGGAATATAGAATGGGGAGATAGATATAGAATTCATTCATTGATAGTATGGTTCAGAAAGGGAATTGTTGTGTTCCTTGGTTCATAGATGTAATGTTCATGAAAAGTTAATAAAGATATGAGTTTTGTTAATTAATCTTGAGTTCAGAATTTAGGAGGAATTAACACCCAAGTCACGGCCCACTTCTGGTTTGCTAAATCCCTCCATTTTTTACTGTCTTTTTTCATTACATGACTGTTTACCTAGGAACAACTCACAGATTCTGCCTTCAGGGGTTGGGATCTCATCCCAGTAGAGTGTTCTAGGCTGCGAAGAGAAAGGAACAAAAGAAGGAGAAGAGAAAGAACAAATCCGAAGGAAGAAAAGAAATGAGTTCCAAAGCGGAAGGGTCAGAAAATCTATGCTTTGGGCTTGGTAGTAAACAGAGCCAAACCTACTGGCATAAATAAACAAAGCAATACTGATAAACAAATGACGGAAAAGTAGATATGAATTCAACAGATTAAACACATACAGATCTAACGTAAGAAAGACCTTATGCATAACACAGCTATTGAGCACAAAGTCTGAATAATTGTATTACTGTTCTTTTCTGTTACAAGAAAGCTCAAAGTCTTTCTCTCTTCACTTCTATTTCTATCTGAAAAATGTTCACTCCTCGAATACCACAAGTATCCTTGTATTTATAGAAGATGAGAGAGAGAGAGAAGACAAAAAGGAGCCAACCACTTATCTACAAGATATTTACAAAATATCTAAAGTCATGTTGACTTTTACATTTTTGAGTGGATGACATCATCCCATGATGCAACATGGATGATGTCATCGTTGGCACCAACATACTTGAGATATTGCGAAAAGAAAGTCGGAGAATAGCGAGAGGAAGAAGAAGAAGAAGAAGAAGAAGAAGCTAGTCATCATCATCGTCCTGCGGCCGAAAAGGGGTCGCCTGCTTCTGATGCTGCTCAGGAGATGAGATGTGGAACTGAGCGCGGTATTCCAAGAACTTGTTGATCATTGACCCGAACTGATCCTGTGATGGATCCTTGTGCCGATCACTGATTACTTCGCAAGTTTCCCGCTCTTCTACAAGCTTTTCGGGAAGTTTGGAATAATCTTTCACCGCCTCAATCAGGAAACCGATGAAGTCCCTGCAAGCTAGCAGGTTATTGATGGATTCGGTATCAAACGTGACTTCCGGCCCTGTTCCTTGAGAAGCTAACTCCTTGAAAACCCGGATAGTATCATCAGCCGTTCTTAAGGTGAGGGAAGGAGTGAGCAACCCTGGATTCATGGATAAAACAATCTTCTCCATTTGATACATCGCATCCAGGGCCTCTTCCTTCACCTTATCTATTTTTTCTAACACAAACTCGAGCTGATCTATCCGATAGTCCAAAGTGGACATAGTCTTGTTGAGGGTCCTTGGGTGACCGAATACTCCGAATTTGACCAAATCTTCGACTGAACAGTCGAACATCTGTTGGAAGGCCTCGTGTTGGAGTCTAGCGTTTTCTAACTCTTCTGATATCGGGACTGCTAATGCTTGGAGCTCCTTATTCGCCTTTTCAATGTTCAGAGATAAGTTGATATATTCGGCGATTACCTTTTCGCTATCTTTGAGAATCTGGCTTCTCCAAGCAGAAACAGCCATGCCCTGCTCACCGATCTTTGAATATTCATTGATCTTGTCCTGACTGAGCAGCTCAGGAGTCTCGGCGGCAGTTGTGGGAGGTGCACTTCCCATCTTCTGTAAGGCCTGAAGCAGGTATTTATTCTGTTCTTTCAGCAGCCTTTTCTCTTCCTTAGCTTCTTGAAGCTTTTCACAAAGTGCATCAATCGCGGAACGAGCTTCCCCCTGGAGACTTTCAGAGGACGTCCCCATCGTGACTTGGGTCACTGTGAAATCTGCTGGAGACAGATCTGCTTTCTCTTTGGTGGGATCGGGGTAAGCTATTTCCAGGACTCTCTCACCTGCAGCGCTCTTTGAGAAGCGTGTAACCGGCTTGTGCTTCTTTGCTCCTTTAGCCGGAATAATTGAAAAGTCCATCGGAGCGATGGGGACTTTCCTCTTTGGCTGGCTCAGCTGCTGAGAGATCCAAGCTGGTCCTATTGAAGAAGGACCAGAGACAGAGGGGGAGGCAGCAACGGTAGAAGAGGGGAAGAACGTGGAGACACGCGGCGGTGGCATTGAAAGAATAGCCGAGGAAGTGTCCACGGGAGGAAGGGAAACCGGGGCTGCAGAAGACAAAGGAAGGGAAGGGAGCCCGGAAAGGAGAGAAGAAATGGAAGGAGACAAATCAGCAAGAGAGGAGAAGATGGATGAAGAGGCAGGGGAAAGGGTAGAAGAAGGGGGAGAGGACACAACCAAAGGAGTGGTTGCTGACACCTGAGGAAGGGGAGGAAGAGAAGAAGAAGGGACAGAAGGAACCTCCGTAGTTGTAGCAACGCCGACATCCTGAGTGGATGGGCCTTCGGGAACACCCTCCATGAACTCCTCTTCCAAAGTTATGACTTGTTCAGGCTCCGAGGGAAGAGGACTTTCAGGGGCTTCCTCCTGACTGGTGCTTGATTCACCTATTGCACCCTTGCCTTTTAGCTGCTTCTTTGATCTTGGAGGCGCATTACCCAATGGAGAAGTTATAAAATCTACGCCGAGGTAGATCAATCCATTCATACGGCACCAGAGCTCCGTTCTCCGCATGGTTTCTTTGACCCTCTCCTCAATTGTCTGAGGAGCCTTGCTTCTATCAATGGCCGGGAAGGGCCAATTGTCTCCATCTGTGTTATTATACACCTTGTCTACTTCATCTTCCGAAGTTTGGAAGCCTTTGGGGACGATGGCCACTCCATAATGAATAATTTCTGCCAATGCTAAGCGGGAGTGATCCAGTCTCCTGAGTGCCACCTCATGGATGACGTCAATGTAAATGTCCTCAATTTGAGGGACATGGATAGGATCAAGCTTAGCCCTTGGCAAGCAGCTTCTTGGGTCGAATGTAGGCCTTGCCGGGAAATCATGCTTTAGATTGAGCAATTCCAGCTCGGCAAACATCTCCTTCGCCTTGTGATAGCTGGAACAAGTGTATCGGCCTACTGTGAGGGGGAAAGGAGTTCCACCCTTCTTTCTCTTCTGGCACTTCTCATGATATGTGACCAGCTGCCTTGACAATTCCAATAGAACCAGCTTTGGTCCAGCATACCTTGGTAACCTAGTGGGCTCGCCCAAGAAGTTAACCGCCCTCAGATAGGTGAATGTGGGAAATTGGGTGAACAAGGCCCCCCACTTTTCCACAGCAGAAACAGTATTCTTAATTGTGCGGCCATGAGTCAACTTTGGTCGCAGCATGCATATAATATGGTAGAAGAAAGCATCATTGATTTTTGAAAAGTGTTGGATGCTATTCTCCAGCTTCAGCTCTGGGTAGTATTCATATATCTTGGCCTGAGGCCAAGTTCCACTTCGGTGCAGCCCTGGATAGTCCCTTTCAGACGCTGCAGCATACACTACGTAGGAGTTCATATGAAACACTCCTGTTGTGGCAAACTGTTGTAGCTGCTCAGAAATGGCGCTGCTTATTATTTCCCCCCAGCAGAAGCGCTGATCGGGCAAATTTTTGTTCATCGTTTCCAGGTACCGCAGCATCCATTTATGGAAGTAGTGGGCGTCTGAAAGCCCGAAGACTCTGCTCAGGAAAGTGATGGTGTCACTGAGTTCTTCGGAGAAGTCGCTTCGGTGGATAGTCTGGGGCCACCGGGTCACTACCTTCTTATTTTTGAGGTAGACTTCATTCATTAACTGCATGCATAGGTCCTCATTGTCCTCCCAAGTCTTGATACATTCTTCTTGGGTAACGGCCACGAAGCTTCGGTGATGAGGGATGCCAAGAATCTTTTCAAAATGGCGAGCGGTGAGGTCAATGACCACTTCCCCCTTACTATTTTCGACACACCTGGTGTCCTTGTTGTAAGATTGGGCAACCACCATTATGAACTCATTATTAATAGCGTTGACTGGAATCCCACCGGCGAAATGTAGAGCACTACCCATCAATTTATCCATCCAGGGGCTTCTTGATACTTTCTGAGTTCTCACCCAGAATTCGTCCATGTCAATGTGGCCTAGTTCAGAATCTCTGACATCCATATTGCATTCCGCCTGAGATTCGGGCATTCTAACCCTTTGGTACTTATACTTCATTTCTTCCTCTGTTAGCTTAGCTTTTCCTCTTGGTTTGGCGGGTCTCTTGCTTGAGGTAGACATGTGTTCTTCAAGGCTTATCTGATGATCTGCACGTAGGAGGAGTGAAACCCAATCCAAGAAGCTTGAATTAGTCATTTGATTTTCAATGGGAACGCTAGCAGAAGAAAGAGTTAGAATTTTTAAGGCTCGGGGTGCAGGGCGCATGGAAAATGTATATAACAGGCTGAATAGACAAGGCGCACAGGAAAAGGACGTAACAGAGGTAAAATTGGCACCAAAGGCGCATGGCGCATGGATGAAGCAGACTGCATTTTATAGAATGGCGCTCAGGAAATGCATGTTACATTGAAGTTTGGTGCGCCCTTTGGCGCATGGGCAGATTGTGCGACATGGAAAAAAGGCGCGCCAAAGGTATATGGCGCGGCGCATGGGGGAGCGACACAACATCATGTACTTGCAACGGAAGGTGCGCCCGCGCCTTGGAGGCTTTACGCTTGCGCAGATATCTCTCGCTTTGCATGGAAGCTGGGCGCGCCCTTTAGCGCATAGAAGAGGGATGCAACAGGGGTAAAAGATGCGCCAAAGGGATATAAGAAGGCGCGGGTTTTTGAGTGCGTTACAGGCCGAAAGGGTGCGCTTAGGGGCGCATGATTCACAACTGCAGCATGCTGGGTAGACGCGCCGAGGGGCGCGACTGTCTAAGGTGCAACATGACGCGGCAACGCGCCATGGGGAAAACCAAAAACTCTCTAAACATTTAAGCATCATTCATTCTAACACCAAGCCTAATCAACCAACTTCCCTTATAAACTGGAAATGAGGGACAGAAGGAAGAAGTTGGTTTAAGCGGGATAGGGGAAGAAACAGTCCAATGCAAAACGACATTTAAAAACGGGCCATCAAACGAAAACCAGACCGAACACACCAAAGCACGAAAATGAAAAAGAGGATGAACCTCTTACCTTTGAATGTATAAAGACGGTTGGAAAGCGGGCCCAGAGAGCAAATGACAACGACAGAGCAGAGCTGACACACCCAGAACAATCACGTGCTTTGAAAAAAGAATAATGAAAATGACATGGCGCGCACTGTTATATATAACAAAACTTTGTCATAAATGCGCCACCCACTTTTGAAAAGGCGCGCGAAAACGACTGTCGACAGAGGAAAGCATGCGCCCTTTGGCGCATGGAAGTAACTGACAACAGGAGAATGGGTGCGACCTTGGCGCACCAAACGTGTTGTCGACATGAATTATTGTGCGCCCTTGGGCGCACCAAAACGCGGTGTAACAAGGAAAGCACATGCGCCCTTTAGCGCATGGAAAAGAGGCGCGACAAATGATATGTCAACATCGAGGCGCATGCGCCTCGGCGCACGCAAATAAGGCTTAACATGCTTTGGCGCACCAAAAGACGTGTTGACATGGGAAACCATGCGCCAAAGGCTTTTTGAAGGGGCGCACCAAAATGTGGTGTTACAGTGAAAATCCATGCGCCTAGCCAAAAAGGCTCAAAAAGACTAAGTTCGAAAGCTAGATTTCCTGAGAAGGAATTTTAAATCGTTTCGAACGCGAGGGATCCCTATCGAGGGATCAAGACAAAAATTTTCGGTATGGTTATCAGTAAAATTGCCCTTGTCAATTTTACGGGATAACAGCTGGCTCCTCCTGGGGACTATCCTTGAGTAAACTCAGGGGTAGAGAATCCCAGATCACATGTGCCTATCCATTGGGTACGGAGTCAAAAACAAGGGGGACCAGAGGGAGAACAAAGGAAACACACAACAAACGAAAGCAAACACGCGACGAAAGCAAACACACAACCAAAATAAACTGTACAAAGAAGAGAGCAAGCTCTACTTCCTGAAGATCTTGAGATGTTGCCCGCTGTAAGGAAGCGGGAGTTCAGCTCCATCCAGATACGAGAGATAGAAACTATTCTCTCCATTAAGTTGCTTGATTTTGAAGGGTCCTCTCCATAAGGAGTCAAACTTTCCATGCATACCCTTTGGCTCTCTTCGCTTGTCCCAGAGAAGGACAAGATCTCCCACTTCAAAATTTCTCTGCTTGGCCTTCTTGTCGAAAAGCTTCTTCACTTGATTTTGATGTTCAGTGATCCTGTCGACCACCTTCACTCTCTTTTCTTCAAGTTCTGCCAGATACATAATTCTCTTTTCTAGAGAACTCTGAAAAGTTTCATCTTCGATTGCTCGTGCCAAGCGTAGAGCAGGAAGTTCCGCGGAAATGGGGAGTTCGGCATCAGTGCCATATAACACTTGAAAAGGTGACATGCCGAGAGACCTCTTGGGAGTAATACGGTCCGCCCACAAAGCGTCGTACAAAGACTTGTGCCACATCCGCTGATTTTCATCTACTAATTTCCGTATAATGGTCACTAGGTTCTTATTGCTGGATTCCGCCTGACCATTTCCTTGCGGGTAGTAATCCGAAGCATGGGCTAACGTTATTCCATATTCATAACAAAAACTAATAACTTCTCGGGAGGAGAAGTTAGAAGCATTATCAGCAACGATTTTGTTCGGGATGCCGAACCTGACAATGATATTTTCCTTGATAAAACTGCAAACCACCTCAGAAGTGGCATGCTTAACTGGTATGGCTTCCACCCACTTGGTGAAGTAATCAGTTGCTGTAAGGACATAGCTATGTCTGGCACTCGATTGGGGATTGAGTGCGCCAATAAAATCGATTCCCCACTGCTTGAATGGCTCATTGATAATAACCGGCCTTAGGGGAAAGGCAGCCAATTTGGGCTTACCAACAAACTGCTGGCAAGGCTCGCATCTCGCTACCCCAGGTAGCTGCATCTTGAAAGAGCGTCGGCAGTAGTACCTGGCTCGAATGATCTTATGTGCCATCACGGAAGAAGAGAAATGGCCTCCACAAGCCGAATTGTGAAAACTCTCCAGCAGTTTTACTTGCTGGGGCTTGTCAACACATCGCAGAAAGATACCATCTATCCCACGCTTATATAAACCGTCATCCCAGATGACATACTTGGCCGCTCTGAGCTTTATAGCACGCTTCTCCTTTGCATTCAGGTGCACTGGGCATTATTAATGGAAACATCCTTGGAGAAGATGATAGAAATGGAGGATGGATAAATCTTTTACATTGCTCAAAGAAAGCTGTGGCTACCAAGAAAAGGAGGTATGCCACAAGATCCGAATCCCATATTTTCAAAATTGGGTTTAATAGTTCATAAATGCAACCCCTACCTTGGGTTAATATGCAGCAAGGATGGGTTCCATACCCTAGCCAATACCAAAAACCATGAAAAACCTTAGTTTTCAAGCCAATAATGGTAGCAACCCCCTTATTAATGGCAACATCCTTGGAGAGGAGGTCATAAATGGAGTAATCAACCTCCTAATTATCAATAACCCTACCAACAACCTCCATATCCATAGTAGCAAGCTTTAGTTCCAAACTCCCAATCAAGCTCTCTACCAAATCCTACCCAACTACTAGTTCAACTATCACTTAACCCCAAAAATAAAGTTGCTCATCCTGCCTACACCACTAAATCATCCTAATACTCTGCATATTTATATTTATTTCAATGATATACATCTTCACTAAGGAAGAACACTTCTTCCACCAAGTAAACCGACCATCACAGAGATTGTAGATAAACCATAGTTGCTGCAAAATGATCCATAAAAAAATCTAGAAAATGTTATAAGCTAATCTGCATCAATGTGAACAAAGTTCCTTCAAAAGATAAGATGTAAGCCAATGAACCCACATTTCCAGAGAGATTGCAAGAGAATAAACCTAACCCTAAATCATATTATGATTATGATTTTTTTAAATCAATTGAAGGATATTTGTGTTAAGAGTCCACTTATTCAAGCCATCAAGGATGTTCCTATCTACAACAAGCTAGTTAACAATATGTGTATCAAAAATCCAGGAAGAAGAAGGAAGGATCCATCAACTATACAAGTCATTGGATAGTTGGATGATATCATTATTGGAATTTCAAGTTTACCCAAGTACATAGATCCCAGGGTAGTCCCTTGGTTAATATTGCTATCAATGGAACTACAACCAAGAATACTCTTATTTACTTAGGGGCAATAATTAACATCGTGACTAAGAAAATTATGGATGACCTGAAGCTAGAAGGACTAAGGCCATAAGATATAATATTGTAGCTAATAGATAGATCAACAGTGAGGCCTGAAGGAGTCCTTGAGGTCATTGTTTTTGTGGTAGGATCTTGTGAATACCTTGTTGATTTCATTTTCCTTCAACCAAAAGTAAGTTTAGGAAGTTATCATATTATACTAGGAAGGACATGGTTGGCCACTATTGATGCATTCATAGGTTGCAAGTTTGGCAACATGGTCTTCTTGAATGGAAATGGTACCAAGAATCTTATGCTCTATCCTCCTACCCAACCGTTGAATGATGAATATCATAAATTTTGGGTTGAAGAACTAGAATCTGATCAAATCTCTGTACAACAGCTCATTATTTTGAAGAAGTCTTCTACAATTGAAGATCAAGAATAACATGTTTTTCTCTCCAATATCTTACAGAATAACTAGGGAATAAATGAAGAAGTTGATGACAAATTAAGGTGCTTGAATTGTCCCTTGAAACAATTTCTTTCACAATAAAGTACAATGAGTATTCCCAGTAATATTTGTATTCTTCACCAACTTCTTCTCCATGAATGCATACTAAACTCTGTTAATAACAAAAATATTTCAATGATGGATCTTTGCAAGAAAGTAGAAATAATACGAGTAAGACCACTCAATGTAAACAAGATGGTGAATAGAAAACAAAAGCAATTATTGATTTTTCTTCTTCAAAAACATAAGACATTATTTTCTTGGGATTATGGTGATGTGTGTGGGATTCATCCTAGGTTTTGTACTCATAAGATCTATATCAAGGAAAATTTTAAACCAATCAGGAAGCCACAGAGGTGGATGAACCTAAAAGTAAGAGAGATTGTAAAAGGAGAACTGAATAATTTACTAGATGTTGGATTTATATATCCCATATCAAACAGTCAATAGGTATCACTTTTTGTAATTGTGTCAAATAAGAATGGGAAAAGGAGGATCTGTGTAGATTATAAGGAGCTGAATGCAACAACAAAGAAATATCACTTCCCATTTCCCTTCATTGATTGAGTTCTTGATACTCTATATGGTAGGAAATACTTTTTTTTCTTGATGGATATAGTGGCTATAATCAAATCTAGATTGCAATAGAGGACCAAGACAAAAATACCTTCACGTATCCATGGGGAACATTTACCAATTCAGTTCTCCCATTTGGTTTATGTAATGCACCTACTACATTTTAGAGGGCAGTCCTGAGTATCTTTTTAGATTTGACAAATGAGTACATGGAATTCTATATGAATGACTTCACAATGCATGGAAACAATTTTGAGGAAGCTATGAAAAATATGGATAAGGCCTTGAAAATATGCAAAGAGCACAAATTTTCCTTGAGTAATGAGAAGTGTTACATGATGATGTCTGAAGGTATAGTTCTGGGACACTACCTTTCATCAAAAGGAATTTAAGTTGACCCAAAAAAGGTATATATTATAATAAACCTTCCAAATCTAAGAAAAAAAAAGGATGTTAGAATATTTCTAGGCCATGTTGGATGTTACAGAAGGTTCATACAATATTTTAACAAGATTGCAGTGCCACATTTCTCATTACTAGGAAAGCATGATGAGTTTTTATGGATTGAGCGATGTGAAGGTGATTTTAAAAAATTGAAATATATGTTAACTATTTATCCTGTGTTGAGAGGACCTAATTGGAAAATGCCTTTTCACATCCACACAGATGCATCAAATCATTGTATTGGAGGTTTCCTAGGACAAAATGATGAAGTTCTGAATTATGCAATTTATTATGTTAGCAAGAAATTGCATCACGTAGAATTAAATTACAAAGTAAAAGAAAAAGAGTTCTTGGAAAATGAATATGCTTTCAAAAAATTCATACAACCCATCATAGGTTATCCATTGTTATTCACACTGATCAAGCTGTAATCAAATATCTGATAAAAAAACTAGTAGTAAGCAACAGAATCATAAGGTGGCTACTCCTCTTGCAACAATTTTATGTCACCACAGTGGACAAGCCTGACAAGGATAACATGGTAGCATATTTCCTCTCTAGGATGGAGGCCAACAGTGAGGAGCAAGTAGTTTATGATTTCTTTCTAGATGAACACTTATTTTCTATATCTACAAAACACCTTGGTATGTAGACATAGCCAACTACTTGGTCTTCGGTAAAACACCTCCACATTAGTTATACTATGAGAAGAAATACATAGTTGAAAAGAGTACATTTTTCTTGGATAGCTATATTTCTATTTCATACAGGAAAAGATCAAATAATGAGAAGGTGTATAGAAGATGAGGAGATATTTCATGTCCTCATAGCCTGCCACATTGAACCTTGTAGAGGAAATGTTTATGCAAAAAGAACAATGTAGAAGTTGTTGAATACTAGTTATTATTGGACAACATTACATAAGGATGCAACAATATACACCAGGAGATGCGATAGATGCCAGAGAATGAGTAAGCCCACCAAATCTGATGAGATTCTATTGTATCCTCAAATGGTCTTGCGGCCTTTTGAAAAGTGGGGCTTATATTTTATTGGCCCTATAAAATGATCCATCTTAGCAAAAGGAGTACATCCTGGTATACAATAATTACCTAACCAAGTGGATAAAATTGAAGGCATTGCCAAACCAAAAAAGTGAGAAAGTAGTCAGGTTCCTATATAAGCACATATTCACTAGGTATGGAGTTCCAAGGTAAAATCTAACAGATAAAGGTACGCATTTTAGTACTGATGTAATTTCTGATTTGGTTAAATAGTATGAAAACAAACATAGGAATTCTACACCATACCACCCATGGTCTAATGGCCAAGTTGAGGTTAGAAACAGAGAGATAGATGCCATATTGACAAAGACCATTTCAATCCATAGGAAATACTGGGTAGACAGACTTCCATAAGAAGTCTGGGAATTCAACACAATATGGAAGACCACAACTAGCTTCACACCATTTGAAATCTTATATGGTAAAAACATTGTTTTTCCAATTGTTTTTGAGAAAAAAACATTAAGGACGAAACTTGAGTTGGGCATAGATTTATCAGAAGCTAAGAGAAGGAGAGTTCTCTAACTTAATGAGTTAGATGAAATAAAAGACAAACAATACACAATACAGAGGTAAAGCAAATTCAAAGAGTAAAATGGCCTGACTAGTACATCAAGACCAGACAGTTTCATGAAGGTTACTAGGCACTCTTGTTTGCTTCAAAATACAAGGATCTTATAGGAAATTTCAAGACAAGGTGGCTAGGCCCCTATGAAATTGAGAAAAGCTTCCCTCATGGAACAATAAAACTCACAAACATAGACCATGTGAGGTTCAAGCTATTGGTGAATTTCCATAGGTTGAAATTTTACAAGAATTTAGTTGACAAAGATTCATTCATGGAACTATTTAGAGGAGGTAAAACAAGAATGGAAGTAAGGACACCAAAGCTAACCTCAAAGGTTGATCCTTTTGGCTCACCTTTTGAGATTTTAGAGGATTGAATGATTTCAGTGGCCTTGGTGTATTCATCTTGCTGGATATTCTAGGGTCAAATAAAAGTGTTGTGATCAACCTTTATGGTTGATCAATAGCACTCTACTAACACATTTACTTTAGAAATTTTTTATTTTACAGGGATTGGTGTCATATGATTGCAGAAGGGCATGATCTCCATCACAAGGAGAGAGTGCAATGATTGAAGTTCCACTTATAGCCACGTAAAACAATCCCCTATTTTGTCTTTTGCATTTGGAAAAAAATCATGGTTGGTTGTATGACATAAATCAAGGATGCAATCATGTGTGGGTGATGAACAAGTAATTATTGACACCCCAACTAATTGGAGTTACCTCTCCATGAATTATCCATTTGTAGTAAGGAGAACCAAAAATGTTTAACACACATCTGCAATGTCCAAGGGAAAATTTACATGCATCCAAGACTCAAGTTTAATAAACATACACAACCATCATTGCACATAAACAATGAGATACGTGCACTAATATATCACTTTATATAAAGTATAATTGGTTTAATTATATTTAATTAGGAGTTATGCTAAGTCATCATGCATGTGTAGCATTTAAATCCCACCGCCTTTTAAGAAATGAGGTGTCTACTTTACCTCCTCCATGTAAGTTAATGTTGTCACACCACTTGGCTTCTTAAGCTCCATATTTTCACATCTATTAATGATTAGTAATCCTTACATGAACTATTTTTTCCTTCGGAAATAAATTTAAAATGATAAAAAACAATCAACATGACTCAATTGTGTAAATTTATTTTGAGGTAGAATTGTGTTATTGCATATTAAATCCAAAAGTAGTTGTGTATCCACCATGGGAGGTGACTTGATTAGACGTGAGCCCACTTTGTATTTATAACTTTTTAATAATCCTTAGATTGTGTAGTATTTTGAGAACCATGGGTGGATGAACTATATCAATAAGTTTCAAGGTTTTGATGAAGCAATAGTAACAAAAATTATAGAAACACTTAGAAATGAAGAGGCAAGGGTGAAATTCTTAACTGTTAGGATAAGTGATGAAATTTTTGCTAAATTTATAGGTTTTCCAAATCAAGGAGAACCGTTCCCAGAAAAGGCCAATCCAAAAGAAACAAGGAGAAATTTCGCAGATGATGATGACTAGTTTATCTCAAATAGGCAAGGTACTCATAGAACATCTCTTAAACCCTTCTTGGCACAAGTTTCCACATTTTTTATTTCATTACTTTACTTGTGAGGGAAGGTATTCTAGATTGAATATAGTGAATTTTAATTTGTTAAATCATATGAAAAATAACCATCAAGTGAATGTCCCCAAATTCTTGCATGAAATGTTAAAGAAAATGAGTCAAGAAGTACAGAGGGGTAGGGTAGAATTATCATGATCATTATCTTATAACCCTATTGGTTAAGCACACACTAAAAAGTGATCATCCACAAATATTATGGGAAGACTTTGTAAGGGTAAGAATTCTTGAGACGTTGTTGGGACACATGAGAGATATAATGAGAAGAATTGAGATCTCTTATTCCCATGTAACTGAGCCTACAATATCCACCTCCCAACCACAAGAAACCATAATTTTTGAAGATCTACCTCCTATTGAATAATGCCATGTACCTATCTCTCATGAGAGAATTTTCATATCTGAAAACCTATTGGATTTCTTGACTCCTAAAACCTCCACTTCCAAGGGTAAACTAAAGTATTATCAATCTAATCCTACACCACCTAGGTGCTCCCATAGGATTGAAACAAAAAGGATAAAAACCTTCAAAGCAACACAGTCACAACCCATCTCACTTGATAGTGATTTGGAAGCTACAGAGGGATATTTTAAGCCTCGACCAATGGAAATAGATAAGAGAGATACTGGTACCAAAGATCATGAGAAATAATACCCTAAGCAGTCCATAGAGACTATAATAAGAGCCAATTAAGAATTAGGATACAATTCATGTAGTGGAAGGTCATGAGGAGAGAAAGGAAGAGGAAGTTAGAGGAAAAATGGAACAAGGAACAAATGCCAAAATCTTTTGAGAAAGTCATTAAGCAACATGAATAAGAAATTGAACAAAATCAGATGTTTGTGGTAGTTAAACAAGTCATAAATCCATAAGAACAACTATAAGGAAAAATTCCTGCAGATATTGAGCAATTAATTGAGAAAGTGGTTCAGCAAACACTATGTGGTAATGTGCAACAAGTAAATGTAACATAAGTTAAGCCCCAAATTTTTATTCAAGAAATTATAAGGGAACTTGTAAAACAACCTTGTAAGGATATGACAACTTAGACTATGGGACCAGATATTGACTATTTGATGCTACAGTTAGAAGCCTATGTTAACAAGCTCGAAGGAAAATAGGAAAAAGAGAAAGAATCCCTCATAACTAAGCATAATGACGAAATGAAGGAAAATGATAGAGAGATTAAGAGGTTGAACCATAAATAGGAAGAAACAATTCAAGTAGAACATGAAATATTTAAATGCAGGACATTATCAAATATTTATGCCATATTCTTGAAAGAAAATATGTTGCAACATAAAATTACCTACATTAATTATGACATGTTGTATGGTATCAGATTAGCTAGGATTTTTTTTTACATTATATCAGAACAATACACATGAAATCCAACTAATTATTATGTGATCTTTATTTGCACAACTATGCCCTTAAATATGAAAGCGATTGGATTCCAATTATATACATTGTGGATGTTCAAGTTAAGGCCACATGCTCTTATTTTACAAATGAGTTGGATAGAGAAAGGAAAATGGAAGAGTATAGACATTTATAAAAGGTCCAACCATTGTTTGTCACGAATGAGGCCATAAAATATGAAGAGGTTGCAGAGAAATATAAAAAGTATATCAAGAAGAAGGTGATCATGAAGAGAGTGTTGAAAATGAGTAATGTGGGCCATGCAAAAGTTAGTTCAATGATTAGGGAACATGGGATTCAGGTAGTACAAGCATGAAAAATGAGATGGAATGATATATCTCCTAAACTACAAAGGAAAGAGATGCACTCTTATCCCAACATTATGCCAACATTGAAAAGAGTGAAAATATATATTGATATTGCTAATGAATGTATAAAGAACTAGTTTCCTATAGGATACCACCCACCAATATTTCATTTTCCGATACCAACATGGACAGGTGACCTTCCACTCAGTAAGAGCAAATAGGACAAAGTTTGGAGCAAATTTATGAGAAATGGTGTCTATTTATTGTCAGAGGAAGAAGGAACAAATACCCCAATTGATTTCAAATGTGAATGTTATTTTTGGCAACAGAAAGATGAAGCCCTTGAATGAGGAGATTCAAGATATTAAGCATAGAGGTGTGATGAGTTGTGTAGACAAGAAGTAGCATATAATTATGGTTGTATAGAATCCTATAAGGAAAATGCTACACATGAAACACCTGTTAGCATGGTAGAAAGATAAATAGTATGCCAAAATACATATAGAGTAGCAAAAATTAAGTGACAAGAAGTAGTAAAGACTGTAAAAATAAGGACATATGAGTGTGGAGTATGAGAGTAGAAAAGGTAGATGCCCCTAAGAGCCTCGACATGAGTGATAAATAACAGTGTCAAGCACCATTCATCATTTAAGAATCTGTGAAAGTATTGCATTCACCTTAAGATACCATGACAAGTTATGTTAATTTTCTTTATAAACAAATCATCCTCTATATTTTGATCAAGCCATTGTAGTCATGTCCATGTATTTTCCAAGTACTCTGCTAAACATTATCATCATAACCTTGAACTTATGGCATGATTACTAATTGATATAGTTATAACTAGTTATCTTTATTTTGTGGTATTTTGTGTGTATTTATTCTTATTATTCTAATAAGTTATTTGAATGATGATATGTTTGATGTCACTCTTGGTTATAAGTAATTTTCAGTATGCAACAACTCATATGTAGCAAAGGAACCACTTGCAACAACTCATCCATAGCTAAAGGACATGTCCACAGAAACCTGTCTGTAGCTAAAGGAGATCACCTACAACAAAGAGCATGCGTTATGAAAGAGCTTGTAGAAGGCATGATCAACGAAACTCAAGTTTGTACATGCCACTAAAGGAGCAGTTAAAAATGGAAAATAACTCAAACTTTTGATCTAATCATTCATTGAAAAATATTGAAGAATTGATTGATTTAGTTAAAAAGTGATTACAGGAATTGGTCGATTAAATGAAGATTATCTGAAAACCTGTTATGAGTTTTGTTACATGTGTTGAATTTCTTGAATTTCTGTTAAATATATTTCACTTGTCCTATCGAAGACATTTCACATAATTTATTAAAACTCTTAGTTGAACTTTTCTTCTTCTCACATCTTATTGTAAATGAGAAATATAAAATAAAGGGTTAATTATGAAGATAAATATAAAGATAGAATGGGGAGATAGATATAGAATTCATTCATTGATAGTCTTGTTCAAAAAGGGAATTTTTTCATTCCTTGGTTCATTGATGTAATATTCATACAAAGTTAATAAAGATATGATTTCTGTTCATTAGTCTTTAGTTCAGAAATTTAGGATAAATTAGCACCCAAGTCAAGGCCCACTTGCGGTCTACTAAACCAGTCCATTGTTTTATTGTCTTGTTTCATTGCATATCTGTTTACCTAGGAACAACTTACTTTCTGTACCCGCATTCTGAATCTATATCTTTGTTTCAGTAGTAGCAATCAGAATCCATTCATTTACAGTTCTAATGATTTGTTTACTTTCAGCATTGTTGTGCAATTATTTATTTCCAACCACCTCAATCTACTATAACTATGCATACACCACTAAAAATGTTTCAAGTTTATGTCCCATGGTCTGATAATTAAATGATTGTATCTCAATAAACGAAATATTCATTGGTGCTAGTTGTGATGCAACCTAGAATTTACTATGAATAACCCAGGCGTGTTGACACATCACTCAACCTAAGCTGAGTGCTCACTTGAAGTGGGAAAAGGCACCAGGTCCCTCTTTAGAGTCATTTTTATAGAATGTTAGCATGATGGTGCAAATTTATTTTTCAGATTCATTACCAATATTAAACAACACATAGTTCATAAGACATATCTAGATCTTAGAGTATATGTAAGATGTACTAAACAATGACTATAACAATATTTACCATGCAAGAACTAGATTTAGTCATGTTCAACACCATTATCCAACCAATATGAACCATTATATTAAATATTGTAAAACACAAAAGCTTCTTACATTACATAAATATCTCCACGAGTAATGCACGCGACAAAACCAATAGCATAACTCTACAATTTGACACATACACACACAAACCAAAACCATGCAAATCAACACACACACGCGCAGATATATATATATATATATATATATATATATATATATATATGGATAAGGAATTTCCCTTCACCACCCATGCAATTCTCAAAATAGGTCACATGCTAATAATTGTCATGCACCTTCACAATAGGATGCACAACATGCAAGTGCTCTAACAGTAGACTTCCTGTAATTAACTCTGAGTATAAATCCTATTATTAGCCTAAACTATGTATGGTGCTTAGCTGTTGCTTATTCCCAAAATAGAATTGCGTGAACCACAAGTCTTCATGTATTTGTGTGCTCGACACACTAACTCCAAAAATAACCTTTAAAACAAAAATGGCTAAGTCCTGATCCTCGGCACTTCAGATATATTGTAGCATCGTGCGCTCTTCCAGTGCCCTACATTCATTGTCCATTCCCAAAAAAATTAGGCCATTCTTGTCCATATGGTGAGTCATTTTATTGTGTACCCTTTTCTTCTTCTAGAAAATTGAATTTTGTATATTCACTTTTTAGTCTCTCTCTCAAATTTGTACCATTCGTTAAGTGCTGCATTTTCCTTGTCAGGGATGTACACAATGACGCCATCTAACTCATCCTGAGTCATGTTTTTGCACCTCATTATTTAAAATTCTAATGATGTTGGCCATACCTGAGACCACCACTTCCATGACATCCACCTTTGTGGAAATGAGCTTCCTGATGCCCTTGATCCGATCCATATGTTGTTTCTTCGTAGCATCCAGTGCGTTGCATTTTTTCTCTACCAAGGTAGCTCGTTCTATGCACCTGAGTGTTTCATCCTTTGCTACCTGTAAAACTTCATTCTCCTCTACCTTTTTCCTTGCATGTATTAAGTTATCATGCATTGTAAACATGGCCAAATACTATATTTGACTTCCTCATTTCATCTTTTAAGGCTTGTAAAAAAACCTCATAGCTAGATATCTTCCTTGCAATCAAATCCTTCGCCCTTGATGCTTCTTCTACAACATCCTTTGGTTTAGGGAGGCATACTAGGTCATCCTCTAAAAGAAAACAAATTGTTGTACAAAGATAATGCAGTTTCAACTTGAACTCCTCTGACACATGGTTATGAAAATCAGGCCTTTTATGCAAGATTTCATCGGCAATCTACTCAACCATATTTTTGACATTTTATGCCTCGGCCGCTATATTATCCTACTTTTGGGTGATTCGTTTGAGTTCTCTGTCTGTATCTTTCTTATCTTCCAGGAACACCTATACTATTACCACCTTATCAATATTACAACATGCTACTTTAGTGGACACTTTGACCAATGCATTGCTAACATGTTCATCAGAAATTTTCATGAGTTTGATGGTCATATGGCATGTATGTGGTGCCTTCCTCATCTTCTTTGAACTACACGCCTCCTCACAAACATAAAATTCAAGCTCATCCATGTGAGTATGCATGCTCTGTGATAACTACTTGTGAGTGCATGTGTTGGCCATCTATGGGTTCCATCCAATATCAACCATACGATTGCATATTGGGCAAGGTGCTTTAGAAGCGGGCGTGAATGATTTTTCCTTGGTCATCCAAGTAGCCCAAATTTTGAGTTCCCACTACCTCTTCATCATTATGCCCACCTATGTGTTTTCCAACATCCTCATGAACAAATGCACCCTCTTCTTGTTGTACTACCACACCCACATCCTATTGTATAGTGCCTCTGACATTATAGTTTACTTCTCCTTCTTTCTCTTCTCCTTCAGGAAAGGGGCATTCTAGAACTTATGTATCCCCACTGGCATTTCTTTCCCTTTCACCTGAGTGCTATTCATGGGTACTCATACTATCTTCAATGGTTTCATTTATGACCGAGTCCCCAATATCTTCATCCTCCTGCATCTCAATGCTAGGGGTGTCCTACTTCTACGTGCTTCACTAAGGGGTAATCTTCCTCCTCAATATCCTTTACAGGAACATATTTTCGTCACTTTCTCCTTTCTTATTCCTCATTCTTCACAAGATTTACACATGATGATCTTCTTACTAGATACAAAGTCCTTGCACCAGTGTCTCTAGATATGTGCCTTTTTCGTAGAACTCTTCTCGTATGCATAATTTTGGCGTTGTCCTCTGGTTTCTCCTTCTCCAAGACATTCTCCAACTCTGTAAGCACTGGATATTCCTGAGCTGGGGGTATAAAGGAATCTTGCCTTGATGTTCCCATGATCTTCCCCTTTTTTGGAGGTCCTGGGAGTGTCATATCTACGCCCTTCACCACTTTTCCATCCTTGAACCTTGGCCTCAGATAAATGTACATGCACATGGGTTCAATTTTTCCTACAACCAAAATTTCTGGTGTGATGTCCACATTTCCTGATTCCATGGTTTCCACATATGCCTTTTTCCCTGGCCATAAATAAGTCTTGTGCAGAATGTGGATATCTGTGTCTACTTTGTTTGCGTCAAAATGAATCTTGTGCACATCATGGAACCTGTTCACTGACTCCTTGAAATATCTGGCAGTAAAAGCAAAGGGAAAATTACACCATGAGCTCCTACCGCCTGACTGCATATGAAAGCACCCCAAACTGAAGTGCTAGTAGACTACAAACTCAACTTCTCCATTCATTTCATTGTGTATCTCACACAAAATACACCATTCTCCTTCAAACGCTCTACGCAGTCTCCTAAACCACCTTCCCAAGTGCTCCTCCTTATACGCATTAGAAAAGGTTCTGCGTAGAGTGTATTTGAAAAATTTCTTTACTGGGGAATTATTCTCCAATGGAAACTCCCAGATGTTCTCCCTAGGTCCGTCCGATACTCCAATTTCACTAAATATAATCAATAATAGGATTGTGCCCCAAGTAATATTCTCACCTTTATCTTCTTGAACATGCACCTCATTCACCAAGCTTTTTGTGATGTACCTGAAAATGTTGTAATATGTCTTGTTGACCATTTTTTGCACTATATGTAACCAACACATATTCACCTCATTCCACCGTTCAGTGGCACCCAACTTGCTTCCTATCAAGTGTGTTACAACCCTGGTGGCCATGTTTGCAATGTTGGTCACTTTGAAGGCTCTGCCCCTTTCTTATACTAATGTAAGATAGATGTGGCATCAATTCCCTCATCATCTGATAGATCTACCGTGATCTCTAAGCATGAGTCACGCATCCCTATCACCTTCCCAATCAACTTGTCGGTGATCCTCATTCTCCTGCCCGCAAAGTGGAAAACTTCTTCATGGATGTGTGACATGAGTCATTGATACAATTGTTAGAGATTTCCAAAATAGGGAAACTCCATAAATTGCATGACCCCCACACTTTTGATTAATTTCTTCACTAAGGCATCTAAAACCCTAGTGTCATCTGCCAATCACTGATTTGACTTCCTGTATGCTTCTATTGCGATGTCCTTAGGGCATTTCTTAGCGCGGTGGTTGATTTTTGAAACCCCACACTGTGTAAGTACATAGCTGCCCCTCAATAACTTCTTATGGATGTAACATCTCAACCAACCACTTCTTTGTTGGGTCATCAACCTCCTTCTCCAAAATTGGAGCCCTATGTGGTGCTATAATTCCTCTCGATCCTGTGAGTGTGAAAGAAAAATCTAGCTGTCATGTAAACAAAACCTAATAAACCATCCTATTGCACACATGCACCACCACTCTAATCCTTCTTCCATACCTAGATGCTCAAAAACGTGCTTCAAAATGTGACATTTTTACTCACTCTGCAGAGTGCTTGTCGTCTCTATATCTTCTTCGCAATTCTCAATTTTCTTCAAACTCTTAAGGTAACAAATTTCGTTGTAAACATTGACATTAAACCAAGTTTCCAAAATCCCATTCATTAATTTCTCCACCTACCACCGTACACGATATTAATTCCCTTAGAGCACATTTTGTGCTTCTTTATCTTGGGCCCTATTCTCTCGTGCCTCAAAATTTGGTGTCTCAGGTCATGACTTTCTGGCATGCCACTACTTATTTGTCATAGATATCCTCTACCCACACTTCCTTATGTCAAAATATTTATCCAATGTGACCCAAACATACATGTAGTATCAAATGTTATAGCCTCCTTGAGTTATACTGAGTGCTCACTACCTTACGCGTGGTCTTTAACTTTGAGAAATTCTCTTGAATTTTTCATCACTTTTCAAAACATGTTCCTTTTATGGACACCAATGAATTTATTTCTTTTATGTATTATAATAACCTTCTTTATCCACCCTGCACTAAGGGTATGTGCATTCCTTTGTGGAGAAAAACACTTCAGATTGTAATCATCTTCCGGCACACATAACACTAAACTAAATTGACAAAACATAGCATGACGATGAAGGAAACACATAAAGGGAAAATACAATAAGGTAAATCTAATATAAATGGTTATACTACCTTATTATAAACACCAAGAAGACTTATTTATAGTAGGTCTTCTAGCCTAATCCCATTTAAGTAACTAGGAAACCTTGTTCCATCAAGCATCTCTAGTTATCAAGCGCCTGAGTTAAGTATACAAGTGATAACTTATGGCCCCAACCAATGCACCTTAAGCTTTCCTAGGTAGTGCAGAAAATTCAAATCATAAAGAAGTACCATCTTCCCAACCTCAATATTCTTTTCCATGATGTGCCTATCGTGCCATGTCTTCTGCCTGGATTTTTCTTGCTTTTGACTCCATCGCGTTATGGCACGCATCTCACCCAGCTATGTCAACTTGTCAATTCTCTCTGCTAATTCTTGCTCATCAACTATACCTCCTATGCATAATACACAAAGAAGGTAACATGAATTCCATGGGAAGAACTGATTATGTGCCAAACACAAGCTAAAAGGATGTTTCCTTATTCAACCATTTGTAGGTTGTTCTATATGCCCAAAGTACAACTAAAACTTTATCATCCCATTTTTTCCTTCTAACATCACAAATATTTGTCAAAGTATGGCTCAATATATTGTTGAAATCCTCAGTAGTTCCATTTTCTTAAGGGTGATAAGGTGTTGTCTTATGGTGTGTGACCATAAATTCATCCAATAATATCCTAATGGTCTCATTAAGGAAATGAGCACCTCTATCACTTGTCAAAATTAAAGGACATCCATACCTGGTAAGAATATTTTCCCACAAGAACCTTGTTGTTGTTGCTTCTATAAAATCCTTTATAGGTGTCACTTCTTCCCACATTGTAAGATAATCTATACAAGTTATGATATAACGTGATCCAGCTCTATGCAAAGCTATGGAAATAGGACCCACAAAGTTAATTTCCAATTTCTCAAAAGGTTATGCACTAGTAATAGGCCTCAAAGTCATCTCATCTCTCTACCCAAGTTTTCCAAGGTGCTGATAATGATCACATGCCTTACAACACTCCTTGCAATCCGTACATAAGGTTTCCCATCATAAACCAGCCAGTATAATCTTGCACATGGTGGTGTCACTTGCATAGTGTCCACTTGCAATATTGCGATGAGCCTCCTCCATGATTGCCATGCGCTCATGCTCTAGTACACACCAGCGCAATAGTTCATCTCGACCTAGTTTGTATAAGTCACCACTGATCAACATGAAAGGTATGGCGTGAATTGCAATTGGTTTCTTTTCCAAGGCCTTCATTCCTTCGGGTGTCATACATGTGCGTAAAAATACAGTGTTGATGCGTAATCACAACAACCTTGATTGTTTGCAACTTGATAGATTGAAACTGTCAGTGTGATTGCATAACATGGAGCTTTTCCCAAAGTGTGGGACTTTGCAATTGGGAAAGCTCTCCAGATGAAGGTCAGTTCCTATTCCTCTATTCTGATACACACACTCAAATTGTAGAGGATCTATCCTAAAATATACTCTAACTTGCCAAGGAGACAGGGTTGGAAATATTGTAAAAAATTAAACCTAATCTGATGGGGGTGATGCACCAAGAGGAATGTTGAACACCTACTTTGCATGGAGATGAAAACCAATAAGTTTGAAGGGGATGAATACAAACCACAAGTCAACCGATTGTTATGAATTCATTCACCATTAAACACAGACCATTAAATATGCAACACAACTTAACATGCACAGTTAACCAAAATTGCAATGAGAGATCAATAGAATGTAATGAACATAAGAGAGGGTTGAACTTCATCCACAAACTTATATTATTGCTCCACAGATTTGATACAGTGCATTATAATGGCAAAGAGGCACTAATTTACATTACGGCTTGAATTAAACAGTTCTCTACTCTGATAGCTATGTCATAGGCTCATGGCAGCGTTGTTCCTCCCATTGATCGTATCATCATGGATATGTTTGAATTCATAAACTTCAAGAAGTAAAGGAATGCTCCTTCAATAGTTGGTTTGGCAACTATCAGAATCCTGTCCCATGTCTGTTAGAAACAGAAATTAAAATCTGGCATTTGCTCGTTAGGAGCCCTTTTGATTGTTGTCAATTACTCTAATAAAGATAGATTTCCTACCTTCTCTTCGAACATGTTGCAAAGAGATGAACACAATTGATTTTGATTCTAGATAGACCATGTTGTTAGGCTCCTAAACCATTGTAAGGCCTCACCCTTGAAAGATGAAGCTAACAAATTGACTAAAAAATCCATTTCATTAATTTCATGAATTACACAGACATTGGTGATGTCCTAGATTTGGTCAATAGGGGTTGTATGGTTTTCTCCTGTAAAATAGGGAATGTTCTTTAGTGCTGCAACCGGAATTTCATTTTGAGCATTTAGGGAAAGTGGACTACTACCCGTGAAATTGACAAAGTGAGTCGGTGGTCCTTGAGGTGGTTGTTGTTTTAGATGTGTCATTATGATTGGCCTAAGATCCCTGGTGGATTGGAGAAAGGGTCTACTAGGTGGAGGTGTAGAAAATTTCATATTAGGTGGAGATGGTGATATTTTTGGTCTTCTTCCCCTCCTTCCTCTACTTGGTGATAATTACAGGTAGTTAAATAGTCCCTCTTCTCTAGTATCAAACCTAGTTCAAACTCTTCTCATGTACTCAGGAAACTTGTGCTGCTACACCACTGAATTCTATCCCTTCGAATTCGCCAGATTTGTTAGAGAATTAACCTCAAAAGACTAGGGTTTTCCAAAGTCACACATCGAACTCGGTAAAATTAAAATGAAAAATTTGAAGGACTTGTATATTTGATATTATAGAGGTTGGAATTTGAAAAGACAGTCCTAAAAATACAAAAATGCAAGACTTCCAAATGTCTAGAACCCCAAAATCCAAAGTTTGGAGAACCCCAAAATTCCAAAATCGTGAGATGTTCGAAGTCCCGAAAATTTAAAAAACCCTAAAATTTTGAAAATCAAAATTTCAAAAATAAAAAAATACCCTTTTGAAGATTAGCCTTTGATCTATCAAATGGTGAAATTTGGACTTTTTTTTTACCAAGTTAAGCCCTTGAAAATTGATTTTGGAGTTCATCCTAAGAGGTGAAAAGTTTGAAATTGGAGAACTGCAGTCTTCTAAGTCCAAATTTCTTGAAAACACCTTCAAATCTCATGGAATGACTTCCTATCTCACTGGGCGTGCCAAAACTATTGATACATAATCACAACACCCCTGATTGTTTACAACTCGATAGATTGAAATTGTCAATGTGATTGCATAACATGGAGATTTTCCCAAAGTGTGGGAATTTACAATTGGGAAATCTCTCTGGATGAAGGCCAATTCCTATTCTTTTATTCTAATACAAACACTCAAATTGTAGAGGATTTATCATAAAATCTACTCTAGCTTGCCAAGGAGACATGGTTTGAAAGATTGTAAGAAATTAAACCTAAGCTGATGGAGCTAATGCACTAAGAGGAATGTTTGACACCTACTTTGCATGGAGATGAAAACCAATATGTTTAAAGGGGATGAATACAAACCACAAGTCAACCAATTGTTATGAAATCATTCACCATTAAACACAGACCATTAAATATGCAACACAATTTAACATGCACAGTTAACCAAAATTGCAATGAGAGACCAGGAGCATGCAATGAACACAAGAGAGGGTTGAAAGTATTCCACAAACTTATATTATTGATCCACATATTTGATTCAATTCATTACAGTGGCCAAGAGGCACTAATTTGCATTACAACTTGAATTTGTGGAGTTCAAACCTCCCATTCAAGCTGTAATGCAAATTAGTGCCTCTTGGCCATTGTGATGCACTATATCAAATCTGTGGAGCAATAATATAAGTCTATAGATGAAGTTCAACCCTTTCTTGTGTTCATTGCATTCTCTTGGTCTCTCATTGTAATTTTGGTTAACTGTGCATGTTAAATTGTGTTACATATTTAATGGTATGTGTTTATGTGTGAATGAATTCATAACAATTGGTTGACTTGTGGCGTGTATTCATCCCCTCAAAACTTATTGGTTTTCATCTCCATGTAAATCAGGTGTCCAACATTCCTCTTGGTGCATCACCTCCATCAACTTAGGTTTAATTTCATGCATTCTTTCCAACCATGTCTCCTTGGCAAGTTAGAGTAGATTTTAGGATAGATCCTCTAAAATTTGAGTGTGTGTATTAGAATAAAGAAATAGGAACCAACATTCATCTGGAGAGATTTACCAATTGCAAAGTATCATACTTTGGGAAAAGCTCCATGTTATGTAATCAAAGGTATAGTTTCAGTCTATTGAGTTGCAAACAATAAGGGGTGTTGTGATTATGCATCAATAGTCAAGTTTCTTGGCACTCCCTTACATGCTTCCCCTTCTCCCCTTTCCATTTTCCTTTTCCTCTTTGTTCCACTCTTACCTTGCACACATATTTTGTGCATTCACCTTATTCTTAGAATTTATTCATCCTACACGCTCGCCTTGCACTTGTGTCAATCAGCTAAGCCCCTGGCCCTCTCGCACGCCCCACACTTTACCTTGTAATAGTTGTTCCTTAACCATACATTCTCTGCTCACCAGTTTTCCCCTTTTCCTCCACACACATTAATCTTGCACACACTTTCCTTCTACCTTCTTCCCATGCCTCATTCTTCCCTAGGTATATTTTTTCACCCTCCCCTATGCCATTATGTGCCATGTCATTCCCTGACACGCTTGAGTGTGCCAGATGTAACCTATCAAAGCGTGCCAACAGGGTGCCGAATCTTTACAAAAAATCAATGAGTGACATGTACCAGAAATGACAAGAACATTTACACAATTGGACATCCTTTCAGATAATCCATGCACACCACGTGTCTTTCATACGTAGGTGACCCTGACAATCTTCTGACAATCATATCTTTTGCTACAAAGATCCAATCAGCATGCACCTAGTCTCAATTGATAGTTGTTGATGTAGTATAGACTGCCAGATATTCAAATTCAAATTCTTGGCGGATCTGGTAGGTGAGAAATGGGCAAATGTCTTTCTAGGAATTAATGAGTAGATCTAATTATTCCAATCACCTGATTTTATCTTATTTGTCCTCTTTCCTTCTCCAACACGCCAAATAGACTTGGGGAAATGAATTTGACAGATTTATAGGCATTAAATGCTTCATGTCGGTGGTTGTATTTCAAATTCAAGTTTTTCCTCTTCCTCTTTCATCGATTCTTCTATAATTATAAGGAGGGGCTCATTTAAAAAGGTTGGATAATCTTGCTTTTCATCCTCCCTTCTTCTCTTGTCTATAAGTGAATTTGTGGAGTTCAAACCTCCCATTCAAGCTGTAATGAAAATTAGTTCCTCTTGGCCATTGTAATGCATTGTATCAAATCTGTGGAGAAATAATATAAGTCTATGGATGAATTTCAACCCTCTCTTGTGTTCATTGCAATCTTGGTTAACTGTGCATGTTAAATTGTGTTACTTATTTAATGGTCTGTGTTTAATGGTGAATGAATTCATAACAATCAGTTGACTTGTGGTTTTTATTCATCCCCTTCAAACTTATTGGTTCTCATCTCCATTCAAATAAGGTGTCCAACATTCCTCTTGGTGCATCACCTTCATTAGCTTAGGTTAATTTCTTGCAATCTTTCCAACCCAATCTCCTTGGAAAGTTAGAGTAGATTTTAGGATAGATCCTCTACAATATGAGTGTGTGTATCAGAATAGAGGAATAGGAAATGACCTTCCTCTAGAGATTTTTCCCAATTGCAAAGTCCCACACTTTGGGAAAAGCTCCATGTTATGCAATCACATAGATAGTTTCAATAAATCGAGTTGTAAACAATCAAGGGTGTTGTGATTACGCATCAATAGACAACAATATCATCTAACTATGAGGGCATGTGGTTCAACATGTATAACTATGCATCTGAAATTGTATTCAATACTTTTTGTGTCCTCTCTTGATTGAATCCTTGACAAATGATCTGGACCAGAATTGCTTTTACCATGATTTACCACAAGTGTAAATTCAAACTCCTAGAATAAGAAAACCCATCGGCATATGTGCCCCTGTAAAATGGGCTTGTTCACCAAGTATCTCAATGTCATGTGATATGTATAGAAAACAAAATGTGTTACTAGAAAGTATTGTCAGAACTTATGCAGTGCGTAGATCATTGACAAAGCCTCGTGCTCCGTAGTTGTATAATTATGTTCTGTAGGAGTCAACTTTCTGCTAGCAAAGTAGATAGGATGATCAACAATACCTTCTCCAGGCTAAGCTAGAACTATGCCAGTGGTCGTGCTAGAGCCATCCACATGTACATGAAAGGGTATATTCCATGAAGAAAAATTTCAAATAGGCTATGTAGTAAGCCTTTCCAGTGCTTCGAATGCGCATTGTTGCGGTTATTACCAATCAAAATTACCTTTACCTTTTAATAACTCCTCCAAGGGTGCAACAATCTTATCATACCCTTTGATAATTTTTTTGTAATACCTTGTGTGGCCCAATAATCTGCACACCTCACTCTTACTGGTGGGTATCTTCAAGCCTATAATTACTGCAATCTTAGCTAGATTTACCAATAAACCCACCTTGCAGATGATATGCCCTAGTAGAGTTCTAAAAGGTGTAGCAAATATGCACTTCTTGATATTTAAAGAGATGCTTAACTGTCTACACCTCTCAAAAATAAACCTCAAATTGTCAATATGATCCTTGATGAGCACATACACGGTCCAATCATCCAAGCAAACCTACAATAATTTGTGAATAAAATACTGGAATGCTTGAACAACAATGCATGAAAAAAATACATGCACATTCTTCAATCCAAAGTGCATCACCATGCATGCAAAAATTTCCCATTCATTGGTGAAATTTGTCTTATCTTGATCCTCTTTAGCATTTCTTACTTGATGATACCCAGAGAATCCATCTATAAAAGAGTAAATTTTGTGCCTTGCAATACCCTCCAATATTTTCTTAGTGAATGGTGTAGGGAAAGGATCAATCACACATGCAACATTTAGCTCCATTTAGTGTACACAAATCCTGATTCTTCCATCTTTCTTTATGTTGATTACCATATGGATAACCCAATCTAATTCCTTTATGGGCTCAATAATGTCGGATTCCAACATCTTGTCAATTTATTCTTTAAATTTTATGTACATGTTAGGGTTCATCCTATAAGGTCTCTTCCTAAGCAGGTGCACACCCTCCTTTAGCTTAATTTCCATCTCGCCCAAAGATTCATGCACTCCTTTCAACTCACGGTATCTCCTAAGAAACAAGTCATGGAAATCGCGTAGCAACTCAATTATATTATCCACTTTAAAGTCAAACCATTAATCTCCCATTATGGCCTTCTTAGGTTCAATATTTGTGCCAATGTTCAATTTCTTCATCTTCATAGGTTCATTTTAGGAATGCACCTTCTCATCCACACTGTCTAATACCTCACACGTACCCTCTGAATGATCTATGTTCAAATTTTCCACTTCTTCATCATCCACCATGTAGACCATATTTCCTTTCTCCTTCTTTAGGTAAGCACACTCAAGTAGTTTTTTCATCTGTCTCATCTATTGTGTCAAAATGCACTTCTAAGTCTGACTCACCAAATAACTCCTGAAAGAGTTCTTCAGCATTTGTACTATCTCCCATAGTTAATCGCTTTATAACCTGTAATGTCTCTTTCACCGGAGGTTTATTAGAGAAGTAGTCAAAAGTCTAGATCATTCTTACAATCAAGTCTTTCCAATTTTCAGTCTCTCTATGCAACTCCACATAAACATACCAAGCGCGCACGTAACCTTGCAAGGTGAAATAAATTTTGTGCACCCATAACGAGGGTGGTAAAGCTTCCTACACCTCTTTCCAAAGTCTCTAACACTACTAAACGTGGTAGTGGAACATGATTATTACCATTATATTCACATATTTTAGTAGGTGCATTACTCCTGAGAAACTTGGGCTGATAAAGCAATTCTCACTTCTCTCCATTCTATAAGATTATCCTTATGAACCATCAACCAGTGCGTTGTCATCCCACATAGGGTATAAACGAACATATTCCTTCTTTCCACCTAATCCTTCCACTGTACTTCTATGGCTTGCAGGAATACCGTAAGGTTTCCCTCACCAGTGTACCAATGTACAGGGTTGTTGCCTAACCACCTAACACAACGCGACCTGCTTATGCATGCAGTTGTGCTTCTTACCTCCCAACCATATCGTAATGTCCATATGCCCAATTTTAACAGGAAATACTTATAGTATCACTGATGGAATGTGCATCATCACAATAGAGAATTCCTTCCTTAGATGGCTCAAGTGCTTACGGATCTCAAATGTTGCGCAAATAAATTTTGTCCAGGTCTTCTTCACTTAAAGGCTCAACATAAGGTGTAGATTTCCCATTTTTCAAAGCGATAGTAACTCGTTTTTCCTTGTTCTCAAAACTAATATATCCCTTATTGAACCGTAGATCAACATTATTTGCATAACACCAAGGGTGGCAAAGTAGAGTTGGGAATCTATCTGCTTCTGCAAGCACTAAGACCTCAAAGTCCCTAGTGAACTTGTCCCCCTATATAATAATGGATACATCCTTCAATTCTCCAATTGGCGTGGCCTTAGTCTGATTTGTCATATACATCACATTGGAAGATGGCTGCAATGGAGGTGTGCCCATCTGAATCCATACATCTAAAGTAAGCACATTCAATTCCGCGCTTATTTCAATCAGGATATTGCTCAAAATCCATCCATCCACAAAAACATTCAGAGTGATCTCCTTATCATAATCCAAGCTACGAGGAAGGATATTGGCATGCAAAATATTTCGTTTGTTCTCAATACTAGTGCATAGAGTGTTTCCCTTTCACCAAATCCCTAGTAATGGAATAATGTTCTCCTGATGCAAAATCTTGCATACTTCCTTCAGATCATCAACATCTGACTGGAAAGTCTCAGCTTTGTTCTTCTGTTCCAACTTTCGCAACCGTTCCTTTAAACATTGTATTTCACCCTATAGATTTATGAGTCCCTCTATGGTTTCCTAATAAACCTCCATCTGATGTGTAGAGGTCTAGATATTTTGCATGTAAAACCTCCTCCTTAGTAATGGTACGATTCTGTTGAAACATTTCTCTAGCACACACAACCTCAGATTGTGTGGTAATCTTCACAAGTACTACCTCATGATTTGGTGCTAACTTCAACATCCATTGGTTTTTCCACGATGTACTATATCCTAACCATCCATGCACCCTTGTTCTCCTATTTTTAATTCTTGCTCGAATGTTCATATAAGTCTGGACACTCTTCACAGTTATGATTCTTTCCGCGAAAAGAAAAATTAATGTTATGAGGACATTCACACCTGTAATGGTCAGGGGATCCACACGTATAACATATTCCATGAGGGAACTCACTTCATCCACCGCCATAGCCGTGACCTTTGAATCCACCATGATATCCTCAACCTCTACCAATGCCTCCCTCAAAGATCCCTTCATTTTGATCATAGCGCCCTTGAGTGTGATCATAATCATGTTGCTCACTTTTATCCTTAGGGTTATTCGAAACTCCAATCTTTCATACATCAATATCAATGACATCATGGATTTTATCAATCAACTTGCAATCTTCAGTATTGTGAGTTGTGGACTAGAAATATCACAATAGCAAGACACATTCTTCCTTATCGTGTGTTGAAACAATGGACAACAACTTGCATCCTTGTCTAAATGACATATCTCATAATCCAATAATAAGCAGCTCACCGATTTGTGAGGACAAATATCCTAAATATGCCCCTCTACTTCACAATCTATGAACCAAATACCACTACGTGTCTCATGTGTTGTATTAGCTGATAGTTTCTCTAATTATTTTTCCATTACTACAATTTGAGCTTCCAAGAATCAGCTCACTCCATTGTTCTATGCTCCTAAATGCCTCAGCATGCAGAGCTCCTTCAAGTGCCTAACGTGAGTTTGTATAAGTCTTATGTGAGAGTTCCCTCTTAAAAGGTGTAATCATGCCTATGAGGAATCATTGCGCATGCTGAATTGCATGCATATCATACGATAGTTTAGACAAGAGTGTTTTGAAATGATAATCATATTCCTGGACACTCTCAGTAGTGCCTTGCTTGATATCCTTGAGTGCACTTATACTTTTCTGCTTAAACTCCGAGATAAAAAATTCTCTAATGAAAACATCTCATAATGCTGTATAATCCAAACAAGTCTGATCAGGGTCAAAATTCCTGTACCAGATGTGTGCGGGTCCTTGCAACATAGTTACAAACTGATTGGCCTTGCGTTCTGAAGCTGTAATTCCTTTCGTGCACTACAATATCACACACCTATGGACATTCTCAACAACATCTTATATTCCCCTATACTGTGGGATATGAAGTGACATCTCCATGTAAATATTTTGGGCCTGGTGAGGATCATGCCCATAAGATCCAGAACCTCATGTGTTACCTCCACCTTTAGATCTACTAGATTTTCTAGATCCTGAGTTACATGTCCCTTCTTGATCCTCCACCTGTAACAGGAATTAAACCAGAGGATGAATTGCCATATGTCCCAAAATTGATGCTAAACTAAACTCCTATAGTCTACAAATTTTTGCTACTCCTAGATATGATTCCAAAATTATGCACGACCTGTGTTTTGCGCCGACGATGCACCTGACAAAGGTTCCTCCAACTAGTCCTCCAAATAATAGGGACGATGTCTACCCGACCATAAATGTACTTACTATTTGATTCACTCCTGAACTTACTGATAAGTCAACTCTACCTCTTGCTACTCTACTGCCTAAACTAGCTTGTTGACTATTGGTTATACTAGAAACTAGAAAACCAAGTGCAAGGGCTAGGTTCCCAGGTAGATTCAGATGCATGCCCACGTCCCATGTTGTCTCTGTTAGGACACTCTCTTAAGAGGTTGATGAGGGTTATTTTTCATGCTTTCCCAAATGGGGGAGTTCTAGATGCTCTAGATCCATGTCCTCTATGTGAGTTCCAAATCCTTCACGTGTCATCTCTCTCCTCTATGCCATCCATTATGCAATCTCACATTTCTTCTCCAAATCCCTCTCATGTGCCTCATTGAACTTAAGGCACATTTATTCTCTTTTCCACTCTGCCGCTGGGTCTTCCATCCTTCACCACACCTCCTGTTGCTACTATGCATGGTGGGGTTTAGCTAGCCATTAACTTCTCTTTTAAATTCAGGGTTACCGTCAAGATATTGATTGCCAACGAAATTCTGTGTAGATATTCTCCCCTGGGATAACATAAAAATTGAAAATCAGTCTACCTCCAGACAAGAGTAATTAGAAATTGAGTACTCCAAAATAAATCTATTCAGAACACCACAGAACCAAGTATCCACATCGTGCGTCTAAATTAGATTAGCATCATAGAGAGACTAAAATTATTCTTATGTTTAGACAAGTGTGTGAAACCTCCAATTCCTTTTAGACGCATAAGCAACCAGCCACTCGTATAGCTCTATTGGAAAGATAGTAAAGAAGCTGTCATGTAAGCAGTCATAAAGATTTTACTCCACCCATGTGTGCGTGTCAAATTCAGATCCAGTGTTGAATCTCCAATCGTACTCTTATTCCAAATCTACTACCCATTCCTCAACACTTTGCAAGGTCAACTGGTATGTCTTCATCATGCATAAAGTACCTAAAAATAGGTGAAAAACGAGGGTCCCAAAAATGGAACCAATGATGTAACCTAGAATTTACTGTGAATAACCTAAACACATTGACACATCACTCAACCTGAGCTGAGCACTCACACAAAGCAAGAAAAGGCACTAGGTTCCTCTTTATATTTTTTTGTACATAATTTTAGCATGATGGTGGATATAGGTATTTTCAGATTCATTACGAATAGTAAACAACACACAATGCATAAACTACATCTAGTTTTTAGAATATATATAAGATGAACTAAACCATGACTATAACAAGATTTACCAAGAAAGAAAAAGATTCAGTCATGTTCAACACCATCATCTAGCGTATATGAATCATTTTATTAAATACTATAAAATACAAAAGCTTCTTACATTACATAAATATCTCCATGAGTAATGCGCATGACAAAACCATGAACATAACTCACAATGCAATCAACAAAACAAACAACATAACTCTGACACATAGTTTTTCCCTTTTTAACCTGTGTAACATCACATACACAGATATAGGGGTGGGGGACTCACCCTTCACTACCCATTGCACTTCTCAAAATATTTCACATTATAATGGTAGTCATGTTCCTTTAAAATAGGATGCACAACATGTAATTTCTCTAGCAATAGACTTACTTATAGTTAACTTTAAGTAGAAATCCTATTATTAGCCTAAACTATGCATGGTGCTTAGCTAATCACTTGTTCCAAAAATACCATTGTGTGGATCATAAGTCTTCATCTCTTTGTGTGCTCAACACACGCTAACTCCAAAAATATCCCTTATCAATAGAAATGGCTAAGTCCTGATCTTGGGTGCTTCAGATATATTATAGTGCTGCACACTCTTCTAGTGCCCTACATTCGTGCGCCCAAAACTTAGGCCATTTTTGATCCATTCAACAATGTGTGAGGGTAAATTCACCACCATAACAGAGGTGAGGAGGGGAATAATGTGGTGGGATCAGTAAAATATAATGAAATACTAAGTATCTAACTTGACATAGGTAAAGACAAAATGCATCTTGGAAGATGAGAATAAGCTCACGAGGACTTGAATGAAACCAAGATGTGCAGATACTATATGAGAGTGAGTGGTGTCAAGTCATGGAGGAGTATGCAATTTGGTGGTATATGGAATGGGCTATGATGCGACAACTATCAAGATGCCACGAAACATGATTTTCATTGGCCCAGAAGAATATTCCCTCAAAATTAATGTTCTGGATAAACTTGTTCAGGATACGAGAGTGTTTGGTTGGGTAGCGGTTGAAATTATGTGTAGCAGAGGAAAAGAAAATATTCCAGAAAGATCAGCCAACTTAGATGCACAGAAGCGCGAGAGATGGAGAGAAGAGTAGACAGGAGGATGTTACAAATGAGGTTCATTGAAGAGGAGTGTGCACTTCAAAAGTCAAGCTATGAACTCAGGCACATTAAGAGTGACTGAGACCATGGTAGGCCAAACCCTCCAAGAATCAAAAGAAAAATGTGATGGTGTTACTAGATGAACTTTAGGAGGTTTTTATGGTGAATTGTCTCTATTTTTTGTTTTAGTTTTGTAGTTTTTATTTCTCTCTCTTGTTGGGTTTTTAGACAAAAAATAGTCTTGGAGGTTGGGGAAGTCTTTTTTAACCCTTTTTGTGTCATGTTCAGAAGTTTTTGGAAAATGTTTGTGAGCTTTCATTATGAGTTATCTTAACATGAGTATTGGCCTCTGGGAGATGATCCCTATTTTTAACCTATCTAATAAAAACACATGTAAAGAAATCATTAGATATCATAAATATAAGGATCCATAAGTAAGCATTATTGAGTCATAGTGTATACCTGGAGTTGTCACCCCATTTTTGAGTCACAAAGGGACACTTGTACTAGCATTGAAAGACTGTAATGAATGGTGTGCTCCTACTGCTTTGATAAGAGAAAATGTTGCTATGCAAGGTGGATCCCTTGAACCTATGTCGACCCTTTATCCTAAAGTTGTGTATAGAAGACTATGATACTTCATCCTAATAGAAACCATTGATATATAACATGAAACTATTCAGGGATCTTGATTCCCTCCTATGTTGTGCATAGTAGTATTCAGAGATTTATCTCATGATTCGGAGAGAGACTCAATGCCATGGTAGATAGATAGGTGTTCGAAATGGGTAAGTAAATACCTACATTATTGACATGTATATGAGGATCATGAGTTCAACATAAGTGCATTTCTAACCTTATTGAGAAAAAATGGAAAATGGTCGTAATTTCCCAGATATGCTATTGGGTTGTGGACACTTAAAATGAGTCACATGATAGCATACCCATACAGATAAAAAATGGTGAACACAGTAGATTGGCGTCTAGTCAGCTAGTAGGGGACTGATGTTAGTTGGGACAACCTACTTCGGTCACCATGATGCTATGTGACTTTTACACAAAACTCATGGGAAAATATTAAAACAATAACATAAGTCCAATAAAATCAAGCAAAAAAAGATATGATAAAAGGATGGTTGTAATTGCATGGCTAAAGTGCCCTAAGTTTTAAGGTATGAAAGTCGTGTATAAGCTAGAAAACTAGGGTAATAAGTAGTGAGACATGGATATACTGATTATTCTATGGTAAAGGATTGAGGAAGAATGTCTACATTCTCCTTGGTTCACCATGATCTACAATAGGGATAAAAAAAGACATCAAAGCTTCCTTCAATCATGTTTAAACATTTCCATTTCCTTAAGATACCCAACAACTACACCCTCCTCTAGCTTATTATTTTATACCTGGTGCATCCCCATTGTTGTGTTAAGACTCTCCCAATTTCATCCATGTTCCTCCAAATTCTTTAGTTTCACCTCCAGTGGCTTGCCATGAATATTCCTAAAGCAGTATACCAATTTCATCTAGGTTAAATTCTCAAAAATTAGTTGTTGTTTTTTACATTATTAATTTTTAAATCCATTTAGATTCTTAAGGAATATCCTTTATAGCTAACGATTGATTTCTAGTCTCCCTTCACCCATAGTATTTTATTATGATCATGTAGTATCCAAGGATTTTCTTATTGTTTGTTGTGGCAGATGCAGTCAGATGGAGAAGAGAGTTACTCCCTCAGATTCATAGATATGTTACTTGCACAGTTATTAGATCCTAGTGACCAGGTCTTGTTTGTAGATGTCATAGGATATCTTGGTTCCACACTGGGAGATGCAGATTAATTTTCTGATCTGTGAGATCTGGTGGTGTTCTCCAGAAGCACGTTTGTAGTGTCCTCATGTAGATCTTACTTATATTTATGGAGGATCACATACTCTACAAGATTATACAAAATTTTAAAATGGTATGGATATAGATTGGTTATGTACTCTTGATATTGTTATCAAAATTATCCTCTCTATTATACTTATCCTTCTTACCCTCCACGTAGCCACCGAAACTTAGGTGAATTTTCATGATACATATTCTGTCCATAATATGTAGCTTTAATTTATTTAAAATAAGGATTTTCAAAAAGATATACTTTGGGAAATGTTATCAGATATTGACCCCAAGTATTTCAAAAATCCCCTTTTGGCTTTCATAGGGGAAATTAATGCTAATGAATCATTTGGTCACTAGTTTGATAGAAAAAAAATTCACAAAAAATAGTATTATAGCTTGGTTCGCTTGATTGGATTCAGTTTTCAGACATAAGGATATATATAGCCAAACAGGTTATCCTATTTAAAAGGATATTATCTAACATCATAAAAAGACAAGGGTCTAATTTTTTCCCGATGATTTAAATCACAGAAAGAGATTCTATTTTAAGTGGGAGCTGAGTACAAAAAAAGGTTGCTGGAAAATACATATTACCTCACAAATAACAACTTGCTATACCGATGTCTAAGGCAGCTATGCTAATTCACCGTGGTTCACCTAGTAGTGTGAACTGATTTCAAAAAAATGACCATTGTCACTTACAGGGTGATTGTAGTCGTGTCACCTGGCTAACCTAGCTCATGATAGAAAATCACATAATCTCAAACTAAAGGTCGAGAAGGAACTGCAATGAACCTCTCATGTTTGCTGACGATGTCACTGGTTCTTGGAGGCATGGACATCTTGGTTAGATTGCAGATGTGGGATTACCACAGATATGGTTTTGATTATACATTGGTATTGTAATGCTTGTATGACTTGGTTGCATCATGCATGATGGGGATTACTAACCTGAGTTATAAACATGGAAACAAGGAGTATTTATGTAACCCTCTGGTGCAAGTATCATGCATGGGCTTGCTTTAGATAGGAAAATTGTTCTTTTACATTTTTCAAGACAGATGTTTCCTTCATTAGAGGTAAGTAAATTGGTTGAAGATTATGGGTCACTGTCTTGGTGTATGTAAACATGAATGATTTCATTTTGATGCTAATTTTCAATGCATAGAAAAATTAAAACCACAAAATATTTGTGCAAGCCCCATCACTAGTGTGATTCTTGACAATGACTGGCTCAACTACAACTGACCTCTAACCTCTTGTTCAGAGTAGGCATCCTTTAGTTGACTCTTTATTACTTCAATGAATTTGTGGCATTGTAAAGATAAATTCCAGCATGCACTCAGTGTACGGTAATTGAACCGACGTTGGATTCCACTAGGGAACCAATATTTGTCATGGCATATTAATTTTATTCTCTGTGGTATGACACATATGTACTAACTTATAATTAAAGTAGAAGAGGGCATATATTTAGGTTGAAAAAATTAATGAAAAATGTTGATAAGACACTGGTCTTGACTTCAACACTATTGATATATAATGCAGAAACAAACAAAATGATTAAAAACATTACTAGACATCAAAAATAGGATGTAGCTGGTTTGGTGAAACACATTGAGACAATAAGTTAATGATGATGTTTTTGTATATATATGCGATTCGTATTTTATTTCTATTCGTTTAAATCTGCAACTGGTATAATGAGACTCAAAATCCCTTTGTGCACAAGTAAAATATACATTATGTGTATTTGGTGAGTATAACTTTTATATCTAGGATGGGTTGGAACAACTAAAGGACCCAAACATTTGACTACACAAAGGATGAGATAAGTTAACTTGAAAATTCATGTACAGACACAGTTGCAGGTCAACGATGAGATGTAAAGTATAACCAATAAAATTACATAGAATGTGGTTCAACCTACTTCATGAGAAGTCCATAACATGGTGAGATTTAGTTGTATTCCTTGATAGGATAAGTATTTCATGTGTGGTACTTTCAGACTTCAAACCATGATGATGTGATAAATACACATGGAGTTGGATGTTGAATGTAACACATGTACAAAAGTGGTTAGTATCCTTGCAATATAACTCAACATTATTTTGATCATAATATCATGTGCATGGTCATAATAAATCTAGATCCATTAAAAACAACCAATCAATATAAATAATATTACTTGAGATTTTAAACAAAAGATGTAGTTATGCAAAAAACACACCTTAACATTTGACATAACTAAGACACTCTTTGTATTATTTCAAAGTAGTTTCAACTGCATTGAAGTACAAATTGAATAGATTAGATCAGGATAATTTTTGATTTCAAATGCAGTGTTAGGGTGACCCCACTAATATTTCTATTCATTTATATCATTTCTTATGTATAACACCTAATTTTTAGTTTCTCATTATCTCTGAAAGGTAAGAGATGTATTTGAACGGGACCTTTATGAGCACACCTATGAGATTGATTAAATATGTGAAAATGGAGACTTCACATATTAATTGGCACAATGTTTCACACTTATGAAGTGTATATGGAGATATTTATTGGAAAAAATGGACAAATGAAAATTTGGATGATCGTGTTAGAGGTAGTGAATATGGTGAAGAATTTAGAAAGAAGTCTTCTATAGATATCAACCAAATTCAATGATTCGTTTGGCATTAGCCATGTAATATTCTAAATCACATCAAATCCAAATTAAATTTATAAATTTTGTAAGAAACATAGAAACAATGAACATATTTTGAACATTCTATCTAAACAACCAAAGGAATTAACAATACAATGAGCTATGCTTATGCCTTTTTAAGCACAAATTGATATAAAATAATTAAATAAATGTATACACGTGAGTAGTGCATGTTTACCAGCCAAGTTATCAATTTCTTGTGTGAAATATACAGACAGACATGACTGTTATATATTGCATATTTAGAAAGCCACAAATATGAAAAATCTAATCACCGTATTTTGTACAATAAGAGTCTTGTATCAATTATATATAGGTCCATTCTTACCATTCTACAATAATATGTACTATCATTTACATATAAAATAATTATATATCAAATAATTCAATATAATATAATACAAACTTATTAATTGCAGACACAAAAATCCTCCACAAACTAATCCATATTCTATAAAAATAATAAGTTGGTATTATGTAGGTTTCTTCACCTAATAATTAATTTGTATTCAATATGTTTCTCCAACATCAAAAAATATTGAATATTTAACCAACCTAGTAATGGAAGAAAAGGGATTAAATTTATTGGTGTGACGTTACACTAGGGAAACTTCTTCGTGTCATTTTCTCTATCCCGCTTTTTTTTTTAATGTTTTAAACATTATCTTAACTTAAAGAAGGCCTATCGGCCAATAAAATAAAATTTGCTTAGAAGTAAAAGAAATAAAATAAATTTGACTGAAGCGTTTCAGCCTCAGAAAGGCCGGAAAGAGTTTAATTTTGATGGCTTCTATCATATCATCAATACTATCTCTCTTGTAATAAATTTCTAAAATAAACCACCTTCCACGAACTCTTTGGAAACAGTCGTGGCATTTCATTTATGTATTTATAAACTAGTGTTGAACTTAAGTGTTAGACTCAAAATAAAAATGGATCAAAATAAACAGAAAAGAGGGCAGCCACCAGATACAATTGCAGGTCCTTCGAATCGATTACAAGGACCTGCAATTGAAGCACCTGCCGAAGGACCTGCAATGGAAGCACCCGCCATTGAAGCCGACGAGGATGATAAATCTGTGACGCTGCCGATATATAATGCACAGGGATATTCCGACGAAGAAGAGCTGGAGAAACAAAACATCAATCCATATGAAATGCTGTGTCAACCAGGGGAAAACATTGAGACGGAGAAAGAAAACTTAGAATTGAATGAAATTTCTGGAGTTGCTGCATCGGAAGAGATGGAGATAGACACGATGAATCTGAACGAACCGCCAACGGGTACAGAAAATCTAAATTTGAACGAAGCGTCTGCACTTGTTCAGTGTCCAACAGGGTCGAAAGAGATGGAAAATGAGAACTTAAATTTACAGGAAGTGTCCGCAGTCTCTTTGTGTACGCCAGGCGAAGAAGATACAAAGAAAGAAAACCTAAATTTAAATCCAGTGCCCGTACTGGGTCCGTACCCTCCAGGCGAGCTGAGAGTAATGGCGGGCGCCGTCAAAATTCTGGGCAGCAGTATAAGGCGAAACCGTAAAAATCCCCAACTGAGAGCCCTTGCGGATTTTTGCAGAGATCACCAATGGGGAAACGAGAAAATAAACGGAGAGCGAGCAAGCAATGGTGCCGTACACCTGGTGGTGTTGAACGTACCTTCGGGTACGCCAGTGTACGGAGTTTCCGATGGCGGCGCCGAAATTCCGTCGTGGAACACCCTCCCCGCCTCCCTCATCAGAGACGCCATGCTCGTCGCTTCCACCATCTTGGCAGACAGCGGATGGTTCGTCTGCGTTCACACGACGGACCAGCTGAGGAAAATCGACGCCTCCGCCGCCGCCGACGCCGTCATTCAGCGCGCCGCCACTTTCACCATGGTCTCCAACCTCCCCATCTACTGTCAATCTCGCCCACCTCAACGAATTTACACGTTACTTTTCTCAGTCTTTCATCGGCGCGGGGTGACGCCTGAGCCGAAGCCTTACTACCTGCAAGCTGCACAATTACGTCATGGGGAGTGCTCTATAACGAGGGATACGATGTTGGAGAGGATGGATAAGAGTGAATGGCTGCGCAGAGCAGAAGATGGGAAGCCGTGGAGAGGCGGTGCGCAGAGGTCTGATAATATCTGGCGGTTCCTGGTTTTGGCTTTCACGAAGTATGGAGACTCGGTGGTGGATCTCATTGCTGGTACTGGGGGGCTTTTAAAGGTGGCAAGCAAATTAGGTCGGCATGCTCTTGGAATCGAGGGGGATCACCTCATTCTCCAAGAGGTTTTAAAACATTCTCAACTCATTCAATAAAATCTCGACGTCCACATTCATCGCCACTAAATCACCATGTGAGAAAAGATCCTTACAAATAAGATCATGAAACACAAATTTTGAAATAGAGTAAAATTTAAGTACTTCAGAATATTTTCATTATACCATAGCTCTAAATTAATTGCTATAATGTTACATGTGTTTCTCTAGAAAGTCAATATCTTGTCACCATGTTTTGATTTCAATAAAGTAATTCGACTTCGTGTTTAACATGATTGTGTGTCGTGTAGAGAACTTGGTAGCTTAAAATTCGTTAACGTGTAGGTTGTGTATACACTATATTTTTTATGCTTGCTAACTATTTCTATGTGTCAAAATTTCTCTTATGTTGTGTTTATGTGTTTCTGTTACATTTTCTCTTATGTTGTGTTTTAGTTTGCATGGAGTAGAATCTTAATTTGAATTTATGATAATTCTAAAAATACAAGTGTATTAGTCTATTTATAATGAGTGTTTATAAGTAGAAACCAGATTGATGGTGAAGTTAGAAGAGAACCATTTTGTATTCCCAAGAACAACCTAATGCCAAAAAGAAAAACTAAAACATTTAGAGAAAAAAATTAGCATTTGCTAATTGTTTACATGTATTTAAAAGAAATAGATTGGTACACTTCCATACACTAAGGTGTTGGTTTCTAAATTATTTAAAACATGAACATTATCAAAGCACTTGTTAGATCAACTTAACGTATTTAGATTCATTTTATTTAGTGGAACGAAGTCATATTTATTATGTTGTATTATCTTAAACCTAATATTTCTTATGTGTTTTTATAGTGAATAATATTTATAATAGTCTTTCAAGCATTTTCAAGATCATCTTTACACATAATGGATCAATTTCTTCTACAAAAACTAGGTCATATTTTCTATGGTGTATTAGTATAAACTTAATTTATGAAATCAAGTTTATATATTAATGTCTAATTAGGTTATGTTTTTTTTTGTATTTTGATAAATTTGGATAGTCTCTTTAACTCTTGGTGATATAATTTCTTTTCCTCGAGTTTGTTTCATGTATTCTAATTTTATAAGTGTCTTTAGATGTGTTTTTATATATTATATTTTTGATAATGTATCCAAATTAGTTAGATTCAAGACTTTAACTAGATGAAGTGTTAGATTAAATTTTAATCTAATTAACATTAGTATATCTCTTTTCATTCATCTAATGGTTTGAAGAAATATATAATAGTTATTGTTGATGAGGATCCTATTCACTTTGAAATTAGAATAAACCCTCTTCGAACTCATATGGATTACAATATGTTGAATAGTTTCCATGTTTCTATGGAAGGTCAAAATAATAAAATGAATGAAGTTGCATTAGATAATTATTATAAACTCTAAAGCTAACTCTATTTTAGAAATCTCCTCAACAAATAAAGCAGTGAAATAGTCAACGTATTGAATGTGATAGTAAATTTACATTAATCTAAAACTCAAAGTCAAGAACCCATCAATGAGTCCATGGATATTTTATAAACATTAAAATGATCAAGAACATTGTTTACCTTCTCAAAAAATAAACATTAAAGTGATCAAGCACATTGTTGACCTTCTCATAATTATTTCATAGATTTATGAACCAATATTATTCATCCTAATGGTTCTCATAATGTTTATGGTGCTTTTGATCCTCCACCTCCCATTAGTCAATGTTTCCTCTATATGTTTACCAACTCTTTCATTTCCAAGATTAAGAACACCCAGTAATAAAATTTCAACTTTTGCAAGTAATTTTCTAGGAGAATATGATTTATAAAAATAAATGTTGACTTGTTTATTCTGTTTGAAACACTTTTGAACGCTAGCACTTCTTAGATTTTAAAACTCTTTTATCAACCTTTTAAATGAAGTTGGATGTGAATGAATGAAGATGAAAATGTTTAGATTCAGTTTATATAAGAGATTTGTAAGTTATAATTATTGGTATAAGTATTTAATCTTGGAAATAAACTTCGGTATGAATGAATGAATATGAGGATTTTTAGATTTAGTTTATAAGAGATTTGTAAGTTAGAGTGAGGTCCATAATGGTAGTAAGGAGTGTAATGGCATAAATTGTTTATAATTTTTTATTATTGATATTCAAAAATTAAATATATTAAAAAATAAAGTATATAACACAATAAAACATATATATACATAAAGAATATAAGAGAAGAAAAATCTGACAATGGTAGTTTATATTATTTCATTTATTATCAAAAACTTATCATTTTTATGTTAGTGTTTGTCTATAAAAATGGCTTTAGAAAATGTAGATGGGTATTGATAATTAAACATATGAATTTACATACACATTAATTGAATACGTCGTATGTATAATATTAGTGTTTATATATAATATTTTACAGGATAATTTTATTTAATATTGATTAACCAAAATTTAGCACCTAATAGGACTATTTATCATTTTAATATGATTATGTATATGAGAAAAAATGACCAAATTAAGTCCTAACATTTAAAAAACATTTTAAATTAAAAAAAATAAATATTAATAAGAGGATTGAGATCGAATGAATACAATAGTAACAAGCAAGATCTTATCGTGCAAGAAATAAACAAGTATGTGTAACAAGGAAATAAGAGTGACTTAGCTTTTATTTGGAGATATGGGTTGATTATTGGATGGAAAGTGAGTGGAACAAGACGGATTTGGACTAGATATGCTTCATATGGCCCAACCAACTCAGACAGTGAGTTTTTTGGGGTGGATAATAGCGATAAGCTATTTAAGAAAGATATACAGGCCACCCTTAGCCTATATAAAGGCCCTCTCCACGCTATTCAAGACACAAGCCTCTTTCAAGAAAAGCCTGAGGAGGCATAAAAGAAAAGGGAGGTGGAGAATATAGTATGAGGCCTTAAAAAATAGATATATGAAGGCCAATATGGAGGTGAATATAAGTCATATTATTTCAATAGGCATGGAGAGATAAGAAGGCTTATATTGTATTAGTATAAGAATTATTATGACCTATATCGTATTAATATAGGCATGTGAGGAAGAATAAGTCCTATATTGTACTAATATAGACATCATCATCATTATTCATTAAAGACAGATTATTATTATTGGAAAGATGAAACAATAAGAATCCTTGTTGTTTGATCATATCCAGAGACTTGACACCATACAACAGAGGCACTAGGGTATTTCTGATGGATACTTAGTACCGTACACTGGAGGCATTGGTGTCTTTCAAAAAGAAACTTGGCACTGTATAGTGAAGGCATTAGGATCTTTGGGAAGGAGACTTGGCACCATGTAGTGGAGGCATTGGTGTCTTTAAGAAGGAGACTTGGCACCATAGAATGGAGGCGTTGGGGTCTTTCAAAAGGATACTTGGCACCGTACAACATAAGTGTTAGGGTCCTTCAGAATGACACTTGACACCATATAGCAAAGGTGTTGGGATCTTTCAGAAGGATACTTGACACCTTATAGCAAAGGAATTGGGGTCTTTCAGAAGGATACTTGGCACTGTAAAACAAAGGCATTGGGGTCTTCATTATTACAAGAGTTATTATCAACTCACCAATACTAACGGAGCAGCTAGATTCCAGTTTTGGAGGCAAAGGGTATTTTGCACCAAATATTGAATCTACTACATAATTTAGGGAATTTTCACTTGTAAGGCGTGTATAAGGCTCTTATTTTTCAGACACCATTGGAGATTGGATATGTTCCATAAACTGGGGTATTATCACTCGGTGTTTGTGGAGGAGATTATTTTTCTTCTGGTAACAGTTTAATTATAACTTCTGTTATGATTTTGTATTAGAGTTTCCATTTAGAAGTGGATAACAAATCAGTTCAGTATTCTAAACCTAGAGACGTATGCATTCTTTTGAAATCTATTATCAACTTGTGTCCACTGTGATTATGATTTTTCATTACACTCTTTTAAATTTGATTAGTACAAGGTAAATTCGGTAAAAGAATTAATTTTCTATAAGGGTCCATGGTCAAAGAAACAATTTTTGGCCAAATTTTCATATCAAGTTTGGTATCTGTATGATGGAAAAGTGACATGCAAGCATGAGAATCTACAAGTAACTCTTCCTCGCACCCGTCCTCCCAAGGTCATGCCGAGACAGCTGGTGGGGATGTAAAACATGCAGGATGCAGGTAAGCTTAATTATGTAATCTTATGTCTTCAACACGCAATAGCGGGATCTGTGAATATAAATCAAAGAAGGCCCTCCTAACCTAAACCGGTGTGATAGATTGTTCAGTGAGGATAGCTGCTCAAAGGCTCCAATCAATATCGAGCTCTGTTGTTATCTAATCTATGGGTTGTGGGATACGTGGAAGATGACCTATGGGTGCTTCGTATATATCTCCTGACAAGGTTATAAAAATGGAATGGTCAAATGTGAAGTGGATCTTTTGGTGTTTATGGATGATTCTCTTGTCTAGTCCAAAAATCTTTAGCTTGATTAGTTGCTACGTTTAATAATGATAATTGTGTGATAATGTTTGGTGGAAGTGGAGAGGACTTAAATACTACTGTCCGCAAACTAGTATCAACGTTGGATTGATTTGTAGGCCTATTGGGTTGTGGTACCTGTGGATCACAGCCGTAAGTTCATGGTTGCTGTGGACCTCCTATGGTCATGTGAAGAATCAATCCCTAATTCCGAGTATCTAGTAATCGTATGCCTTTTCAGCCTCTTCATTTAGAACTAAAAGTTGCACAATTTTCTCGGAGTACCTAACAGGTGTTCTGACAACTTGGATATGTAAGCTAGTGTCTATATCAACGAGGAGGTCTCATGCATCTAGCTGTGGGACTAGTGGATCACAACCAAATGTTTGCTCTCTTTTAGGTCCTTCTACAGTCATATGGATACCTATCAAGGCAGTCTATGATTTGGCTGATTTGACCAGAACGTGTGTGCTTTATGGTCTTCTATGTTTAATCCTCTTAGTTGTGTGTTGATTTCTTGTAGGTCTGTTGTTGTTCGGAAGACCTGAATTCTGAGATTTTGGTCTATGTTAGTTAATGCTACAACAATATTGGGTTGAGGCACGATTGGCTCAAAAATGTATTCCCTGGGCTCCCTAGGTCCCATGATTGTCATACAAGTTCAAAATAAACTTAATTGAAACAAAATAAACTAATTATGCAAGATATATCTACAATATATATATATATATATATATATATATATATATATATATATATTCCTCTCTTTTTGTGTTTTTGATAGACTTTTTAAAATAATTTAAAGAGTAACTAATCTAATATATTAAAAAAATGACAACTAAACTAATAACAAAATTAAAACAAGCAAGGTAGCCTGGTGTAGCTACTTGCCTGTGCAGTTGTGAGTTTATCCTAAGTAACTAGATAGTTGATTAACCTAATTGAAAGATTTTCAATCCTACCTCAGAAGTGAGGAATGAATCATAGTTTCTCAGAAACTATTAATCCCCACAGCTTCCCTGGCAATATCAAAAATGAAACTTAATTGAAATGAAATATTTCACTACTCTATTTGATATGTTTTAATCTAGAACTTTGACAGATAAAACCTGGAATTTGCATAATAGTGGCGAATCCGGTAGTGTATGACTTTGTCCCCTCAGAATGATCTTCTCGTTCCTTCGTGTTCATGTGAATCCAGAAGAGTGTGTATATGCTAGCATCAACAGAAGAAGGTATTTTGAACAATGGCAGCTTTGGATATAGACCGAATACAATGCGGGTAGGAGAGGGATAGCGCAAGTGACAGATCTTGGCATATGCAATTCCTAGTGGGATTTATTACGGGAATACAACACAAGTGTATCGAGAGATTATAGAATCTACCTTCTGTGAAGAACACAACCTACAACTCTAATGGATGCAATCTACAAATGACACTACTCCGCTCTAAACTAATTTGTATGAATAGCAATGAACAAGACTAAAGTGAGAAGATCGAATGCCTTCCAACAACGAAAGGAAAACTAGCATGGATGTAAAACATGAAAACAAAATGAGTTCTAAGAAAGAAATTGAGAGACTAAACAATGGAAATGAGAAGTTGAGGGCCCATTTGCTTGAAAATAAGCTGGCTATTTATAGATTTCACATTCACCCAAAGGTAATTCCTATTAGAACTCTTTTACCATTAAACAATGAAGAAACACTATTCCATGGGTCATAAAACATTAATATAAGCCAAGGCGGTTGGTAAAAGCTAGTGAAAGTTGAAAAATTACGCAAGTCGTGATCAGAAGAACATGTTGGAAAATGTGTGAAGGACCGCCGCCCTAAGCAGGGCAGTGGTTACAGGACCGCCGCCCTGTCAGGGTGACAGTTTCATCACTAAAGGTCAAAAGCTCAGAAAAAGGACAGCAGAGGATAAAGCAAAGCACAAGGAACTTGAATAAAGCATTTGGTATGCTAACATATACTTCGTGAGCTTCTCTGGATCCCAAACACCTTGCGAGGTGACCTATATCATCATTGGGGCATGTGTAACTTCATTCTGGCGGTACATTACCCTACAATTTTGGGTACGTACATATTGCCCCCTCGGAGAAGTGTTTTAGCCATGAAGAGGCATAAAATGGTGGGTTCGAGTATAGAGGTCCCAAAATGGGAAGCTTAGAAATTATACTTGACACGCCCGCATGTCGAAATTCCGCCATCCAAGTTCCCGCAACCTGCAAAATGGAAAGAGGACTCAAGTGCAGATAGATAACATAAATTGAAAAATAAATACTAAATTAGTATGAAATGAGGACTTACCATTTTTGTGGGGATGAAAAATTACCTCCGTTGGCGCTCTAAACCTACAAAAGGGGCATTCAAAATGAGTCAAAACACCATATATATATATAAAAGGGGACCATTTTTCTATTCATTTATGCTTGTTGATTTGATAGTTTTTGAGCTCTAGGACCCACGGTGTCGGTTTTCAAGAAGAGTATAGTCGAAACGTTCGTAACGAGATAGCGATCATGCCTCCGCGAGTAGAACCTCGACCCATGAGATCTCAAGTTAGTTCTTCTTGATTTAACATTTTTGCACCCAAAATGTTAAAATGTCAAAATCTTTGTCTTGGGGGGGGTCATTTTTAGAAATGTCAATTTAAATGTGTCTCTTAGGGGGGCGCCTAATGGGTAGGCTTTTGTTTTAGCTAAAATGGTTGATTTTTTGTATTTTTAAGAATTTTAGGTCATGCAACCTATTTTTAAACGTGGGATAGGACCGCCGCCCTGAGCAGGGTGGCAGTTATAGGACCACCGCCTTCCAAGGCGGTGGTTCTCTTCAGAATGCTAAAAAAACACTAGTTTGAATTCATTCTTTCATTTTTAGCATTCTTACTTGCTTTAATGATTTTTCTAATGAAATCTTGATGCTAACTTGCTTCTTTTTTCATGTTTTTATGTGTTTTGCAGAAGAAAGAAGAGTACATTAGATGGAGCCGAGAGAGGGAGAGTGATTGGCTTTTAGCAGTGTTAGATGCTCTCTCTTAGGCTGAGCAGGATACTCTTCAGAGGGCAGGTATATTGAGGATCACACGGGTCCCCCATGTTGCACCTACCAGTCACATACTATGTGACTTATTTTCTTATTAGGATGTAGATCAGAACACCTTCCAATTTCCAGGTGTTAGGGGTTAGTGAACCATCACCCTAGAGGATGTCTACCACATTTTGGGAGTCCTGATTATTGGGAGGATACTTTCATTTAATACAACAGTATCCAGAGCTCAGGTGACTCAGTGAGCCACCTATATGGAAGACGCAGTTGTCTCCACTGGTTTGAAGAAGGAGGTGAAGGTTCGTTCTATTCCTGGCTTTCCCATCCCTCTAATCGGTCAGGCCATTATGGGCATCCTTGCTTCGAGATTGATCAGGGACAAGGGATGGGATACTTTACTCTATTGCTGGGCCCCCATCATCACACAGATTGAGGAACATGGTCAGATTTATGCCTGGGGAGCCGATATACTTGGGACCACCTATCACGACTTGTACAGGGTGGTTTTTGTATAGGGACAGTCTCTTAACCATCCGACCTTAGTTATGAGCTAGGTCTATGAGCGCATCATCCCTTATGGGAGAGGTATAGAGGTGGAGGATCTCCGGGCCATGAGGGTAGCTAGATGGACAGAGATGATGGTGCTTAGAGCACCCCACCAGCCAGTTACTTCCCTGACTACTGATGATATGGAGGCCACACCTTATCAAGCCATGGCAGGGTTGTGGGGCAAGGAGACCTTCACTTTGATTTCCTTCTCTACTATAGGGCAGCTTATGGACAGGACTGGGAAGGTAGAAACACACCCCTTTGATCGATTGCCTTAGCAGTTCAACCTTGCTTACATTGACATGCTTCCCCCATTGGTGCCAGTGTTCAGATCAGTTTGGGAGGCTAGGGGGGGTCCTAGAGGCCGGGGTTGGACTGTTTTTACTCCTGGCATCCTTATTGTAACCAGGAGGGTAGTACATTCCTGAGAGAGAGTCAGTGCTCCTCAGGAACCTTTACTTCGGATTGTCGTCGGTCCTGCCCATAGCAGTGATGACCCCATTGATATAGACTCTGAGTCTGAGGAGTTCACAGGGGGAGAGATGGAGGAGGAGACCTAGGAGATGGAGGTCAGTGAGTTGGGTGGGGAAGAGGATAGTGATCCCGAGTGGCATGACACTCAGGAGATTTTACAGGTCGAGAGGGCAGAGCAGAGCGCGGAGAGGGTGACTCTAGTCTCAGAGGAGTTACTCTGTCAGGACCTATGTAGAGAGGACGAGTCCGTGTCAGGACGCCATGTTATCCCAGACATAGGAGGAGGACATCAGTGAGTGGCGGCATCTGTGGTAAGCACGGATCCTAGATATCCTTCTTGGAGGCCTGGAGATCTGAGTGAGTTACCACTCTTCTTTTGATATTTATTTTAGCTAGAATTTCCTTAATTGCTACATCCCTTTTTGTTCATCCTTGGTTTTACCTTTTGATTGTTTTCTAATTTTTTTCTCCTTTGCTTACAAATACTGTTGATGAGTGGCGAGACTTGATTCTTCAGGTATGTACTGATACGCAGATGCTCCCCATGGAGAAGACTCATGCCAAGTTATCTGTAGATACAGGGGAGCCTTCAGCAGCTGGTAGGCATACCGATGTTTTTTCCCCCATCTGGTATGTGGCCAAGATGGTGACTTCCCTTCGTACCGAGGTAGTCGGGTATAGGGCCGCAGAGTGCTTGATGAGGAGGAACCGCTCTCATAGCGAGGCTATAGCTACTGTTCAGGATCGCAAGCCCTCAATGCACTTAGAGCACTGGTGTAGCCAAATTCCTAGATGTGATTATGCACCTTCGCCATAGGGATTGAGAGGCCACTTGGCTCTTTTTGTAGTGACCTTTGTTAGGTTGTTTATACGATTATTTTGTATTTTTTGGGCTCATTGAGCATTTTGACCATGCCTAGTGCATGATGGCATTGTACGTGAAACCTGATTATATATATATATATATATATATATCTTTTTGGATCTATATCTCTTTGTACCTAGAGTTTGGTGATTCCTTTTCACATGTATACTAGATGTTTGTAAAAATTTTGTTTTTATATTCTTTTCAGAATGTATGCAATGGAGAACAAATATCACAAATGTTTTCTTTTTGTATTTCGTGATGCTGATGTATGATGACATAAATGAGCTTTGTGATCTTAAACTTTAGTTTTTATAAGTAACTTTCTGGTACTTCATATTGTTTTGATAAGATGTAATGATGAACTAGTATGATGAGCAGATGAACTTGCCCCACTCCTAACTCCACACAACTAGTAAGAAGTGAGGGCTCACCACCGAGAGCTAGAAAGGGAAAAAGTTATGAGGTGTGTTGAAATGGTAATGATGGGAGATAAACAAAGAGTTGGTGGCACCAAATTAGGACGCTACAAACCTATCTTACTCTAGTGACTCCATAGTTTAGAATGCAACTTGCTTTACAGTTTATCCAGACTTAGATCCGTAGATGGCCACTTGTTTAAAAAAATCTAGTTTTGAGGGTTTTTAATTCTCTTGGAATTTTGGACATCTGATTCATTTGTTTTTGTCTCAAGATTTCAAAGGTTTGTTTGAACTATTTGCTTATGACTTTCAATGTTTATTGCCAAGAGGACCCCCTACACCTTGCCCCATGCTACTAGTAGGAAGCATGGGCTTATCACCATGGACAAGGCACAGGCGAGTAAAGGCATTTCCATCCTTTCCCAACCCTACGTCACTAGTAAGAGACGCAAGCTCAACACCGAAGGTTGGTAGGACAAGGAAATGTGTAAAAGTAAAATTTTCTGTTTGATCTATATTTGACTTACTTACTTGAGCTAAATGTCAGGATGTTATTATTTCCAAAGAGATATATATATGGGATAGATGTGAGACCATGAAGCTTCTAGAATAGACCATAGGCAAGACACCTATCCTAGGAAGAAACCAAAAGTGAGAACAAGCATGCAGGCCTTAGTATGCATACCATTAAGACTTTGTCATATCTAGCTTTAATTGATGAAATGATTCTGAAATAGTTGATGATGTTATGAAAAATGAAGAAGTATGATTTGAATGCTCCTGTCAATACCATCAGAAGTTTGTAAGATGAATTTCTTAAGAATAAGTCCCTTGATCACCAGATTTTATGAAGTGAGTGAATAAAATGAACCTAACTAAATGAATATGTAATGTAGATATAATTATACAAATAGTGTTGATGTTTCATGTGTAAAACCGTTTAAGGTGCAAGGAATTGACAGTTTCACAAAATTTCCTCACCTTCTAGTGTGCACAAGAGATACACACCATTTCCATAGTCCTTCATGACTCGATATGGGCCCAACCATTTGGGCCAGAACTTTCTTCCTTCACCGGTTTTCTTATTGATCTAGCTATCTAGTTTTAGAACTAGATCTCCTTCATATATTTCTCACTCATAGACCTTTTTTTTTATACTACCGGAACATCTGGTCAGCATAGAATCTATGCCACTATTCAACGTTTAACCTGGTCTCGTCTAGGATTTCTAGTTGGGAGAGGCATGCCTCTCTATAAGCTTCTTCATCCAGAATCCCTTGTAGTGAGATGCAGAGAGAGACAAGGTATTTCAACCTCAAGTGGGAGAACTGCTTCTACTCTGAATACCAATGAGAAAGGAGTTACTCCTGTTGGTGTTCTTATTGAGGTTTGGTGGGCCCACAATGCCAGAGTATAGTTTTAAATGCTAATCTCATTTGTTTCTCCTTGACTATTTTGAGGAGAATAGCTTTCAACATCTTGTTTGTCGCCTCAGCCTACCCATTAGCCTGAGGGTAGTAAAGATTAGGCCCATGTGATGGTTTATTTTGAACTTGCTACATAGCTCACGAACTTCGTCATTCTTAAAGGACCGTGCCATTATCTGAGATAATGACTTGTGGGACACCATATCTACAGATAATTTAGTTCAAAATGAATTTGGCAATCACTGAACTTGGTATAGTGGTGAGAGGCATGGCCTCCACCCATTTGGTAAAATATTCTGTGGCTGTGATTATAAAATTATGGCCATTGGTTGATGAAGGAGAGAATTTCCATATCAAATCTAAACCCGACATGGATAAGGGCCACGGAGTCGCTATTGGTTGCAGGGATTGTGCTGGCATGTGAATCTCGTGAGAGAATTCTTGGAATTTGTGGCACTTACCTACAAATTCTACTACGTCATGCTCAAGAGTGGGCCAAAAATAACCCATTCGATGTATTTTACGAGTGGTGGCTGTGACCACCGAAGTGGCCCCCACATATCCCAGGTGGGGGATTCATGAAGAATCCTTCTTGGATTCTTCTATGTTGATGCATCTTAGAAGCATGCCGTCGAAGGCTCTACGATAGAGCACTTGGTCTAAAACAACATATTTAGTGGCAATAATGCACAATCGCCTTCTTTGTTGTGACGTTGGTACTTTCCGGGTTATGTATGGTCCATGATAAAATTAATGATATACAGTATACTAGGAACATGTAGAAATGGGGGGTCTGGTATCAACAAAGTATACACATTCATCGGGAAAGTCTAGATCTACTACAATCTTGCCTTCATCTAGTGGATTGCTAGCTAACCAGTCTACAATGATTTGTCCTTTAACAGATTTTTGGTTTATGAATGTTAACTTGAATTCTCCCATTAGGGTTATGAAATGGCCAACTTTTTTAGATAAAGATCCTTGGGTGAGAAATTTTTGTAAATGGTTTTGTCTTTACAATGACCCTTGTTTCTTGGTTTAACATGTAATGCCTCAAATGTTTTGCTATAAAAATTATGGCAAGACATTCTCTCTCTGCCTGTGTGTAATGTGTCTCATAATCGAGAAATGTTTGGCTTAATGAAATAGATCGTGTGTTTCTCATTTTTCATCATCTTCTTGAGCTAGCATACAGGCCAATGAGACATGAGTGGCTCGTGAGTATAGGATCAAAGGGTGGTCTAGCTTGGGAGGCATTACTGTGGGTGGTGACAACAAGAAGGGCTTAACTTCTTTGAAGTCCTCATTACAATCTTTAGTCTAATCAACGCTATAATATTTCTTAAGTAGATTGTTGATTAGATGAATGGAAAAGCTTAAATCTGGGATGAACCTTCGGATTACACCAAGTTTCCCAAGAAATTACCTGATTCCAGACTCATCCGAAGGTGGGATCATTTCGAGAACAACCCGTATTTTGGCCAGATCAACATCAACCCCTCATGAAGATATAATGTATCCTAGAGGTTTGCCTCCTGTTACACCGAACACACACTTCTATGGGTTTAATGTGACACCATACTCGATTAATAATGAGAGGATGATACGGAGCACTTCCAGATGATCACAACATTTCTTGGCTTTGGCTAACAAGTCATCCACATATGATTCCACAATTTTATGGATAAGATCATGGAATATATAAGTCATTTCTCACTAATATGTAGCACCGACGTTCTTATGACAAAAAGCCATAACAACATAACAATAAGTTCTCTAGGGAGTTATAAATGTGGTTTTGGCTTGATCTTGTTTAGATATTTTAATCTGATTGTACCTTGAGAACCCATCCATGAGGGACATCAGTTCAAATCCAGTCGTTGCATCAACGATAACGTCTATGGATGGTAATGGAAAATTATCCTTGGGACAAGCTTTGTTAATATCCCGAAAGTCTATACAAATGCATATCTTTCCATTCTTTTTGAAAACGGGAATGATATTAGACACCCATTGTGAATAGTCAACAGGTTTGATGAATCCTACTTGGAGAAGTTTTATTACTTCCTCTTTTACCATGAGAGCCATTTTTGGCTTCATTGGTCTTAGCTTTTGTTTAATTGGCTTCGCATTTGGTTTAGTGACAAGATTATGTACCGCAACTTGTGGTGCGATACCTATCATTTCTTTATAATTAAATGCAAAATCCTTTTGATGTTCTTTAAGGATTTGGGTGTGTATTTATATTTCTTCCGGAGTTAGCGAGGATCCTAACTTCAAAATTCTTGGTTCTTCCTCTGTTCCAATGTTTATGTCAATGGTTTCTTCTATCAGAGAAGTGTTACCTTCTTCAAATTCAGGTGGGGTTGGAGGTAATTGCAAGCTTTCTTCATTTTCTATCTCGTAAACATTGAGGTCCTTCTATGGAGGAGATTCTACCATGGGATTTCCAAAGTAGGAAGTGGAGTGTGGTATTAGGGAAAGATCAACCATAGGATGAACAAGGTGTAGCTCCACATAGACATTTAGATATTCAAGAGTCTCTTTATCACTGTCAGCATGATGTAAGATAGGAGATTCATTCTCAGCTATATGTCTTAGAAGAGGATTTGTTGACATCTTCGCTAATGGTTTAGTACGAAGTGATACCTTGAAACTTGTATCTTCTAACTCATTACTTGGGGTGAAACACGAAGTTGAGGTTGCTATTGAATCTGTGAGATGGTTATGTTCTCGCGGGATCGCTTCAATGGATATGAAGTCAAATCCTTTTCTCAGATATAATACCACTGTTTTATAGAGTTGTAAGTGTTTGGCTCTAGTCTCATATACTTTAGAGACTTGGTTTGCAACTAATTATGAGTCTCGTAACACTCTGATATTAATAACACCAGTCCTTTTAGCTATGATGAGGCTAAGGAGGAGGGATTTATACTCAGTGCCATTGTTTGTACATTCAAAGTTTAACTTAAAAGTAAAAGGTAGGATCTTTCCCTCAGGAGAAGTAGAGATTACACCTGTCCCGGCTCCATAGCGACATCTAGCTCCATCGAAATGGAGAGTCCAATATTTACTAGGAAAAATGGATGCTGGGACATTATTTGCATCTGTTTCTTCTATTTTGGTTACTTCTACCATGTAAAGTTCCTTTGCTGGAAGAGAACCAACTCCTAGGGCACATCCCATACCTGTGGAATCAAACGGTAGGAAAATTGGTAGATCTTGTTCTAGTAATTTGAAATTTTTTGCAGTAGTTCCTAATGACACTGTTTCTACAACGTTAGCTTCATCCTTAACGGCTGGGATACCCTTGACTAGGTTTGTAATTTCTAGTTCTATTGTAGGTATTAATTTCTCTTCTAGTTTTGAGTTGATTGATTTGTTTGGAGTTCAAACTCAGAGTGAACACCTGGTCTTTTCTTCAGATCTGCTAGGTGTATGTTGAATGGTTTTGGGTCACCTTTTCCTACAAATATTTTTCCTAGGTGTAAGAATCTTATTTCCTATAATAACGTAGAAAAGATTACTTTTATGTGGTGTATCCATGGTCGACCGAGGATCATATTATAGTTGGTTTCTTGATCTATAATATAAAACTTGGTGAGGATTGTCTTGGGTTCTAAGGTGACTGGTAATATTATAGTCCTAATTGAAGTAACTTTAAGGATATCATAACCTATTAGCACATTTCTTGTTGTGGAAAAATTTGTTTCTCCATATCCTAGCTTTTGAAGGAAAGAGAAGGGGACAATGTTCATTGCTGCCTGATCATTAACCATTGCACGTTTAATGTAATTATTGTAAACCCACACCTGTAAATGCAAGGCCTGATCGCCTCTACGTGTAATTTCAGCATCTATTGGCATTTTGTTTATGTCGAATATAAACTCGGTGTCCCTATCTGGCTTCCCTGGAGGGTGGATATCGAAGTCTATATGGTTTACTTGTGTTTTGGGAGGTGGAGTGATGTTAATTAAATGACCTAGACCTAGTGCTTCTAAAAGAGCGGCCCTATGGGTAGGAGAGTTTTTCAACAAATCCAAAAAGGAGATGTGAGAGAAGGTCTTTGTTAAGTCATTAATTAAATCATAAGCACCCATGGGTTTTACCAACATTTTTTGAATGTTATCTGGTTCTAGTGGATAGATTGGATTTGGTTGAGAAGAATATTCTCGTGTCCTTGTTATGGATTCTACGTTCAGCTCAGTATCCAACTCCACTAGACCAACTATCTTGGTTCATGGCTGACTTCCTAATTACGGCGTGACAGGTATATTTAGTGAAGTTGAGGCTTCGTGATCGTTATTTCCTATCATTATACCTTTGTTCGTCCCATTTGGATTTAATTTATTATTGCTATTGTGATTTGGAAGTGGATCATTGAAGATTTTAAGAGGTGCGTTTTGAGGGGAAACTTCCCCTGTGAAGGTATTTGGCATAGGTATCACAGAATCTGTTAAGAACATATCTATGAAGAGTTGTCTTTGTTCCTCTAGCAAATGTTGCATGAACTTATTGTAATCACGACAAGTCCTAGTGTCACGACCTCAAATTTTGTGGAAACCACAATACGATTTGGGATTATAACTCCTAGGCTGGTGGTTTGGCATGTGTTGTGGTCTAAAACTCTGATTAAAACCGTTGACTATTAGGATTAGAGTTTTGCATTTGTTACCTTTGGTTTTGATATCCAGTTGAGTTCTGACTTAGACCGGGTGTCTAGATTTGTTGTCGTCATTGTTGTTATTTTGGATGATTAAAATCCACCGCATCAATTGTTGGGGTAAAATTGTTGTTTCGTTGATTATTAACTAGTGGTGGAATATTTACAATGTTTGCTTTTTTTGTTTGGTCAGTCACTCCATCTATTGTCACTCCATAGTTTTTGTTAAGGATTTTAGGTCCTTGATTGGCATTTGTGGTAGTAGGATAAGTCGTAGTGTTTTGGTTGGGGATGATTAACCTCCCATTTGTTCCATATGTCTCGCGACCGCTATCTATTGTAGCTTGATCTATTTGGAGAGCAATCTCGAGCACCTCATCATAAGTTCTTAGTGGGAACTTCTAGACTTCTTCCTTTATATCTCTGCTGAGAGAATGAAGGAATAAATCACATAGTTCCATCTAATCCATGTTTGGAGTGCTTGCTGAAGAATAGAGGACTGTACACCATCTTTGGATGAAATGAGCATTAGATTCATTATGTTATTGTTTAATATGTAAGAATTCATTGATTCCTGTTCTCAACAATTTGTTCATGTCGAATGCCTTGATGAACTCTGAAACGAGTTGTTTAAATGAATGTATTGAGGCTTCAGGTATTCTGTAATACCAATCGAGGGTGATACCCTCTAAAGTTTTGGGGAATATTTTAGCAACAACTCCATCCCAAGGGAGCAGTTCTCGAATGGCTATGGCATAGGCCTTAATATGTGCATTCGGGTCTCCCTCCCCTTTGTACTTGGGTAGATCGGGGAGAGGTCTTGGAAGCATGACACTTTGTATAGTGAATTCCAAAGGTTCTTTCAAATATTCTGAATATGTCCCTATTGCATAAGTTTCGACAATTGATGGTGTTTGCTGAGGGAGTGGAGGTGGAATGGGTTGTTGATATGGCATAGCATATGTATTCACAGGGGCATAAGGAAATCAATGTGGTTAAGTGAACATACCGAGAGAAGAGAACATATATCCCTGTGGTGATTTGGAATACATGTTTAAGTATGGAGGATCATTTCTTAGGAATGGGTTATTTTGTACTAAGCTGAGAGGTATTCTATTTTCCACTGGAATGACATTAGAAAAAACAGTTCTAGTTGGCATTTGTTGTGAATACTGAGGAGGCATGCCCAATGTGCCTATTCTTGTGAGGAGGTCTACTTGGCTGGGATGATGTGGAGGATTGGGAGGTCCTACTTGCATGAACTGTGAATTTTGATTTGCTTGAGCAAGTTCCAACCCTCTAACCTTCTCAACTAGGGCTGAGATGACCTCGTTTGGTCAAGACATGGTATTTTTCCTTAGTGGTGTTTGTTGTATACCTTGAGGTTATATAGGCATATGGTACCCTGCTATGAACTAATCGTTGACCTGCCAAGTATCACTGAGGGCATTTCCTATAGGTGGAGGGATGGGGGTATTTTCTTGGAACATGACCTTGGGTTGTGTTTGCAAACCTCCTATAGGTGGGTACATACTTTGAGAATGTTGTTCACTTCTAGCATAACGTGCTAAGTGTTCATTATCTAAAAACAGATATGGATCTGACTACCTACTAATTTGTGGTCTAAGCAACACCCGAGGAGATGAACCAGATTCTTCGGTGAGCATCATGTTGTTTGAGCCTTAAGGCTCCGGTTGTTGCATTTGACTGAGCTGATCCAACTCCTCTATTTGGAAAGAAGAAATGTATCTAGTCCTTTGACATGGAGTTTGTGTTGATAATTGGTTAGTTGAATAGTTGTCACCCCATGCTGAGAGCAAGGTTGATGGTTGTCTATTTAGTTGATCGTAGTATGCTTCAAGACCTAGGAGAGGTCTGCTATATGCATCGTATCCTGACATATTTGAGGGGTATATAAATACCCGCTAAAGAATAATGAGAAGAAGAAAAAGCTGATGTGAAGGCTAATGAGGTGGAAAAGAAGAAAAGTATACTAATTGGAAGAATAAGTAGAAATAAGACTCCGAACCAAAAGGTTTGCGTGTTCGTTTCACGTCAGGTTCACCAATTTTGTATGATGAAAAAGTGACATGCGAGCATGGGAATCTACAAGTGACTCTTCCTCGTACCCGACCTCCCGAGGTCATGCCAAGACAGCCGGGTGGGGAAGGAATGTATGTGGGATGCATGTAAACTAGTTAGGTAATATTATGTCTTCAACACACTAATAATGGGATCTACGAATCTAAGGCAAAGAAGGCCCTCCTAACCTAAACCGGTGTGATAGATCATTCGGGAAAGGATAGCTTTCTCGAATGCTCCAATCAATATCAATCTCTGCCATGATCCCATCTATGGGTTGTGGGATACGTGGAAGATAACCTGTGGGTGCTTCATATATATCTCCCGACAAGGTCATGAAAATGGAATGGCCAAATGTGTAGTGGATTTTTTTTTGTTTTATGGATAATTCTCTGGTTTAGTCCAGAAATATTTAGCTTGATTAGCTACTACGTTTAATAATGATAGTTTGTGTGATAATTCCTGGTGGGAGTGGAGAAGACCTAAATACCAATGTTCGTAAACTAGCGTCAATATTGGGTTGATTTGTAGGCCTGCTGGGTTGTGGGACCTGTGAATTAAAACTGTAAGTTTTTGGTTGTTGTGGACATCCTATGGTCATGTGAAGAATCAATCCCTTCTTCTGATCCCGAGTATCCAGGTAATCGTATGCCTTTTCGGTTTCTATGTTTTAGAACTAAATGTTACACGATTTTCTCGGAGTACCTAACAGGTGTTCCGAAAAACTTGGATACGTAAGCTAGTGTCTATATCAACGAGGAGGTCTCTTGCAAATGGCTATGGGACTAGTGGATCACAATTGAATGTTTTCTCCTCTTTTAGGTCCTTCTACAGTCATACGGATATCTATTAAGGTAGTCTATAATTTGGCTGATTTGACCAGAACATGTGTGCTTTGTCGTCTTCTATGTTTAATCATCTTAGTTGTATGCTAATTTCTTGTAGGTTTGTTGTTGTTTGGAAGATCTGAATTCTTATATTTTGGTCTATGTCAGCTAATGCTGCAACGAGATTTGGTTGAGGCACGATTGGCTCAAAAACATATTCCCTGGGCTCCCTAGGTCCCCGTGATTTGTCATGCAAGATCAATATACACCTAACTGAAACAAAACAAACTTAACTATACAAGATATATCTACAACCTACATATACTCCTCTATTTTTTTATTTTTGATAGAATTTTAATAGAATTGAAAGAGAAACTAATCTAATATATTTAGAAAATAATCTAATAACAAAATTAAAACAAGCAAGGTAGACCGATGTAGCTATTTGCTTGGGCAGTTGTGAGTTTATCCTAAATAACTAGATAGCTGATTAACTTAATTGAAAGACTCTCGATCTTACCTTAGAAGCGAGGAATGAATCATAGTTTTCTCAAAAACTATCAATCCCCACAAATTTCCTCGCAATATCAAAACTAAAAATTTAATTGAATTGAAATATTTCACTACTCTATTTGATATATTTTAACTAGAACTTTGACAGATAAAACCTGGAATTTATAGAACGGTGGCTACTCCAGTAGTGTATGATTTTGTCCCCTCGGAATGCTCCTCCTCATTCCTTCATGTCCACGTGAATCCAGAAGAGCATGTATATTCTAGCATCAAAAGAATAAGGTTATTTGAATAATGGTAGCTTTGGATATAAACCGAATACAATGCGAGTAGGAGAGGGAAAACGCAAGTGACAGAGCTTGGCATATGCAATTCCTAGGCGGGATTTATTGTGGGAATACAACACAAGTGTATCGAGAGTTTCTAGAATCTACCTTCTGTGAAGAAACACAACCTACAACTCTAATGGATGCAATCTACAAATAACACTACTCTCCTCTAAACTAGTTTGTATGAACAACAGTGAACAATACTGAAGAAAGAAGATTGAATGGATTCTAACAGCAAAGGGAAAACTAGCATGGATGCAAACATGAAAACAAAATGAGCTTCTAAAGAATTAATTGATAGACTTAAACAATGGAAATGAGAAGTTGAGGGGCAGTTTTTGAGGGGCCATTTGTTTGAAAACAAACCAGCTATTTATAGATTTCACATTCACCCAAAGGTAACTCCTATCAGAACTCTTTTACTATTAAACAATGAAGAAACACTATTCTAGGGGACATAAAACATTAATAAAAGCTAAGGCGGTTGAGAAAATTTGGTGAAAGTTGAAAATTTATGCAAGTCGTGATCAGGAAGAACATGCTAGAAAATGCGTGAGAGGACCGCCGCCTGAGCATGCGTGACAGGACCGCCGCCTAGAGCAGGGCGGCGGTTTCATCACAAAATGTCAAAACGCTAAGAAATGAAGGGTATAGAGGAATAAAAAAAAGCAAAAGGAACATGGATAAAGCATTTGGGATGCTAACATATACTTCATGAGCTTCTCTGGATCCCGAACACCTTACGAGGTGACCTATATCATCATTGGGGCATGTGTAACTTCATTTTGGCGGTACAGTACCCTAAAATTTTGGGTGTGTACAGTATCATAGTAGGTGATTACATCTGTAACTTGTTAATAGTTGAGAAAGTTGATATCAGGAATTGGTTTCCCACTTACAGTAGTAGTTAGATGGACATCTACAAGTTCACACTATAGCCTAGAAAATGATCTCAATTGAGGAAAATTCTACAACTCGTGGAAGAAGATAAGTAGAAGAAAGAGCTACAAGATAGGTTTAAGTCTCTGATAGAATTTGGGTATTATTGTATTGATATATTTTCTATTGTAACACCCTCTTGCAATGGCAAAAAAAAGTTGTAGTATATCAAATGTTCTTGTTGAATAATTTTTCTAGGCACAACACGAAACCGGTGTCATACTTTATAGAGATATTGATCATGCTGAGTAGATGATAGGGGACCAAAACCACCATGTAAGTAGCCACTATGCGATAAGTTTAGTATGCCTAGTTTTTGCTTTAAATATTGGTAATCAAATATCTATATGATGTTGTCACCAAGACCGGAAAGAGATTAGTCATCCTATTTGGCAAAAGAGTGGCACAATAGAAGGCAGTGAGCCCAAGTGCCATAGGTCCTAGAGATCAAACTGAATGTCAGAATGGAGAAGTAGCAGTTCAAAGACTATGGTATCTTCTATAGATATCTCTTCACAAATAGTGACAAGGTAGAGTTATTTGAGGGTGAGTTATGTCGGTGAGGTAACATTGGTCAAGACTGAGCAACTGACGAGTTTAGGTAGGGTGAGTTGTGCACCTATCTTGGTGAGCCTTTAGGGTGAACTGGTCTTATATGTTCCTATGGAAAATGGGTTATTTTAACCTCTATCCCCATGAATGTGGGATAATCCATATTTAAGTGGATAAGGTTAAAGGACAACATGGCAGGGTCGAAGTGGATGGCAGAAAACTTGGACTCGACATAATGGTCCATGTGGGCATCGGTGATGCAGAGGGCGTGCGTGTCAGAAATGGAGAGTCCAAAATGTAGGTCGATAGGGTCATAGGTAACATGACAATCGAGTTGCAGGGCACATGGAGCGAACCAATCAATAGGGAGCTCACAGCGGACAATGTGGCACGGGGGTGATAAAACAAACGTAGGTCGGTAGATTGAACCTCAAACTTTCCTCTCACAAACTCAGTGGCCCAACCAAATTGGCCAGCAAGTTGGTTGGGGTAGATAATAGCAATAATATATTTAAGAAATATATTTGGGCCACCCTTGTCCTATATAAAGGCCCTCTCCACTCTATTCAATACATAAGCCTCTCTCAAGAATGCTTATAAAAAATTATAAGGCCTTATAGTATGAGGCCTTAGAAAAAATTATATGCGGCTAATATGTAAGTGAAAATAAGTCCTATTATTTTAATATGCATGGAGAGATAAGAATGCTTATATTATATTAGTATAAGCATGATTATGACCTATATCATATTAATATAGGCATATGAGGAAGAATAATTCCTATAGCATACTAATATAGGCATCATCGTCATTATTTATTGATAAATAATTATTATTATCAACAAGATGAAAGAAGAAGCCTCCTTTTTTTATCATATCCTGTGACTTGGCACCGTATAACGAAGGCATTGGGGTATTTCAGAAGGAGACTTGGCACCATATAGTGGAAGCATTGGGGTCTTTCGGAAGGAGACTTAGCACTGTACAGTTAAGGAATTAGAGTCTTTCGGAAGGATACTTGGCACTGTACAATAGAGGCGTTGGGGTATTTCAGAAGGATACTTGGCACCATATAGTGGAGGTGTTGGGGTCTTTCAGAAGGATACTTGACACCGTATAGTAGAGGCATTGGGGTCTTTCAGAAGGAGACTTGGCACTGTATAACGGAGGAATTGGGGTCTTCATTATTATGAGAATTATTATCAACTCACCAACATTAGTGGAGTACTTGGATTCCAATTTTGGAGCCAAAGGGTATTTCGCACCGAAGATCGAATATACTACATAAGCTGGGGAATTGTCACTCAGTGGTCGTTTACAAGGTTCTTTTTTCTTTAGACACCATTATAGATCAGATCTTATGCATAAGCTAGGGAATTATCACTCAATGGTTGTTGAGGAGGTTCTTGTTCTTCTGGTAACATGTTTATTATAACTTCAATTTTGATTTTGTACTAGAGTTGTAGTTTAGAAGTGGACAGTAAATTGGTTTAGTATTATGAACCTAGAGACTTAGGCATTATGCCAAACTCCATTATCAACCTTTATACATTGTGATTATGATTTTTCATTACATTATTTTAAATTTGATTATTACGGAGTAAATTTGGTACAAGAATTAATTACCTATAAGGGTTCATGGTCAAAGAAAAAATGTTTGGCCATATTTTTTGATCAGATTTGGGCACTCTGTCCTTATATTGATTTTGGTCCAAGTTTAATTTTGAACCATGTTATTAGCTCTTGTTTGTTTTGAATTTACTATGTACCATTATGTGTCTAGTATATGAATTTATGAGAGGGTGAAATAGCCACCAAATGATTATCCCCACTTGTTTGTGGTGTGTGAGATGAACCAAGGTGAGCACAACCCAAACGGGGAAAGTTAACTCATGTGCACATCTGAAATAGAACCCCTACAGGGGGAATAGGGAATATGCATGGTAATTACCATGACAAATGTAAAACAATGGGGAAATAATAGCCACAAACATTAGTCACAAAAAACATGGTATGATGCAATATAAACTAGTTAAGACAAGCAGTAACATGGAAAAAAAACATAATGAGTAGCTAGTTGAATACATGGGACACCATTCAATATGTCACAAGACATTCAAAGCCTTCAAGGATATATAATTAAATAAACACAATCAATCATAGGGAATATCCCACAAATAAGGTCAATCAATACATGAACATAAATAAGATACAAACAAATCAAATAACCATGCTTGGAAGTAGGCTTGTAAGATAAATGCTACATATGATGCACCCATTAGCATGCTTGAAAAATTTACCGATCTAAAGCAATACCTTCAAGGGTCATTGGAAATATATTAATAATTATCACAACCTATGGGAGAAACTATCTAATTCAGCAATTTTTTATCAAAGAACACTTAACCAGAAAGCACACCAAGAAGTCCACGTGGGAAGGTAGGTCATATTCAAAGGTGCAAACAGATAGGGAGAACATGCGTGTGGAGTAGAAGTTTAGCTTTTGGGACTTATCCTTTTTCACTCATGAAGGTCTATTTTTAGAGATGGCGCACAGATCATACAAACAAGGCAGAGATGTGTGTGCCACGCATTGGCTATTTTTTGAGGATTTGATACAAAGCACTTTGCATGGATACAGGATAGGAATAGGATTATCACTGTAGTTAACTGACATAATTCTATAGTTATCACACTTGCATGTGGGGCTATGCTTGTAAACAGCATGTGGCTATTAATAGCATGTGACCTATTTTTGGAATGGATAAATAGTGAAGGGAAAGCCCCCACCCTTATATATGTAGTGAGCTGTGTAGTATATATACATGTATGATGGTGAATATATAGACATAGAGAGTGGGATATGTATGTATGCATGTGTGCAAGACTAGATTACTAAATTAGATCTGTGCACGCATAGGCATAGATTTTCATTACTGTAAAAAATTTCCGTGTAATAATTGCATGAATTGTTAGGGGAGATGAAGATAAATATTAAAGAGGGTGCACGCTAAGTAAGAAAGAGACCCTACAGGATGAACCCCAACTTGCGCGAAAATTTCAAGGAAGAGATTGATGACATGTTAAAGTCTAGGATTATCAAGCCCCTTAATGAGTCAGAATGGGTTAGTCCAATAGTGATCAGTATCAAGAAGGATGGACGGATTAGGATATGTGTGGACTACAGGGAGTTGAATGTTGCATATCTAACTGATCCATTTCCTATGCCATTCACTAAGGAAATACTAGGAGTTACAGGGCCCAAAATATATTCATTTACAGATGGGTTCTATGGGTATCATCTGGTTCAGATTGCCTAGGAGGATCAAGAAAAGACTACATTTACTACTGAATGTGTTATATTTTCCTATGTTGTAATGCCTTTCAGTCTTAAAAATGTGCCTACTGTATTTTCACGCATAGTTTTCCAAGCGTTCAAGGAATTTATTCACAACTTCTTACATGTCTATTTAGACGATTAAACGGTGTATGGATTAGTTAAGGATCACTGTGACAATATGTGCTTAATGTTTGAATGGTGTAGATAGTTGAGTATCTCTTTAAACATCAAGAAGTGCATATTTTCTACACCATTTGGGATACTCTTAGGACATATAATCTGTAAAGAGGGTTTGTTGGTTGATGCAGAAAAGGTTGCAGTCATTATAGGCCTGAGGGAACCTACTAGTCAAAGTGAGGTGCATGGATTTTTGGGTCATACAGGATATTACAGAAAGTTTATCAAAGGATATGCTAAATTTTCCACACCATTAGAAGAGTTACTGAAAGGGAAAGGTACATTCTACTCGGGGAGAATAGCAGCAACGTGCATTCAAGACATTGAAGGAGAGAATTACTACCGCACCTATTATGTGTTTTCCTTCATGGGACAAACCATTTCATGTACATGTTCATGCCTCTGTCATGGCCATTATTGAGGTGTTGGCTCAACCTGGAGAAGGTATTGTAGATCATCATATTTATTTTGCTAGTAGAAAGCTAACACCTACATAACAGAATTACACAACTACAGAGCGTGAAGCTTTTTCAATGATCTATGTGCTGCATAAATTCCACTGGTTCCTACTAGCTACACCATTCATCTTTTATAAAAATCACATGGCATTGAAATATTTGGTAAATAAACTTTTTTTAAAAGGGTGCATATGTCGATGGGTGCTCTTATTTCAAGAATTTGAGTTCACAGTTGTGGTAAAACTAGGAAAAAGTAATTCTGGACCAGAACATCTATCAAGAATATAGTCAAGAGAAGAAGCACATGCAATTGAGGATACCATGCCAGATGCACAGTTATATAGGTTACAATGCACGCGATCAGAACTAGGGGACATTGTTTTCTTTCTACGAATAGGGATAGCACCAAAAGGAATGAAATACTTGGAGAAGAAACAACTTGCTATACGTGTCGTACCTTATATGTTGATCAGTGGTGACTTATACAAATTAGGATGAGATGAGGTACTACATTGTTGTGTATTAGAACATGAGCACACAGATATTATGGAAGAAGCTCATGTTGGTATTGTGGGTGGCCACTATGTTAGTGATGCCACAGCGCGCAAGATTCTACTTGCTATATTATGGTGGGAGACCCTCTATAAAGATTGTAAGGAATTTTTTAAGGCATGTGATCATTGTCAACATCTTAGAAAACGCAGGTCAACGAGATGAAATGCCTCTGAGACCTATTACTAGCGCAGGAATCATTTGAGAAATGGGCTATAGATTTTATGGGTCCTATTTCATCAGCTTTGCGTAGAACTAGATCATGCTACATTATAACTTACACAGACTATCTGACAAGGTGGGAAAAAGCAGCACCTACAAAGTATTGTACAATAGCTACAACAGCCCGGTTTCTATGGGAACATATTATTACAAGGTATGGATGCCCTTTGAGTTTGACCAATAATAGGGGCACACATTTTCTTAATGCGACAATCAGAATTTTATTAGATGAGTTCATGATTGCACACCATAAGACTACAACCTATCATCCTCGGGAAAATGGAACTGCTGAGGCTTTCAACAAAATTTTGAGCCATACATTGACAAAAAAATTGTGATGTTGTAAGAAAGGATTGGGATGATAAAGTATCTACAGTACTTTGGGCATATTGGATAACATATAAAAGGTTGAATAAAGCCACACAATTTCAGTTAGTGTTGTGTTCCGAAGCAGTTCTTCCTATGGAATTTATGTTACCTTCTTTGCGTATTGTGCGTGTTGGAGGTCTAGCTGATGAGCAAGCTTTAGAAGAACAGACTGAAAAGATAATTAAACTAGATGATTGATGAGCCATAGCATGTTGGAGTCAGAAGTAAGAAAAATCTAGGTAGAAATCATGGCATGACAGAAACTTAAGGTACATTGGTTGGGGTTGTATGTTATCACTTACATCCTTGAAACAGGTGCTTGTCGGTTAGAAGCACTTGATGGAACATGGTTACCCAGTTACTTCAATGGGAGTAGGTGAAGCCCTACTATAAATAAGTCTTCTTGATGTTTTTGATAAGGCAGTATTACCATTTAGATTAGGTTTTCAATTCTATATTTCCTTAATGTAATTCCTTCCTTGTTGCTATGATTTGTTAATTTAGTTATTGTTCTTTTGTAATAAGTGCACTTACGTGCATGAAGCTAATTACTATATGAATCATGTTTATACGCAGAGGACTACACATACTTTTAGCATGGGGTGGTTGTCAATATCTAGGTATAATATTTTGGGAATTGAAAGGTGAAAGGAATAAGATACTATGGGTGCTTTTCAAGTCAAAGGACTGTTTCTAAAAAGTGACCAAAGATGGAAATTAATGAAGGGACAATATAATGCAAGGTAAGAAGAGGCCATAATAACTACCAGAAGAAGGTACAGTGATGAGGTACTCAAGTGTAAGGAAGTGCACTGAAGAGAAGCATGTGACCAGAGGGTAGGAAGGTGCGCTAGAAGGTTATAGCTAGGGTAATCAAAAAAATTGAAAATCTATATAAGGATCAGATGGGAGTTCATTTTTACCTTTGCGATTAAGATTATTTGAAAAATAGCTAAGTGCGAAGAGCCAAAGGATCGAATTGATGTGCGAAAGGTGTGTATCCAGTCGTGTCGAAGAGATCTATGCATAAAAATAGATTATGTCCCCGGTGGTGAAGGGTTTGAGTGAAGTAAGATGAGAAAGAGGAGTGAGGGCACTAATTTCACCTAGGTCATGTTGAATTGAGCTAGGTTTTTATTCACACATTGCATAATTCAAGAGGCAAGTATTTACAAAGGATTTCAAGGAAGAAATGGCACCCAAGAAAGTAATTGCAGTATGAGTCAAGGGAAAGAAGAAGGTGCTCGTAGAAGAAGAGGAGATGGCTCCCAAAAAGCAATTTTTCTGAAATGTAATATCCATAAGGGGTCATCGTAGGCCAAGAGTGGGATTCTCACATAAGGGTAAGTAAGGTGAGTGACTCCAACCACTGTACCATAGAAAAATAAGAAGGAACTTGATGCCTTGTTGAACACAAAGATGAATAAACACACTTCTAAAGACATGTCAGTGTACGATGATTCTGGCAAGAAGCTCTTGAAGAAGATTCGAGTTTACCAGCTATATGAGCTCCCTTACTTCAGGAAATATGAACCCTTATATTAGTGGCTCATGAGCAAAGTGCATGAAGATTTTTTCTACTTTTTATGATGTAGAGCCAGAATTTTAGCTGCGCCAATCTTCATGGTAACAGGATTGAAGGGCACATGAGAATATTTGAAGAATGATTTAACAGAAAAGTCCATAATCTTGGAGACCAAAAAGGAGATGGGGTACACAAAGGGTCTGTGCAACATGGACATAGATAAATTGAAGAAGTATCTAGTTGTGCAAGAAGTTACGAAGCTAAATGACCAGAAAAGTTGGTCACAAGTGAACACCATGTGGCTGCATGTTGCAAGGAGGATTTCCAAAGGGGTAGTTACAATATTTTAGGGTACATTTCAGAAACGATGGTTGAGGAAGCACGCATTGGAGGAAATATCATATTTAGAGTTGTTATGTTGTCATTAGTGTTCATGGAGATCGGAGTTCCTGATGGACCAAAAGAGAAGATATGGGAGTATCCCAAGGAGCATAAGTCACCGAAATATCGGTTCAGAAAATACCTATATGAAGAATCCATGATAGAACCCGTTAATAAAGGGGCTAAGAAGTGGTATGATAGGCTCCATGTGGCCTTTGAAGAAGAATGGCACATCCCCAAGGAATTTCCTTCGATGGTTGGAAAGGCAGTTTAGTTCATTGTATACCAGCACTTTTGCATAGCATGGTTTGCCATGAGGGATGGAGCATGAAGCCCTTGGTGTAAGTTACCATATGCCTTCACAGCAAGGTACTTCCAGGCATCAGTACATAGGTTCTCAAACATGTGATGCCTAACATTCAATTTAGACAAGGTCGATTATGACTACCACAAGCTAAGGAAGAAATATGTGTATCCAGGATGGGGTACATATATTGAAAGGCTCATCTAAGATGTATTGATCATTAAACCAATAGGTTTTTTCATGGGAGATGATGGAGCAGCACTGGTGTACCTTCAATTGAATCCCAAGTTGGAGAATAACAAGTACATGGAGGATGAGTTTGCACTCACAGGGCCATCGAAGGGTAAGCATACCATGGAGAACATTCCAATGCCTAAGCCCACATATACAATTGAATTAGAGGATGAGGAGGATGAGCGCGAAGATAGTGGTGGTTTGGAACATAGAGGCATAAGACATCCTACGAATAAGGATGAAGTTGAGTGCGCAACTACACCACCTCATCCACAAGATGGGGATGATGAGGACTTGGATGGAGTCCAAGGAGAGTGCCGATTTAATAAATTGTTTAGGAGAACAAGGAACCAAGGTGCTACTCCACAAATAGTGCGCAGATCGCCTAGACTCTCTCCACTGAAGGAGATAACCAAGAAAAGGAGAAGGAAACTAAAATTGAATGAGGAGTTGGAAGAGTCAGAGGAAAGTGTTCCCAATTCTCCTACACCTCTAGAGATGTAGAAGGATAACAAGATGAAGAAATGAAGGAAGGGGAAGAGGAAGAAAAGAGAACAAACGAGACAACTACTGAGACTACTCAGGACATGGAAACACAAGTTCCAAATCTAGAAGCTCAAGTTCTTAAGTAGCCTAGGTCAATAAGAACAAGTGGGGATCACATTCCACTAGTCATAGGTTATGATGAGGACACAGGTAAAGTTATATGCGGCCATTTCCAGAGCACACTGGCGTAAAGGGAGTTATATGGCTAGGAATTAATGGATGAAGATATAGCTATAGTGTGCACAAGGAAGCAATTATCATGATCGATGCACAGACACATAGATAAACCAGATTTTGATGTGTGTGAAGATTCATGCATGTCGAGGAGGTTTTAAAAGACACCTTAGGATAGACACATAACAGTAAATCCTATTGTTAGGTCAGATGAATAGGTGATCAATGCATTTGTAAAAGTCTCAATAGAGGTGGCAAGGTGGAATATGGACAAGGCTACCACAATTAGGGTGATAAGGGAAGAGATCAAAACTAAGGATGGGGAAATAGCATGCCTAACATAGGAAAGAGACTTAGCAAAAAAGAAGAACTTTGTATTTATTAGAGTCGTAAAGGAAATTGGTGATAATGTCATAAGGGCTAGGCCACACTTAGAGCCAAAGTTACCAAAGATGTTTCCTTCGGCAATACACTATGTAGGCACATTGGTGGACTTAGCACTTGAAGATGAACCTCTTTGCATGCCAGCATCAAAGGATCTAGCACAAGATATAGAATGAGAAAAGGATTCAGTGATGTAAAATATTACATCATATGAAGGACTATTGCAAGTGCTATGGGAAGAACTAAAGAAGTCAGACCAAGCCTTGAACATCTGTACAACTCCAGATGCACTCATCAACATAAAAACCCTGGAGGAGAAGAATGAGGTCTAGAAAGTGATGAAGGATGACACATTGGGCCACGTAGAAATATTAACAATGGTTAAACAGAAACGTAAGGCCCTGGTAGCAGCCCAAGAACCACAAAAAAATCGGCTAGAGGAGCTTGGAAAAATCATTGCGCAAAAGATGGATTTTTTAGAGGGAAGGATGAATGCAATGCCCTGCGAATTGTGTTGGTCTTGCAGAATGAGAAAGGAGAAATTACACAGGATGAACTGGAATCCATTACTATGGATATTCTAGAGAAAGCAAAGAAAGTGCTTGCTGAGTGACAGGCCTTGGAGGCATAAATAAAGGAGGAATATCCTAAATTAATTTTTCAGGTTACCGAAGAAGAAGCTACAGGATAAAAAACATTATTTCATTCATCTAAAAAAATTTATATTCTTCTATTCAAATGCTTTACTTCAGTTTTGGAGATAACCATTGTCGGGGTGATAATGAAATTAGTGTGGGGTAATGTTGATTAGAGAACACTTGACAGAAAGCACACAAGAAGTCCGCGCGAGGAAGGTAGGTCATATTCAAAGGTACAAACGGATAGGGAGAACACGCGTGTGCAGAGCAGAAGTTCAACTTTCGGGACTTAGCCATTTTTTCTCGTAAATGTCTATTTTTTAGAGATGGCGTGTAGAGCATACAAATGAGGCAGAGACGTGTGCACCATGCATTGGCTATTTTTGGAGGATTGGATACAAAGTGCTTTGTATGGATACATGCTAGGAATAGGATTATCACTGTCAGTTAACTGATAGAAGTATATAGTTAGCACACTTACATGTGGGGCTATGTTTGTAAATGGCACATGGTTATTAATAGCATGTGACCTATTTTCTGAATGGATAAGCAGTTGAAGGGAAATCCCTCACCCTTATATATATGTAGTTAACTACATAGTAGATATACATGTATAATGGTGAATATACAGACATGGAGATATTAGGATATGTATGTATGCACGTGTGCAAGACTGGATTACTGAATCATATCTGTGCACTGTGTAGGCATAGATTTTCATTACTCTAAGAAGCTTCCATGTAATTTTTTATCTTTAATATATGGAGGATATTGGGAAAAATTGAGTGTTAGTTCTGTGTGTATTTGAATCTAGTATGTTCATGATCTCATCATGGTTAATACTTAATATAGATTTAGCATGCTCTATAGAATGATGTGTTAATAATGGAACTGCATGTGTTAAGTCTTCATCGTGCTAAAACCCTACAACAACAACCCTAAAGAGGGACTTGGTACCTTTACACGATTCGAGTGAGCTCTTGGTCTAGGCTGAGTGATGTGTCAGCGCGTGTAGGGTCTTATTGAGCTTGCATTACTGAATTCTAGGTTACATCAGCAATGGGCGAGGAAGCATGACACCCCATATTTTATTTCAAGTACTCAACGTAGGTTCCCATTACGTAGGATTATACCATGGAGGTTTATTAATGGAAATGTAAAGGAGGATATGTTTGGTAAGCTATAGTATATTTGTTATCTGATGCATATGGGGTTCCTTGGAACTATGAGAATGGGCCAATGAATGCATAGATGTTTGGTTACGCAGACTTTGAATGCGAATACATGTAGGGAGGAACATCATTAGAGAATGTATTTATGGGTGTTTGTTTATGAAAATCCACATTTTTAGGGATGGTATGTGGAAAGGAATTACTAATGGGCTATTAGGTAGGTTATACATATGATGGTTGGGAACCCATTCCTAGTGTGCCAACCCCCATGATAATATCATATGGGTTCGCTTGATCTAGATAACAATGTTGTACATGTCATTTTGTTGGTTGCATATTGGTGATAGGGATGTGATAGTGATTATCTGTGGGATAACCTATATATTTCCATATTACACAAGTTGGTTATGAGGTTTGAGCATTTTCTAGTTCTTAAATCCTTCCCGATAATGTGGAAATTACATCATTCATTGAGGGTTGGACCCTCTATTTGGATGTGTAATCTATATTATTATCTAGAGGGGATGAATGATATCCATTTATGAATTGTTTAATATTCATACTTTTACTTTCCCATTTATGGGGAACTTCAAGATGCATAGTTTCATCATTATCATTTAAGATTTTTGAAGTATGATTTTGAATTTCATTTAAATACTCATCTATTATATGTAATAGATTATTGATCCATGTAAATATATTTTCTTTTTGAGGTTTACAAGCTAATGTGATGTCTTGACAAGATCCTAGTGTGGGAATCAGTTTTTCCAGTAAAGGTTGAATATTGTTTGAATTAGATTGAACATCTTGAATGTTATAAGGTTGATTGAACTCTTCTATCCTCACATGAATATTAGGTTTTGAGATGTGGTTAGGGGAGTATTCACGTTTTTGGTGTAGTTGTTAGTACAACCCAAGACAAAATAATATTGTTGAGGTTGGACATGGGCATGATACCAATAAAGAATAAAAGTCCCATAAAATTCTCTACCATGCATATTCAGTGGGTATAAAATACCCACATAATAATGTAAGAGTGGAAATATGGAAAGAAATAAAAGGAAAAGGACAAATACAAATTTTTTCACATAGAGTTTACCAAATTTGTACACAGAGAAAGTTACATGGGTTTCCTTATGCATCCGACTTCCTGAGGTTAGGTCGAGATAGTTGAAATGTGGAAGATTGGATGAGTGTGAATAGGTGTAAAGTGGTAAATACAAAAATAGGTGGGGATGGATAAGGATCAATATTCAAATTTCGAGCAGCTATTGATTGATCAACTTGTAAGTATGAAACTTTCTTGTCTAAGATAGTGAAAAATTGTTTTATCTTTGTGTGAAAAATACTATGATCAAGGATAATTGTTGCACACAATTCCCAATCTATGTCATTTAGACCGAAGATATTTCATCCTAGATAATAGGCTCTTAGAAAAAATCCATTTGTCTCTAAATATTCCTCTCCAGAGAGATTCATAGAAGAATGTAGATAATACACAGTGGAGAGAAAACTAAGGATTTACATTTGTAATTTAATTTGTTTGATTGGCCTAAAAATTTTCAGTTATGGATAATTTTTCGTTTAGAGAGTAAATTTTGTTGATGATTTGTAGGGGCAAGGGAATAGAGTGGAAAACTAGTACATGTAATCCCAATTCTATGTTTCCCTGGTATAGTTTTATACCCAGTGGGTTAACAATTGGTTCAAATATCCTCCTACGAGGTTGAGCTAGACTAGAAATGATCATGTATGGTTCGTCAACTCATGAGTGAGAATAAAGGAAACCAAATGGGTAGTCAAAGGATAATCAGAGGCTATGAACTGGTAGTGTGAATTCCTAATAACTAGGTTTTTTGCCTTGATCTTGATTCGTAGATTACATTAAATCCTAACAATGAATAAATAATAGAAAGAAATTCAATTAAATAGAAATATATGTGAATTTATCCCTTTGGCTTATCAAATTCCTTTTCAATTAATTAAATGAAACAAATGCAACTACTTTAATCTTCTTATTTTTTGTACATTGAGAGGATTTTTGAAAGGAACATATTAAAACTAATTAACTAACTAATATTTTTTATATTTTCTAGATTATTTAAAATAAAAATAAGATATATGTTCTAAATAAATGTCCAAATAATTGAAACCAAATTAATTACTTATTATAATCAATTTAAACCAAATAGTGAACAGCTAGATGTGGATATTCATTTGTTGTAATGGGTTAGGTTTAAATACTAATTCTAATGAGGAACCATTTAAAATATTATTGATTTCACAAAAGTAAATATTCCTAGAGTAGAGCTTCTACCTCAATATTTTTTAGGAAGGGAATCTTCTCATAAGCTATTTACTTTCTTCCAGAAAAATGTTCCTCTACAAAATCACTTATAATCTAATTAAAATAAATAATAAAAAACATAAGATATAAATATTTATTAACTTCTTTCTCCAACTGCTTTCTTGATAAGATCCATAGGGATAATATGAGAATATATTATTGGAATCGAGATGGAGGAATAGACAGAAGGCCTAGGATTTACTGGAATCTTTCAGATTCCGGGAGAGGTTTAGGCCGCAAGGCAGGGTTTCCCACAGATCCTACCGTCCACAGTTGCTCCATGTTTGGTGCTTCTGGGGGAGGAAGATGGGTTGGGAGCTTATGTAGCACTGTTTTTGAAAAGGGTGATAGTGGCTAAATTTTTGGGCAAAAAATTGTCCACATAAGGAATCTGGGGATGGTGTGAAAGGTAATGTGGGGTCACGGTATGTGTGTTAAATTTCTAGAAAAAGGGTACTTTTGGTTGTTTTTCAGGAGTGCAGCGTAACAGGAAGAGACCTTGCTTTGGCAAGAGCACCTTTTCATGGAACATGGGCTCCACATCAAGAAAAAGACCTCAAACTTTGACCCTTCTTCAGTGGTTTTTGAGGAAAAACAAATATGGGTTCGTCTGTATTCCCTTTCGGATTGAATTTTGGAATGCATGTATTTTTTCCAAAATTTTTGGGTCCCTAGGACAGGTCATTAGGATCAATCCAAAGACTTTTGAAGGTAATCCTGATGACTTATGCTACGGTTTGTATTATTATAGATTGTTATATCCCTTTACCAGAGTCAATCTCCATAAAATCTCTTGAAGGTTTCTGGGTGCAACAGGTGGAGTATGAAAGGAATTTTTTCAAATGTTTTATATGTCATCAGTTGGGTCATCTAAGACGGGATTGTAAAATCCCTATTGAGGATTTTTCGAGCAACCCACCCTCGGTTGAGCAACTTGTATTTGAAATCTCTAAAGGTGAGGAGTGTGGAAGGAAGAGACCATTAATAGTTTAGATGAATCTAGAGGTGGAAAATGGAAAGGAAGTAGAAATGACTCTGAATACCCTTCTACATGAAACTTCCAAGGTTATGGAGGAATCAACGGAGCTTTTTCCTCTGGTCAGGGAAGGTATTGCGAAAGGGGACGGGTATACAATGGGTAATTTAAATAAATGGATGGATAAGAAAGACAATCTGATTATGGAAGAAGTGGAGAGGGAGGAAGAGGAAGTTGTAAGGGATTCTCACTCCTAGAAAGAGGAGGAGGGAGATTTGAACTGCTCACTTTTCAAGATGTCGGGGATAAGCTTTGTCAATATTGTTAAGGAATTTGGTCCTGTAATGAATGAAAGGTTAGGCAGCAGGTAAGTAAAAACAAATGATTTCCTCTTATAGGGAAATAAGTAGGGGGTCAGTCCCCCTTGAAGAATCAATGAAGATTATATCATGGAATATCAGGGGTATGAATTCCCCTGATAAGCTACTAAAATTGGGGAGAATGAATGTTTTCCTACTTGGTTTTAAAAATGGAAGGGATGGAGGGGATTTTTTATGGATGGGAATGGTGCTTTAAGTGGTTTCGGTGTTTTCTAACGTACCAACTTGGTGGAGATTTCTCTCTTATCTAAATTGGTTAATGTCATGTGGTGTAAGGTTTATGTGAAGAGTGCTGATAACAACTTTATTCTATGTAATTTGTACGGTCTTTCCAATGTTCTTTTGAAACGTGCTCTTTGGGACTCGCTCTCAGCAGAAGTTGGTCAATTTGAGGGACGTTCCAGTGGTATTTTCTGGGGACTTCAATGCTACCCTTTTTGATTTGGAGATCGGTGGTGGTTCTAGCATCAATCCACCAACTTAGAGGGATTTCTCAAGCTTTATGGATTCAGCGGAGCTCTGGGATATCTTTTCAAAGAGGGGTTGGCTTACTTGGTCAAATAGACGTATTATCATGGGTCTTATTTCAGTAATACTTGACCACTTTTTGGCCAACTCTCTTTGGTTGCATGTTAATATTCTCTTGGAAATCGATGTCCTTGGCTGGTCTGGATCGGATCATCTTTCAATTTCTTTGACCATTTCCCTTGATGAAGCCCTCAAACATTCTCCCTTCAAGTTTTGAATGATGTGGATGAAGGACCCTTCCTTTAAGGATCTGGTCAAACACTAGTGGTCTTCATTCATGAAGAAGATGTTTATTCTCTCCAAATAACTAGATTTACTTAAGAATGAGCTCTTATCCTAGAAGTATTCTTCATTCAAGAATATCTTTAAGGAAAAATTCAGAGTGCATGCCAAATTTAAGGTCCTAAATGAGAAAATATTTAGAGATGGTATGGAGCAGGAGGATTATCAGAAAGAGAAATGACTGTTAGGGGAGTTGGGTGACTTACTAATGAAGGAGGAGATCTATTAGAGGTATAAGTATAGAGAGGTGTGGCTAAAATAAGGTGATAAAAACTCTAACTTCTTTCATGCTTCTGTTAAATAGAGGCGCAATGCTAATTATATTTCAAAGATTAAAAATGGTGCGGGTGACTGGTTGATGGAGAAGAAAGTGATTAGAGAAGAAGAAGTGAACTATTTTCATTCCCTTCTGGGTGGGGAGGATATATTGCCCCTCCTACAGTAACAAGCTCTTTTTGATCAAATCCCCAAGCTAGAGGAGGATTTCGAGAAGGAGAGGTTGATGGTTCCTTTCACCATGGATGAAGTGAAAGGAGTGGTGTTTTTTATGGAAAGGGAAAAATCTTTAGGCCCAAATGGGTTTTTGGAATCCTTCTTTTAGGAATTTTGTGAGGTGATCGGGATGGATGTGTGGCTGGCTATTGAGGAATCGAGGTCTACTGGGAAGATTTTAAAAGAGATGAATCATACGTTTATCATTATTTTCCTAAAAATTTCCCAATAGATTGATGTGTTTAGGCTAGTTTACTTGTGTAATACTTCGTATAAGATTATTTATAAATCCATTGCTAGGTGTATCAAACCCTTGTTATCTAAGTTGATTTCTAGCGAGTAGACTGGATTTCATTTGGGAAGGTCCATCACTGAAGGTATCATTTTATCTCATGAGCTAATGCATTCCTTATCTGGTAATAAAGTTCTAGGTATGCTTATAACAATGGATTTTAGTAAAGTTTATAGTATAATTAATTAGAGGTTCCTTATGAAGATGATGGAGAATCTAGGTTTCCACCTCCCTTTTGTAAATGGCTCTTTAGTTCTATTGTTACCCGTAGTTTTTCATTTTTTAGTTAATGGATCGGAAAAAGGTTTCTTTCACAGTAACAGAGGCATTAGACAAGGGGATCCTCTTTCTTCCTTTTTTTATCCTGGTTGCGTAATCTTTGGGCATGGCTTTAAAGATGTCTTAGCAAGCGGGTCAGCTGAACTATTTGAAGATAGAAAAAGGTCTGAATCGCATTACGCATCAAAAATTTGCAAATGATACCTTCCTATCTGGTCATTCGTTAGTGGATGAAGCTATATATTTTCTCATTGTTCTGTATCTTTATTCAGAGGCTACGAGCCAAATCATTAGCTTAGCGAAATCACAGATTTTATTTTTTAACACTTCCCTTAGAATTTAAAGAAGGATTTTAAATATTCTGGGCTTTACGTTGGGTATTATTCCTCATAAATATATCAGAATTCCCCTTTTTACTAGTGCAGGTTGTTCTTCCCTTTGGAATGATCTGATTAAATCAATGGAAAGTAGAATTCAGAGTTAGAAAGGAAAATAGGTGACTCTGGCGGGGTGAATGACCCTGATCAACTCAGTTTTAAATGTGATTCCGAATTATATTCTTCCGGTGATGAAAATGCCCTCTATTATTCTAAAAAAAATCAAAATATGAAAAGAAACTTTCTCTGGAACATAACCAATGAAGAGAAGAAATTACATTTCATTAGTTGGAATCAAGTTACCTTACCTAAATCCTAAGGAGGTGCTGGTATTTTGAATTTAAAATGGAATAATTTAGTGATTGGGGCCAAAATTATCTAGAGAATGATTTCATATCCCAATGATAAGGTGATCTCTTTTCTCAATAAAAAGTATTTTGGTGGAGGAAATCCTAAGATGGTGCTTTTGAGCCAGGATGTCCCTCGGGGCTCTCATATGTGGAACTTCTTAGTCTCTTATAGAGAAATTTTCACTAATTTATCCTCTTGAAGCATTAGAAATGGAGCTAAGGAAAAATTTTGGGAGGACTCTTGGAACGGAAGCCTGTTGTTTTCTATTAACCAAGGGTTGAGGGAAGTGTTTGTTGTAGCAAAGTCTAATTGGGGTGATAAGGTGGTAGACTACAGTCTTCCTTCTAAAGATGGATTGATTGAAAGGAGATAGAAGGATCAAGGGGTTATAGAATTCTCTGATCAATTGAAAAAAAAAATAGGAAAACTCTCTTTGAGTGAGTGGTTCTGAACATGCCTGAGGATGACTCGTTGTTCTGGGTTAGCTCAAGCTCTGACAAGTATTAGGTAAAAGATGGTTGTAGATGGTGGGCGGTTCAAGATGGTGAGGGAGAAAATTCCTAGAAAGGTTTCTAGGACCCAACTATCCTACCAAAATCTGGGGTGTTTAGTTTTTTGGTGATAAAAGGGAAAAATTTTACTCAAGAAAGGAGGAAGAAGTGGGGATATGCCTGCCCCTCTCAATTCATTCTTTGTAGACAATCTGAAGAGGATGTGGATCATCTTCTTCTTCATTTTCCTTTCACTTCCCATTGTTGGGACTGGTTATGTGAAATACTTGAGGTGATGTGGGTGAAGCAAGGCTCTATTAAAGAATCTTTAATTTCTTGGCCTCAATTGGGTAAAGGTGGTTCTCTTAGTGTGATTTGGAGTTGTGCCCCTATACTACTAATTTGACATGTCTGGTGGGATAAGAACTTAATAGTTTTTAGGGAGTAATCTTCAAATTTACTGGTGGTTTTATCCAAGTTATAAATTGATATCTCTAATAATGTTAGTGTGGAATGTAAATATTTATCCAGTTCTCCTTGAAGGATGCTCGCATTAGATTGTCCTGACCGATGATAAAACTGCCAAACCGAGGTTGTATTTTGAAAAAAGGTTTATCAAACATATAAAATATCCTGAATAGAATATTTTTGAGGTGTATCCCACCTCCTCCTGATTTCCGAAAAGTGAATTTTGATGGAGCCTTTAAAGTTAATCCGTGAAATTCAAGAGTGGGGTGCTTAATTAGAGATGTTAGTGGTAGTTTGGTGATGTAAGTTTCATTTCCATTTTCTCCAGGATCGTGTAATGAAGCGGAGGATCAAGCACTTCTTGAAGCAGTAAAAATGGTTGTTAATTTGGGATGTGAGGCTTTAGAAATCAAGGGAGATTCCCAGGTTATTATTAATGTCATTCGTAAAGGAAATTCTATGTCTTAGAAGTTAGATAATTTCCTTCAACTTATCCTTTATTGGATTAGTAAAATTCCTAATTGGAATATCAGGCATGTTCTTAGAGAGGCTAATGGGGTTGCAGACTATTTATCTAATCAATTTGTATTCATTTATTTACCCTTAATACCTTTACTAACCCCAAGCACGTTGGCCTATCACCCAGCGGACACTAGGTGGTCACCTGACGCACTTGCGGGCGCTGAGCCCCTCCTTTATGTGAGCTTTGTGAGATGGTTCTGCCATTAATGGAGGATGATTTGTAGAAGACGAATTACATTCACTTATTTAAAGAGGTAGAAAATGCAACTAGCATATCTAATATTGGTACATCACAAAAGATAAAGAACATTGCAACAAGCATAATAAAATAGATCTGAGACATGATAAGTAAAATGACACGAAGTTTTACACCCTTAAGAAAAATGTATAGAAAGAACCCATATATATTGATTCAACATAGTTCATGTATCCACATTATAGTTAGAAAGGGGGTCATCTCATACCATATACAATGAATGACAAGGACTTAATTCCCAAAAATCCTTCCTGGTATGAGATCCTAACTATACTTTTCCCATTTTAACCCTTATTACAGATCCTAGTGCCATACAGAGGTTTATGGCATCCCTTAAAACATGTATCACTACGTGCTCTAAACCCTAGCATTACTGCAACACCTTGTTACTCTGTTTCTTATTCTCTATGTGTTCTCTTTGTCTCCCATCATCTCTTGCATTCTAGCTTTTGTTATCTCTTTTTCCTTCTTATATATTATCCCCTCTTACCTCTAGCCTGATCATCTCTTTTTATCGGATTGGCACCCACTACCATGCCTTCTCTCCTGGATAGATTATGTGCCAAGTGTCAATGTGGTCCTCCATTAGTGAATGTTTATCCCTTTGTAAACCCTCCACTCTATGTAATGATGTCTTTTAGGAATATTCCCTATGTGGAATATATTTTTCTTGACCTCAAAGGTTCTCGGCTGGTACCTTATCCACTCATCACTCCTAGTCGGGTCTTCATGTTTTTCCTTAAGTGAATCTAGAATTCCAAATATGATTGTTATCCTGTAAAATGGACAAGGGCAATTTTACAGGTAACTATACCAGATTTTCATTTTGGTCCCCCTAGAAGGTCTCTTAACATTTAAAATGGCCTAAATTTCCCCTTCCAAAAATCAAGTGTTAAGAACTTAGCCATTTTTATCCTTTTTTATTTGGGCGCAAAAATTGTTGTGTCAACACCAAGAAAAGTGTGCCCCTTTGGCGTCCTAAAAGGCATGTCAACATGACAAGAGTTATGCCCCTAAGGCGCTAAGAGTTACATGCCAGCATCCTCAAACCTATGCTAAAGAAATGCACTTTAGGTGTGAAAATTAATGTGTCGACACTTTCTTAAGTGTGTCATAAGCGCTAAAATCTTGGTGGTTACACCTTTCCATCCACGCCAAAGGCACACCACCTTCCATGTTGACACTTCACCAACTGCACCAAAGGCAGATGGTGGTGCAATAAATGCCAAGTTTTCTATATATAGGTGCACTCAACCTGTCATTTTCATGAATTAAAAATCGAGAAATGTCTTTCCTTTGCACTTATCAGTTGTCCTCATCAGCCTCACGTGTTGTTCCTCGCACTTTTGGATCCCACATCCATCCTTCGTCATTATATATATCTTGGTAAGTGGCTTCTACCCATCTTATTGTTGATTGTGGCTTTTATGTTGGGATTTGTATGGTAAAAACAATGAATCTAAAATCATAAACATAATAAATCTAATGAACCCAGCTGCAAACCGTTTTGATCCTCCTTCCAGATTTGTAAATCTAGAAGGATCTGCCTCAGAAAGAGCTAAAACCCATTTTACCTGTACTCCCTGCCTTGCTGAAAACCTCTCCTCCTTTTCATTTGCCAAATCCAAATGTAAAATATAAGAAAAACTAAGAAATAAGGTAACTGGCCAAACTGTTAAAAAACCATTAAAATCTTTGGTGCACTATCTTTCTGTGTTGCATTCAACACAGTCACGCCATAGGCAGAATGCAAATCCATGTAGCATGCATCCCTCCCGCGTGCTGCCTAAGAAAGCACTTAGCCATTTCTCAAAAAGGTGCAGGCGCTGGCACAAAAATAATAACATCAACATTGTATGTTGTGAAACCAAACCCGTGTCATGCACGTAAAACCCTTAGCATGCTAACTTTCTGTGTTACATCTCCCGCAAGTACACCTGGCACACCTCAACCACCTATAACAAATTTCACATTCATGCCTTGGTGTGCCCTGAATGCGTGCAACACCAAGCAAGTCTACGCCCCACCAAAATCTCTTAAGGCATTGGCGCAACATCCTCCCCACCAACATCTACATGTTGGCTAATTCCTAAGTGCACCTTGTTATTTCAAGACCTTATAGCCTACAGTAAAGCTGCACCTTGCACCCAAAGGCTTTTAAGTTGCTTATTTTTCCATTCTGCAATCTTTTACTATGGATGACATGATGGTTTACATGTCTCTTATGTGTTAGACCTCTTTGATTCTCCATGCAGAACAAAATCAGCCACCCTCGAGCTCACACATGTCTTCATCGAGTAAGAAGCCAACTAAATATAAAGGAAAAGCTAAGCTAACAGAGCAAGAAATGAAATACAAATATCAAAGAGTCAGGATGCCTGACTCACTTGTAGAATTCTCTCTCGATATCAGAGTCTTTGAGCTGGGCCACATAGACATGGATGACTTCTAAGAGAGAACCACAAAGGTTACCGGTGGCCCATGGATAGACAAACTTATAGGCATTAGACTACACTTTGTGGTAGGTCTCCCAATGAGTGCTATCAATAATGAGTTCATCATGATAGTGGCCCGTTGTTACAATAAAGACACAAGATGTGTCAAAGACAAAGATGGAAATGTGATCATTAACCTCACATACTGGAACTTTGAAGTCATGTTGGGCATTCCTCACCATAGCTAGTATGTGGTAGTAAGCTGAGAAGACTGCATGAAGACTTGGACCAATAATGAGGACAAGTGCATGTAAATGATGAATGAAGTCTACCTGAAGAAAAAAAAGGTGGTAAGCAGATGGCCACAGACCATCCACCATAGTGACTTCTTAGAGGAGCTGAGTGATACCATCACTTTCCTCAAAAAAGTATTCAGGTTCCTGATGCCCACCACTTTCACAAATGGATGCTCAGATACTTGGAGACCATCAGCAAGAATGTGCCTTAGCAATGTTTCGGTTGGGGAGAGATTATCAGTGATACTATCTCACAGCAACTCCAACAGGTTTCAATGACTGGGAGGTTCTATATGAACTCTTATGTCGTATATGTTGCTACCTCAGAGAGATAATACCCAGGATTGGTTCAAAGTGGGGTATGGCCTCAGGTCAAGATATATGAGTACTACTAGTAGCTAAGGCTCGAGGCTAGTATCACCCAATTCAACAAGATCAATGATGCCTTCTTCAATGAGGTGATCTGCCTAATGAGGCCAAACATGAGACACGGTCGAACCAGCGTGAGCGTGGTCACTGCCACAAAGAAGTGGGGAGATTTGTTTACATAATTCCCCACATTCACATATCTCAGATCTGCTAACTTTCTGGGAGAACCAACAACGTTGCCAAGGTATGCAGGGCCCAAGCTGATCCTTCTAGAGCTCTCAAGGTAGCTAATTACATATGATGAAAAATGTATGAAAAGGAAGGAGGGTGGCACTCCTTTCCCCCTGATAATCGGTAGGTACACCTGCGCCTCATTGGGTAAAGCCCGGGAAATGTTTGCAGAGCTGGAATTGCTCAACCTGAAGCACGATTTCCTGGGAAGGCCAACCTTCAACTACCCGTCTTGCCTCTCCAAGGAAAAGATCGATCCCATCCATGTCCCAGAGATTGAGGACATATGGATAGATGTGAACCACAAAGTTTAAATTAGGCGAAAGGATCACTCCTAGCTGGAACTGGCAGAGATCATCCACTAAGGAGTGGCCATCATCCCAAAATATTTCCAAGAAACTAATCAAGAAATTGATCAGGTTTACCTTGACATAGATGGGGATGATTGGCCATTCATAAGCATTGATAGGACCAAGGCGTCAAATACCATAGAAGAAAGGGTCCAACCCACGCTGCAACACACCAAGCATTGGTGCAAATGAAATGGTCTCATCTACCTTGGGGTGGATTTCGCCACTTCCCCTTAGGAAGAGTGCCTCTAATGATAGATCACTTGCCAAAGGGAAAAGGAAAGGATGAAGTTGGAGAATCAAGCAAGTAGGAGAAAGCTCCTGATAGCCCTCCTACCTCAAAGAAAATAGTGGACTTAGTGTCCTCGAGTAAAGAAGAAGCAGCAGATATTCCAACAGACACATCCACTCAGGATGTTGTCATAGCTACAACTATGGAGATGACCACAATTCCATCTTGTATTCCCCCTCCTCCTTCTGCCACTCAGGTAACCTCTCCTTTGGTTATGTCTTCACCTTCGTCTTCTTCCCTTCCATCTCCTTCCTCTTCCATCTTTTCCTCCCTTGCAGATTTTTCATCTGGTATTTCCTCTATCCAACTTCAGATTCCTTCTGTCTCTGTGTCCTTCTCTTCCCCTATAGTGACTTCGGGCCCTACAAGCACTAGTGCATTGGACTCTTTATCCATGCTGCCACCAATTGTTTCCACTTTCTTCCCTGAGTCCACTCCAGTTGCTCCCCCTTTCACCTCCATTTCCTCCTCTTCTTTTGATCCCGATCCCGTAAGTCCTGGTTGGATCTTCGACCACCTGAGTCAACACAAGAGGAAATTCCCCATTACAGCTATGGACTTCTCCATCATTCTGACAAAGGGACCCAAGAAGCAAAAATAATTAACTTGCTTCTCAAAAAGTGCCTCAGGAGAAAGGGTCATGGAGATAGCCTATCTAGATCCCATAAAGAAGAAAGAAGATCTGTCTCCTACAGACTTCACAGTGAATCAAGTCACAATGGGAACATCATCCGAAAGCCTACAAGGAGAAGCCTTGTCAGCTGTTGATGCCCTCTGCAAGAAGTTACAAGAGGCTAAAGAGGAGAAGAGAATACTAAAAGAACAGAATAGACATCTCCTCCAAACTTTACAGAAGATGGGCAGAGCTCCTTCAGCAACTACTACAGAACCTATTCAAGCTCCCAGCCAAGAAAAATAAGATGAATACATAAAGATTGTTGAACATGGTATAGTTATGTCATCCTGGATTGAGAATATCCTCTAAGATGGTTAGGTTATAATTGGTAGGTTCACGTTGCTGCATTAAGGTATAACTCAAGGAAATAAAGAGACACAAGCAGTAGCGAGCTCCCTTTCTAAGGAGTTGGATAACGCTAAGTTGTAGTAGGGAACCTTCCAAACTATGGTCAACTATTCAGCTGACGACCTGTTAAAGGTCAGCATTATCGATCACCCGCTGGCACATTATAAAGCTCTCACTGCTTTAGATTACTAGGTCGATCAAATGGAATTCATCCTGGAAAGAATTGACAAATTCAAGGAGGAAGCCTTAGATGCGCTACACAACATGGAGAAGATAGTTTCAGAGATGTCTCCTAGGCTAGTCAGTGCATCCTATGAGTTGAGAGAAGCAGACGACATGTTCCAACTCTTTAAGGGTATTATCTCTCAAGGTCTGGCGAAAGAGGTCACTTTCGATCAAGATTCCATCAACAACCTCTTAGCCTATCATGACTTTATAGGCTCTTTGATCGATGCAAATGAAGAGTACACTAATTTTCCCGACAAGCTCAAAAATGAGAAAGATACTTGTGAAGTGATTCACAACCATTTCAAAGGTCCTGATCAGTATCAACTTCAAAAGATAATCAGCAAGTTCGCAGAGTATCAAGTGTAGTGCCACATTGACTCTCCTGAGCCTCAGCCAGAAGCTAAATTCGAGCCAAGAGACGATGATGAATAGCTTCCTCTGGGATGGATTTTCTATTTTTGTAAAATATTTAAAAGCATGTTGGCACACGCGATGACATCATCCATGTTACACCATGGGATGTTGCCATCATAAAATTGTCCCAAAGTCAACTTTTGACTTTTAAATATATTGTAAATATTTTGTAAAAAGTGGTTGGCTTCTTTTTGTCTTCTTCCTCCTCCTCCTTCTATAAATACTAGGATACTTGTATTCTAGGTGGACAGTTTTGTATGAAAAATAGAAGTGCGGAGAGAAAGACTTTGTACTTTCTTGTAACAAGAGAAAATATGAATACATACTTTAAGAAATTGTGCTGAAATTATGTGTTATGTGCATTAGATCTCTCTTAAGTTAGATCTGTGTTTCTATTCTGTTGGATTCTTTATTACCTTTGTCAGTTGTTCATCAGTATTGCTTTATTTGTTTATGCAAGTAAGTTTGGCTCTGTTTACTATCAGCCTAAATCATAAACCTTCTGACCTTTCTATCTTGGAATTCATTTCTTTTCTCTCTTCAGATCTATCCTTCCTTCGTTCCTCCCCTCCTACTTTATTGTTCATCATTCATAAATACCTCTACTGGGATGAGATCCAAACCCCCCTGAAGGCAGAATATTTTAAGACTTGCACAGGTTCCTGCTAGTAGAATAGCAATAAATCAGTTTCACTTTGTTGTCTCAAAAAGGGGCTATGCCCTGCACATTGTTGGCCTATTTCCCCATGATCTGCCCAACTGACAGGTTTTCAAACCAACAATGACTAAGTCCTTTAAACTTGTGTTATGCTTCTTGCGTATGCCCTGGTTTTACTTAAACCCCTTCATCCTACATATTTTCACCTGAGTTCCCTTCTTCATATTGGTCATGTGTGTGCTCCCTTTGGTACTTAGCCAATATTTCAGGGCTCAACATCACCCCACACTAAGCATGTTCTCCATCCTCATAAACATCTTGCTTCTTAAAAGAATAAATAATAGTGGGACAGGGACAATCTAAATAGAGAATGAGAGAATGGAAGAATTTGCTACTATTGTAGGAGGAAAGGGAATTCTTTCTTTACTGTTGCTTCAATATTTTCCCAGACATACACCTCACCCTAAGCTTGTTGAACGAGGTCACCCACTAAAGAACTCACCTCATCAAAACTCAATTCATTACTCTTAGCATTCAACGTGTCTATAATTCCTTCTAGCTATTTGCTAAGATCGTCCAACGCATCCATTCTACGGGTGACCTAGGGATATAGTTCCTTAAGTTGATTCTTAATCAAACCCCACAAGGTTTTGATTGATTCTAACTTTTTCTCAACCTTGGCTAGGATCTTATCCCACTCCACCATGTTTCCTTTGTTCTTCTCTTAAAAATCCTTCAGATCCGGATCATGTGTAGCAACTAGTATGTTTGTTACCCTGTCTCTGTTAGTGTAATTGTCATAAACAGTCTCATCCATTTGTCCAAAGGTCTTTATAGTGGCAAGGATCTCAGAATACCAAGTAATTGTCTCCCTAATCTTTAGTTTTTCTTCCTCCTTCTGGCACACCAATGCCTCTTCTGTTTATTCCAATGTGAGCAGCCACCTCTCCATGGTGAGGATGCGGGTTAGGTCTTCCAAGCATTACATGGTCGAATCGTATTTTTTCTCAATCAAGGCTAGGTCTTGGTGATTTAAGATTATGGTTTCTGAAATAGTATCTATCTACTTATGGATCTCTCACACCTTTTCCTTTTCCTCCCTTAATTCACACCTTAATTATGCATTGATCAGCTCCTTCTACTTTAGCTCCTTGTCATTTTCAATGATCTCTTCATTTTTCTTTTCAAGCTCTTCTTCCAGGATCCTTACTCTATCATTCCTCTAGAAGAGCCTCACCTCAACCTCCACCGACACTTTGTTGAGTGCGTTACAAACTTCTTCATCTGATAGTTGTTAAGCATTCACAAGAGGGTTTACTCCCTTGGTATTTGGTATCTTCATCAGCACCTCATATTTGACCTTGAATTCGATCTCATCAAAGTGGGACTCAAAATCCCAAGATGACATCTTCCTTGTGTGTAGGTATGCACCATCTTTATCGAAAGAAGATCATATAAGGATTTGGTTTGAAAGCATGATAATCTGGAAACGTGCGCGTAGTACCTTACTTGGATCCTTGATGTAATTCATCCCTTATTCCTACACTACTACCATACCCTTCCCTCCTATGTGTGTTGCCTTTGGGAATCTTACCACTAGGCGGGGATCTCTGCCCATGCTTCCATACTCCTTTTCTACACTTTTTCTTCCCTCTGTCTCCTTGAGAACTTCTTTGGCACTGCACTCCACCTCTTGATACACCAAGTATTTTATGATTCATGCTACCTCCATTTCTGTGGCATCCTCTATCTGCTCCTTGGTCAAACTTGGAGTCCCTTGATCTTTCATGTTGACTTCCTCACTTCCCCCTTTTCCATGAGCACCTCTTACGTCCTCATCCTTCTCTTCATTATCCTCCTCCTCTGACTCATGTACATCATACACAGGATGGTCCTAAGATTTGTCATGTTCTTCATCATCTTCATCGACCTGGTCGGCCTCTATGCTCTTTGTTTCTTCTTATTCCACCTTATCTATTACCCTTTGCTTCTTCCTAATTAGTGATTCCAATATAGGATACTCTTCTTTTTATTCCTCTCTAGGAGACTCCTTTCTTTCTGGAGACTTTTATTTTTCAGGGGGATTTTCTTTCTCTGGCACCTCTACCTCATGTGTATTCTCTTTATCTTTTGTGGGGGACTTCTTCCTCCATACATAGGTGCTTGGGTTTGCGCACGACTCCTGTGCGCCTATAGATTACATTGTCTATGCACTTGGTACATTTTTATCAAGGGCCTCTTCTCTCTCTTTTTTCCTTTGCGTGACATTCTTCCTTATCGTGGGTTATTCTAGGATAGAGACATCATTTTTAATGTAATATCCCTTCTCATACTTCAGCCTTATGCATAGGTATACCCCTGTTGTATTCCTCCCAGCAACAGGCAATGTTATTAGCTTTAACATATGTACATCATGGGAGACATACTTCTCCACATATGCATGCTTCTTTGGATATATCAATGTCTTGTGTAGCTTGTGTTAATCCTGGTATACTATGATGAGGTCAAACCTTAGCTTATTTGCCTCCTTGAATCTACTGAATCTAGATTGGAAGTATTGTGTTGTGAAGGAGAATGGAAATTTGCACTAGGGATCCTTGGTGCCATCTACTAGAGTAAACCTACTAATGAAAAAATGTTGGTATACGACAAATTAAATTTTACCTTATAGTAAAATAGGTAACTGCTCAAGTATCCTCCACTCTATGTTGAATGTGTCACGTATCCATTTATACCATTTGTCTAGGTGCACCTTGTGGGTGGCCTTCATGGTGTCACAATTGTACTTCTCAAATATTTTGACAAGGGAGGGGTTCTCATTTGGGTATTCCCACACAAATTTATCTGGCCCATTGGACACTCTAATCTCCAATAATACAATGATAAGGAGGACATTACCAAACATGATATTTTCTCCATCGCACGCAGTATTGATGATTTCTTTTGCTATGAATGCCGAGAGGTTATAGTTGTTCCCCTCCGAGATCTTCCATAAAATTTTCAACCAAGCCTTGTTGATCTACATCCATCTCTCCTTCCCATTTAGTTTTTTTACCAAGCACGTTGCCATCCTCATTACATGGTTAGAAATTGAAGAGATGTCAAAGTATCACAACCCCTTCTTATGGTCATAGGATTCAACAGTCTTCTTGATGGCCTCCTTATTGTCCAAGTCATCATCAAACGATTCTCCCTCGTAGGTAAGACTAGTAAATTTATATATTAGTGAGGGATTTATCTGCATCCTGCATCCTACAAAGTAGAAATGGTCTTTATGTATGCACAACATTAACCACTAGTACAGTCGCTCAAGTTTTCCAAAATAGGGCAACTCATATAATTAAAATAACCTGGCCTTTTCAATTTTCACCTTCACCTTATCATCGTAAATATGCATTCCATCTAATGTTTTTTTTTCTATAGGACGAACCAGTTCCAATGTCATCTCATTCTCTGTGGTACTCGTCTGATGGTTTTAGTCACTTACAGCCATCTTTCTAACATAAGACACCCACTCTTTTCCAAGCAACATGTTATCTGGATATTGCATCTTTGTGTACCATTCTTTGTTGAAACTAGTGGAAACAACTTGTTTCCCTTTTCCCTTTCCCTTATTTGGTGAAACAGTTTTTGTTTTCCTTAGTGCCATTTCTCTATCGGGTCACTATAATTTCTTTCTTCCTTTTGATCCTAGCTCTACTCAATTCTACAGATCTACCCTTTCATGAAAATCCCTTCAATCCTAGGCCCTAGTTGCGGAACCCTAACCTGGAAAACTCTTCTTTCCATAAGAAGGTGTATTCACTTGTAGGATTCAAAAACTTCTACGACCTCCTCCCTCATGCCCATGTACTCTTTTTCCACTCCGGTTCATTACTCAAATTAACTATGCACTCAAATCTTCACAACCCTTTTTCATGTAAATTTTCTTCAAGGATGTCCTAGTTTTCAAGAACTCTTCAATATCACAAATGTAACGTAAAAATAATGTACCCCGACCTTCTACTTATAGTTTTTTTTCCCACAATAAATTACACGCCTCCTACCAATGTACTTTTGCAATAAAGGTAGATTTTTCTTCTAAAGCCAACAATGCTTTTACCCCCATGCCCAATCCTGCACGAGAAATTTTACAACCTTTTAGCATGCAAAAACCCTTACTTACCAAATATCCTTACGTACGTGCTTGCAGCACCAAAGACACTTCTTCTGTCCTTACCTTGATTTTTGACATCGCCTACCTCCTGTTGTTCCTGGTCTTCTCAACCTTGTACAAGGTTTTTGTAAAGCCTTCCTGACACCAAAATCCTTATGTTCACCTTCTGTACGTGTGCTCTTCCAAACTACACGCTTTTGATCCTTCAACCCGGGCCATCGAAAAAATTCTCCTCTACCAGCTTCTAGTACTTGTCACATCACTCCACTCCACACAAAAATAGATGCATGGTCCTCTTCGCATAGAAAACTTTTGAAAATAATAAGTGGCTACCAATGCACAATTTGCACACAATAACAAAAAGAAAGGGAACAAGCAACGAAAAAGAGAAACAAAATGAAATGAATTCCAAAAAGGAAATCCTAGGCTAAATGGAAATACTACCTTATTTTCAAACACAAGAAAGACTTATTTATAGTAGGGATTTAGGCTGCTCCCATTGAAATGGTCAGGTAACTGTGTTCCATCTAGTGCTTGTAACTGGAAAATGACTGAATCAAGTATATATGATACAATTTATGGGCCCATCCAATGGTTTTTGAATTTCCTAAGATGGCACAGAAACTTGGAATCATACAGTAGAACCATCTACCCAACCTCAAACTTTTTGTTCTTGATGTGTTTATCATGCCATGCCTTCTGCCTAGATTTTTCTATTTTCTGACTCCAGCATACAATATATCACCTCTCATCTAATTGCATTAACATATCAATCCTCTCCTCAAGCACTTTCTTATCAGCTAATCCTTTTGAACGCACTATACATGGTGATGGTAACATGAATTCAATATGTAACATTGCTTCTGTGCCAAAAACCAATTAAAAAGGTGTGGCATTTGTTCAATCTTTTACAAGTATTTTGGTATGACCATAACACAACAGAAACTTTATCATCCTAATCCTTTCTTCCCACACCACAAATTTTTGTTAGTGTGTGACTCAGTATTTTGTTAAATGCCTCAGCAGTTCCATTATCTTGGGGGTGATAATGGGTAGTCTTGTGCTGTGCAACCATGAATTCTGCCAACAAGATTCTAACTCTCTCATTTAAGAAATGAGTAGCCCTATCACTCATTAAACTCAATGGACATCCATATTTGCTGATTATATTTTCCCACAAAAACCTAGTTGTTGTTTTCACTCTACAGTCCCTTGTAGGTTCCACTTCTACGCACCTCATAAGATAATACGTGCATGTAATGATATAGCGTGAACCAGTCCTTCTTGCGGCAGGTGAAATCGGTCCTACAAAATCAATCACCCATTTCTCAAATGGTTATGTGCTAGCTATTGGTCTCAAGGGCATCTCATCTCTTCTTCCTGGTTCACCATGGCACTGACAATGGTCACAGGCCTTACAAAACTCAATATAGTACTGTAGATGGTTTCCCACCAAATCCCTACTAAGAGAGTCTTGTGCGCAGTTGCATTCCCTTCATAGTTCCTTCCTATAATCCCACCATGTGCTTCCTCCATGATTGCAACACATTCACGCTCTAACACCCACTGGCGCAAAACCTCATCGCAACCTAGCTTGTATAAGTATTAACCAATTAACATATAGGCCGTGACACGTATCGCTAACTGCTTTCTTTCCAAATTCATAATTCCTTTCGGTGCCACACCCGTTTTGAGAAACACGACTATATATTCCAAGTCAGAGGGTGTGTACCACAATCTAAATAGTTACACATCTTACAATTATATCCTCAATGATCTGCATGTTCTCCCCTGAGTCAATCGTCGATAAGTGGCAGGTCCCAAATTACTCTCACTTGGTTTCACAACTACTGTAAACTCAAATTCTTGGAACAATAAGACCCACTGACATATATGCAGGCTTGTAAAACAAGCTTGTTTACCAAGTAATTTAATACCATGTTTTCCATGTAGAATATAAAAGGGCATTGCCAATAGATATTTCTTGAATTTTTTTAGCACGTAAATCATTTACAATGCTTCACGCTCACTAGTAGTATAGTTCTTCTCTCCTGGTGTTAACTTCCTACTAGAAAAACAAAAGGGGTGGTGAACAATTCCTTATCCAGGTTGTGCTTAATTTTGCCCCAATCGCCATACCCGAAGCATCAACATGTACATGGAATGGTTTTTCCCAAGAAGGAAAGCGTAATATAGGCACAATGATAAGCTTATCCTTTAATGTATCAAATGCCATCTTTTGTGCCTCTCCCTAGTAAAATGCACTTTTGTGTTTTAGTAACTCTTCCAATGGCACGATAATCTTGGCATACACCTTGATAAATTTCTAGTAATAAACCATATTCCAAAGTAATCTGTGCATTGCGCTATGGCTGGTAGGCTCCTCCAATCCCATAATAATGGTAACTTTTGCAGGGTCAACCAAAAAACCTTCCTTACATATGATATGCCCCAATAAGGTTCCAAATGGAGTAGCGAATAGATATTTCTTGATGTTGAGGGATATGCGTAACTGTCGGCATCTCTCAAACATCAACCACAAATTTTCACAATGATCCCTCACTAATCCATATACCATCCAATCATCAAGGTAGACATAAAGGAACTTAGGGATAAAATCCTGAAATGCTTTCACTATAATGCATGAAAACACAATAGGTGCGTTCTTCAGTCCAAAAGTCATGATTGTGTAGGAAAAATTTCCCCATTTAGTGGTGAAACTAGTCTCTTCTTAGTCCTCATTTTGATTCTCACTTTATGATACCCTAAGAATCCATCCGTGAAGGAATAGATCTCGCGTCCAGCTACTCCATCCAGGATTTATTCAATGAAAGGGGTGGGAAAGGGATTAATGACACATACTACATTCAAATCTTTGTAATCAACACAAATCCTTATCCTCCCATCCTTTTTAATGTTAATAATCATTGAGCTTATCCATTCTAATTCCTCAATAGCCTCAATGATTCCTGATGTCATCATCTTATGTATCTCTTCCTTTACCCAGATGTGTAGATTTACGTTCATTCGGTAATATCTCTTCAGAATTGGGTACGCTCCTTCCTTTAGCTTGATTTTCATTTCCCCCAAGGAGTGGTGACCTCCTTTAAGCTCCTGCTACCCATGCGGAAATAAGTCTTGAAACTCACACAACAGATCAATGATCAGTGAAACCTCCTTTTTTGACCAATAGTCCCTAATAATGGCCTCATTTGGTTAAGTTTCTAAGCCAATGTTAACCCTCTTTGTCTTGATGAGTTCATGGTAGGTGTGTGATTTCTCATCAAAACTATCTGTTACTTCACATTACCCATAGTATGGTTAACATCCAAGTTCTCCACTTCTTCACCATCGATCACATAGACAAATTTTCCTTTCTCTTTCTCCATGCATGCGAGGTCAAGCGGTATCTCCTCTAATTCTTCCTCATCAAAACACACTTCTAAAATAGGTTCACCCAATAATTCCAATATTCTATCCTCCGCCATGGCACTATCGCCCATTGTTAGGTGCTTAACAACCTGTAACGCCTTATCCACAAATGGCTTGGTGCTTCGATATTAAAAATCTTGAAGGAGGTCAGGCATCAACTCCTACCAATTTCCTGTCTAATGGCATATCTTTGAGTGAATGTATCATGTGTGTGTGTGTAGCCTTGTAAAGTGGAGTATAAATGATGCACCCATAAAGAAGGTGGCAAGGTTTCCATGACTTCCATCGAGGCTGTCTCACATGCTTGGATGTGAAACAATGGGCTCCTTCCCATGATAATCTCATATGATAGTAGGTGCATTGCTCCTAGAAAACCTAACAGAGAAAATGATTCTCACTTTTTGTAACTTGAGAAGGCTATTGCGATGGGTTGCCCACCAACATGTTGTGGTTCCGAGCAAGGTATAACTAAGAACCCCCCCTCCTCTCGACCTCACTTCCCCATTTGGTTTCCATTTCTTGTAGGAAAACATCATGGTTGGCTCCTTCAGAGTAACTTGGCAAATATTTTCCTCCTAGGCACTTGATTGAGTGTGCCTTTGCTACCCTTGTCACCGAGCTTGTTAACTACTTTCCCACCAACTCATATATCCCATGTGCCCAATTGTTACATGCCATGCTAGTTGTATCACTTATAAATTGAGCATCTTCCCACCGAATGATGCCTTCCTTTATTGGTTGCACAACTTCAGGGGTCCCGATAGTATGCATGTAAATTCTATCTATGTCCTCTTCTCCTAAATGCTCAATATAGGGTGCTAACTTCCCATTTGTCATAGGAATGATAATCCATTTCTCTTTCTTCTCAAAGCTTATATACCCCTTATCAAAACTCAAGTCAGCATTGTTCTTATAGCACCAGGAGCACCCAAGTAACACTATAAAGTTATCAACCTCATTAAGTGCTAAGACTTTAAAGTTCCTAGTGAATTTTTCCCCTTTGATAGTGATATCATCATCCTTTAAAACACCAATGGGCATCACCTTTGTCTTGTTGGCCATGTACAACATATTTGAAGATGGTTGTAATTGGGGCCTTCCCATTTGATTATAGGCATCCAGGGTGAGAAAATTGAATTCCAAACCTATGTCAATAATAATATTGCTTAGGATCCATCCATAAACAACTTCATTCAGGGTAATCTCCTTATCGTAGTCATTATTGGGGGGGGGGGGGGAGGTTAGTGTGTAAAACCTTCCTCTCGCTCTCTACTCCAGTGCTTGGTATCTTATCCTTCAACCATTCTCCCAATAGAGGAATGATATTTTCTTTCCTCAACATTTTTTATAGCTCCTTGAAATCATTTAGTTCCTTCCGTGGAGCCTCAACGCTCTTCTTCTGCTCCAAATTTCGGGATTGCTCCTTCAGACATTAAAATTCCCCTTGAAAATGCTTGATTACGTCCATGGTCTCTTGGTAGACTTTATTATGATGGGTAGGGTCTGGATACTTCCCATACACCACCTCTTCCCTTATAATCAACAGTCTCTACATTGGTATCTCCTTGGTGCACACAACCTTAGCTCATGTCATCACCAGTATAGGTTCTAGTCCATCCTCACATGCCACTCTTGGCATCCACTGTGAGTCTACTTTCTTAATGCTTACCATCCCGGTTCCCTTATCTTTTAGTGTTGTTGGGTCATATGTTCAAATAGCTCTGGGAATTCCTCATACTTGTGATTCTTTCCACACTAAGATCATTAGAGTAGATCAAGCCATTCTCGTTTATAGTGCTCCATAGACCCACAATTGTAACAAGTTCCATGCAAGAACTCACTTCTTCTACCTCCACGGTTGCCTCGACCTCAGAATCCTCCGCGAAAGCCTCTTCCACGAGCCCCTCCATCCGTGCATCCTTCATATTGGAAATCATCTTCCTTGGAATTATTTACAATGCCAGTCTGGCGCACACCAATATTAATGGCATCATGTATTTGGTCAATCAGTCTATAATCTTTAGTGTGTTGAGTAGTAGAGGTGCAAATATTACAGTAGCAAGACACATTATTAAGGATCACACGTTGCAATAGTGGAAACCTACTGGCATCATGCTCCCCATGGAAAATGTCACAGTCTACTATCATGGTGCGCACCGATCTCTGAGGACAACTATTCTTTGTGTGCCCCTCTACCTCATAATTTGTGCACCATATGCCATTGTGAGTCTCTTGTGCCAAGTTCACAGATAGCTTCTCCAACTTATTTTCCATTACAACAATCTAAGATTTAAGAAAAGGGATAACACTGGTATCAACACTTCCAATAGCCTCACTGTGCAGGGAAAGCCTCCAAGGCCTCTCGTGGGTCTATAGAAGTATTATGTGAGAATGGCTCTCTTGAAAGGTGTTATTAGTCCTCCAACGAACCAATGAGCATGTTGAGAAGGATGAAAACCATAAGACATTTTTGATAAGAGAGTCGTACAACATGCTTCATACTCTCGCACACTCTTTTCCATACCTTGTTGAATCTCCTTCATTGTGCTAATGCTCTTTTGTTCAAACTCAGGAATATGAAATTCAGCTAAGAAAGCTTTAAGTAGTGCTGTGTAATCTACCACTGTCTGGTGGGGTTCATACTTATGATACCAACTATGTGCGCATCTCTGTAGCATTTTTGAAAACTAACTTGCTTTCCCTTTCAGGGTAGTGATCCCCTTTGCGTGCCATAGAAGCTCACACTTGTGTACATTCTCTATAACATCCTCAACACCCTTTAAGTCTGATAGGTGCAAAGACATTTTGGAAATAACTTGCTGAGGTGGTTGAGGCCCTTTTTCCATGCATGATCCAGAACCTTGATATTCTCAAATGTTACCTCTACCACCAGATCCACTAGATCCACAAGCGTGTGTCCCTCCTGATACACCAGATCCTCCAAATCCACCAGGTCTGTTAGATCCTATTCCACGAGATCCTCCTCCCGTGGCTAGAAAGTTACATGAAGTGGTTGTACCTTGTGTCCCCACTGTCGCATTGAACTACGTACCAACAGTCTGTGATATTGCAATGCTACAAGATGTATGTCCCATGCTGATTCCAGACATGATACCCAAGATTTGTGTACCCAAAATTTTCCCGAATGTCATTCTAGACAATATACCTCCAACATAGGAAATGATTGTGCAGTCATAGATGTGCCAAATGAATAGTTATACCTCCTAGGTGTTGATCGGTCACTTCCACCAATACTAACTGGGTTAGCAATACTTATCTCTAAATTTGGAAAACTAAGCACCAGGGGTTTATCACCAGGTGGATTCAGATTCATGTCGATGACTCTCCTTACTCCAAGTGACGAGCTCTCATCAGAAGCTGAAGGGATCTCTCTTCCACGCTTGCCAAGATGGGGTAGCATAGACTTCTATGGATCTACATCCTCTGCATGAACCTCAATTCCTTCCCATAACACCTACCTCCTTAAATCCATTGCTCCTACAGCTTTGTGTTTTCTATCTAACTTCCTCTCATGAGATTCATTATACTTGAGTCGTCTCTCTTCCCTCTCCTTTTTAGGTGAAAGGTCCATCATCTTTCTCCACCCTATCTTCCTCGCCTAGCACTTAGAAGAAGCTTATCCAACCATGGGAAATGCTTCTAAACTCAGTGTAATGATCAAGATATTTATAGCTAAAGGGATAGCACATAAGAATGATTCTCTTGGCTCCCTCAAGAACTCAAACTCAGCAATCTCTAGATAGGAATACGTATAAATCACATACTCCAAGGTTTAACTCCTTAAAACTCTATTCCACCAATGATCAACAACACATTTCTAAGTAATATCAGCATCATGCAGCCTCAGATACTCATCTTGGGTCCATGTGCAAGGTCTATAGTACCATCTTGATCTAGATACATATGCTGAAATCCATTCATACAAATCCACTCAGAAGAAATAGAAAAAGGTCTCATACAGCTCATGATACAGATGCTTGTAGTCTCTAATACCATAATCTATTTCAGCAACCAATCCTAGGCACACTGGCATAACATCCAGTCCTAGCCTAGAAGCTCACTTGAGGTGCGTGTAGGCACCAAGCCCCTCCTTTATGTGAGTTTTGTGATAATGTGTTTTATTAGCATGATGATACAGTATAACCATGGAATGAGTACATTTATTCATAGTATTTTAGACATAAGCTTATACTACTAGAAGATATATTCTAAACACATATTTAACATGATCAATTAGAGTATAAATAGTCATGAAACAACATTGAGGAAACCAATAACACCCACATAAACAAATGGTAAAACACATCAGGACTTATTTCCAGGGTATTACCGAACTTCTTCATTATATTGATGATTCAAATACATTATCTAAGATTACATTCAGAGGTTCCATCCATGACAAAGTTCATAATAGCAAAGCTTTCTTTGTATTCTAGAGCTCTATGTTATACACACTACATTATCCTCTCCCATTCCTCTCTTTTTTCTTACTCCTCACCCACACACCTTCTTCTAGGAATGATCTTCTATATCAAGAAGTCGAAGGAATCTTATCCTAACCATTCATCATCACCTGCAAAATCCTACTAGAATCTTCTCATGTTTATTCTACCACTACCTCGGAACCTTTCAGGTGTTGCCATGTGTTTCCTTCAATCGAGTGTCTTTAGCATGCTTATGTCAGCTAATCCTTAACAACCTTGACCCCTTATCCTTCAATGATAACCGTAATGATTCCTTGGAATATCCTTTACTTAGACCACAAGTATTCTTATCTTATCCAAATTTGTATCTAGTCACTTTCCTGTTCACTCCTTATGCATGTCTTTTTCTGTTTTATCCAATAATTTACTAATTCCTAACTCCAATATATCCTGGCATGACCCTTCTTGCCTCTCTGAGGACTAATTTTTTGTGTTCCTTCATGCCCTTTCACCGCATGCCACAAGGCTTCGGACCCTGGTTAATTAGTTACTTTTTAGAGGTCCAGCATCACCCACCACTAAACTAGTTTCCACCCCAGCAAACTTTCGTGCCAGCCAAACAAAAGGACCAAAATTTCTGAATGAAACCTAACAAGGTAAAAATGTTATTCCAAGGAGTAAAGAATAGTGGTACAAAGAATCTGAGAAAAGAAATAAAGAATGGGGGGATGCTTATATGGCCAACTGTAGGAGCTCAGGGAACTCCATGTTTATCTCATCCTTTAGTTTCTCCCAATCCTTTCGTTCTGATAAGGCCCTTCCTGGTGTGTCTCCTACTATATCAAACACCTGGTCCGGGATGATCTCTTCCATTTTCCTCTTTAATGCACTGATGGATTCTCCCAACTCCACCTAGACACCCTCAAACTCATCCATCTACTCAGTGATGGACTCTCAGAGTTCTTCGATTCTGAACTCTAGCTTCTCACGCTTAGTCTTTATCTTCTCTTTTGGGGTCAAGGTGTTAACAACCAGTTATGCGTGCTCTACCTTGTTGGTGGGGGTGGTCTCCTGTAAACTTTTAAGGGCTACCTCTTCCTCCATTACCCACACATTGATTATAAGCTTGTATTTCCTATAGCTATTGAAGCCCCTATTTTCTAGTATATTTACCTCCTTGAGTTAGGAGAGTAAGTATTCCAACTCAGTGATTTGAGCTTCAACAATGACCTTTTTCTCCTCCTTTCCTCTTACAATCTCTGTGAATATTGGGCCCACGCCACCCTTGGTGTTAACAAGTAGCATCCCTATGAGGTCCTTAAGATATTCCATCTCATCCCTATAATCCATTCTGGCATGGCTTACTAATGTCAAACATTTTCCTAGAATGGTCTTCATAAGAGCGTCAGCTCAGTCATTTTCCTACTTTGTTCATGCATGTTCTCCCTTCAACCCTTGGCATAACTTGTCCATCTCCTTTTCCTTGCTCTTCCGTTCTCTAAACAAGGTCCGCACAGTGGCCCTCATATCGAGACTGCATCATATCACCTCTAATGATATCTTTTGTAAGGTGTTACATGCCTACCCATCCCTAAGGTGGTTAGGATCCACCACCTTATATGTGTCTCCTCCCTTCTTCCCTAGGTGAATGGTCTCAATCGCAAGATCAGATACCTTGAACTCAATTTCCTCGGTGTGGTAGTGCATAGCCCAACTGCGCATCTTTCAAGTTCTAGGCACACCCCTATCGTTATCCAATAACTCCTAGATATGCAAATTTTCTAGTGGGAGGGTGGCCTGAAATGTTATGTGCATGACCTTATTGGGTTCATCCATGAAGTCCATGTGTGGGGCCACTGGTATCCACTTCTTCCTTATCACCTTCTACTTTTTCCTTTTATTTTTCTCCCAAGGGTTATATCCCTTATCCTCATTTATAATAGAGGAGTCCCCCTTGTCTCCCTATGGGCTTGTGGCCTATGGAATAGTGTCCTTGTGTGTAGGACTCTCCCCAGTCCTTCCGAGTTCTCCTCTTCTTCTTGTGCCTTAGCCTCCTGCCCCTCCTACTCCACTTCTAACTCTGCTTTGAATGTTGTGGGGTCTGTCGACACTAAAATTTTCCTCCGTAATTTCTATTTCATTAATGTATGTATTAGGAATAGGATGTTGTTAAGTGTAATTAGTAGTAGCGTCTGATAGAAGATAATGGCGCCGTCAGTACGGTGCCACCAATAATGTAGAGTACGGTAACAGTCAAAGTACAATAGGAATGTTGTAAAAAGTAAATATTTGTCATAAGTGGTCTGGTAATGTTAAAATGTCAAAGTTGGGATAAGTAGAAAAGTAGGGTCTACATGATTAGGAATTAGAAATATTATATTGGTAATAAGGAAAAGGAGTGAGGTCATAAATATTTTGTGTATTTTATTTGTAAAAAGTCTAAAAATGTCGAACCCATGTGAAATGATAAGGTTTATCTTATCTTAAGAGATAAGCTTACATGTACAGATAAGAGTTAAGGTATGGAATATGATTTGTCAGAGTGGATTTCTTATCCTATCTTAGAGATAAGATGGATAAGCCTGGAAGTTCTATAAATAAAGAGCCCACCCCCCTCATTTAGCATAGAAGGAAGTAGTGAGAAATATTGTATGAAGTGTGTAAAGGAAGCCATCAGTTTAAAGGTGTGTTGAAGAAGCCATTAAGAGGTGTAATTGTAAAGTTTCTCCCATAGTATTGGTGGAAGGCAAGTGAATTCAATAACACTTGAAGTACCTCATGGGTGAGATTGTAACAATTTCATGTTAATATTATAATTTACTTTGATATTTCAGATTTTTCATGATTCCGCCTTATCATAGTCGATGGTATTCTTGTGTTATGTTTGTTGTTTTGTTTCCAAATTACATCCACCAAAATAAAGGCTGTGCATTAGTAAATAATCATAGCACGAGGAGTTCCCAGTGAAGAATTATCATAGTGCCGGATTGGTGATGATATTTTGGTTCCATTGCCGGGACCATTCCTCGTTGGTGGATTGTCTGGAGAGATATTCCCACTTAATCAAAAATAAATTGGAGGGTAACCTTGTTTTTACTATGCATAGTAGTTACCATGGTAAAGTCATTTTTGCCGTGAATAGTAGTTACCATGGTAAAGTCATTTTTGTTGTGAATATTATTTACCACAGTAAATTCACTTTTTACCGTGAATAGTATTTACCGCAGTAACTTCACTTTTTACTATGAATAGTGTTTACCACAGTAAAGTCAGTTTTTACCTCAGTAAGTCAAGTTTTACCATAGTTTACCGTGGTCATTTCTATTTTCTATTATAGTGATTTTAATTATTGGTGCACATAAGTCTTGTTGATTGTACTTTTGGGTTGGTATTTCACTGTGGTTACTTTTGAAAATGGGGAAGATTCCTGTTTTTTCAGCTCAATCTAATGAAGATGCTTCCTCTTTCATTCAAGAGTTTAAACGATCTTGTATTTGTAATGGCCTTATAAGAAGGGAAAAATGGACTGAATTTTTTCCTACCTTTTTAGATGGTTCAGCCCTTAGGTGGTTTTAAACACTAGGTGATAATGTGAAAAACTCATGGGATTTATTAACTAAAAGTTTTCTTGAAGAATTTGGTGAACAACAGAGATATGCAGATCTCATGATCGATATCACAAAGCTAACCCAAGGAGAGAAGGAGAAGATAAGGGATTATCATACTCGTGTTCTAGAGCTAAGGAGGAAGCTCGATGCCCAGATCCAGAAGGAAGGATTAGTGGATGGGTTGATGAACGGCGTGGATAATCTCCTATATAAGCACTTCATTCTTGGGATGAAGCCAAAGATCAGAGAATGAGTGAAGTATGACCACCCAGCTACCATTGAACAAGCAAAGGAGATTGCAAGAAGGCAAGAAGAAAGCATGGAAGAGGAGCCCAAAGAAATTATTGCTAAAGTAGAGCCTACACCAGCACCTTTGGTCCAGAATCCACAACCTCTCCCAGTGAGCACAAATATTTCTCCTAGTACATCTACTGAATATGAAGATCTGCTCAAAAATATGGGTCAGTTAACTATTAATCTTCTTCAAGGAAAATAATTTAGTTCTCAGGGAGGAGATAGAGGTCCAAAAAGAAATATTTCTGAAGTTGTATGTTATGGTTGTTATAAAAAGGGTCATTATAAGTATAATTTTCCAGATAGAGCTTCTACATCTGGTAAAGGAGATAATGATAAAAGAAAAGCACCTGTGAATTCTTTTGATGTAGTAGATAAGAGTAAAAATAATGAAGTATATGTGTTTGTAACAAAAAGAAAGAAAGAAAAAGATAATCAAGATGGAAATGATCCTAAGAAGATGAAAGGAGAAACTAGTAAGAAACATAGGAGAAGAAAGTTGGGTGTGCAGGATTTTCTGATTTCACAGGGGCAAGGACCATACTCCATCTTGGAAGATCTATCCAAAAGGCCTGTAAATATTACATATGGTCAACTCTTGGCTATGTCTTCTGAGGAGAGGCGGGAGTTGCGAAGTGGACTCAATGCTTGACAAAAGAAGGAGGTTGAGGTCCCTATTTTGGAGGTAGAGGCGGATCCCTATGCTCCACAAGCTGAGGTATTATGTAATGGTATTTCAATTCATGATGTCTTAGTTGATGGAGGTACTACAGTTAATATAATGACCGAGTCTGTAATGAATATATTGGGTTTAAAAATTGACCGCCCTTCAACACTTATGTTAAGGTCATTAAATAAGGGAAAAACTAAACCAGAAGGTGTAGTTTCAAATGTGGCAATATCTGTTATGGGTGTTGTATGTGTGGTAGACTTTTAGGTGATAAAAAATGGTATTGTTGCATACCCAATGTTGCTAGGAAGACCATGGCTAAGGAGAGTTCATGCAAGAAACTACTGGAATGAAGGCTTTATGAAACTTGGACGTGGTAGAGAGAGGGTGAAGATAAACATGATCCCTTGACATCATAAGGCAGAACCTGTGGATTCAAGTGATGAAACTGATGATTGGACATCCTTTGATTACTCTAGTACCAGTGAAGTGGACACTGAAGATGAAGAAAGTGAGGTTGATGTTTCAGTCATGGATATCCTTCCAGTCACACCGACTCATGACCCCATAAAATTATCTGAAGAAGAAGTTGATGATCGTCTCCAACAAATAAAGATTGGTGATGCTGTGATGGAGAGTGAGAAGGAATCCTACCTCCAGCTCTTTCGAAGGTACATACACATATTCACTTTTGATTACAAGGAACTCCGTCAAGTAAGTTGGGTAGAACATTCTATTGAGTTGGTAGATGGTGCTAAACCTATAAAGCAAATGCCATATAGAATGAATCCTAATTTTTCCAAGACTGTAAAAGAAGAAATAGATAAGTTGCTTGATGCAGGATTCATATTTGCTGTGGAGAATTCAGAATGGGTTTCTCCCATTGTGATCTCAATAAAAAATAATGGGAAGCTACACATTTGTGTTGATTACAGGAAGCTCAATAAGGCAACAAAGAAGGATCATTACCCTCTTCCATTCTCAGATCAGATCTTGGACGAAGTAGCTAGCTAGGAGTGTTAGAGTTTTGCTGATGGATATAGCGGATATAACCAAGTCCGTATAGCGGAGAAAGATCAGCTAAAGACCACGTTCACCACTCCTTGGGGAACGTTTGCTTATAGAGTTATGCCTTTTAGGTTGTGTAATGCTCCAGCAACATTCCAGCGTTTGATGAATAGGGTGTTCAAACCATACATTGGGACCTTCATCAGAGTATTTCTGGATGATTTTTGCATCTATGGGAGCAAATTGGACCACCTGCACTAGATGGAGACAACATTTCAAAGGTTAGATGAAGCACAAGCCTCACTAAACCCTACAAAGTGTGTCTTTGGATGTTCTAAAGGTGTTTTGTTAGGGCATGCTGTATCCAGAGATGGTATTGGTACTGATCCTGATAAAGTTTCAAAAATCAAAGATTTACCATTTTCTATGAATAGAAGTAAGTTGAGATCATTTTTAGGCCATGTGGGTTACTATAGAAGGTTCATCAAAAATTTCTCAAAGATTGCACAACCACTAACCCAGTTCTTGAAGAAGGATGTTACTTATGAACCAGGAAATAAGGCACATGAAGCTTTTGGACAATTGAAGGAAGCCCTGGTGTCTTCACGTGTTTTGAAGATTCTAGATTGGAGAAAGCCATTCATTGTGTACACTGATGCCTCAGATGCAGCACTAGGAAGTACTTTGAGCCAAAAGGATGAAAATGGGAATGAACATCCAATTTACTTTGGGAGCAGACAAATGAGCAGTGCTGAGGTAAATTATACTGTAACTAAAAAAGAGGCTCTAGCTATCATTTTTGCTGTAAAGAAGTTTAGAAATTACTTGCTAGGGCAGAAATTTATAGTTGTAACAGATCATCAGGTTCTAAAATATATTGTCAATAAGCCTAACCCATCAGGGAGGATATCAAGATGGATAATTTTGCTACAAGAATTTGAATTTGATATTATAGATAGGCCAGGAAAGAAGCATGTCAATGCAGATGCACTCTCTCGAGCCTATGATGGTTTAGGATCATCTTGTGATGATGATGATTTCCCCGATGCAGCCTTGTTATCCCTTGACACAATCCCTAGTGAATACATAGATATTTGGAATTATCTGAATGAATTCAAGTTTCCTGATGGTGCCAATGCAAAGACTAAGAGAAAGATTACTCAAGCCAGTCGTCCATATTCTATTCTGCATGGAGTATTATTTTGAATAGGACCTGATGGACAGTACAAGAGGGTAGTTGGACGTGATCAAGGGAAGGATCTGCTAGAAGAATTCCACAAAGGTACATGTGGAGGGCACTTCTCTGGACAACTTACAGCAAGAAGGATCTCTGATGCAGGTTATCACTGGCCCACTCTTTTTAAAGATTGTTATAATTATTGTAAGACATGTGATATTTGTCAAACACATGGTAACCGTAAGACTTTATCACCTCCATTATGCCCTATTCTTCCACTTGGTCCCTTTGAAAAGTGGGGAATAGGAAATTTTAGGTCCACTTCCAACTACCTCACGCCAAAATAAGTATATTGTAGTTACCACAGATTATTTAACCAAGTGGGTTGAAGCTAGGCCATTAAAAACAGCTTCCATGGATGAGGTGGCAAGGTTCATATATGAACGCATTGTCACCCAGATTTGGTTGTCCATTAGAAATTGTAACAGATCAAGGAAGCCACTTCATTAATGAGGTAGTAGAAGCCCTAGTCAATAAATTTTCTATTAAGCACAGGAAGGAAACAACATATAAGCCAAGTGTAGACACCTAAAATTGGTTATCCAATTTAGTGTCCCTCGTGCGCATTTTCTCTCTCAGGTAACCTGAGGCACGTTTATATCACCACTATCCCCTTGGGGTATTATTCAATTTGTGATTTAAGCACCTATCCTAAGTTTAATTCACCCCATTATGTTTTACCCGTGAGTAATTAAATATTAACTATTTAATTACACCTTTCCACATGTATCCTAACCACTTATCCACCCCATATCTATTCTATCCATACATCCCCCCTATTTCTCCTCCTCCCAAAGCAGGATATTTCCCATATTTGAGGTGGAGGGATCACTCTTATCTTTCCAGAAATCACTCCTTTTGGCCGTCTCGGGAGTCTGTTCCGTGATCGGCGCCGACCGGTACTCGGTCGACGCCAATTTTTTGGAGCGGTGCCGATTATAAATAGAGGCCCAGAACTCAGTTCTGGGAAGAGATAAAGAGATAGATTGTAAGGGACACAGATTGTAAGAGAGAGAATGAGAGATCTTTGAGCATCAAGTGTGAACATTATCTATCGAATGAGAGCGGATCTTGTCCAAATCAATCCCTGAGAGGAGCACTGTTACTCTGCTCTTATAACATCAACATCACACGTCTCCATTGATTTTTTGGTGACTCTGTTCCTACATCCAGTACAGGTGGAGCCTTGCTAGTATCTCTCTGGCTTTTGCAGATCCAGCAGATGTTGACGATCTTGCCTTCGTTTTTTGATTCCCGAATCTTCTCGCACTTTGTCTCGGATCGACGCCGATCTATATCAATCAACGCCGATCTATATCAGTCGACGCTGATCTGAACCAGTCGACGCCAATTCTACATAATCGACACCGATCATCCTGCAAACAGGTAAAAGGACACAGGTAACACAAATCTAGCTTTGTTTTCACAGTTCCTTGTTTTCTGTTGCTTTCTATCTGTTGTTTAGATTCTATTTATTACTTTGATCAGAAAATCTATTCCTGTACGTACATCTTTTATCATGTATGCTTCTTTACTTAATTGAAAACGTGGACTGACATCTGCCGAGGGAGCTTACCGCTTCCCGGACCTGCTTCTCAGGGAGTCCACCTAAATATCTTTTAACGTGGTCTTTTTCTGTCAAGTATCGGTGCCTCGCAGGTTACTTGGATCTACTGTGCAAAATTGCTCGTGTGCGCCCGTTTTATCTACATCGGCTTCCTTATCCATCTACATCTTCGGATCTTGTCCATCAGGTTACTTGGATCTACTGTGCAGAATTGCTCGTGTGCGCCCGTCTTATCTACATCAGCTTTCTTATCCGTCTACATCTTCGGATCTTGTCCATCAGGTATCAATTTCATTTGAGTTTTTCAAGGTTTTTGTGTTTAGTTTGGTACATTAACTTGGACAGGTAACAAGCGTGAAATTCTTGATCAACATTCTGGCACGCCCGGTGGGACCTGACCAAAGTCCCTTATTGGTAAGTTCATCTCTTTTTTTTAGTTTTGAGCTTTGTTTTTTTTCTTCACTGATTTTTATTAGTTCTGCTTGAACATTTCCTTTCATCGTTTTAATCTTGCTCTTTATGCCAAATTTTTATTTCCTTGAAATTTTTCTAGTTCCTTAAAATAGAAATTTCCGTTTCACCATTATCTGGATATATCTCTCTGGATTTTGTTTGGTGTTTGCTTACCCTTTTCTTGCGGAGTACTTTGCTTGTTTGTGGGATTGTTCGAGGGGAAGAGCTCAACAACGTGCTTTTTGAAGTCCACACACCTTAGAGAGCTAAATCTACAAGTATTTCCCTTTTACGGTGTTTTCTCCTTTTTAGGAACTAAAAAAAAAAAATTTCTTTGCTTGTAGTCTATCACATTCGAACATTTCAATTTTTGGTGCTTAAAAAGAATTTAATCACATTTGGGAAAGAATCTGTTTGTCTTGTCTTCATCGAAATCAAACACTTCATCTTTAAGTGCTTAAAAAAAAAAAAAAAAACCTCTTTCTTTGTCATTTCTGCTGTACGTTTTTCATCTAGTTTTAATTAGGCTGGAAAATTGATCAAAATCGGTAGTCACACTGTTTGATTTTTATTTTTCACCCTTGCACACAAAGCCAAAATCACTAGGTATAAAGCATTTAAACAAAATTTCTTTCCCTGGCCTTGCCTACTTGGAAGTGACATCAAAGAGGAAGAGCCTACGCGGTACTCGAGCCACGCTATAAATTCACGGAAGTTCTGGTATATATTGGCAAAGCACCCGACTCCCTTATTGCAGCGGTGTGTGAAGTGCGGGGGTAGGCCCCTATATCAAGCCACGTACTGGTCTTTTATTGAAGTGCCTTCGGGACTCCTCACCAAAACATCCCCCAAACCATCCTTAGTTTGGCTATCTGAGTAGTTCCTGTTCTAAAAGGCCTTCCCTAATATTTTCTTTCTTAAAAGCATAAAAACTTAAAAGAGATAATCACCTAAGCTGCTTGAATTGTCTGTGCATTGGTTAGGTCAATCTTATTTTCTGCTTGTTTATGACGGTCATCACTCGGTTACAATCTAGGAGAATGACTCAATTAGCCCCTTCTTCCTCCGAGATCACCACTAGTGTGGATGTTTTGGCACCCCCCAGGTCTTCCTCGGGACCGCTGTTAGTTGGTTCCCCATCCTAGTCATATAATCCTTTCTATCAGGCCAAAGCAACCCCATCACGTCCAGCTTCCCCTAGTCCTTCAGAAATATCATCTGCTTCCGACTCAGAGTATGTTCCTTGCGGGGATCCTGAATTTCAGGCGCTCCTTGATCGCAATCCGGCAGCCCTCATGGACTACCTAGTACACAAGTCTATTCAAATATCTGATCAGGGACCACCAATCCAGCAAGTGTATGATTATTCTCGTGAACCATCCTAGGCCTTTGTAGAATAGTTAGCATAATTTTTCTCACCTCGAACCACAGAGGAGGGTGGCGCACCTGTGCCTCCTTTTTCTCTTCCACCGACCATATCAGCTAGTTCTCAAATAATCTTACCTATTCCTAACACCGCAATTACCTCGACTATTCCACAACCTACTTTTGAGAGGTCCTCTTCTCTGGCTATAATGAGTGCGTCTGTGCACCCGCATATTGTTGTTAATTCATCTATGCCATCCATTGTGTCCCAGGGTCAGTACCCCTTTATGAGTCAACCCCCTTCGACTAGTCAGTTGGTTCCTGTTTCTCGTCCTCCAGTGGGTTTTTCTTCCAATGTTCCAACAATAGTGACCTTCGCCCATCCTCTAGCATCGGCATCCTTAACAACCAATCCGGCAGTAAAAAGCCTCTTTCAGGTCTTGTTCCCCACCATGTCCAATCAAATCGGCACCCATGTTCCTCAATCTGTTCCGATTCAGTCAACAAGCATAGGACTCCACCAATTATAGGCTCGGTCTGTCATCCAACCTTCATTTTCTCAACCACTTATTATCCCACAACCTGCCTATACACAGGCTCCTTCACAGCAAATACCCCACCAGGCGTCACCCAGAACACCTGGTTACTCCTCTTATCATCCTATCAATCAACAGATGAATCCCCGGTTGACACCTCAACAACATCCACCATTTGCTTCTTATGTAGGACATGCCAGTGTGCCTCCTCCTCAATCTGACGTGGTTCAAATTCTTTTCAAGAAAACCACAGAATTGGAAGCCTCCACCAAAGGGGCTCGTCCTTCATACTCTTTTGAAGAAGTGTGTAATGAACCCATTCACCCCTCAGTGGCTTTTAAACCTTATCCGCCCCAATGGGAACTTCCTAAATTTTCAAAATTTCATAGTCGGGAGGACCCTCAACAGCATTTGCGAGCATTCAAACATGCTTGCTACCTCATAGTCCAGAATCAGGAGCTTATGCTCTGTACTTTTCCTATGTCTCTAGCAGGTCCTGCTTTAGACTGGTACAATAACATTCCTCAACATTCCTTGTTTTCTTTCTCTTAATTGGCTCAGATTTTTGTTGAAAACTTTTCAATAAATATCGTGCATAAGATCTCGATTAGAGATCTTTATAACATTCGTTAATTCGATGATGAGTCTATTACAGACTTTGTCGCTCGTTGGAGAGGGATAATAAACTAATTGTCTTTCTCCTCCCTCAATCCCAACAGATCGAGTTGTTTACTCGATCTTGTGCTAATCATATTTCTTCCACTTTAAGGATCCAGACCTTTCATACATTTGAAGAAGCCTTTACGATGGCGCGCAGACTTGAGTCTCGCGCCATTGAACAAGGGAAGTTAAAACTTCGCTCTAAATCTAAACCAGATTTTTCTCGGTTTACCAAATCAAATCCTTCCACTTCTAAAGACAAGAATCAGGGATCCACCAACACTATCATATTAAAAACATCACGAGCTGATACCACTTCTAATCAAACACCATGAAGAGACTCCTCATCTTCTCGAAAAGGGTCCTCGTTATCTCGATCTTTCACTTTGTTGGGGGAATCATATGCTTCTATCCTAGAAAAAATGTTGGAAGTCCACATGATTGAACTTCCCCCCATTAGGAATATTGATGAAAGCCAAGAATGTCCATTCTGGTATAGGGAAAATGACTTTTGTCATTATCATAAAACCAAAGGTCATGACATTGAATGATGTCAGACCTTCAAAAATCTTGTCCATAAATTCATTGATAAAGGCGAGCTCATTCTGGATAACCCAAATGCTCCCCCAAATCAAGCGTTGGATGTCTTTAAACAACCTTTTCCCAATCATTCCCCGAACCATGATGCTTCAAAGTCTAAAAAACCAAACACTCATACTATCAGCTTCATCTCTACGGAAGAATCTTCTTCTAAAACTAAGCCATTTGCGAACACATTGACTGAATCAGAACCTCCTTCCACTTCGTTAATTGCTGGGATTCCACCACCTTCAGATGGCCCGTCTTTGAATATTCCAACATTATTAGATACGGATTCACCTCTCTCTGCTTCTTTGTCTGATCTCCCGTCCATACCTGAGACAGTGTCATCCTCATCTGTCTCATCATCAGACATTCTTTCAATGCTCGAGGCAATTACATCCCTTCAAGTTTCCACTGTGGATACATCTACTTCTATTTCTCCCATTTTTGTTGAGACTATGCCCTTGGTGAATGTACCTATAGTTGTGCCGAATTCGACAGAAACGTCTTCAATTTTGACTCTTCCTGTTTCCTTTCCTACAGTAGTTTCACCCACAATTACTGTACCAGAAGTAGTTCCCTCGCAAGGAACTGCTTCTTCATCACTCACTTCTTCCATCACCAATGTTACTTTGCCTATTAAGGGGAAATCTAAAGAAGTAGCACCAACACCTATACGCTCGGTTCCTGAACTTAGACAAAGACAACCGGAATCTAACGTTGCGCCATCAATACCTCCCCATTTGCTTCCCCTGAAAAGGTTACAATCACCTTATGTAGTTGAAATTGTCACCATTCCTGAAAAAGGAAAGCCCATATTTCGAACCATCAAGACTCTTGGTGCTTTCCCAAAAAAATCTCTCTCTGCGCCTCATAAAATATTGGATTTGTCCGCTGAGAAGGAGTCTTCTTCTATAAACTTATCAAAACCATCATCTTCTTCTACAGCACATTCTTCACCAGCACCTCGAAAAGTGGACTTACCTACTAAAAAGACGTCACCTCTTTTATCAGAGTCATCATCTTTGTTACCAAAAACCAGGACACCCTCTGTTCCTCTGATTATACCTACTTTGGAAGCTTCTTCCTCTTCAACAGTATCTAAATTATCATTACTTTCGACCAAGCAGCCGCCCTTATCTCTAAAGGCCACAACACTTGTCACATCTCCATCATCTTCAAAATCTATTTTAGGGGATCCTCCTCCACCGAAATCAATCATGTCTCACTTACTTCCATCTCAAGTGCCCAAGGCTGCTCCTCCAGATGTCCAAAAAAATAAGATGATCCCTAAAAAGACTGTCAAACCTAACATGCAGGTTCTTTTACCTCGGCAGTCTGTTAAAGTAAAAGAGGCACCTTCATCATCTCTGTCCTCATCTTTGTCTACCGGGTTCTATACTGAAATCCTTCGCCAACTTATCCAATCCTCATCCATATCTCTTCCTCCAATTAAACCCTATAACCCTAAAGGAGTTAAACCTACCTAGTTTAACTCTGATTTGGTTTGTGCTTACCACCGTACCCCGGGTCATGATACTGAGGGATGTAAAGCTCTTCAATCGGTCATCAACAGCCTTTTGGAAGAAAGTGATCTTTTGCTGGAGGAGGAGAAACGAGCACCTCCTGTCATCTTAGCTCCATCTGAGCCCCAACGATCTACTCAAGCCTCTACTTCTAGTGATTCCACTCCAAATGATCTTCCACCTTCTCAAATCGACACAATTCATATCGCCACTAGAACCCAACAGTATGATAATCCATCCTCATCTACAGCATCTCGACCACGGGTTGTTATTTCTGCAGCCCTCGAAGGAGTTCCTCCTTCCTCATTAGCCCCAAGACCTCGGGTCTCTATCCGTGCTACACCTCGGGCTCAAATTCCCGTGTCAGTTGAGGAGAGTGTTATGAAACAACTCACCCAGGCTCCGGTTAAAATGTCTCTTTTTGATCTCATTCAATCCTCTCCACAACATCGCCAGGCTCTAATTGATAATCTGCGTCGCATCGCAGTGAATTCAGATGAACCCCAGCCCTTCGAGTTGGTTGTTGGATTGAATAGACCATCAACAGCCATTTCTTTTGAAGATTCAGAAATTCCTCCCCTTTCTTCAGAGGATTTGGAGGCTCCCCTCTTTATCACAGTCCAAATCGACAACGCTACATTAAAACACATTATGATCGACAGTGGTGCTGCACTCAACGTCATCTCCTCTCACACATTCGAGCAACTTGAGTTACCAAAGAATGTAGTGTCACCCCCGCCTTTCACTCTTCGATCATTTAATGATCAACTAGCAGTTACTTTAGGAACTGTGGTCCTACCTATTCGAGTAGGTAAGAAGCTGCTTCACGAACGTTTTTACATTGTTGACGGGAAATTCCACTATAATATGATCATCGGATGCTCCTGGATTCGTGCAATGCATTGTGTCCCATCCACCCTCCATCGATGCTTAAAATATCAATATGAGGGAAAAATCTACACTCATCCAGGAGATCCTTTTCCTTCCGCGCAATGCAACATGACCACAGGGTCTGCCCCTCTAAAGAAAAATGCCTGTTCTCCTGACGGGGCCTCATCTTCTTCCATACCTACAACCAAACTACCAGATGTACAAAATTTAGAAGAGACATTGTAGCATTTCTCACTAGGAGAGCTTCCTCTCCTTTCTTTTGACACCCATCTCAAACCTAGTGAGTATGGTAGACCAGACAAACAATCTGAATATCAACCAGGTCTTGGTCGCATCGTCACCATTGGTCTGCCCAATCAACAGACTAATTTCATTTACGGTGGTCTTGATATGCCTCACTATCACCTGGATTCTCCTCCTAGGACCAAACCTTATTTAACAGGGTTCGATTGTCTACAAAATCCCACGTTTGCAAAAACTTATTTATATCGATGCGCGTGGAAGGGCTTTAGCTTAGGTAAATATGAACAAGGTTTGCATGACCTCGTGTCCATTCCAACTCTCAAGCCACATCAAAAATTTGGTTTAGGATTTAAACCTCTTTCAAAAGCCACCATCACTGTTCTCAATGAGCCTCTTCCTATTGAGGAACCATCTTCTCCCGCTAAGTCAGAAGCATCACTCGATGTGGACGACACCATTTCCATCCCGTCTAAATTTTTTTTTAGTCAATACCATTTCCTTAGGGCCACTTCCATACCGTTAATTTTCCCTGAAATAGTTGGAGACGACTCTCCTACTATCAACACTATCCACTGTGTGGATGATGATTCTGTCCTCACCTATCTGGGGGCAGAGGATTCCTATCTTCCTAAAACCATTCCTTCTGACACGTCTACGCTTCTCAACAAAGCCACTGTCGACCTTAATATAGGGACTTCTAAAGACCCTCGCATCATTAAGGTCAGCCAATCCCTTAATCCATAGGAGTTAAGAGACTTTACCACTTTTCTTTCCAACCATCATCAAGCTTTTGCTTGGGCATATGAGGATATGCCAAGACTCAATCCTGATATCGTGGTCCACAATATCGTTACTCTTCTTGACATCAAACCAGTTAAATAAAAATTGTGTAAAATGCACCCTAGAGTAGCCCTTCTTGTTAAAGAAGAATTGCAGCGCTTGCTCTCGGCTAACTTCATCCAACCCATTGATTATCCATAATGGGTTTCCAATGTAGTACCAGTAACTAAAGCTACTAGGAAAATTTGAATTTGTACCGACTTCTAGGATCTTAATCTTGCTTGTCCAAAAGATGATTTTCCTCTACCTAATATCGACCAACTCGTGGATTTAACTGCGGGTCATGAGATGCTTTCTCTTATGGATGGTTTCTCTGAGTATAATCAAATTCTCATCACACCAGAAGACCAACATAAGACTTCTTTCATAACTCCTTGGGGGACCTTTTGCTATCGTGTCATGCCTTTTGGTCTTAAGAACGCGGGAGCAACCTATCAGCGAGCAATGACCTACATCTTCCATGATCTCTTACACAAAACTGTGGAAGATTACGTCGACGATCTCCTCGGTAAATCCAAACGTCGTCAGGATCATCTTTTCATTTTGGCACCTCTCTTTGAGAGGCTTATTCACTTTTGTCTTTGTCTAAATCCATCTAAGTGTGTGTTTGGCGTTCTCACTGGTAAACTGTTAGGTTTTATCATTTCCATTAGGGGTATTGAAGTAGACCCCACAAAAATAAAAGCTATCCTTGAGATGCCTCCCCCTTCTAACTTAAAGCAACTCTGCAGTCTCCAAGGACGTCTTCAATCAGTGCGTCATTTTATCTCACAATTGTCGGACCTTTGTCAACCTTTTCATCATCTCCTCCGTAAGAATGTTCATTTTGAATGGGATGAACATTGCCAAAGGGCCTTCGATGATCTCAAAGCTTATCTTCTTTCTCCACCTGTGCTTACGCCTCCACGTGAGGGGGATCCTTTTTATCTTTATATCTTTGTGACTGACCATGCCCTGGGAGCCATGATCTCACATCAGGACGCTTACAGTAAAGAACAAGCTGTCTATTACATCAGTCGCACCCTCCATGAGTATGAAACACGTTATTCTGAAGCTGAAAAGCTATGTTGTGCTCTCTTCTTCGCAACTTCTAAGCTTCGTCATTACCTCCTTAATCACAAAACTTACATTGTCACAAGTGTCGATCCACTCAAGACAATTCATGCGAAGCCTTATCACAATGATCGTATCACTCGTTGGCTCATGCTTATGACAGAATTCGATCTCGAGTTTATCCCGCAAAAGTCTATCAAGGGTCAGGTCATTGCAGATCAATTAGCTGATGCTCCTCTTCCAGACACTCAAGTCCCCCTTGCTCAATTCTCCGATGAATATATCCAACAAATTGATTTTGGTCTGTCTCCATTTAAAGTAAAGCTCTTCTTTGATGGATCCAAATGCCAGCAAGGGGGAGGTGTAGGTCTCGTGATGATTCCTCCTTGGGGTATGCCTATCCCAGTCGCACAAAAATTGAACTTTGAGTGCACCAATAATATGGCTGAATATGAAGCTTTTGTCTTGGGTCTTCAAAATGCCATTAATCTCGGCTCTCGTCATATTGACATCTTTGGTGATTCTGAACTCATCGTTAATCAAGTCACGGGTGTCTATCAATGCAGGAATGATATCCTTCAAAAATATCGTGATATCGTTCTCGTTCAACTCCAATCTTTCGATAAATTCACTATCCAAGCTATTCCTCGCACTGCGAATCGATTCACAGATACAATGGCTTCGTTAGCCTCACTTATTCCACCTTTTACCGAGGACTCACGACTTTATGTGGCTGTGCAACGATTAGATCAACCATCTCATCTTAGGCAACTAACTTCAATCCATGCTGTCATAACCCATACTCAGGATGAGTGATATCAACAGATCATTGATTATCTATCTCATTCAGTGCTTCCTCCTGATCTGATTTCCAATGGTAGAAGATCTTTTATCCTATGTGCTAATCGCTATACTATTCTAGGCAGGATCCTCTACAAACGCTGGCTTTGATGGTATTTTGCTTCAGTGCCTCAAAACCCTTGAATCATCTAAAGCTATCCAGGAGGTCCATGACGGTATCTGTGGTGGCCATTTTAGTGGTTTGGCCGTAGCTAAACGCATCTTACGTTTGGGATATTATTGGCCTTCTCTTAATCAATATTGTTGTGAATACACTAAGAAATGCGTCAAGTGTCAACAACATTCCAATCTCACACATATCCTTAGTCAAGCTTTACAACCTACAGTGGATTTGTGGCCTTTTTTGCAATGGGGTCTTAATCTCATTAGTCTCATCAATCCCTGTTCTTCACAGCGTCATCATTCTATCATTACTGCCATTGAATACTTTACTAAATGGGTGGAAGCTATCCCTCTTTCTTCAACAAAAGCTAAACCCATAGTTGATTTTTTCTATCAACACATCATTTATCGCTTTGGTGTTCCACACAAACTCATCACAGATAATGGTAAGTCTTTCAAAAACATTGATTTACAGAACCTTTGCGACACTCTCAATATCAAACTTAGTTTTTCTTCTCCATACTATCCTCAAGCTAATGGTCAGGCCGAAGCTTCCAATAAAACTTTGCATAATATCCTCGCAAAGGTAACTAGTCGAGCTGGTAGGTATTGGCATTTACATATCCCTTTTGCTCTCTGGGGCTTATCGGACTAGCATTCGTACTCCTACTGGTGCTACTCCCTTCTCTCTCGTCTATGGGTTTGAGGCTGTTCTTCCTTTGGAAGTCCAAATCCCATATCTCTGTGTTTCTCTTAGAGAATTTGTCTCTGATGAGGACTATCGTCAAAATCGTCTAGCATAACTTGAATTATTAGATGAGTGGCATCTCAACGCTCTTGAACATCATCAAGTCTATCTTGAGCGTGTCAAATGTGCTTATAACAAGCACTTGCAGCACCATGACTTCAAAATTGGTGATCTTGTTCTTAAAGAAAATCAAAATGTCACTACACTTGAAAGGAGGTTAGCGTGATAAGTTTTCTCCCAACTAGATGGGTCCGTACGTTATCACTCATAAATATGGGTCAGGGGCTTATCATCTATCTTCCATGGATGGTATACCTGAAGTGGAACCTCTTAATGCCTTGCATCTACGGCCCTTCTACTGTTGAAATCTATCTTACACAAACCTAATCGCAAGACAAATCTTTCATCCGTCTAACAACCAGTCATATACTTTCATGGTGATTTGAAATTATGTGGTTCTCCGCCTATTGTCTTTTTTACCTTAAATATGAGTATTGTGGCTCTACTCATAGCATTTTTTTCTTCTGGATATGTTTCTCCTCATGGTAGGAATACCTTAATCACCATTTCATTTGTCCCAAGTGCTTATCTTAATCGGATCTACTCGGGGCATGAGTGCGTGATCTTTATACATTTTCTTCCCCTCTATCTGATCTATCTAGGTCTAAACTCAGCTTCTTCCAAAAAGTTTTTCAAAAAAAAAAAAAAGAAGAAGAAGATTCTATCTGAAATTTCTGAAAGATAGACTGATCCCTTGAAGGATAGCTATCCATACATTATCAAATGAATCAAAAGATATAGACCATGCCCTCGAAGGATGGCTATCATTAAAATTCAAAATACAGACTGCTCCCTTGAAGGACGGCTGTTTCTCAAATGGAATACTCAAGGCTTCTTGCATTGATCAGCCTTTCAGTAACAGTTTATACCACTTTTTTTTTAGCATCACTGAAAGACTTCCCATATTGATCAGTCTTTCCATATCTAGAAAACTTCCCGCATTGATCAGTTTGCTTTTCTGCCAAAAATCATGAAGCTGAGATATAAGACCTTTTGTCAATCATATGGAGAATCCTATTTTCCCAGTATGAACATGTATTCTGTCCCTTGTAAATTTCGACGAGATACCTACTTACTGCTCCTTCCGTTTCCCTCCTAAATCTGGTTTGCGGCTAGTTAGTGTCAGGTTTATTTTAACCTCATATAGGGCCTTGTATGCATGATCTTTTGGTTTCCTATCCAAATTCTATTTATGGTCGGTTGGGGGTTCAGCTTATCATTTTTCTTCTTATCTAGGTGTATATCCTTTATTTCTAATCAAGGTCATTTTCATTACGTCCTTGGCTCTCACAACAAATATTTCTGATTATTTCATCCAGTTAAATTACCATTTAACATGTTAATTTAATCAAACTCTATCATTTATCTAATTTCATCTGATCTACTTTGTCCAAAACACATCTCATCGCCTCTATTATAAACACATGTGAGTCTATCTATCTATTTTTATCAAAATTTAATTAAAAATCTCAAAAAAAATATCAAATCCATTCCAACTATTAACTCCTACCTATCTATCACATCATCTAATCATATTGTCTATCCATGTAACATTACATCTATCTTTATCTATTTTCTCAATCAAGTTAAATCCACATATCAATCACATCAAATCACATCTATTTATGTCCTCTACATCTATGTCTATCCAATTTATCTATCAGTCTATGTCTATATCCATCACAATTACGCTACATCTATCCATGTATATCAAAATTAAAAGCCAGGAGAACAATCATATGACAAAGGAAATGATGAATCTATATATATACAGTGTCTGTACAACAAAAAATGGGGTGGCTCTCAATCAAGCCATCTATATCAAATGCCTTCCAATCGAGGCTACATCACTACAATGATACAAAATACATCAGTCTCTATATCGTAAATATGATGCGTGGAAGACACTATCTCCTCCACCCTCCTATGGACCAGGCTGTCTCTCCTGGCCACCGCCTATCAAGCTAGACGCACCTGCTACTGGAGGCCTCTGCCCACCTCGGTCTCTCCCGATGCTCCCTCCCTCTGATGCCCCGCTCGCTGTGGCTGTCACTGATCTCCTCCTCGCCCCATAATCGAGGCACATCTGGAGCATGCTGCACTAGGGCATCCTCGTAGTATCTCACCTCAGCGAGGAGAGACTGGTATGTACTCAGGCTCACGGTACCAGGTGCTTGTAGAGGTGTCGTTGCTGGTGCTACTGGTGGTGCCCCTCCTATGGTCATGCCCTGTGTCCCAGACTCTGACATGGTACCTGTCTCACCATATTTGGCCCTGAGGGCCTCCCTATGTCGATGGTAGCGATCCCTCTGCTGGATCGCTGTATCTCGCTCCTGGCGAGCGGTGTCTCTCTCCAAAATCAGGGCATCCCTCTCCGGTGTCAAAGCTCTGATCTCCTCTAGAGCTACCTGATGTGTGTATGTGTCAGGGTGGCGTGCTCTCCCTCCAGTCTCTCTAGCACTGTAGCCATATCCTCCTCATCAGCATCTATAGATGCCGGAAGGTGTCGTGGTAGCTCTGTCGCATACCATGCCGCATAACCATCATCCACTCTCGGCATCATCATCACTGTCTGTGGAGGGTGGGGCCTCTCTCAATGGATTTGTTGGGATCAAAATCGGCAGATCAGTCTCTCTGCTGTCTCGCCTGTAAGGCCTGTAAGTGGTCGGCACTGTCTGTACTAGGCCGAACTGTCTCAATACCCGTATAAACGGGACGCGCTCCCACATGTCAGGCCTGCGGCCCCTAACCACCCTACTCCGTCTCAATGCCACCAAGTGAGCATCCTGACCGGCCCATGTCAGAAATACCCGATATGGTCTCCAGATGACTTGCTCTGGTGTCAGCGTCCTAAAACGCTCAGCATACCAATCTGATGGATCTCCCTGTATCTCCCGAGGCCATATCGGCCCGCCATCGCCGGAATCCATAATCAATAGCTCCCACTGCTGCTGGCATCCAAGGAAGCCCGGATGGCCTGATCACTGCTATGTGCTCATATGCCCAGCAATGGAGCACAAAACTGACATCAATACCTGTCCTCCGGCCAATGGTATACATCCATAACTCATAATATATCTGAGCTATCAAGGCATCAGCAAAGTGCAAACACCTGTCTGAACTGCAGGATGTCACAAACGCAATCTAGTAACAACAATGGGAATCTCCCACCTCCTGAATCTGGTAGAGCAAAATAGGAGATCGCCATCTGAATCAAAACTATACGTCTTCTCCTAGGAACATCTTGTCTGTACTGCGAGGCTATCCTCACTGCCCCGGACACTATCTCTGAATCATCTGCCTTGTCTCCATACAATCGAACTAGGGCCCTCTGTTGCTGCTCTCGTGGCGTAATCTCTATAGGGTCCCCAGTGATCGGCAGCCTCAAAATCCTATATATGTCCTCATGGGTGATGGTCATCTCACCCGTCCTGAACCAAAAAGTGCAAGTCTAGCTATCCCATCGTCACACTAGTGCTCGCATCAACTCTACATCTCGCGGCACTCATCTGTAGTACCGAAAGCCCCCGAGCCCGGATAACTCTAAGTGGCACCAATCTGCATCAGTGACGTCAGGGAGGATGGTCTCCAGTAACTTAGGCATCGCATCCCTCATGTGTAGTACCTCTCATGCCTGCATCCACGACATCAAGAGCAATATTAGCTTCATATTTACCCAAATCCGAACATCCAAAACAAATTTTATCATTTTCATCTAGTCTATTCCTGTCCCAATCGGCGTCGATTAAATACAATCGGCGTCGATCATATATAGTCGACGCCGATTGAACTCAATCGGTGCCGCTTACATATAATCAGCGTCGATTCTACCAATCGACGCCGATTAGTCAGGCCGAGTGTGAAACACACTCTGGCCTCCCACCTTTTTTCTCTAAACCAAAAAAAATAAAAAAATAAAAATATAATATAAAATAAATATGATGGGTTCAAGAAGAACCACTTACCCCAGGTCGTGTCCTCCTCCGCTTCTGACCGCTTCCAGAGGCTTCCATGGTGCTCAAATCCAATTTTTGACTCTCTCTAAATCAATCGTCACGGTGTAAATAAATCGTTCATGTTTTCCTTTCACATATTTATATGTTCTGTGAACGGTCGGCGCCGATTTGTTTGGTCGGCACCGATTATTGTAGGTCGGTGTGATTAGTCTAGATCGCCACCGATTTAAACCCATTGATTTTCCATATCCTAATCTTTGCCATAGTGTTGATGCTTGGCTTATTTATCTGGTCATTATTTTGACCTGAATGTTGCCTTTTGGCACATACTTTTGAATATTATCGTCCATTTCGAGTTTGTCCCCTTTGTGTGGCGCACTCGTACTTTTTGGCAACTTAGAGTTAACGGGTCTGTAGGCACTAACGTCGTCTACTTTGCAGACCGTTTGGTTGTCCCTACCAATGTGTCTCTCTTTAGATGCTGACTATTTTGCAGCTCTCCTTACACTCATGGGTCTGTAGGTACTAACGTCGTCTCATGAGAAGACCGTCTAGTCTGCCCTACCAATGTGAGTTCCTTAGGTGGCTGACTCTTTATTCATGTTTGTGCATCATTAATGATCAGATCTACTCCAGACATCCAGCTGGGGCATCCCGCATTTTCATCTACCTTTTTCAAACTTGGGATCGTTTGTTCTATCACCCATCCCATCCCTAGTTTGAGGGGGATCACATCATCACCTTTTCTTCCTTCCTTCCATCTCCTTGTTTTTGTCTCATAACCTTGCTTATCGCAAGTTACTTGACAAAAAGGGGAAAAATGTAGACACCTAAAATTGGTTATCCAATTTAGTGTCCCTCGTGCACATTTTCTCTCTCAGGTAACCTGAGGCACGTTTATATCACCACTATCCCCTTGGGGTATTATTCAATTTGTGATTTAAACACCTATCCTAAGTTTAATTCACCCCATTATGTTTTACCCGTGAGTAATTAAATATTAACTATTTAATTACACCTTTTCACATGTATCCTAACCACTTATCCACCCCATATCTATTCTATCCATACATCCCCCCTATTTCTCCTCCTCCCAAAGCGGGATATTTCCCGTATTTGAGGTGGAGGGATCACTCTTATCTTTCCAGAAATCGCTCCTTTTGGCCGTCTTGGGAGTCTGTTCCGTGATCGGCGCCGATCGGTACTCGGTCGACGCTGATTTTTTGTAACGGCGCCGATTATAAATAGAGGCCCAGAACTCAGTTCTGGGAGGACACAGAGAGACAGATTGTAAGGGACACAGATTGTAAACAGAGAGAACGAGAGATCTTTGAGCATCAAGTGTGAACATTATCTATCGAATGAGAGAGGATCCTTGTCCAAATCAATCCCTGAGAGGAGCACCGTTACTCTGCTCTTATCACATCAACATCGCATGTCTCCATTGATTTTCTGGTGACTCTGTTCCTGCATCTAGCACAGGTGGAGCCTTGCTAGTATCTCTCGACAGCTTCTGCAGATCCAACAGACGTTGAAAATCTTGCCTTCATTTTCTGATTCCTGAATCTTCTTGCACTTTGCCTCGGATCGACGCCGACTGTACCCAGTCGATGCCGATCTATATCAGTCGACGCCGATCTGAACAGTCAGCGCCGATTTTACATAATCGACGCCGATCATCCTGCAAACAGGTAAAAGAACACAGGTAACACAAATCCAGCTTTGTTTTCACAGTTCCCTATTTTCTGTTGCTTTCTGTCTGCTGTTTAGATTCTGTTTATTACTTTGATCAGAAAATCTAGTCATTGTACGTACATCTTTTATCATGTATGCTTCTTTACTTAATTGAAAACGTGGACTGACATCCGCCAAGGGAGCTTATCGCTTCTCGGATCCGCTTCTCGGGCAGTCCACCTAAATATCTTTTAACGTGGTCTTTTTCTGTCAAGCATCGGTGTCTCGCAGGTTACTTGGATCTACTGTGCAGAATTGCTCGTGTGCGCCCGTCTTATCTACATCGGTTTCCTTGTCCGTCTACATCTTCGGATCTTGTCCATCAGGTATCAATTTCATTTGAGTTTTTCAAGGTTTTTGTGACAGGTAGTTTGGTACATTAACTTGTCACGCAACAACCACTTCTTCCTGTCATGTATCAATGCCTCTCTTATCATGTGAATACCTCTTCTTCTTGTCACATGTCAACACCTCTCTTGTTGTACATAAGTGGGATAAAATGATTCATGCAGCATTGTGGGCATATAGGGCAACATCAAAGTCAGCAACAGGATACTCCCCATTTCAGTTGACCTATGGCATTGATCCAGTTCTTCCTATTGAGTTTGATATTCCCACTATGAGAGTTATGAAAAATGAAAGGATGGATGAAAGTGATTCAGTAAAAGAAAGGTTGGTACATCTTCATTTGCTAGAGGAAATGAGGGAAATAGCAAAGGATACAAGCCATAAGAATAAAATGAAGCAGAAGGAATACTTTGATCAAAAGATCCATTGGTCTCCATTTCATGTGAATGACTCAGTTCTAGTATATGATTCAAGATACAAAAAAAGAAGACAGAGAAAATTTCTTCCAAAATGGATGGGGCCCTACAAAATAGCAGCTGTGCATGAAAATGGTACGTACCGACTAGAGGAATTGGATGGCACTCCCATTACGAAATGGGTCAACCACGACAAGTTGAATATTTTCCAAGCACCAGAATAGTCTACTCCGAGGACGGAGTAGAAGCTAGGAAGGGGGAAGATGTCGACACTAAAATTTTCCTCCGTAATTTCTATTTCGTTAATGTATGTATTAGGAATAGGATGTTGTTAAGTGTAATTAGTAGTAGCGTCTGATAGAAGATAACGGCGCCGTCAGTACGGTGCCGCCAATAATGTAGAGTACGGTAACAGTCAAAGTACAATAGGAATGTTGTAAAAAGTAAATATTTGTCGTAAGTGGTCCGGTAATGTTAAAATGTCAAAGTTGGGATAAGTAGAAAATTAGGGTCTACATGATTAGGAATTAGAAATATTATATTGGTAATAAGGAAAAGGAGTGAGGTCATAAATATTTTGTGTATTTTATTTGTAAAAATCTAAAAATGTAGAACCCATGTGAAATGATAAGGTTTATCTTATCTTAAGAGATAAGCTTACATGTACAGATAAGAGTTAAGGTATGGAATATGATTCGTCAGAGTGGATTTCTTATCCTATCTTAGAGATAGGATGGATAAGCCTATAAGTTCTATAAATAGAGAGGCCACCCCCCTCATTTAGCATAGAAAGAAGTAGTGAGAAATATTGTAGGAAGTGTGCAAAGGAAGCCATCAGTTAAAGGTGTGTTGAAGAAGCCATCAAGAGGCGTAATTGTAAAGTTTCTCCCATAGTATTGGTGGAAGGCAAGTGAATTCAATAACACTTGAAGTACCTCATGGGTGAGATTATAACAATTTCATGTTAATATTATAATTTACTTTGATATTTCAGATTTTTCATCATTCCGTCTTATCATAGTCGATGGTATTCTTGTGTTATGTTTGTTGTTTTGTTTCCAAATTACATCCACCAAAATAAAGGTTGTGCATTAGTAAATAATCATAGCATGAGGAGTTCCCAGTGAAGAATTATCATAGTGCCGGATTGGTGATGATAGGTCTTCTTCCTCTCCTTCCTCCAAGCCTACCATGGGGCTTGATGCACCGTCTTTCTTCTGCTTCTTATCCTCATGTCCCTTCTCTTCTTCCTCTTCCTTGCACCCTGGTAATGGAGTGTTAGAGCCACATTTTTTTAAAGTGCCGACACCCTGGCTGTTATTCCACCTTGTGTAGTACTTCCTCTTCCTCAAAGTATCTAACTTTTCTTCATCTTCTTCTTCTTCTTCTTCATGTACTGCCTTAATGGGTGGGATAGGTGTTTCTCGTGGTTTAGGAAAGGGAGAGTCTATAACTTCCACCTTAATTCATTGATATGTTTTAGGGCACAGTTTCACAAACACTCGATGAACATACCCTTTGATTGTAACAATGACTTATAGGTGTAATTCCAAGAAATTTGGCTCAAAACCTCAACATAGGTAGGTCAAGCGCCATACTTGTACGTGGCGTGTAATTTGTGGACATCATCATCCACCTTATCTACATTAAAAACTAACCTCTGTGCATCCTTAATCTTATTGATGGTGCACTTCGTGTATCTGGAAATGAATGCAAAGGGGAGCTTGCACCATGGCCCCATCTCTCCTTTAGCCATCATGAACTTTACAAAACAAAAGTGTTGTGTGACGGAAAACTTTACCTTGTCACCAAAAACTTGTGGCAACTTGTGGGGAATGCACCACTTTTTCTCAAAGGCTTTGTGCAACCTCTCAAACCACAAGTTCTTTCATGCCTTGTAATAATTTGAGATAGTCCTATCGTAAGTGAAATACGTGAATCGGACTGTAGGGGACGCGTGCGCAGGTGGGTGAACCCAAATGTTCCTTTCTAGTTCGTTTGGGACACTAACCTCCCAGAATACAATAAGAAGTAGGATGGAGCCTCAATTTATGATAAGACGGAATGATGACAAATCTAAAATATCAAAGTAAATTATAATATTAACATGAAATTGTTACAATCTCACCCATGAGGTACTTCAAGTGTTATTGACTTCACTTGCCTTCCACCAATACTATGGGAGAAACTTTACAATTACACCTCTTAATGACTTCTTCAACACACCTTTAAACTGATGGCTTCCTTCACACACTTCCTACAATATTTCTCACTACTTCCTTCTATGTTAAATGAGGGGGTGGCCTCTCTATTTATAGAACTTCCAGGCTTATCCATCTTATCTCTAAGATAGGATAAGAAATCCACTCTGACGAATCATATTCCATACCTTAACTCTTATCTGTACATGTAATCTTATCTTTTAAGATAAGATAAACCTTATCATTTTACATGGGTTCCACATTTTTAGACTTTTTACAAATAAAATACACAAAATATTTATGACCTCACTCCTTGTCCTTATTAGCAATATAATATTTCTAATTCCTAATCATGTAGACCCTACTTCTCTAATTACCCAAACTTTGACATTTTAACATTATCGGACCACTTACGACAAATATTTACTTTTTACAACATTCCTATTGTAGTTTGACTGTTACCGTACTCCACATTATTGGCGGCACCATACTGATGGCACCGTTATCTTCTATCAGACGCTACTACTAATTATAATAAACAACATTCTATTCCTAATACATACATCAATGAAATAGAAATTATGGAGGAAAATTTTAGTGTCGACATCTTCCCCCTTCCTAGCTTCTACTCCATCCTCGGAGTAGACTATTTTGGTGCTTGGAAAATATTCAACTTGTCGTGGTTGACCCATTTCATAATGGGAGTGCCATCCAATTCCTCCAATCGGTACATACCATTTTCATGCACAGCTTTTATTTTGTAGGGCCCCATCCATTTTGGAAGAGATTTTCTCTTCTTCTTTTTTTTGTATCTGGAATCATATACTAGAACCAAGTCATTCACATGAAATGGAGACCAATGGATCTTTTGATCAAAGTATTCCTTCTGCTTCATTTTTTTCTTATGGCTTGTATCCTTTGCTATTTCCCTCATTTCCTCTAGCAAATGAAGATGTACCAACCTTTCTTTTACTGAATCACTTTCATCCATCCTTTCATTTTTCATAACTCTCACAGTGGGAATATCAAACTCAATAGGAAGAACTGGATCAATGCCATAGGCCAACTGAAATGGAGAGTATCATGTTACTGACTTTGATGTTGCCCTATATGCCCACAATGCTACATGAATCATTTTATCCCACTTATGTACCTGCAAGGCTGCATCTTTTGCTAGAATTTGACACAACACAAAATTTGTTCGTTCCACCTGTCCATTTGTACTTGGCTTGTATGTTGTTGCCTTCTTGTGCTTAATAGAAAATTTATTGACTAGGGCTTCTACTACCTCATTAATGAAGTGGCTTCCTTGATCTGTTACAATTTCTAATGGACAACCAAATCTGGTGACAATGCGTTCATATATGAACCTTGCCACTTCATCCTTGGAAGTTGTTTTCAATGGCCTAGCTTCAACCCACTTAGTTAAATAATCTGTGGCAACTACAATATACTTATTTTGATGTGATGTAGTTGGAAGTGGACCTACAATGTCTATTCCCCACTTTTCAAAGGGACCAAGTGGAAGAATAGGACATAATGGAGCTGATGAAGTCTTATGGTTAACATGTGTTTGACAAATATCACATGTCTTACAATAATTATAACAATCTTTAAAAAGAGTGGGCCAGTGATAACTTGCATCCAAGATCCTTCTTGTTGTAAGTTGTCCAGAGAAGTGCCCTCCACATGTACCATTGTGGAATTATTCTAGCAGTTCCTTCGCTTGATCACGTCCAACTGCCCTCTTGTACTGTCCATCAGGTCCTATTCAAAATAATACTCCATGCATAATAGAATATGGATGACTGGCTTGAGTAATCTTTATCTTAGTCTTTCCATTGGCACCATCAGGAAACTTGAATTCATTCAGATAATTCCAAATATCTATGTATTCACTAGGGATTGCGTCAAGGGAGAACAATGCTGCATCGGGGAAATCATCATCATCACAAGATGATCCTAAACTATCATAGGCTCGAGAGAGTGCATCTGCATTGACATGCTTCTTTCCTTGCCTATCTATAATGTCAAATTCAAATTCTTGTAGCAAAATTATCCATCTTGCTATCCTCCCTGATGGGTTAGGCTTATTGACAATATATTTTAGAGCCTGATGATCTGTTACAACTATAAATTTCTACCCTAGCAAGTAATTTCTAAACTTCTTTACAGCAAAAATGATAGCTAGAGCCTCTTTTTCAGTTACAGTATAATTTACCTCAGCACTGCTCATTTGTCTGCTCCCAAAGTAAATTGGATGTTCATTCCCATTTTCATCCTTTTGGCTCAAAGTACTTCCTAGTGCTGCATCTGAGGCATCAGTGTACACAATGAATGGCTTGCTCCAATCTGGATTCTTCAAAATAGGTGAAGACACCAAGGCTTCTTTTAGTTGTCCAAAAGCTTCATGCGCCTTATTTCCTGGTTCATAAGTAACATCCTTCTTCAAGAACTGGGTTAGTGGCTGTGCAATCTTTGAGAAATTCTTGATGAACCTTCTATAGTAACCCACATGGCCTAAAAATGATCGCAACTTACTTCTATTCATAGGAAATGGTAAATCTTTGATTTTTGAAACTTTATTAGGATCAGTACCAATACCATCTCTGGATACAACATGCCCTAACAAAATGCCTTTAGAACATCCAAAGACACACTTTGTAGGGTTTAGTGAGGCTTGTGCTTCATCTAACCTTTGAAATGCTATCTCCATCTGGTGTAGGTGGTCCAACTTGCTCCCATATATGCAAAAATCATCCAGAAATACTCTGATGAAGGTCCCAATGTAGGGTTCGAACACCCTATTCATCAAACGTTGGAATGTTGCTGGAGCATTACACAACCTAAAAGGCATAACTCTATAAGCAAACGTTCCCCAAGGAGTGGTGAACGTGGTCTTCAGCTGATCTTTCTCTACTATACGAACTTGGTTGTAGCCGCTATATCCATCAGTAAAACTATAGCACTCCTGGCTAGCTACTTCATCCAAGATCTGATTTGAAAATGGAAGAGGGTAATGATCCTTCTTTTTTGCCTTATTGAGCTTCCTGTAATCAACACAAATGCGTAGCTTCCCATTCTTTTTTATTGAGATCACAATGGGAGAAACCCATTCTGAATTATCCACACAAAATATGAATCCTGCATCAAGCAACTTATCTATTTCTTCTTTTATAGTCTTGGAAAAATTAGGATTCATTCTATATGGCATTTACTTTATGGGCTTAGCACCATCTACCAGCTCAATAGAATGTTCTACCCAACTTACTTGACGGAGTTCCTTGTAATCAAAAGTGAATATGTGTATGTACCTTCGAAAGAGCTGGAGGTAGGATTCTTTCTCACTCTTTGTCACAGCATCACCAATCTTTATTTGTTGGAGATGATCATCAACTTCTTCTTCAGATAATTTTATGGGGTCATGAGTTGGTGTGACTAGAAGAATATGCATGACTGAAACATCAACCTCACTTTCTTCATCTTCAGTGTCCACTTCACTGGTACTAAAGTAATCAGAGGATGTCCAATCATCAGTTTCATCACTTGAATCCACAGGTTCTGCCTTATAATGTCGAGGGATCACGTTTATCTTCACCCTCTCTCTACCATGTCCAAGTGTCATGAAACCTTCATTCTAGTAGTTTCTTGCATTAACTCTCCTTAGCCATGGTCTTCCCAGCAGCATTGGGTACGCAATAGTACCATTTTTCATCACCTGAAAGTCTACCACACATACAACACCCATAACAGATATTGCCACATTTGAAACTACACCTTCTGGTTTAGTTTTTCCCTTATTTGATGACCTTAACATAAGTGTTGAAGGGTGATCAATTTTTAACCCCAACATATTCGTTACAGACTCGGTCATTACATTAACTGCAGCACCTCCAACTAAGACATCATGAATTGAAATACCATTACATAATACCTCAGCTTGTGGAGCATAGGGATCCACCTCTACCTCCAAAACAGGGACCTCAACCTCCTTTCTTTGTCGAGCATTGAGTCCACTTCGTAGCTCCCGCCTCTTCTCAGAAGACATAGCCAAGAGTTGACCATATGTAATATTTGCAGGCCTTTTAGACAGATCTTCCAGGATGGAGTATGGTCCTTGCCCCTATGAAATTAGAAAATCATGCACACCCAACTTTCTTCTCCTATGTTTCTTACTAGTTTCTCCTTTCATCTTCTTAGGATCATTTCCATCTTGATTATCTTTTTCTTTCTTTCTTTTTGTTACAAACACATCTACTTCATTATTTCTGCTCTTATCTACCACATCAAAAGAATTCACAGGTGCTTTTCCTTTATCATTATCTCCTTTACCAGATGTAGAAGCTCTATCTAGATAATTATACTTATAATGACCCTTTTTATAACAACCATAACATACAACTTCAGAAATATTTCTTTTTGGACCTCTATCTTCTCCCTGAGAACTAAATTATTTTCCTTGAAGAAGATTAATAGTTAACTGACCCATCTTTTTGAGCAGATCTTCATACTCAGTAGATGTACTAGGAGAAATATTTGTGCTCACCGGGAGTGGTTGTGGATTCTGGACCAAAGGTGCTGGTGTAGGCTCTACTTTAGCAACAATTTCTTTGGGCTCCTCTTCCATGCTTTCTTCTTGCCTTCTTGCAATCTCCTTTGCTTGTTCAATGGTAGCTGGGCGGTCATACTTCACTCGTTGTCTGATCTCTAGCTTCATCCCAAAAATGAAGTGCTTACAAAGAAGATTATCCACGTCATTCATCAACACATCCACTAATCCTTCCTTCCAGATCTAGGCATTGAGCTTCCTCCTTAGCTCTAGAACATGAGCATAATAATCCCTTATCTTCTCCTTCTCTCCTTGGGATAGCTTTGTGATCTCGATCATGAGATCTGCATATTTCTGTTGTTCACCAAATTCTTCAAGAAAACTTTCAGTTAATAAATCCCATGAATTTTTTACATTATCACCTAGTGTTTCAAACCACCTAAGTGCTGAACCATCCAAAAAGGTAGGAAAAAATTTAGTCCATTGTTCCCTTCTTATAAGGCCATTACAAATACAAGATCATTTAAACTCTTGAATGAAAGAAGAAGCATATTCATTAGATTGAGCTGAAAAAACAGGAATCTTTCCCATTTTCAAAAGTAACCACCATGAAATACCAACCCACAAGTACAATCAACAAGACTTATGTGCACAAATAATTGGAATCACTATACTAGAAAGTGACTTTACACCTTTCTACAGTAAAAATAGAAATGACCAAGGTAAACTATGGTGAAACTTGACTTACTGCGGTAAAAACTGACTTTACTGTGGTAAACACTATTCACGGTAAAAAGTGAAGTTACTGCGGTAAATACTATTCACGGTAAAAAGTGACTTTACTGTGATAAATACTATTCACAGCAAAAATGACTTTATCATGGTAACTACTATTCACGGTAAAAATGACTTTACCATGGTAACTACTATGCACAGTAAAAAATAAGGTTACCCTCCAATTGATTTTTGATTAAGTGGGAATATCTCTCCAGAAAATCCACCAACGAGGAATGGTCCCGGCAACGAAACCAAAATGTCATCACCAATCCGGCACTATGATAATTCTTCACCGGGAACTCCTCGTGCTATGACTATTTACTAATGCACAGCCTTTAGTTTGGTGGATGTAATCTAGAAACAAAACAACAACATAACACAAGAATACCATCGACTATGATAAGACGGAATGATGAAAAATTTGAAATATCAAAGTAAATTATAATATTAACATGAAATTGTTACAATCTCACCCATGAGGTATTCAAATGTTATTGACTTCACTTGCCTTCCACCAATACTATGGGAGAAACTTTACAATTACACCTCTTAATAAATTCTTCAACACACCTTTAAACTGATGGCTTCCTTCGCACACTTCCTACAATATTTCTCACTACTTCCTTCTATGCTAAATGAGGGGGGTGGCCTCTCTATTTATAGAACTTCCAGGCTTATCCATCTTATCTCTAAGATAGGATAAGAAATCCACTCTGACGAATCATATTCCATACCTTAACTCTTATCTGTACATGTAAGCATATCTTTTAAGATAAGATAAACCTTATCATTTTACATGGGTTCCACATTTTTAGAATTTTTACAAATAAAATACACAAAATATTTATGACCTCACTCCTTGTCCTTATTACCAATATAATATTTCTAATTCCTAATCATGTGGACCCTACTTATCTAATTACCCAAACTTTGACATTTTAACATTACCGGACCACTTACGACAAATATTTACTTTTTACAACATTCCTATTGTACTTTGACTGTTACCGTACTCCACATTATTGGCGGCGCCGTTATCTTCTATTAGACGCTACTAGTAATTATACTTAACAACATCCTATTCCTAATACATACATTAATGAAATAGAAATTATGGAGGAAAATTTTAGTGTCGACAGACCGTCAGTGCAGGGTCTAGGAGATCTGTAATTACTTGTGCCCTACCACCCTTCTCATAATTTAGCTTCTTTACTAACTCCTCGAACTTGGCAGTGGCACATAAATCTAGTGTCATATCTTCACCAGTATTTCATAGGCTTGTTACCATTTGATTTAATTGGCCTATGATCTATATTCTCCTTCCCACAAAGTAGAATAATTCTTCGTGCACTCGTGACATTAACCACATGAAAAGTGGGGTGGGTTTTGTAAAGAAGGGTAGCTCCCATAGCTTCAAAACCCCAACCTTTTGTAGTTATTTCTTCACTGAGTCATCCACCTTAGGGTTTCATAGATTTTCTACTGTCAGAGTGTTTGACATAAGATCTTCCCTCATCAGCTTCTCATTTTCGGTCATTTTGTGGTTGTACTCATTGATCTTACACTGGTATAGCTTCGAATTCCACTTCTCATCCTTGATCGCTCCAAGGGGGTGTTATATCTCTGAGTAGATATCCACTGGGTCCTCCTTTTCCACCATTGGTTTCTTTGTGCGTGCCTTATTTGGTGCCATCTCTCTTTACTCTCCTTTGTGCCCTAGGTTTTTTATTTCTTTCTTTTGCTTGCCCAAACTCGATAACTTCCCTTCTTCTCTCTCACGTAACCTCCTTTTTGTTTCACTTTTTTCTTCCCTCCATGTTACACCACAAATATTACTATAGATTTACACAAGTTCACTGGTTTGTGATAGTACTTTGTGTTGCTCTTCTCTAAAAAATCCCTTGTCGCACTTCGAGTTTAGGAGCACAAAAGAAATTCTCTAAGGCAAGGTAGTCAAAATGACTAACCTTTTCTTATTTATACTTTATCAATGCCTTAGAGTCCCTCTGACCACGTCTCCTTAGTCACTTTTTAATAAAACACTTCCCTTCACTTGGAGAAACTTTCACTTCTTCCCCTCACACTTTGTAGCTATAACTTCTAGGTGATCCAACACCACTTAGACTACCACAGACCTCCTTCGTGCGTATCCCTACGTTGAAGTACATAACCTCTGTGTCGTGTAATGTAATTCCTTATAGTGCTTCCTAACTCATGGCATATTGTATGATCCTTCCTTCTTGTGGTCTTCATGTTCTTTCAACCCACCTTCCTAGTTGAACATGAAACTTATGCACCTTTGCCATCCATGTGCCCTTGTTTATCCAATTTCTCATCTGTCTACCCTTCGTACTAAATTTTTCCTAACATTCCTTCCTTCATATACAAAATAGTTACTACCTCACCCCACACAAAAATGTATGCATGCAATCCCCTATTCATATAGAATGTCTTACAATGTAATTAGCTACCGGCACACCAACATGCAATAAAGGAAATAAGACAAAAAGACATAAATCTAAACTAATTGGTAAAGTAACCTTATTTCAGATCACACAGAAGCCTTATTTCTTAGTAGGGATTTAGCCTATTCCCATTGAAATAACCTAGTAACCTTGTCCCATATAGTTCCTATAAATAGAATGCACTTGACATTGAGGATGTATGAGATTACATATGGTCTTAACCAATGGATTTTCAGCCTCCCAAGATGGATGCACATAAATTTGGTATCATATAGCAAAACCATCTGCCCCACCTCGAATTGTTTAATTTTGATATGATGATCATGCCATGATTTTTTTTGTGCCTTTTCAATCTTCTGAGTCTACCTTGCAATGGATCACCTTTCATCCGACTACATTAACTTTTCAATGCACTGCTTATAGTGCTTGCTCATCAGCTAATCCTACAACACATGTAATACACAAGGGGAAAGTAGTATAAACTCCACTAGTAAAACAACTTCTATGCCAAACACCAATTAGAATGGTGTGGCCTTGATCAATATATTATAGTTTGTCTTATTACATCCATAGTACTGCTGACACATTTTCATCCCAATCTTGTCTTCCCACATCACAAATTTTGGTGAGTCGCGTGACTCAATATTTTTTTGAATGCTTCTATCGGTTCCATTAGCTTGTGGATGATTATGGGGTAGTCTTGTGATGGGCCACCATAAATTCCGCCAACAAAATCCTAACTATCTCATTCAAAAAATGTTTACACCTATCACTAGTAAATCTTAAAGGACATCCATACATGTTAAGTATGTTATACCATAAGAATCTAGCAGTATGTCATCCATATTTGCAATCCCTTCTACACGCTTATCTCTACCCACCTTGTTAAGTAATTAGTATAGGTAATGACATAGTGCAAACCATTCCTTCACATGGGAGGTTAAATTGGTCATAAAAAATTAGTGAATCACTTCTAAAATGATTCTGCTCTGGTTATTAGCCTTAAGGGCATCTCAGCTTTTCTTCCTAGATTCCCAAAGCATTGATAATGGTCACAGGCTTGGAAAAATTCAATACAATCCTGGTAAATACTTTCCCACCATATCCCTGCTGCAGTAGAATCTTCCACGTTTTGGCATTTCCTGTATAGTGCGACTTATTGTAATCCCACCATGAGCTTCTTCCATGATTGCAATTTTTCTCATGTTCTAACATGTATCGTCACAGAAATGTCATCATGGCCTAACTTGTATAGGTCTCCACTAATCAGCATGTAATTTGAATGATGCGTATAGATAATTATTTCTTCTCCAAAGTTGTCATTTCCTCTGGCGCCACCACACTTTTTTGAGAAACATAAAAATAACTTCCAACTCAGAGGACACATGCTGTAACCTGATCATTTGTGTGTTTGGCATAGTATCCTCAATGTTCTGACGCATCCTTTCCCAAGTCAATTCTTGACAAATGGTCAGGCCCTAAATTAATCTTTCCCTAGTTTCACAACAACTTTAAAATCAAATTATTGAAACAATACGACCTACCCACATATGTGCCCTTGTAAAATAGGTCTTTTTCACCAAGTAATTCAATGTCATGTTATCCATGCGTAAAATATGAAGGGGGTTGCTAGCAGATACTTTCTTGAAACTTATGCAGTGTGTAGATAATCGATATGGATTCGTGCTCAATAGTGGTGTATTTATTCTCTGTTGGAGTCAATTTCTTTCTAGTAAACCAAAAAGGGTTGGCCAAAAATCCCTTCCCCAAGTTGTGCTAATAATGCTCCAATTTTCGTCCCTAAAGCATCGAACATGCACAGTGGAAATGGTTTATCCCAAGAAGGAAAAATTTAATATGGGAGAAATGATGAGCTTATCCTTCAGATGTGTTCAAATTCCATCTTGTTGTGCCTCTCCCCAGTGAAAGGCAGCTCTTTTGTTTAGTAACTTCTCTATTGGTGCACGGCAATCTTGGCATTCCCCTTAATAAATTTTTGGTTAGTACCCCGTATATCCAAAAAAACCTCGGACTGTGCACTTTGACTGTTAGGTTCCCCTAACCCCATAATAACAGCAACCTTGGTGGGATCCACCAGAAAACCTTCCTTACATATAATATACCCCCAACAGAGTTCTAAATGGAGTAGACAAACTCACATTTCTTAATGTTGAGGGATATCCTCAATTGCCAACATCTCACAAACATCAATCTCAAATTTTCATAATGGTCTTTCATTACTTCATACATTGTCCAATCATCAAGGTAGAATTGTAATAAAATTATGGATAAAATCCTAAAATTCGTGGACCATATATGCATGAAAACACATGTAAATCATGTTATTCAATCTAAAAGGCATGACCATGTATTGGAAAAAATTCCCCACTTCAGTTGCAAAAGTTTTGTCTTTTCTTGGTCTTCCTTTAGCAATTCTAACATAATGGTATCCTGAGAATCCATCCGTAAAGCAATAAATTTCATGCCCAACCACTCCTTCTAAGATCTCCTTGGTAAAAGGGGGTTAGAAAAGGATCAATTACACATACCACATTTAGGTTCCTATAGTCAACACATATCCTTATCCTTCCATCCTTTATTAATAATGATGACCATTGGACTTATCCATTTTGACTCCTCAATGGCTTCAATGATGCCTGATGCTATCATCTTGTCTATCTCCTCCTTGACTTTGATGTGAAGATTTAGATTCATTCGATAAGGCCTCTTATGAATCAAGCGCACACCTTCTTTCAACTTGATTTTCATCTCTCCCAAGGAGTGGTGAATGTCTTTAAGCTCATGGTACCCATGTATGGAAATAAATCCTGAAACTCACACAATAGATCAATGATCTTTGAGACCTCCTTCTCTGACCAATAGTCTCCAATAGTGGCCTCCTTAGGTTCAGCCTCCGAACCAATGTTAACCTTCTTTGTTTTCAAGGGGTTCATGGTAGGCACATGCTTTCTCATCAGCATGTTATCCCTAACTTCACGCGTACCTTTGGTATGGTTAACATTCAAACTTTCTACCTCTTCGCCATCTATCACATAGACCAATTTCCCTTTTTCTTTCTCCATGCATGTGTGCACTCAAGTTGTGTCTCCTCTTGATTCCTCTTCATCAAAGTGCATCTCCAAACCAGGTTCACCTAATAACTCTAGTATTCTATCTTCCAGCCATGACACTATCTCCCATCATAAGGCACTTAATAACCTATAACAATGCTTATCCACCTAATGGATTTGGTACTCTGATATTCAAAAGCTTGAAGGAGGTCAGCCGTCAACTCCTACCAATTTCCTATCTAACGGCACATTCTCTGAGTGAATGTACCATGCACGTGCACACAACCTTGTAAGGTGGAATATAACTTATGTACCCATAAAGAAGGTGGAAAGGCCTCTTTGTGCCTTCCATCCATGCTTTCTCACATGCTTGGACGTGAGATGAGGTGGGTTCCTTCCCATGGTAGTATTGTATTGCATTGGGTGCATTGCTTTGGGAGAACCTAACAGAGAATGTGATTCTTACCTCACGCCACTCTAAAAGGATATCATGAATGTGTCACCCACCAATGCATTGTGGTCCCAAGAAAGTTATAGCTAAGAATCCCTCTTCTTTTGACCTCATTTTTCCACTGAGCCTCCATTTCTCATAAGAAATCCTCAGGTTTGGATCCTCCAGAATAACTTGGTAACTTCTTCCCTCCTAGGTGCTTGACTAAGCACGCCTTCATTACTCTTGTCACAGAGCCTCTTAGTTGTCACCCAATTAACTCATAAGTCCCATGCGCCCAATTGTCACATGCCACACTAGTTGTATCACTCATGGACTGAGCATCTTCAAACTGAATAACTCCCTCTGTAGGGTGAATCACCTCAGGGTCCCTGATAGAGCACACATAGATCTTGTCAAGAAATTATTCTCCCAAGGGCTCAATATAGGGTGCTGACTTCCCATCTGGTTAAGGGGATGATGACCCACTCTTCCTTGTTCTCAAAGCTTATGTATCCCTTATTGAACCTTAGGTCAACATTATTCTTATAACACCAAGGGTGCCCAAGTAACACTGAAAGTTGTCTGCCTTGGCTAGAGCCAAGACTTTGAAATCCCTAGTGAACTTTTCCCCTTGGATAGTGATAACAACATCCTTCAAGACACCAATGGGCATTTCCTTTGTCTTGTTAGCCATATACAACACATTCAAAGATGGTTGTAATGGGGGCCTTCCCATTTGATGTCCATGCATCTAGAGTGAGGACATTAACTTCCACACCATGTCAATCAAAATATTTCTCAAAGCCACCCATCTACAACAGCATTCAAGGTAATATCCTTGTCATAATCAAGGCTGTGGGGAGGAAGGTTAGCATGTAGAACCTACCTTTCATGCCCTTCTCCAGCACATAGTACCTTCTCCCAATAACCACTCTCCTAGCAAGGGGATGATATTCTCTTGCCTTAGCATCTTGCATACTTCTCTAACCTCATCCAAATCCTTTTGTGGAGCCTCTACATTCTTCCTTTTCTAAATTCTCTTGACTTCTCCTTCAGGAACTGGATCTCTCCTTGTAGGCTTCAAATCACATCCATGGTTTCTTTATACACTTCTTTCTGATGATTAGGGTTTGGATACTTTCCATGCACCACCTCTTCTCTAATAACTAGTGGTCTTTTGCCTTGGTACTTCCCTTGGTGTGGGAGCAACCTCATACTCACGTTGTAACTAGTACAGGCTCTAGTTCTGACTCATGTGCCACCCTTAGCATCCATTGTGAATCAACCTTCTTTACGCTTACCATTTCTGGTGCCTTTGTCTATTTTTGGTGTTGTTGGCTCATGTGCTCAAATAACTCTGAGGAACTCCTCATACTTGTGCTTCTTTCCACACCATGAGCATTGTAGTAGGATCATGGCACTCATGCTTGTAGTGCTCCATGGATCCACATTTGTAACACGTCCCATGTGGGAACTCACTTCTTCCTCCTCTGTGGTTACCACGACCATGAAATCCTCCTCAGAAACATTCTTCCACATGCCCCTCCATCTACACACCCTTCATAGTGATGACCATTATCCTTGGAATTGTTCATGAGGATGGTTTGGTGCACACCAATATCAATGGCATCATGTATCTGGTCAATCAATCTACAATCCTTGGTGTCATGAGGTAGTAGAGGTGTAAATATTGCAATAGCAAGACACATTCTTATGGATCGTCGCATTGCAGTAGTGGAACCTACTTACATCATGATCTCCGTGGAAAATTTCACAGTCCACCATCATGGCACATACCAATCTCTGGGAAATTTCCTTTGTATGCCCCTCTACCTCACAATCTGTGCACCATAGACCACTGTGAGTCTCATGCACTAAGTTCACAGATAGATTTTCTAGCTACTTTTCCCATTGCAGTAAATCTGAGCCTCAAGAAAGGGGCTAACACTAGGTATCCATGTTTATAACATACCTCAGCATGTAGGGTAGCCTCCAAGGCCTCACATGGGTCTATGAAAGTCTTGTGTGAAAGTATCTCTCCTAAATGGTGTTATCAATCCTCCAAAAAACCATTGAGCATGTTGAGAAGGGTAAATATCATAAGAAAGATTTTGATAAGAGAGTCTTAAAATGTGCATCGTATTCCCATGACACTCTCTGCCATACCTTTTTGAATATCCTTCAGCAGCGTTGATGCTCTCTTCTATTCAAACTTAGGGATATGAAATTCTGACTAAGAAAGGTATTTCTGTAGCGCAGTGTAATCTACCACTGTCTAATGGGGGTCATACTTTCGATACCAACTATGTGCACATCCTTGTAACATTGTTGTAAACTGACTTTCCTTTCACTCTAGGGTAGTGATCCCCTTCGCATGCCATAGTAGTTCACACTTTTGTACATGTTCTGTAGCATCCTCAACACCTTTGTAGTCTAGTAGATGTGAAAGACATTTCAAAAAACACTTGTTGAGGTGGTTGAGGCCCTTATCCACCTAACCCAGAACCTTGATTCCCTCTAGTGTTGCCTCCACCACTAGATCCACTAGATCCACTAGGTCTCATTCCTCCTGATGCCTAAATCTGATAGATCCACCAGGTCCTCCAGCTCCTATACCACCAGATCCACCTCCTGTAGCCGGTAATGGGCCTAAAGTGGTTGTGCCTAGCATTCCCAACGTTCCACTAAACTACGTGTGCAATAGTTTTTGATATTACACCACTACCAGATGTGTGTCCCATGCCACTTCCAGATGTGATACCCAAAAATTTATGTACTCCATAACTTTTCCCCAAATTTCATTCCAAATAATATTCCTCTAAATACAGGAAATGATTATGCAGCCATAGATGTACCAAATGAGAAATTATATCTCCTAGGTGCAGATCGGTCACTCCCACTGATACCAACTGGGTTAGCAATACTTATCTCTTGATTTGGAAGACTAAGCACCAAGGGTTGGTCACCAAGTGGATTTAGATACACACCGATGGCTCTCCTTTCTCCAAGTGACAACTCTCATCAGAAGCTGAAGGGATCTCTCTTCCACACTTGCTGAGATGGGGTAGCATAGACTGCTCAGGCTCCACATCCTCCGCATGAACCTCAATTCCTTCCCACAATGTCTACCTCCATAAATCCATCACTCCCACAACCTCGCATTTTCTAGCTAACTCCCTTTCACGTGCTTCGCTATACTTGAGTCATCTCTCCTCTCTCTCTTTTTCAGCCGCAATTTTTGTCATCTTCCTCCACCCTAGCTTCCTTGCCCAACACTAAGAAGAATCTTAGCTAGCCATAGGAAATGCTTCCAAACTTAGGGTAAAATCAGGATCTTCATAGACTAAAGGGATAACATGTAGAAATGATCCTCTAGGCTCCCTTAAGAACTCAAACTTAGCAACCTCAGGATAAGAATACATAGAAATAGCATATTCCATGGTATAAACTGGTCAGCACTCTTTTCCACCAATGATCAACAACATGCGTCCAAGTCAGGTTAGCATCCTATAGCCTCTGATATTCATCTTGGGTCCACACGTGAGATCTATAGTACCAACTTGATCTAGATGCATATGTTGAAATCCATTCATACAACTCTACTGGAAAACAACAAAAGAAGGTCTCATATAGCTCATGATACAAATGTTTTTCTACCCATTTATGTGCATCAAACTTAGGTCCAGTACTAAATATCTAAGAAAACTCATCCTCCATGCTCTTAAACCATGCTTTGACACTATCCAAGGTCAAGCACTCTGTCATCATACATCATTCTCATAGCTTTGAAAAGATGTCCCGGAAATGGAACCAAAATGTAGTCTCTAATACCATAGCCTATTTCAACTAACCAATCCTAGGTGCATCGGATATAACATCCAGTCCTAACATGGAAGATCACCTGAGGTGTGCACGCAAGTACTGAGCCCCTCCTTTATGTGAGCTTTGTGAGAATGTGTTTTATTAACATGATGATACAATATAACTAGAGGAATGAGTGCATTTATCCATAGTATTTTAGATGTAATCTTATACTCTAGAAGATATACTCTAAACACATATTTAACATGATTAACTAAAGTAGAAACAGACACAAAACAACATTGAGGAAACCAGTAACACCCACACGAACAAATGGGAAAACACATCAGGACTCATTACCAGGGTATTACCAAATTGCTTCATTATATTGATGATTTAAATACAGTATCTAAGATTACATTCAGAGGTTCCATCCATGATAGAGTTCATAATAGCAAAGCTTTCTTTACATTCCAGAGCTTTCTGTTATACACACTACATTATTCTCTCCCATTGCTCTCTTTTTTCTTACTCCTCACCCACACACCTTCTTCTAGGAATGATCCTCTATATCAAGAAGTTGAAAGGAATCTTCTCCTAACCATTCATCATCACCTGTAAAGGCCTGCTAGAATCTTCTCATCTTTATTCTACCACTACCTAGGAACCTAACAAGATTCACCATGTGTTTCCTTCAATCGAGTGTCTTTAGCATGCTTATGCCAGCTAATCCTTAATAACCTCGACCCCTTATCCTTCCATGATAACCGTAATGATTCCTTAGAATATCCTTTACTTGGACTGCAAGTCTTCTTAGCTTATCCACATCTATATTTTGTCACTTTCCCATTCACTCCTTATGCGCATCTTTTTCTATTTTATCCAATAATTTACTAAGTCTTAACTCCAATTTTTCCTAGCACAACCCTTCACACCTCTCTGAGGACTAACGTACCACAAGGCTTTTGTGCATGCCTTCACACCCTTTCACCACGCGCCACAAGGCTTCACACCCTAGGTACTTAGTTACTTTTTAGGGGTCCAATAACAACATAATATCAACTTGCTCTTCTACCCATTTACGTGCATCAAACTTAGGTCCACTACTAAATCTGTGAATGAACTCTTCATCTGTGCTTTTATAAGCCATGCTTCAACATTATCCAATGTCAAGTGTTTTATCATCACATACTATTGTCACAACAACTTTGAAAAGATGATGTCTCAGTAAAGGAATCAAGATGTAGTCATTTATTTACCCTTAATACCTTTAATAACCCCAAACGTGTCATCCTATCACCCAACGGGTGCTGGGTGCTCACCCAAGGCATGCGTGGGAGTCAAGCCCCTCCTTTATATGAGCTTTGTGATACAGTTTCACCATTAATGGAGGATGATTTGCAGAAGCAGCATTACATTCACTTATTTAAAGAGGTAGAAAATATAGCTAGTAGATCTAACATTGGTGCATCATAAAAGATAAAGAGCATTGCAAGAAGCATGATGAACTAGATCTGGGCCATGATAATTCAAATGACATGAGGGTTTACACCCTTAAGAAAAATATATATAACAAACCCATATATGTTGATTCAACATAGTTCAGGTAGCCACATTACAATTAGAAAGGGGATCATATCAGGCTATATACAATAAATGAAAGGGAATTTATTCCCGCAAATCCATCTTGGTATGAGATCCTAAGTATAATTTTCCCATTTTAACCCTTATTACAAATCCTAGTTCCATACAGAGTTTTATGGAATCCCTTACAACCCTTAGCACTACGTGCTCTAAACCCCAGCATTACTACAACACCTTGTTACTCTACTTCCTATTCTTTATGTGTTCCCTCTGTCTCCCATCATCTCTTGCATTTTGTCTTTTTCTGTCTCTTTTTCTTCTTCTATCTTATCTATTCTTGCCACTAGCTCGAGCATGTCTTTTTATAGGATCAGAACCCACCACCATGTCTTTCTCTCCTAGACAGATCGTGTGCCAAGTATTGATGTAGTCCTCCATTGGTGAATGTTTATCCCTTTACAAACCCTCTACTCTCTATTATGATGTCTTTTAGGAATATTCCTTGCATGGAATATCCTTTTCTTGACCTCCAAGGTTCTAGGATGGTACCTTATCCACTCATCACACCTACTTAGTTCTTCACCTTTTTCCTCAAGTGCATCTAGAATTCCAAATATGGCTCATTTAAACTTGTGTTCTTCTTCCCGCACGCACCTTGTTTTACTTAAACCCTTCTTAAAACCCCTTCATCCTGCACACTTTAAAATTGGAAAAGGGTCTTCACGAATAATTCCAGGACATTTCGATTAAATTTTGCATTTAAGAAGTTCTAGTAATGTTCTAGGTAGTTTCATAGTCATCTTGAGTGATTCTTCCCTTTTCCAGTGTCTTGAAGGTTTGAAGTATGTTTAGAGCAAGAGAGTTGGCTTTCGGGGCCCACTTCCAGTGAACAATGGAGAAATTGGCCAAAATTTACTGATCATATTTAAAGGATTCATTTTTCATTTCATGATCAAATCCAGGAAAATTCAAAATTTTAAGAAGCTAGGTGTGAAAATACCCAAATGGGGCTTTGAGTTCAACTAGTTCGCCGAGCAGCTTGGCAAGCGTCTCGGCGATTTGATATCATACATAAGGTGGGAGACAAGATCTATTAGCTCGGTCGAGCTATCTTCATCATGTAGTGTTATATCAAGGTTGAATAATAGTTTATCAACCTAAAGGCTAAGTTATGTTATTATTATTTGAGAAATAGCATATCAAATGTGGTTAAATGAATAATGAACCTAGATTGAACTAAGTGAATGGATTAGAGTCCAACTTGGATATGTTCATGTGATCTTGAAGTGATTGAGTTGGACAACTCAGTCGAGCAAGGTTTGAGTCATTACCAAACTCACAATGCAAAATGTGGGCTTAGCAAGGATACAAAGAGGTCGAAACGCATAGTGGAGAATAGCTTGAGAGCCATGTCAAGGTGGCCAAGTGTCTACCAGACTCAAAGGTGAGTTACTCTGTAGGTTGAAGATCAATTCAATGGCTTGGATTCTCAAACCAAAAGCTCGATATATGGCGGGACCAGAGCTTAGGGATAAAAGGAGGGAGCTCGCGATTGGGCTCATATGCACAAGGAATAGAAAATGTACCAAGAAAAGGTGAGCTCGATGAATTGAGGCACGTAGGGTGAAGCTCTATGAAGAAAATCAATAATTAATATAGCTCAGGTGAGGCATTTTGATGATGTTCAAGCTAAAATAACCTTGAAGACTTGCTGGAGAAGACATTGTAAATTTTGAGTTCAATTCTTTTGGAGTTCGAACATCTCAAGGAAGAATATCTCATGTTTGAGCTCAGCCAGTTTGGAAGTAACATTGAAGAGAAGTCCATTTGATGTGCCATGGCCAATCCACCTGATAGCGAAAATGAGTTCGTTCGGCATCAATAGTTTAAATCATAGCTCATGGATATGAACAAGAGCTTGGAACACCAATTGAGGGAATTCACAAGGAGAGTCAGGTTTGATAGCATGGAACTCACCAAGAAGAGCTCAGTAGTCGGTATTTTAGATGCATGTGTTATCTCGTCAAGCAAGGAGATGAGCTCGGAACGTGAGGTGCATGGAAAATCAAACTCAGTGCACAAAGTAAAAAATAAGGCTCGCATGAAGATAACTTACGATGGGGTGGCTAGAGAATTAACGAGCAGACCAGATCAAGCTCACAGTGAGCTAATGGAGCATGGCTCATGGTGAGAAAAGTTCTAGAACTCGATTTGGGGAGTTTTCAAAGGATCATGGACAATGGGAGAATCGATGCCAAATTGCCAAGGATGGGAGATTTCGAGGGGCCTGCAGCCATGGTGGAGATAATGCCATGAAAAACCATCATAATAATCTTCGTGCTCGGGGATTTTGAAGTCTACAACCATGGTGGAGATAATGTCATGAAAAATAATCATAAGAATCTCCATGCTTCGGGAATTTGAAGTCTGCAACCATGGTGGATAATTGAGGTAATTTTTCCAAGTCATTTTGAGAGCTTGGGTCTATTGAGGAGCTCTATCAAGGTGTGGATGATATGATAGGAAATCCTGGAAGAAATAATTGATCAATATACAACATGTCTTACATGAGTGAGCTCATTTTCTTTCGGAATGAGTGGAGTGACTAATCGGTCACCGAGTTACTAGTTATCAGGTGGATCTAGTTTTGGAGACGAGCTAACCACCTAAGGAGAACCAAGGCAACATTATAGGATTCAGTTGTGCAAGAGGTTAGGAGCTAACTTGGGGGCACAAGGTGAGCTCATGGTGACTCAGCACTCATCAGATAAGGTGAAGATTACTTTGCTAAAACCACGTTGATTCATGGAGTCTGGATTCCAATGCATCAGGTGGTGATCCTGGCGTAGAGGTTCAGCTAAAGATGGATCATCAAAAAAACTTGGAGCATGAGAAATTGAGTTTCATATGAGCTCATTTGGATTGACTTCGGTCTTAGTGAATTTATTGCAGTCAAAATGGCTCAAGTGAATCGATAACAAGGATCTCGATTTGTGAAGATTAATCATCGTAGGGCGTGGTATAGTTGTGATGGAGGTGTAGTGTTTTGGTTAACTATGTGAATGTAATGAGATCATAAACATATGTTAATGGTAGCACAAACAAATCCTGACTCAGCCTAGAGCTTGTTGGTGCACAAAAATCTCAATGCCAAAAGGTGTAGTCATTGTGTTTGAAAATTCACGACCAAGATATAGAATGAGTCAGCAGGTTCAGAACTGCGCTATGCACGTAAAATCGCAAGATCTATTAACAACGGTGGCTCAAGGAACCGATCCAGGTGCCAAGTGACTCAATGTATAATCCATCACCCAAATCTGAACGAGGTAAAAATTGTGTCAAGGTGAGGAATGAAACTATAAGAGTAAAGCATGTTTGTCAAGTCAGAAAGTTGTGGCTCAAAATAAATCCTCACCGATTGGTTTGATATCTCTCACAACTTGGTGACTCGAATCCATGAGTAATTTACTCAGCATAGGAGCTCGTTGGATGGTCATAATGAATGAATGTATTAGGGAACTTGATCGTTCCAATTTAGATGTGAAGATGTATGGAATGGCTCAGCAATGGAGGAGCTCGATCGGGATTAGGAGAACTATCTCGGCGGCCAAACAATGAAATACGTTGAGGTAGTTGTGTAAGGACTCTATTTGTATGTAAATCTCATAATTTGAATGCATTCAAGCTTCATGCAGAGTGGGACAGAGAAAGGGATATCAGTGAAGTTAATATGAAGTTCTCACCAAATGGTATTCATGACCAAGTTGGAACTGAGAAAATCATTCGATGTAAGTAAAAAGAGCTCATGCACCGAGTAGCTCGTTGTAAATTCCTAAGAGTGGTCCACACTAAGTTGAGCTTGAGATGGTATAACACAAGTGGATCATGTAGGAGCTCCACCTCGGAAGAGATGATTTAGTGTTTCTAGGTGAACCTTTCTTTAACTCGAAGGGCACCGAGGTGACCGTGGGAAGAGCTTGCAAGTAGAGCTCGATGGGAAAAATATAAATCCTATAGTGCAATCGAGCTCTACGGAATACAAAAAGGATCTTGGTTGACATTATGCTTTCGATAAGACTTGGGATGGTCTGAGTCGAAGCCGAGTCACTCAGTAAAAAAATTTTAAGAGTAAGGATCTTGGTGAGTGAGCTCAACCAGACGATTCCTTATTCATGAAAAAAAAAATAAGCTTAGGGTTGATTTGGGTAGTAATCTCATGTGGAGATGACCTAACCTCATGTTTGGTTGTGGTGTTGCAATGAGTCACTTAGTGGATCTCAGCTATAGAGAACATTAGACTTATTGGATTCAAACTTTTCATCAACTCTATGAATTCCCTTTCATCACTAATGAGTTGCTCGGATCGAATGTCTCAAGCTCAGCTTCACGAGCTTGATCATGGTAGATACGGGTGAGTTGTGGCGATGCAGATGAATTCAATCGGAAAGGTAATGAACTCGTGGAAGGAGCTCAATGGTGAAATGTGAATGGAGGAGCTCATTGACTAACTCGATTAGTTGGCTCGGCGAGCCAACCACCGAGTTGGGCTATTTTTTGACTTGTTCACATGGATTCCCCCCTTTTTTCAATGTAAACCGGTTTTTTGGGGGATCCCACTCTTACTTTTAAAATTAATATTTATTTTTATTAAATTAATATTTTTTTATTAAATAATAATATTTATTATTATTATTATTAAAATATTTTATTTAAATATTCCTTTAAATAATTGAAAAGATTAAGGCAACGGGCCATTAATGACACATGATGGAATTTTCTCAAGTGATTAAACCAACTTTGTAGTGAATGAATCATCATGTACCTTAAATTTAGGAAGGAATTTATTACTTCTCCTCTCTTCTCTCACAACTATCCTTCTATAAATGTAATTTGGAAGATCATTCCATAGGTTGGAAAAGTTATACATCTGAGAAAAGTGCATATTTTTTCAAAGAATCCTCCTTCTACAAGTTGTTCTTATATGTTGAGGGAACTTTCAAGCCTCCTTTTAAGACTGTAATGGCTATCATTTCCTTTTTTGAATGTAATGATGCATTATGCACATTGTTAAAGTAATAAAAGTGTGTGTTTTGTGACTAATCTTGGTCCTTTCATCTTTATATACTTATTTGTGCCTTTCTCATGCTTACAGGTACACTGTGCAAGTTCAAGTTTCTATTGCATGTTCTTGGAGCTATGTGTTTATCAAGTTTGTCTAATTGAGTTTAACAAAGGGAAAACATGTTTCCTAGTCTGTGGTATTCATTTGTCCACTCTAAGTTATAATAGGTGAAGTTTTACTTGTGGTGCACAACACCCTCTTCAAATCAACCCTTCCTAATTCTAGCAACACCCTTTATTTGGTGCATCACCATCCCTAGTATAGTTTCATTTCTTGCAAATCCCTCTCCCTAAAACCCATGAAAATGTTAGCATAGGTATAGATAACCATTTTTATATCACTAGGATTAGTACAACACTTAGTTTAGGAAGAGGAAGTTGACCTTCTCTAGATGTTCACCTCGAGCCCAAGTCGCACAACTTAAGAGGTGATCCCATGTTACTCAATCACACCAAACATCTTGTTCACATTCTAGCCATTGGGAGGGTATAGTGATTTGGCGATAACAAGTAATTAGCCAATATTTTAGGGCTCAACACAAGCCATCATCATAAGTAAAGGACCGCTTGCATCTGGGTGGCTCATGCATGGGAAGATATCCTAGATTTCATTTCTCGTGAAGTGAGGAAGGATGCTAATAATTAGCAGCTTTTCCAAGGGTTCTTTCATTCTTTCCGTCAGTGTGTTCTCGACTTAGTGTTTTCAAGGTTTCTAGATGGCAAATCCTCCACTTCCGTTCATTTTTTTGGTACGGTGCCAAGAAGGAAATGGCCAGCGATGCCATTTTCAAGGTGTTGGGTGAAGTATATTTAGGGGATTCGATGTATGCACGTGTCAATTCAGAAGTAGCATCATGGTTTATTTGTAGGCTTTTGCTAGTTTGTTAGAATGTGAAGGAGGTATGGGTAATTGCATTGTTCTATGTTAAATCACAACATAGGGTGAATTTAGTTGAAGCCCTAGCAGAATTTGGTAGGGGGCATCCTCTTCTAGCGAAGGTTCCTAAAGGCTTGGACCTGGTAGAGGCCAAACTGGTAATAGTGAAACTTTCAGCTCAAAAATTTGTGTTGATGCACTTTTCCATGGATATCCACTCGGCGAGAGCTGCTGGGTTTAGAGAGGATCACTGTTTAGTACGGCTATACTTACCTTCTCTGTCGGTCCCCGGTGTTTCCAACTTTAACCAGGGTGGTGTGTCTTTGTTGGTAGTTGGGTTCTACCTTCACCTTCCTATTGTGATCTGTGAAATATGACATTTCTCTTGGTGGGCATATGGAGGCAATGGGGAGTGGCTCCACTAAATTGGTACAATATCTTAGCTCGGTTTGGTTTTTTTTGTGGCTCGTTTGAGCATGGCATTTTGGTCTAGTGTCTTCGTTTGATCGTATAACTCATTTTGTATTTTTTTTGGATTTTTTGTTCTAGGTAAAACTTTGTATATCTTTGGTAATGATGTAGGGAGGGATCCCACCAATCCCCATGTTTTGAGCTCCCACTAAAAAGATTTTAAAAATATTAAAAAAAAAGTGAAAATATATTATCCAAGGTAGAATATTTATTAGAAGAAATATTCTAAAATGAATATATATATATATAACATATGCACATAGGAAGTGATGATATCTTTCATTTCAAATAAAACTAACACTATCTTTCTTGATTTCAAAAGATAATTCTTGTATTTAAACTTTGAAATAAATGAAATGCAACCCCATATTGGTCACTACAATATTGTGGTAACTTGTCCAAGTGTTTTTGGTGATGTATTTTATGTTCTTCTCATTTTCAAACTCATTCCAATATGCAAGTTTTAACTGATCCGAGTGAGCAAAGAAATGAATGATAATAAGAAATCAAGAAAATAGGATGGTTGGACTGGTATAAAGAATGATGGTTAGAATGTGAGTAGCAGGAAATCAAGATATAAAATTGGTTATATACACAAAAACCTCTCCAAAAATAAGAAACATAAGACTTCTCAAAACTTTAAATTCCCAACCCATGATACAAATGAATGTAGGATATTTATAAGTTTTTGGGGAAGAAGAAGATAGAAAACACATGTTGAAAAAGAATGAGTAACTCAGCTAATGGGGAAAAATTCAATGAGATATATATAGAAAGGGAGGAGAAATAAAATACCATTCTAATGATCCTATTTTTAATACATTTATCTTAATAAATTTTATTTAACTTTTTGCGGCTAAGAGAAACCCATTTGAAGCCAAATCTTCACCAAGAGAGGGGACTTAACCAAATTATAAAGAGAGTCCAAACGGATCACGGACAATGACAAAGTGTCAAGCGGCGCCCAACTTCAAAAATCAAAAAAGGGGGAAAAGTCTCAAATTCCCGTGGAGCTAACACATGGAGTCAACAAACAGGCCTCACCTGAGAGATTTTGTTCATATACCATGGGTCCTTACGAGCCAAAAAAGAGAAGCAAGTCCATGGATGATGCCAAGTGTCCACTTGGCGCATTCCCCAGAGCCATAAAGAAAGAAGAGTCAAGAGGATGCGCGAGTCTTCCACGTGGATCTTACAACTAGCGAACTCTAGTTTTAAGACAGACCATGAAAGGACAAGCCATTTTCCATGTATGAATAATTTGGAGGCTTATCTATAAGATCCTAAAAGTTTGGGATTCTTCCAAAGATCGGGCTGAAGGGTCATTTATCCTGTCATTTCAGTAGGGAATTAATGCATAAACCTCGTATAAAGAGAATGACTGCCCATGTTCATCTACATCCAAAAATGGTTCATTTCATTACAGTGACAAGGTGTGCACCATTTGAGTCTGGGGAACAGAAACCAATGCAGCAAAGAATCGAAATATCTGGTTATGTAATAAATAGCCGAAAGGGATTTTCTCAAAAGAAGAGTCCATCTCAAAGGAGTCGGTTGTAGAATAATCAAATATGCATTAATAAGCATGGCTCTCACTCCTTAGAAGGGTCAAAGAGCATGGGAAAGATTTGAAGAGATCTGTTTCAGTCACTTCACATCATTTATCATAATTCGAAGGTGGTTGGAAGGGAGTTCAAGAATTTTCTCTCACCCTTTTCTCCTCCTATATATTGTAATCAAAGTCTGATGTAAAAAAAAAGAAAGGAGATACTTCAGGAGATACTTTTGGAGGAAAATAGACTTAAATTAGATAGAGTTTTTATAGTGAGCATGAGTCTTAATATTTTCCTCTCTGTCACCAAGATTCTCTTTTGTTAGGAAAAGGATATCTTGAAACTCCAACCTTCTGCCTAGGCTTTGTAACGGTAATCTTTTCTCTCTTCTATATGTAATATTGTGCACAACCATTGGAGTAATATATATGTTTTGTGGTGTTTCCAGTTCATCATTCACATATCTTTATTGTCTCTGATCACCTTTATTTTCATTTAGAAACTGTGCATCTTTGGGTGTTGTTGCAATCTTTGGTGTTGTGCTTAAGTAGTTTGAGATGATTGTGTATTTGGTTGGCTTCCTGGTGTATTATTTTTGGCGCATCATCGCCTTAGTTTGTTTTATGTTTTTACTTCCAGTTTTTCTGACCCCTATCTCACCCCACAGAGAAGAGCCAGCTTCTTTAAAACCTGGAGGTCTCCTTAGGATGCACGTTCCACCAACCTAAGGATTCCCATGACTCTGATGGAAGTGTCCACCAAGGATGGTCATCAACAGTTTTCCTAGCACACCTGGTGGGATGACTCAGAGTGATACTTTATTATGGCATCAACTTGGTTGATTCTCGAAAAAATTCAAACTTCCATAAAGATGGTTGTCGGAGTACATCAAGCAATTCCCAGGGTCTGAACCAAATCATTACAAAGGCTCACAAAGCTCCCTCTCATCCATTTTCATTCATCTTCCTTTCCACAGCCTTCCGTTTCTCTTCATCCAATGAAGTTGTGCTATCATGACTCCATTACCACCAAGGGATCCTCCCCTTGTTCATCTCCAAACCACAATTTATGCACTACCACCATCTTCGAGCAGCTATACCTCACACACCAGCAAACAAAGGCTCCAAATCCAACATAAGAGGAGCATATGGTAAGAAGGTGATACGTGCTCACAAGGTTTGTGTCACCAATCCAACAGAGGAGGAGTTACGAAGGTTGCCTCTATTTTTCCTCCCCACAAGGTGGTCCCCCACAAAAGGTTTTTTTTACAACGGATTTCATATTGCAAGATGAAATCACTGTTCAATGGAACCTTTTAAACTCAAAGGCCATCACAAAAGAAAGGGAGACCTTGGCACAAGGAGGATGATGAGCTTGACTGCTTATCAGATCTGGGGGAATGTCTCGATGAAGAGGATCCTGTTGAAATCACATATTCTCTCACTTCATCAGTCTCATGACAGAGGCCACCTATTTCTTATGACCTTTCCACCGAGACCTGATTCAGAGGCTCTAGAGAAGGTTATCATTGAAATATTTTTACTTTCAATCCAAGAGCCCAGAATCACCAGTGGAGTTGCTAAAAAGGGAGAGTGGAAATAATATGAACAAGATGAAACCCTTCAAAGAGATCCGCAAGGGAGCCTTGATCCAAAAGATACAAGCCAGAACAACGGATGTAAGAGAAGGTAGGACCAAGCCCGCCTTAGGCTGTATCTCATCGAGAAAGATGCCAGCACTGGTCATGTTCATTTCAAAACATGAGGATGATCTTCAAGACCCCGAGGGTCAGTTGCAACACCTCCAGCCACAGGATGAATGAGAGGAGGTGTTCATACTGTTCACTGATACCATGGGTATCAGAGTGAAGGTCGGATTGTTCACTCTCATTACAAGCTATGTCCATCACCAAATTATTCACATGGCTACATTTTGTAAGAAAAGGAAGCTACTTTTCCTTTCCCATTTCAGGATTTGTTTAGCTTGTGCAGAGCCAGTTAGACTAGGAGTAGGAGTATATTTTCTTTCAATAGAATAAGTGCTTAGGCACACACTTCATATCTCATTTGAGACATGTATGTTTTTTATTTTGTATATTCCTGCTCCTATATTACTCCAAAGGGGGGTTTTAGCTCTAATGAAGGCTCCAGATCACTAAGGAATTCACCGTCAGCTGAAGATAGTTGCATTTTTCACTTCAAACCAAATGTAGAGCAACTAAAATCAGCCAAGGGATTTCTTGGGTCATCTTCTCAATTTTCTACTCTCACAAAAGAAAGTTACAGGGTTTGTTTTAAAAGAATAAAAGCGTGAGAAACAAATGATAGATGACAAAGGAGGCCATGAACTCAGATTCACAAAGGCTTCAAAACACAAGTTTCATAGTAGAAGATCATGGGTTATTTTCATTTAGCAGGCTAAATGGTCCCAGTGAGTCGCCAGACTGTTATTTAAATTTTGTGGCTAAGAGAAACCCATTTGAAGCCAAATCTTTTCCAAGAGAGAGGGGACTTAACAAAATTATAAAGATAATTCGAATGGCTCGTGGAAAGTGACAAGTGTCAAGTGGGCACAACTTCAGAAGTCAAAAAAGGGGGAAAAGTCTCATATTCCCATGGAGCTGACACATGGAGTCAACAAACGGGCCATGCCTGAGAGATGTTGTTTGTATACCATGGGTCCTTATGAGCCAGAAAAGAGAAGCAAGTCCACGGATGGTGCCAAGTGTCCACCCGGTGCATTCCCCATAGCCATAAAGGAAAGTAGAGTCAAGAGGATGCATGATTCTTCCACATGGATCTTACAACTAGCGGACTCTTAGTTTCAAGATAGACCATGAAAGGACAAGCCATTTTCCATGTATGAATAATTTGGAGGCTTTTCTATAAGATCCTAAATTTTTGGGATTCTTCAAAAGATGGGGCTGAAGGGTTATTTAGCCTATCATTTCAGTAGGTCATTAATGCATAAGCCTTGTATAAAGATAATGACTACCCATGTTCATCTACATTCAAAAAATTTAATTTCATTGTAGTGACGAGGTGCACGCCATTTGATTCTAGGGAACAAAAACCAATGCACAAAGAATAAAAATATCTAGTTATGTAATAAATATCCAAAAGGGGTTTTCTCAAAAGGTGAGTCCATCTCAAAGGAGTCGGTTGCAGAATAATCAAAGATGCATTAATAAGCATGGCTCTCACTCCTTGGAAGGGTCAAAGAGCATGGGAAATATTTGAAGAGATCTGTTTTAGTCACTTCACATCATTTATCATAATTCAAAGGTGGTTGTAAGGGAGTTCGAGAATTTTCTCTCACCCTTTTCTCCTCCTATATATTGTAATCAAAGTCTGATGTAAAAAAGAAAAAGAAAAAGGAGATACTTCAGAGATACTTTTGGAGGAAAATAAACTTGAGATATATAGAGTTTTGTAGTGAGTAGGAGTCTTAATCTTTTCCTCTCTGTCACCAAGCTTCTCTTTTGTTAGGAAAAGGAGATCTTGAAACTCCAGCCTTCTGCCTAGGCTTTGTAATGGAAATCTTGTCCTCTCTTCTATATGTAATACTATGCACAACCATTGGAGTAATATATATTTTTCGTGGTGTTTCTAGTTCATCATTCACATATCTTTATTGTCTCTGATCACCTTTATTTTCATTTAGAAATTTTGCATCTTTGGGTGTTGTTGTAATCTTTGGTGTTGTGCTTAAGTAGTTTGAGATGATTGTGTATTCGGTTGGCTTCCTGATGTATTCTTTTTGGCACATCACCTTAGTTTGTTTTATGTTTTTACTTTCCAATTTTTCTAACCCCTATCTCACCCCCACAGAGAAGAGCCAACTTCTTTAAAACCTAGAGGTCTCCTTAGGACACATGTTCCACCAACCTAAGGATTCCCATGACTATGACAAAAGTGTCCACCAAGGATGGTCGTCAACAGTAAAACTCAGAGAAAATAAAATTGCAATCAAAACATATGTTTAAAACCTCTTATTTTAATTTTGATTTTTGCAATGAAAAAACCACCCATGTTTCCAAACATGGGGTTATGCAACCGCCACTCTGGAAATAGGAGTAGTTGTATAACCACCACTAAATAGCAGGGGAAAATCGTTAGCAAAACAACCTCATAAGAAAATTGAAAGTTTAGAAATGGATAAGAGAGGTTTGGGTAACTCAAAATAGGAATGTAAAAGTGAGAGGAACGTATATGAATCTCATTCATGTTTTGTAAATATATTTTTCATCATTGTAGACATATTACATTCAAATATTGTACCATGAAATTTTTGGGGTGCGTACAACTACCCAGTTAGTTCACCAATTTTGGATTTGATAAGATGAAATTAAGAAGAAGAAAAGTGTTCACAATCGCACTCAAAGACATGGGAACAAAGATGTAGCTACCAAAGGAGAGAGAATGGTACACATGGAAAACATTCATAAGAGTGTAAGCACTAACTCAATAGATAAAGTCTAAAGATATGGCTTAGATATCCACTCATGTCACACTCCTTAATGATCAGTATATATAAGGATAATATCACATAGGATCAATTGGCCATGAATATTAGAAAGGGACTTAAGAAGGATAAATTCAATATCAAAGCATAACCATACTTGTATTTAATCGAACAGGTTGATCTTGAAGAATAATTTTCTAGTAATACCTCTCAAGAAAAATAGAGTAGATACAAGCCCATACAAGCTAGTGTGCATAATACCTCTGTAAGAAGATATAAAGATCTCATCTTGAGGAGTCAGTACAGAAAAAATGGCCTCAATAACACATGAATAAATAGCTTAACAAGATGCCACACAATATCTAGAGAGGAAATCCACTCAATAAATGGAAGAATGTACACAAAGATGGAAAATTTTAAATCATAACATAGTCAAACTTATAGTCCTAAAATTCATGGAAAAACAAATGGTGATTACACCTTATCCTCCTTTTCCTTAATATTTAAGTACTCATCTAGCAATGGACACATGAGAAGAAATAATTATGAAACCTATGCAAGTAGAGATATAGGCCATAATCCCAAGTCCGGAACCAATTTCACAGTAAATAGTACAACTCACGTAATCAGAAAAGGCCGAGTAATAGAAAGAATAAGAGATTGAATGCAAAAATGAGGAAGACTCCATGGACACTCATTAAAAATATAAGGAGAAAGAGTGAATTGTGAAAGAAAAATTAGAAGAAGCATAAGCTGAGAAAAAGGTAGAGGTGGGGGAAAAACATAAACAAAAGGGAAAATCCAAGAAATAAGTAGAAGATAAGGTCAAGAAAGAGGAAGAGGAAGAGGATAAGATAAAAAAAGGAAGAGGAGAAGAGAAATATAGAAGAGGAGAGATCCTTTTAGGAAAAATATGAAAAAATGAGTAGGATAAGAAGGCTCAGGATGCACAACGCACTACCGAAGCAATTAGGGAAGTAGGAGAAGAGTCCCAAATTTCCGAAAAAAAAAAACCAATCACACAACCAAAAACTAAAGAGAAATAGAAAAAGACAAATGTAGAAGGTGAGAAATTTAAGGAAACTATGCAACCTATAGTATGTCCTCCAACACAATCATCCACTACACAGATTCATCCATAGTCAACAGAAACTGTTGCAAAGATTAGAGCCTCTAGCTCATAGTAAGATACCACTGAATAAGTTGTGGAAGGAAACACAAAAAAAAATTGGTGGACATCGCAATCAACTATGTAAACCTGAAAGTGTAACCTATAACTCCCTTCATCTCGTGTATGCACTATAGTTCCCCATATTTCTCGAACAATAGCACAAGCTACAACTTCACAAGCATTAGCCAATAAAGTCGAGATAGATCTTGAGAAGATACCATTGCAAATTTGGATATTGAAGGGTTGCACACACTTCAAGAATACATCGGTGCATACCAATGTAATTATCAAAATAGAAAACAACTATGTAGCATACATTTCTCAAGTCTCAAATTAAGGATAACTATCCACAACTAGTCATTGACACAATTGGTGAATAGGTAATGAATGAGAAAGTGAAACTCACCACTGTGGTTGGGAAACTTTTGGACAACTGGCAGGAGAAGGATACTGTGAATAATTTCAAAGCGTAAGATGTGTAATCAAAGAGAGAAGTGGAGGATGTGTTCCTTATATTTGCAAGAGTATATTAAGTTTCTCCAGCATGTTGAAGCGCAAGCTAAAAAGGTTACTTTTGAGCTCCTTAATTAGAATGCACAGGTGCAGGCTACCATGTAAGAAATATATATCCTAATATAGACATTGGAAATACATTTCAAGCACAAATTTCAATGGAGAAAGATGACCAAGAGGTGGAAAATTTTGTTGATGTGTGGGATCCTATGTGTCCTCCACTCACATATGGAGGGTCGTTTCACATGGGTTAGGTTTAGGTTTTGCTTGTGTGTCATGCACTAGGGTTACTCAACACCCTATATGTACCATTTCATTCCCGATTTATGAGTATGCCAAGATACTCCATTGTCTTTCCTCTATGTGCAAGCTTTGTTTTTATTGAGCAAGTTTTTCCATTTTTGATCAATCCTTGCGATTACACTAGAGCCATTACGATTCCGTTTGAGTGCAACTACTTCATGGTGCATCATTTCTGATTTTACTCTCACAAAATCTTTCATGGTATGAGAGCTGAGATCGGGTAAATGTGCATTGGTCATTTGAGTTGTAATTACTCTTGGTTTCATTTTTTTACTCCTCGTGTAATTTTTTTGATCGTTATATTCTAGAAATTTAATTGCTAACGTATTTAACAAGCTGTTCTTGGAAATTTGTTTTAGTTTTTTTGTGTTCTTTGTGTATGTGAAGGTATATCCTTGAGTTTTTAGGGGTTTTACAGCTACATTTAGCTAACTGCAGCTAAAATTGGTAGATCAGTTAAAATAGATGTTATTTTTTCTGGTTTTTTAAAAAATTTACTAAACTAAAAAAATTTTTTTGATCTCTGTTTTTTTGTTTCTCTGTGTTTTTTTTGCATGTCTTTTTACGGAATATAAGTTTTGCATTTGTGCCTTAAAGGTTGAAATTTTTTGTGAAGGGGTGTTTTGTTGTGTTCAACTTCTCCGAGCTCCTCTTCTCTACCCCAGGCTCCTCAACTCTGACTCTCTGGTTCGTGCTCAGCATGTCTCGCAAACTACCTTCAGTTCGAGCTCCATCTCCATTTACCTCTGCTTATTTTCCATTGTTCCAGCTTCTACCCCTGAACCTTGAGTTCCCTAAGCATTTGGCCCTTAGCTTTCAGGATCATGAGCTTTTCTCCCAATTTTCTGTTCTACCACTGAGCCTGCTAAACCATGCCTTGTGCTTTCCCTGTGGCCGAGACACTAAAATTCATTGTCACACTCTTTCCCTCTATCGAGCACTCCTTTTTGTAACCCCCTAGCTCATGACCCTCTTCCCTACCTATTAACTATTACCACTGCACCTAAGCCATCTCCAACCAACATGTGCATGCTCCCACCTCCTCACTATATTTAGCTGGTCCAAATAATATTTACACCACACCCGAGTGATCTCTACCTGCACACCTCACCAAACTAACTCAACCTAAGATTACATTCTTAGCAATGGTTTCCACTAAGCTAACTAACGACTGGTACAGCCCTCTATGGTAAGTCAATGGTACAGTTCTCTCTCTATTCCTGCATGCTCACAAGTCCCAGTTTCTGCGATTTTCAATTTTTTTGGCAGATTTGAGGAAATCAGGAGGATCTTGGTTTAGGGAACATAGGAAATCTCAAAGGGACTGACGTATGGTTGATTCTTAATCCAGATTTCCAGTTAAGCCAGACCACTTCCTACCCCTATTAACCATTCTCAAGGTTGCAACTTGGAATCTTGAAGTTGGACATTCTCTCCGAGAAAGAGATAACATCGTCTCATGTTAATGTTTATCTTCAAAGAGCCAATTTTTAACTCCAATAGCTATAAAATCACATCCAAGGAAGGAGATTAGTGTTTCCAAGTGGCCATTTAGGTGTTATTGTCATCGATGATCTCTAAGCAAATGTGCTCAACTGTGCAATACCACTCCATGCAGAAGCTTTTTGTCTTCCACATGCCTTTTCGACAATCTGTAGGTCTTCAAACCCACTCATCATTGAGTTCCTTTCATAGACCTTCAGGAATGAAATCCTTAGTATTGCTTGCAATGAGTCGTAGCGCTTTTTGGTCATTTCATTTCATCAAGGGGGTATCCTTTATCGACCACGAGAAACTATCTTGCTCAAAACTAGGATTTGACCTTCTCCACTTTTCACCTCCATAGACCCATCAAAACCTCAATGGTGTCCTTTTCCATGGACCCACGATTACGTCCAACATCTCTTGCCAAAATCTAATTGCAAGGAGAGTCCACAGATGCCGAGACCTTATTCCAAATCCATGCACTCCAAATCTATACCTGAAAGCATGGTTGGGTCATCTCCTAGGTGGTCTGTTATTTGCCCACATAGCCTTCAGAGACTCTTCACCATGGAATTTTACCTCACCCTCACTTCACTTGTGACCTACTCGAGACCTTATAATGAGACCTGCCAGTGGAGACCCAGAACCTATCATTTATGATTATATTCTAGCTTAGCCTATTAGATCTACATCACTTTTTAGGTGAGATGACCTAAATCATTTCACAATAACAATAGGATTTAGCCTTGGTACTAATTTGTTTAAAACAGTGGACTGAAACCCATTATGAAGTATTTCTTCCCGGACAGTTTTAGTGGTTGGCACTTTTCATCCCACTTCGAAACTTCACATACAACAAACCATGCTACAATGGATTTCCACCGCACTTTGATCCTCCCAACGAATGATCCTTACCCAACTCAGGGATCCACCCGAATGGTCTCCATCTCCAAGGGTTTCCACCAAGCCATGAGCCAGTTGGTAAGATTTTTGGTAAGTTTGGTAAAAAAAAATTAAATTTCCTTTTTGGTGGAATTTTTTTTGGGGGTGTTTTTTTTTGTGGGTATTTCTTTTAAAAGGGAAATATATTTAAATATTTAATTAGGATTTATTTTTAATTAGATCTTAATTAGTGTTTCTTTATTATTCGTAATTAATTAGATTTAAATATATTAAATCTAGTTTTATTAATTACGAATCTAATTTGTTTATCTTTTACGATTAGTAATAATTTAAATCATTTTTTAATTAACGTTAATCGTCATTTTTTTCCAGTAGCTCTAAAATTAGCCAAATTGGGCATAATTTCAAAACGATAATTTTTTTAGGCATTATTTTTCTTTTTTTTTACTAATTGTGCGCTCAAGTTTCCAGTGACACTCTGAGCACCTATTTGCCTTCTGAGCACTTTTTTGGCGTTCTGGAGATCATCGGGACTCATCTTGAATTCATCTAAAACTTGTATTTACCCTTATTATTGCTTGTGACTAGTGAGCGCATCCACCACAATTTATAGCAAGGGGGTATCCTTTGCGACGTGAAACACTCTTTCTCACAACCCGGGATTTGATTTCACCTCCTTCCTAGTTTTTTGCAAGTTGTGCTTGTATACGGTGTCTCTTTTCTACACTCCATGAAACACGATTGTGGTCTCCTCTCTTATGTGTTATTACATTGATTGCATGGTTAGTTACCAATTGTTTCAAGACGCACGCTCAGACTCGATTGTATCCAATGCACTCAACTATAAAGTGTCGAAAGTAGGGGGTTTCTATATTGTCCTGGGTGGTTGTGATTATTTTTTTCATTCCTTCTCTCTCTCTTCACAATGGATGCTTATTCACTTCCTTTGCTTACACCGTTCAATTTTTTTGAATGGAGATCGAAAATAATTATGAAACTAAGATGTAAAGGGTTATCCCGCATCACCATGGGAACTAAGACTGAACTAGACAACGACCCTGAAAAATCTAAGTGGTTAAACTGTAGTGATGAAGCTTTAGGTTTTCTTTGCATGTCTATTTCTCTTGACTTGCTCTTAGACATTGAGTCATCCAAAACACCTAATTCTATGTGGAAAATGTTAGATAAAATTTTTGGAAAACAGGATGACATGAGAGCACATGAGTTGGAAAATGAACTACTAGGGTTAAATCCTAGTGATTTTGAAAACCTATGAGCATTCTTCTCTAAGTTTTTCCACACTAGATTATTGTTAAAGGAATGTCACGTAGAGAAGAAAGATTCTCATCTGATCTTTTCGATTCTCTCTAAGCTAGGTCCTGAATATTTTGTCTTTGTGCCAACTTTTTACACTACAAAAGTTTCCTTGGGTAACGATTGGAGTATGCCCTCCTTTGATTGTTTTTTCATCCTAACTCATTCGAGAACAGGACAAACTCATTCAAATGGGATCTCTCAAGTCCAAGTCACATGTCCTTGTAGCAAGTATTAGTAAGGAAAAGAAGACTGAAAATAAGAAAGAAAGAAAGAAAGGATCAACCTAAGAGGGAAACGAAGACCTAAACTAAATTTAACACGAATGCTTCAACTTCTAAGCCTAGAGCACAAAAAGACAAGTTTTTGTGTTCCTATTGCAAGAAGCCTAGTCATAAAGAGCATCTATGTATGAGAAAACAAATTGACCACCTTACTCATTTACTTGAGAAAAATAAAATAGGTATTCCTGAGTCTATCAAACAAAATGCTCCGAAGACTGAGTCTTCTACTGTAAAAGGGTCTAAATCTGATAAGAATAAAGGAAAGGCCCTTGTAGCCAAAGTTGGTCCTTCATCGTCGTGGATTATAGATTTCGATGCCTCGCACCACATGGATTCTTCACATGTTGAGTTCTCCAACATCAAGCCTTGTGGTATGTCCCAAATCATGATGGGTAATGACACAACAGTGTCAGTTTCCGGTAGTGGCTCGAGAGAGATGGATGGGGGAAATTCAATAAAGTATTGAGTGTTCCTGATCTCTCTACCAATCTCCTATCATTTTACCAAATTACTCACCTTGGTGAAGGAATACGAGTGGAATTTTTTCCTAACTCGGTGATTATTTGTGAGCTTAACGATGACACTACAGTGGTTAAAGGAAAGGAAGATCACCATTCACGGTTGTATACCTTTTCCCACTTTACTTCTATTTGTACGCCCACTTCCTTGCTCACTCATGTAAAATGAGGTTAGTAAGTTATGGCATGAGCATTTCAAACATCTAAATTATTTCTACCTTGAACAATTGAGCCAAAATGAAATGGTCAATGGGTTACCCCACGTCAAGTTTTCTAAGGGTATTTTTGAGGGTTGTACCCTTGGAAAGCATCCTGAAAAGAACTTTGACAAAGGAAAATGCTAGAGAGCTACTCGTCCCTTGGATCTTGTTCACAGCAATATTTCTAGTCCATTTCTGTCTCCTTCATTTACTAGAGCTCTTTATGTGCTCACGTTCATTGATGACTATTCACAATATAATTGGGTATATTTTCTTAAGCTTAAGTCTGAAGTCTTTAAACATTTTCAGGACTTTAAGGCTCTTGCTAAGAAATAGGTAGAACGGTCTATTAAGGTTCTTCAAAACTGACAATGGAGGTGAATATGTAAACAATAGGTTCATGGATTTTTGTACTTCTAAAGGGATCTCCTTGCAGCATACAGTTGTTTGTAGCCCTTCACAGAATGGATTCGTAGAAAGAAAGAACTATACTCTTAAGGAGATGGCCACTTGTATGATTCACTCGAAGTCTCTTCCTCCGTAGTATTGGACTGAAGTAGTGAATTGTGCTAATTACATTCAGAACCATGTTCCACATAATGCAATAAGAGGGATGACACCCTTTGAAGCCTGGTTTGGACGTAATCCTGATATTGAGCACTTTCGAGTCTTCAAATCTAAGGATATGGCTCAGATTCCTAAGAAGAAATGCAAGGCATTGGAACCACAATCCAAACTTTGTATCTTTGTAGGGTATCCTGATGGTGTGAAGTGATATTGATTGTTGAATCCTACTTCTCATGAGTTTTATAGTGAAAGAAGTGTTAATTTCAATGAGACTTCTTCGAATTCTACTTCTCTACCTATTGAGGTTCTTCAGCTCGCTGATTCAGATTCTGACTCATCAGATGATGATGTTGTTGAGAGTGCTCCTCTTCCTTATCCTCTCGACCATTAGACCTTTGAGTCTTCTGATTATGATAGTAGTGATGATGAGGACTATGTCCCTTCTCACTCAAGTGAAGAATCTTCCAACTCTGAGCCTGATCCTCCTAGTCCTCTTTGGGCTAGGAAAACTTTGCTAAGTGTTAGAGATTTAGTTAGAGATACTTCGTATATGAGACGCACATGCTCAAATTTTGTAGGACCCAACTCTTTCTTTACCTCTACTTATGATCCACATTCTTTCTGGGAGGCTTCTGGTATTCTTGAGTGGGATTCTACCATGGATGAGGAGTATTCCTCTCTCATGAAGAACGATACTTCCGATCTCACCCCTCTTCTGAAAGGAATAAAAATCGTTCAGTGTAAGTGGTTGTTTCAAACAAAGTATGGAGTGGATGGAGACATCAAAAATTTTAAATTGTGAGTAGTAGCTAATGGTTTCTCCCAGATAGTTGGGGTTGATTATACAGAAACCTTTGCTCTGGTTGTGAATATGACTTCTATTCAACTGACCCTTGTCATTGCCGCAGCAAACAGATGGAAATTCCATCAAATGGACGTTAAGAGTTCCTTCCTTTATGGTTACCTAGAGGAAGAGATCTACATGGAACAACCTCCGGGTTATGTCCATGATCCCTCCCTCGTTTGTAAGTTAAAGAAGTCTCTTTATGGCCTTAAACAAGCCCCTCTGGCTTGGCATGCCAAGATGGACTCCTTTTTACTTACACTAGGGTTTACTAGGTGTCACTATGATCCAAATGTTTATATTCTATGGTAAGATGACTCCATACTCATCCTTGTTCTCTATGTTGATTACTTGTTGATCACATGCATCTCTTCCTATATCATTGATTTTATGAAGATTTCCTTGTCCAACAAGTTTTCCATGACTAACTTAGGTCTGCTTCATTACTTTCTTGGGGTCTAGATTTCACAATTTGACTCAGGAATTGTGATTTTGCAACCTAAGTATGCTCTTGACTTGCTTTTTTGTTTTCAAATGTCTGATTGCAAGTCTTCTCATAATCCTTTTCTTTATGGGGTTAAGTTGGTTTCTGATTGCTCTACTCCCTTAGTTGATGGTACCCTTTATCGACAGTTGGTGGGGAGCTTGATTTACTTGACTCACACTCGACTGGATTTATCTTATCTTGTTGGGATCATGTCTAGATTCATGCAGGATCCACATGAGCTACATTGGAAAATAACTAAATGGATCCTTCATTATGTTTGTGGCACCTATACTAATGGAATTCACTATTATAGAGTGGTGTATATTTACTTGATCGGGTTCACATATTTTGATTGGGCCGGTGACTTAGATCATCAGAAATCTACCTCTGGCTACAGTTTCTCCCTTGGTTCAGGTCCTGTTAGTTGGTCTAGCAAGAAGTAGAATGCAATTGTGATATCTTCTATAGAAGCAAAATATAGAGAAATAGTTAACGTTGCCACAGAAGTTGTTTGGCTATAGGGTATTCTAACAGAGTTTTCCATCCACTTTCAGTGGCCTACCATTATCTATTGTGATAACATGAGCACTATTTCAATTTGAAAAAATCTAGTTCAGCATCAGTGGAAGAAGCACATTAAGATCCATATAAACTTCATACGAGAGCATATTCATGATGGTATCATCAACATTCAGTACATTTAGATAGTTGATCAGATTACAGATATATTTACCAAGCCCTTCACTAAGGTTAAGTTTCTTCATTTGCAACCTCTTCTTGGGGTGAGGTCTTATGTTGTTGCTCATCTTCTTTGGGCTATATAGTCCTTTTCTTCTTCTATGAATATGTTGTTTGTGTATGGGCACCTTATCAGGCCTTTAGTTGTCGATCCCCATTGACACATATTTCTTAGTGGTTTAGGAGTGTCTTCTTGTTTTGTCTGACTCATCATAGTTGTTACCCCCAACTTCAATGAAGGGGGGTGTTGGTGTGTGGGATCCTATGTGTCCTCCACCACATATGGAGGGTCATATCACATGGGTTAGGTTTAGGGTTTGCTTGTGTGTCATGCACTAGGGTTACTCAACACCCTATATGTACCCTTTTATTCTGATTTATGAGTATTCCAAGACACTTCGATGTCTTTCCTCTATGTGAAAGATTTGTTTCTGTTGAGAAAGTTATTCCATTTTTGATCGATTCTTGTGATTACACTGGAGCTATCATGATTCCATTTGAGTGTAAATACTTCGTGGTGCATCATTTCTGATTCGATTCTCGCAAACTCTTTCAAAGGAATTACATACATCCTTGCATGCTTGAGACAATTTAAATAATAGACTACAAGACTAGGAGCGCAATATGTTTCACAATACATGTCTAGGTGTACAAGCACAATGAATGTAGGATCGACTGGAATTACTCATCCAAAATATATAGCATGTCATTACTCTCCATGATTAAGATGTGTAAAATTTTGAAGATGATGTTTTATTTGAATTCATACAAGCATAATCGTAGTTGTATATATATTTTAGCAGAGTAAATGAAACACTCAAAGACTGGAACATGTAGAAAACATACTTGAAATTTTTCCTACCCACTATAATGATAATGAAGAATTATCCAAATTATGGTATCATGTATATCTTACTCCAAAAAATAAATGTAGCACAAGAAGTAACACCTCCATATTCCACTCCAATAATTTAAGAAGCCAAAGCCGAGAAACCTGAGTAGTTATAGGAAAAGGAATAACACAATTTTGTGGTGGGTAATCAACTTTGAATTATCATTACACAAATTTTGTTAGATATCTATAAGAATTACCGAATATATTGAAACCATACAAGGGCAGACTATGAGGAATTTTTAAATATTAAAAACCTGAAAGGGCACTCTGTTGGAAAGTCTACTTAACTAAAAGCCCAAAAAGATAGTTGTAGTATATGCAGAGGATGAAAATTGGTAAACGGTGTTTTGTACTGACTACAAGTAGAGTATCATATTGTGTAGTGCAACCAGCATGTAGAAAAGACCCCAAAAGATTAGGAAAAAAGAGCCTCACAGATCATTGAAGCATCTTTTTTCTCGAAACAAGACAACTATTTAAGTCTAGGAAAGTGTTGAGAGTGTATACATGTTTAAAATATGACTTGGATATATTATGTATAATATTTCAATCCTAATGTATATGCCTAGTCTAGATAATAAAAACTCTATAATATGTAATGATATTTTAGCATAGGTAGAGAATGCAAAGATTCTCTTTTGTCAAAGAAATATAGAAGGGACTGGGTACCTCGAGAGTCACCTCATATTATATAAAACCATGTAAGTGCATTGTGCATAAGGATAATATTTATTTGAATTGGTCTTAAATCCATAAATTCCATTCTAATTTATTTCTAAGTTATGATTCACTAATATGTAGTTCATTTTATTGTTTATATTCTCATCTAATGTCTCTATCTTCCTTAAATTGTTTCCCTTATGTAGATATTGTGCATAGTGTTTAATATATGTTATATATTTTTATGCAATGTTTAATGACAATAATATGTGTTTATCCTAGAAAACAAGATGTTG